>CM053785.1:761671456-762346456 GCA_028749045.1 Cupressus sempervirens
TTTTATTTGCATTGGGTGCATGAGAGGAGTATCTGTAGCTTCCTTCTTCATTGGGGAGAAATCCCATACTTAGATAGCTTGTTGATGACTTGCCATGGTCACTTTGTCATTGTTAAGCATATTTGGGCATTTGATTTAATCGCAGAGCATTTTCCATAATGAAGATATCATATTGTGTTGATGGTGACTAGATTTTATTAATTTTCAACACTCCACAAGTATATGACCTTGCCATCAAAGCATGTCTTGGCCTCCATGTTAAACCTTTTTATTGCACCATATCTCCTTGACCTATTGGTAGAACAAGACATGATATATGATTTCATGGGATGAGAGTTTGATGGTAAAGATTTTCATTCATTTATTCTACTATAGTGGACATACTACTACCTCAACATCATCATGTGTGTCTGATGAATAATTGCAATACTTAAAATGAATTTGCTTCACTTGAGTGTTGCATACATGTGAAGAATTAGAAAATAGGAGATCCAATAGACGCATGATTTTGAGAAGAATGATCAGTGATAGATTCTTACCTCACCACAAATCCAAGCTATAGGATGACATTTATCAAATTGAATGGAAGAATCATAACCCCCTTCTCCTATAAGGTCTATTCTGATATATTCTATAATCAAGGCTTAAGGAGTGTGAATCGTAAAGAGCTTTCTATTGTTTTATGGATCAATTAAGTGATGTGAATATTCTAGAGAAGCCATCCATTGCATGATATAAAAACAATATTCATATTCAATATAGTCATGTGAATTATATAATATTAAGCACTATATTGTTCAATAGAAAGAGAAGTTGATAAATGAGGAGACAATCCTCTATCAAGTGGTATATTCCAACCATAATGGGAAATTAATTGATGCTTTACCAATGGTTAGCTATAGTTTGGTATCTAATGAAAGTGAATAGTACATAGTTTTATCCTCTATTCTCCCATAAAATAAAAATAAGGATGATTAAAAAAGAAAAGCAAGATAAGGCATAAAAGGTAAATTCTAAGGTATGAATTTATTTTATTTTCTATATATTATAAAGCAAAGCAAGATAAGGTATAAAAGGTAAATTATAAGCTATGAAGTTATGCATTTAGTTTTACATGAATATACAATAAAGGTGTGCATTATTGGTAATGTTTAATATGACATGGATATTATAACTGGAAGTATAGTTGGTAACAAATTATATTTATATAATATATGAACACATATATGCAAAAAATTATTAATTACTTAACAAAAATATGTTCTATAAAGAATGATATTTTTTGAGAACAATCTAAAATCTTAAGTATAAATATGAAACAAAATCAGTATGATCTGTATAATTACTACATTAATGATGATGAGGAGAATCAAGGATGTTGATCTATAGATAAGTATATATTTCTTGAATATTATAATTATCTATAAATTGCAATCTTTCTCTTATCTGTATTTCTATATGTATGATTAAGAGCTATGTGGCTTTATTTTTTATTCTAAGAATGTTCTTTAGGAAAAGAGAGATTGATTGAGATACAAAGGGAGACTAACATTTGAGGCAACCTTAAAAGAGAGGTAGCATGATTCAATCAGCCTTTAGTGATCTCAATCATATTGATGAAGAGGGAGAAAACCATGTTGTAATAGAATCTTCAGTGATTGATAAATTGTAATAGTCAAGAAGACTATAATTCATGCTATTGTGTGATCTTAACAGGCCTACCTCTTATGTACATCATAAGAAATTGGTAACTTAAATTGAACCATCTATGAGTCTCTCTCTTTGATAAATTAAACTTGATGTATGAGTTGTAGAGTCATTCAAGTGGCACAATCATACTCAATCAAGATATTGGCATATTATGGATGAATTTGTGTTTGCTTCTACTATTAAGCTAAATGAATTTTTGGAATTTAAACAAATAAAAGGAGAAAGTTAGAACTTAGAAATGAGTTATCATATTTGATATAAAATTGTTCAACATTATAAGAACAAGTGAAATTTTACATTGTTGAGGTAATAATGGTCAATGTTCTATTCCCACTTTTAGAGGGGAGATGTTCAATTCTTAAATAATCTAAGAAGAAAATTCTAAATCTCCATGTGTAGATAAGTATTCTTATTTTTTCCATTTATCTCTTTCTTATTTGTGATTTCTATATATATTATAAAGTTTATTTTCCTTGATCTTTTCCTTTATGGTTGAGGATGTGCTTATAGGAAAAGAAAGTTGGTACTTTAAACATGCTACCAGATACTTTGTAGATTTGACCTAGTGATAGTAGCTCCAAAGACCCTAATGATCAAGATGGATAAAATGAGGCTCTCATCTTTGATGATTAAGATTATGAGAGTCTTATACTTAAGAGGGAGTATGACACTTCTACGAAGGAAATATAGGAGCTTAGAAGATTAATACTTAGAGGGAGTCTAGAAATACATGTGGGTGACTACATGATGTTCATGAGACTACTCCTATGTATATCATGAGGAAGTGATGACTTATCACCATGAAATCAAAAAATTGATATCAAATTCAAAGTGATTTTGATAGGCATAGAGGGAGTCTAGAAATACATGTGGGTGACTACATGATGTTCATGAGCCTACTCCTATGTATATCATGAGGAATTGATGACTTATCACCATGAAATCAAAAAATTGATATCAAATTCAAAGTGATTTTGATTGGGTAAAGAGATTTTATGAGGAAGTAACTAGAGTACCTGACTTCCCAGGATCAATGTTCAGAGGAAGAAATTTTGAGATGCAATATGTTGTGGATGATATCTTCTCTATGAGGGTAAGTTCTAAGAGAAATGATTTATAATGTAGTCTCCTCTATGAGAGAGAAGTATGAGGTGAAAGCCCTTTGTTCCACCCTCTAGTAGCATCTATGGTGGGTCCACCCTCTAACTTAGTTAATGGTGGATATCATTTGAGTTACTACATAATGATGTTATAATTATGTCATAAAAGATGATGATCTTTCATTGATGTAAATATTTAGAAGGGACTTATTGAATGGTGATGGTCTTATCAATAACTAGACCTATTATGATAACAAGCTACATTAAGTCATTGTCCTAGTGTGCCACAAGTTATGATAATAAACAATAGGTAACTATTGTAAGCTGATGATCTTATCAATAGTAGACCTATCTCGTAACACCAAAATGTGTTGAAGCAAGTTTTATCTTGGTTCTTCGAGTTGGATTTTTTGGAACACCTTGATAACCAACTTATCATGGTTCTTTGGGCCAAATTTAACCAAACACAATGAAAGTTGTTATGGTTCTTTGGGTAGGGTATTTTTGGACATTAGAACTTAAATCTATTATAGACCACACTTAAAATGTGTTGGAGCAAGTGTTATCTTGGTTCTTCAGACCAAATTTTGTTAAACACATTGATAACCAACTTATCATGGTTCTTTGGGCTAGATTTTGCCAAACACCATGAAAGTTGTTATGGTTCTTTAGGCCATATATTGCCAGACACCATAACTTAAATCTATTATAGACCACACTTAAGGTGGTATTTAAACTTTTTAAAGTTATAGTAATTTCTTAATTTCCCTCCTTGCTAAAAGAAAAGGTGCTGAGAAATTTAGTCTTATTATGAATCATATAAAATTCATATATAATATATGTGCATGTTGATGGACTTATGTTGATATCCTTAGATATTCCAATCTAGGAATATCATATTGATATGATATCTCTTTGTATACTCAATAACATAATATGTTCTGTATCAATCCTTCCTAACTAAGAGGGAGTGTTAAGGTTGTAGTTATAGCTAGATTGATATGATCATGAGTTTCATTATTGATGATAAGATAAATATTCCATTATATATATTATATAATATATATTACATATATTATTTTATTCTACTTTTATATATTGAATACATATGGTTAGTTATATTATTTTATACTAACTAATGATGGTTAAACCTTGGAGATGTGTCTCTTCAAGAGACATGTCTCCTTCTCTCATACTTATATGAGATCCAAATCTATATTTGAAACATATCAATAACAATGACAATATAATTACATCTTCATACACGATTCATGTTACTTAACATTATGAAACAATATAGAAAATTTAATTATCCTTAAAATGATTAGGAAATGTAACAAAAACTTTAGATGATATGTGCAATTCTATACACAACCCTTTACTTATTTGAGTAGTGCTAATTATTAGATATGTTTATTTATATAATTATTGTTCTATGCAAGCAACTATGTAAGGAATCTAGCTAGAAGAGCACAAGCAACAATAAAAAAAATCTAGAAAATTGACTCTTAGTGTTATTTAGAAGATCAATAAATTTCTTGTGATTTTAGAATTATAAAAGAATTCATCAAAAAATTTAAAAATGAGATAAGGCATACGTTAGCTAAGTGGTGCAGATCAATCCAGGGTTAACCCACTTCCTAGATTTGGCATAGAACAATTGAGATAATAATCTAGTCTCCAAGAGTGAAATATATTCCAAATGATTTCACTTATTTGATTATTGCCAATTTAAGATTGAGGAAAAGGAAAAATAGAAAAATATAAGGAGAAAAAGGTACAACGAAAGGGTGATAGATGATAACATGGCATTGGACAAGGCAATTGGGTAGAAAAGGTTGTAGCATAATAGACATAACTAGTAAAGAAAAAATTACTCTATATTTTTCTAATAGTCATGTCAAAATATTTTACTAATCAATTAGATAAATAAAAGATTTTAAAATGTTATCTAAACAATTCACCAACTTAAAATGTAATTTTAATAATTTACATTATTGATTTTGAGAGATTTGTAACTAGACATATCACATTTTTGGTTTCTAAAGTTATACAAATTTCACAACTTTGAAGATAAATGATAAGGTAACAAATCTGTAATTTATAAGATCATAGTTTAAACATGTAACTAGTGAAGATCAACTAGTGGCATTTTACATTTTCATTCTTAAGATTAGAAACTAAAAACCATGAAATATAACTTCAAATATTTAAGAAAAAAAAAAGCATATGCATAATTTATCAATTAAAAATTAACTAAATTAGTAATTTTTGAAATAGTATCAATTAAAAAATTGCATTTTAACAATGGATAGTATGAGTTTGTCCATCAGAGGGCCGAACTAACTAGTTGATGTTTCGGTCCAATACAACTTGGAAATTTATGAAGATATTCTTCATAGTTGGGAGTTTCCTTATTTTTGACAAGACCTATCTAGAAAGGCTCTTGAAGGTGAAGCATTTTGATGAGCATTTCCATAGCTACGATGACCAATTCTTCCCAACTTTTGGGTTCACATATCAACTAAAGACGTTATATAAAAGGTAACTGAAAAGGAGGTTTTTTAAAATAATATAAGATGTCAAAAGTGTTTTCACTCTCTCTCTCATTCATCCATTTAATAATTATGAGGGGGTCTTTTCATACAACTTCCCACCCATAGCTACCATTCATTTGTGCCAAAAATAATCAATACTAGTAGAAAATAAGGATGTCTTATTACAAAGTTTTCATAAACATTGTCCTATACAAATTCATTGAAGTGTGTAAGGCCAAAAATAATCTATATCTCTAAATATTTCTACAATAAAATCTAAGGAACCAATTTCATTGTAGATTAATGAGAGGAAAGTCATTGGGAAATGTCTAAACAACAAACTAAAATGTTTATCTTACCAAGGGCAAGACTTGAATTTTTTAGAATATATTCTATGTCTAAAATCATTACTAAATCATTAGGCTAAGTAGATTTTGCAAAGAGGATAAATCTAAGAAGAAATAAATAAGAATCACAACATACCTAATATAACTATCCTAAAATCCTTTTACTCAGAGTTTTCCTTTTAGTAGTCTTAAAAAAAAAAAGAATATGCAATAAATTAGTAGTTTGACTAATTTTTATCTGCTTCCACTTTATTGATTCATGAAAAAAATATAGATTGGATTTGTTATAAAATATTTAAAAAATAAAAATTTCTTTCATTTTTTTTTAAACTACATGTAATATATCAAAATGGAATCATTGTAGAAGTATTATCACCATCCACAGTTGCATAGAACACCAAAAACTATTACAAGGTGGGACCAATCTCTACCACAGATGATCAAATTGTAAAAGACTAATGCATAAAAAATGTTGTACAATGTTTTTTCTACTCTAGTTATTCTTTCAATATAGGAGTATATTTGTAAAAGTGGGTTATCTATGTTAGAGTGGGGTTTCCATTGCACCAAAAGACACATCTCTCAATGCCAAATACAACCACTCAACTTATAGTACACTAGAGGTAGTTAAGCCCTTATCATGAATCCTGAGGGGAGCACTAAAAAAATTCCCTATAATCTCCTCCTCAGCATTACTCGAGGGTCTAAGGATTGGAACCTGTGACCAAGCTTTGATACTAATTGTTAGAATATATAGTCCACCAATATAACTAGGGGGGGGGGGGAGGGGAGGGATGGTGAATTAGTTATCCAACAATTACCACAAATATCAACATTAATAAATCTTAACCATATGAGCAATATAATTAGAAACCACAACAAGATACTTATGCATGATAACACCAAATATGTTAACTAGGGAAACCCTTGATCAAAGGAAAAACCCTAGTGGGGATGGTACCCACATGATGATGTACAAATATAAATATTCCTATTATCGGATGGACCCCTTTAGGAGTCTAGGAATACATTCAGTACATAATAGTCCCTGTTAGGAGACATTGAATTCTTGTTAGGAGATTCCAACCCTATTAGCAGTTGTGGGAGGTAGATGGCCCACTGTCCAAATAGCTTCAAGAGAAATACCAATGAACCCACTGTCCAAATGATCTTTGTATTATTCCTTGAAAAATAATAGAAATGAATTGTACTTTATTCCTCTTTCTCTATCTTGTCAACCAAACCTCTACTCCTTTTGATCTTGTAACCATATCACAAATCTCGCATCCAATAATCCCTTGGATTGCTTACTCACATTCACCACACTCTTCTCCTTCTCTCACTTCCTTGATTACTTCACATATACCAATCACATTCTATTTTTTACAAAATAGGAAAGAAACTTTCCTTTATACCATATCTTCAAAATAATTCCTTGAGTTAGCCTTGAGGCTTTCCTAATAAATTATAATAAGATAATTAATTATTTCATAATTACAAGGGTATGTGCAGGATCATGGTGTACCAAACTATGGCCTTAAGTGGTAGTGAAAAACTAGCAAATCAGGGTTGTGTCAACTTGACACATAATTTTAAAGTGGTTCTGGACTTTATATCAAAAAGTTGTAAGAAAATAATCTGTGGGAAATTGAATCTAGTTTCTAAACTATAAGGCCTTATCTGGAGAAAAAATTATTTGATTGGTCAAAAGTTTGGATTTTAATGCAGTACTGAAAAAATTTTAGGGCAAAAATAAAAAGTAGGTGTATGTCTGACCACCTTAATCATATTCAAATGATAATATTTTTAAATATAATTTTAGATATAAAAAGTAGACTCATGCCTGGATGTGATGCATATTTTTGGCAATTTTTATTCCAAATAAGTAATTAGTTATGAATTTTCTACTATACTATTTTCAGAATTAAAAAATTCCCGTGTCTGACCACCTTAACTAGTTCAAAAAAAATCAAAATTAAGTTTTTTTTTTTTTTCTTATACTAGTCAAAGCATAGAATGTGACGCGTCTTTTGTATTTCACAAATCTTATATGGTTTGAAAGTTATAGCTATTTTTCAACCAGTATGTCAATCAGTACTTTGTAGCTAACTCCATTAGAAAATAAGTAATAATTACTTACTGAACTCGTAATTTGGCAAAAGTTACATTTATGAAAAGCTAAGAACATTCTTAAGAAACCCTTTTCATTACATCAAATTTTGGTTAAAAAAAAGTCGTCAACTACATGCTTGAAGTAAAAAACACATAAGAACATGCCAAAAACACATTTTTGGGATGTTTTAAAGATGACCATATAAGGTTCGTATTGAAAGATATAGTAGGAATTATAAAGGTATTAATTGTTTTCATTTAGTATCAGGATGGGTGGGAAAAAAGTGGGAATAGATTTTGAAATTCTTTGAGGCATTTCAGAACTACATATTTTTCAGATCGCCACTTTTTGGCACACCATGATCCTGCACATACCCACAATAACAATATCAACTCATAGTCTATACAAAACTTCACATGTGCAACTTCAAGACTTGTGTGTTCATTGACATCACCATCAGATTTTCCTCTATCACTTTCTGACTATGTAGATTATATCTTTGCTAGAAAATATAATAGGATCATCATAAACTACCTATTAGATGCTCTATCTTTGTACTATTCTTGGTAAATTAGGCATATCTTCCATACATCTTTGACCTAATTCACATGCATTGAACCTCACCATTAGGACATAGTGTAGAACATTTCCTTGACCATACATCACTAGACAATAAAAACATTGTCTATAAAACTATGATATATGTCTACTACTCTTCCAGTCTTCACAAACTTAGTACTATGTTGACATCAATGACAAGCATAGTCATGAATGCAACATGTCAATAATCTCCAATACTTACAGTACTCCCCTAATGTAGTACCATGAACACTCATGCTAACAATATCCCCCTTTGGAATTGATGGAAACATAGGTGAATAACATCTAAGTTCTAAGAATACCAAATAGTACTTTGTTGATGTTGCTCTCATCTTTTCAAATCTACTTCATCAATCAAATATGAAATCCTCTGGAACATAGCTCTATTCACTATCTACATGTTGTATATCTCCCCCATGGAGATATTTCTCCTTTTCTTACATGAATCTTTCTAAATCTCCCTAATAGAGTAGATATTTTCATCCACTCTTCTCCTCCTTTGACATCAATGACAAATACCTTATTATGTCAATTTACTACTCTGAGTCTTCAACTAGCTCAAGTGTCCAAAGACACCTTTCAAGACCAAATACCAAGAGTCCTAAATGAGTCATCTCATCATAGATACTCACCCATATAGGAAGCATCAAGATTAAGTCAAATCTAATGATAGCGCTCTATGCCACTAGACTTATGCACTTACTGCATCATCTACTCTAAAGTAGGTAAGGGCATAATCCCAAGCATACCTCTCAAGTACTCAAATGTATCTTTAGGAAAAAGGCTTTGTAAAGATATCTGCAATCTGATATTTAGTACTCACATACTCCAATATAATATCTTTTTATGTTGTTTTCTCTCTCAAAACAGGATACTTCGTAGATATATGAGCTTATCTTAGAATGCAATACAATATTCTTAGACATACTTTCTATACTTTTGTTATCATAGTATATGATAACATGTTCTAAAAAAATTATCCCAGTATCTTTCAACATCTGCTTCATCCATATAACTTGATTACAATTATTTTTTGCTACTACATACTCTACCATAGTTGTACTCTAAGAAATAAAATCGTGTTTCTTACTTAGCCAACAAACCAATCTTCCTCCAAGAAAGAATTCTCCACCATTGGTTCTCTTTCTATCATCCATATTACTTTCCCAATCCGCATCAGTATAAGCACACAGAGTGAAATCACTTGATCTATCATAACATATCCCATAATCAGATGTTCATTTTAGATATCTGAATGTCATCTTTACTATTACAAGGTGATACTCCTTAGGATCAGCTTGAAATCTCAATACAATACCAGCTGCATTTTCTATATCTAGTTTGGTGTGAGTCAGATATTGTAAACCTCCAATATTTTATTTGTACTTCTTCTATTCCACTATAGGTGTCTCATATTTGCTAGATAACTTGTGACCAATTATCATTGGTGTACCAATTAGCTTACAAATTTCCAAGCCAATCCTTTTCAACAAAAGATTTAAGTACTTAGCTTGTGAAATAAAAATGCCATCACTGTTTTGCATAATCTGTAATCCCAATAAGAACTTCATTTCTCCTATCATATTCAGTTCAAACTCTTTCTTCATTTCTTTAGAAAACTTGTCACTTGGTTAATCATTGCCTACAAATATTATGTCATCAACAAATATTATTATTATCAGCAAACTATTGTCAATTAATTTCAAATACAAGCTATTGTATGTCATACCTATAGTAGATCATTGTTAGTCTCAAGAAAACCATTCTTTCTAACAATTCTAGCATTATATTCTTCTTCATTAGAATTGTAATCCATCACCCTTTCCTTAATTCCAATCTTTTCATCAATCTTTACATTTGTGCATTCAACTATCATCTTGATTCTATGATTAAAACATCTATATGCTTTTATTTTCAATGAATAACCAAGAAGCATACCTTCATCATTTCTCTTAATGTAACACTTGCTTCCAAATATTCTGAAATACTTAATTGATGGTGAATGACCAAACCATAGTTCATAGGGAGTCTTATTCATACCTTGTCTGACTTGTACTTTATTCATAGTGTGCACTGCAATAATCATTGCTTCTCTCCAAAATGTTTTAGATACATCATTTTCAAACATCATTACTCTTGTTGTCTCTACTACTGATTTGTTTCTTCTTTTTACTATTTGATTTTTTTCAAGATTTTGAGGTGAAGATAACTACCTCTTGATTCCATTATCTTCACAAAATATGTTAAACTCTCTAGAGGTTAATTCTCCTCCTTTATCTAATCTCAAACATTTTATCTTAATACCAGCTACATTCTCAAATTTATTATTAAATATCTTAAACTTCTCAAATCCTTCAAATTTCTCCTTAAGAAATGCTACCCACACCATTCTAGTAAAATCATCAATGAAGATCATGAAATATCTTTCTCCATTGAATCTTCTTATTCTTGAGGGAACACTCAAATCTGTGTGAGAAATTTTTGGCTTCTCTATAGTAGTGAATTTCTTGCTAGAAAATGATACTTTCTTTTGCTTAACCAAATTATATTCTTTGGAAGCAACATTAGTAGTTTTTTTTAAAATCTAAGGCAAGTCTCTAAATTCAAATTTTATACTAGCCTTCACAATATTATCAAAGTTTATATGACATAGTCTTCTATGCTATAACCAATTGTTATCCAATTTTTCATCTAAACATGTCATTTTAGTAGGATTTGGCTGAAATATATTACCAATGAACCTTGTTCTAATTTCAATCAACTTACCATACTTATCCTTGATAATGCAAGTCTTCTCTATAAATTACAATTGATAACTTTTGTCCACCTATTATCGTACACTCAACAAGTTATACTTTAATCCATCAAGAAAATAAACACCATTGATGTTAGTTTTACCATCAAGGGTAATTGATCTGATCCCTATAATGTGACAGGATGCATTGTTACCAACTCTAACAATACATCCATCATGATTCATGAACTTGACAAATTTGTTCATATCACTAGACATGTGATGTGAACATCCATTTTCAATTGTCCAATCAAATTTGTTTTCAATTTGGGAAACAAGAGCTTTTTCCTTTCTTATTTCTCTATCAAGATCATCTTCTTTAATAGTTACAAATCCAAGCTCATCGTCACTTTTACTTTGAACTCTTTCATCAAATTCTTCTTCTTTATTATCATACAAAACATTTATAGGTCTCTTAGGCTTAAATTTTCCCTTATACTTTTTCTCTCTCTTAAGATATTTAGGTGCATAATGACCGAACTCATTACAAGTCCAACATTTAAATATATTCTTAGCATTTGGTGATCTTCTCACAAGACGAGCTATAGCTTCTTCAATTCTCCTATCTTTATCAAATTTGGTTTTGCTACTACTAGAAAAATATCCATGCATGCTCACACTTCTAGACAAGCTTGGCCAAACATTTAAGGCACTGGAAGTTGTCTCCACTCTTGTAAAATCTCTAGATTGTCTCAGACCTGCTTCTGCTACTCCTAATCTTCCAAGAAAGGTTCCCATGGTAAAATTCTCAGTATGGGGTATCAATATCTCAATCATTTGCAATACATGCTTGAATGGTGGTGTCAAATGTAGTACCTCACGTGTTTGCATTATGTACCCTATTATATTTTGGTTTTAAGAGATACTTTCATACTTATGTTGGATGACATTCAAGAGGATTTGATGGTCAGATATTATATTTTGATTTTCGAGTATCATAGATGTTAGATGCTATGTTTTTTAGTTTGATCATATCTGCATGATGATGCTTTTCAATATGACATGATGCTTTATGATGATATCTGGTTATTTTGTATTCGGACATACACTCAATTTATGAATATATGATAGACTTATTAGATTTTGGATTCTTTGATTTGATGTTGTCATTATTTGCTTCATTCTTAGTTTGGGATTTTTTATGATGAAATGAGTGATTTAAATATATTATTTTAACATGACTAAATAAATGGTTATTAATATGATTTAATGCATTTATCACTTTGAGTATATTATTACATATGTAAATGTGCTTGATCATGTTTTTCAGTGTGCATGATTTATATCCCTGATAGTGTCACATGGATTTATTGATTTAGTTGTTCTTAGCTAGCCAATGTCATCCTTGTATGGTCGATGTATCCTATTTATATGAGTAATTAAACCCTCTAGGGATTTAATAAATCTAGACTCATTTGCATTATGTGATTAGACCGGTGAGTGTGTCTATGCATTTAGAGATTCACTTTTGTCATGAAAGCTATTAAGGAATTATGTGATTTAATAATAGTTTTGGGAATTTTGTATTTGATTTAACTATTTTAATTCCTAGTAGCTTTTCCTTAGTTGAATTATATTTGATTGGAATTGTGATTTTTATTGGGTTGAGGAAGGGTTGTTTTAGTGGGCCAATTAATTTCCTAATATTATATTCCACTTTTCAAATTGAATATATATCCCAAAAGGGAATTATTTCCTTAATTCTCACTTGCCAAATAGGAATTTGGAAAAAAAAATCCAAAATCCTCTCTTAAGAATTTACCATTTTATTTTTTGTAAGAGCTATGGGTGTGGGATTGTTGTGAGGTTGAGCTCATTGGATCTAGCTCAGTGCAACCTTTGTTTGCTAATATTTTTGGCAGTGACCACGAGCCAATTATTTTCTCGTGCGCATTCCTATTTTAGCCCTTTTGGCTATAAGGTAAGGCTCTCTTGTTTTATTATTTTTGCTCTTTTTTGGAGTTTGATTTTGGCAATAAAATAGTTAGAGGATTAGAACTAGTGTTCCCCTCCATTTTTACATGCGTGATCTACCCGATTGGATGAGTATGAGCATTTCTAACCTTTTTGCCATGGGGGTTTGGGGTTTTGTTTCATTATGCTGGTCATTTTTGCATACATATAGTTAACCCAAATTTTATTAGATATTTGTGAATTTTGTACCCAATGACATAATGGATTTTAATTTTGAGGTTTTTGGGTGTTTTGGTTTTTCACCTCAATTTGCATGTTGCTTAGCTTTCTTGGGTTTTCTTGGCACTATAGTTGGTCATGGATCAAGATTATTCATAGGAATATCTATCTAAACATATATGTATTTTGTTGCATTGGGATTCATGTTGAATTCATACTCCTAGCTAGGTGCTCGGTTGAGTGTTTTGATACTTATGTTTTATATCTTTCTCTACCATCCCTTGTTATTTATGATTATTGTTTAGTTGGTGTACCCACACATGAGCATGTGAATGTGCACTTGATGGGTTCTTGCAAGGTCCCAATCTCCCTATTATTTGTTAGCTAGTTTATGCTCATTAGGGTTAGGTTGGGAAATTGCATTTCCTATGGGCACTCATTGTTTGATGAGGATGGGTAGTAGGTAATGTCAGTGGAGGGGCTTCTCTTGTAACCCCAAGTAATGTCCATTACAAGGTTTACATGAATAAGTTTCTAATAAGTGATAACTAAATAAATTCATGGTTAATTAACTAAGATAAGAAAATAATATATACATATACAGCTCCTCCGAAGGTATGTGCTCATCAGTATATCCTAGAGCCTACTTGTCTACACAACTCATTTGAGGACACAACTCACAACTCATTGGCCTCTCAAGGGAATTTTGAGGGGAAAGGTTTCACACGATGTTGAGGTTGGGAGTCCCAAGCGATCTACACTCCAATAGAATCCCTATATAGTAGACCCATAGAGCATCTCACTAGGACCTATTGTGTTGCATTGTCTCATGATCCTAGTTTTAGTCCTTTCTTCTATTTGGCATGAGTGTTAGCCATGGATGACTATATTGTGTCTGTGATGTTGGATCACTATCTCCATCAATATAGTGATAATGGGCCTGCAAATTAAATGTTCAATTTTTGAGCTAGAATCCCTATATAGTAGACCCATAGAGCATCTCACTAGCTTTCAAGTGTTTATTCCTCAACTATTTTGGATCCAATACTCCCTAGTGTGGAGGTTCTAATTCTTTTTCCCTTCTGTTTGTTCATCGGGTTGTTTCCTTATTATCCTAAGATATAGAAGTTCAACATTAGGCAATACTGGAAAACTTTGACATGGCTATAGGGATAAATATCATGTGATACTAGAAAATGTCACATGATACTAGTAAGTTTTATAATATGAGACTAATAAAGTATTGCACGACTGTAGTAAATTTTATCGCATGATGATGGAAATTATCGCCTAGTAGTTGTAAGGAATGTTGTGTGATACTAGAAAAGTATTGCATGGTAGTATTGTTTAGTGTCATACGACGCTAGAAAAGTATCACCTGATTTTATGTAAAAAACCTTCTCAGGAAAATAAAATGTATGTCTAGACTTGTTGGTTGAGATTCGAAGGGTGTTTTAAATACCTTCTAGGGTTGAGCCCCTTCCTAGGTCCTGACAAGTCATATATTAATGGTTTCTTTTTTGCATAAACTTTCATAGTTGGTTTTGGACACATTGGTAAGTAGTGATGCTTCGAAATTCATTGGATGTTTGGATTGCTTGGTTAAGTCTTCCATTGTGATCTTCTGATCGACTGCATGTTGATGTTGTTTTCTTCCATTCTTGTAAAAATAAATATAGGCTTTTATTTATCCTTGTTCCAAGGATCTCCACGCAGGGGACCTTCCACATAGTTTTGTCTTCTTCCTTGGATCCACCATAAAATTTGATTCCTACAAGAATCTCAGATATCCTACCAATATAGCTTCTTACGGATTCATCTTCCATCACTTTAGCATCTTGAAAAGAACATATCTCATTCTATAATCTTATCCTCTTTGCATGAGTATCACCTTCAAAGTAGATTCTAATGGTTTCCAAATTTCATGATATGTTTGAAGTGACTTTTCCTAACTATATTTGTTCTCTTAGGGAGAGATGATAGTAAAGCTTCTCTTTCTCTAATGTTATACATGAATAGATCTCTATTTGCTTCACTGCACTCTTCAAAATTCTCTTCTTCTATGATTTTTTTGCTATCTTTTGTCATAATCTAATAACTTGGACCCATAAATAGCATATGAGTCTTCATCTCCTCCTTCCAATAATCATAGTTGACCCCATAAAATCTAGGACTATCTTTTCTGAAAAGATTCTACATGGATCTCCTAAAGTTGTTAAGCTTTCTCTTCAAAACATGTTACTTTGATACCACTTGTTAGAGTGGGGTTTTCATTGCACCAAAAGACCAATATCTCAATCCCTGATACAATCACTCAACTTGTAGTGCACAAGAGGCAGGTAAACACTTTTCAAAAATCCTAAGAGGGGTCCTGAACAAATTTCCAACAATCTATTTGTATTTAGTAGTAGTTTCATTTCCAAACCCTATATCTGGATATAGTTTCATCATAAGAAGTCACATGGATAGAGTAATGAAAAATAATGTTGAACTCTTTGAATTCCTAAATTGCTCATGATATACATCATAAATGGTCTCTTGGTTAGGAAACAAGAGAGGGATGGAAAGGGGGTGGTGGTTTTAATGGTTCAATCTAATCCTTATAAGGAAGGATTCATAACAAAGCTTGATGACCATAAATTCAACCAAAGAAACAACTATTATTGACATAATGAGAACTACCTGTTTAAAAAATGGTGATGTTGTAAAAGCAATTGTATAACAAGGATGTCAAAAATAATGATTGCAAAAGATATGTAATAAAAGTGATTTTTAATAATCTTAAAAGAAAGAAAAAATGGGCAAGGTGCAAGAATGATGACTTGGTTAAAGATTATAGGTTCTTAAATGCCAATTGGGATTGTTAACAAGATCTAAAAGAGGTTTTCAAAGAACATGCAACTCTAAGTTAGGATCTTTAGGTTTGATAATTCATGTCCTAGTTACCAAATTCATTTTTCTTAAAACCAATTTAGACATAGATTCATTTTTTCTAGTTGCTTCATCTATCTAGAGTTCTTAATTCATCTAGAAAATATTATTCATCACTAATCCTTGACCTACTTACAAAATTCATATATTTGAAACAAATTCAAGCCAATTCTTATTTTAGATTGTCTAATCGATCAAAAAAAATTAATTACCATAAAAATATCACTTTAAAATGCTCATTCCCTATCTTTTAAATTAAAAGTGTATACAAGACATTTGTGAAACTATTATTTCATATATGAACTTTTCAATTCCTTTCAAATTTTACAAAAAAAATATCATACTTCAATAACCAAGTTGGGACATTTTTTAACACTAACCAACTCATCTTGAGATACAAGTATACATCAGTGTACTCTAAAATAGAAAGCCAACTCCAGCTTAAAAAATATTTCACCAATCAAGAAAGTTGGAACAAATAGATTAAGCCTTTTAAGAATCCTTCTCTTGTTTTATCATGAATGACGAGAAACCATTCCTCTACATCTAGAAAAGTTATCCAACACTTTAATCTAGCACATTCATTGCCAAATCAAAAAAGTATAAAAAATTCAATACAAAGTTACCATACTCTTGAAGATGCAAGAACTAATTTACTACAAATGTAAGAGATAGCCAAAATTGCATGAACACTATTGAATATGGCTCAAGTTTATACTCTGGAAATATGATGTGATGTTTATTCTCTCTCTCTGGTTTATCATAGTACCTGCCAGAGAATCTAAATTCCTCTTCAATTTTTGTATCACGTGTCCTTACAAAATTGACATTCACCAAGTACTATAGTAATTATTCATTCATGGTTCATGTAATATATCAAAGCAGAGTTGCCTTATATTAACCCATTTTATCTAATAAGGAAGAGATCGCCTACATAAAGCTTTTTTACAGATTTTCTCTTTGCAAGATTAAGTGGAATTACAACACCTCTTGGTTTTATCAATGGTGTACCACTCTATTGTAGACCCGAATTTTTTTTCCTTTCTAAAATTCTTATCGTGTTGCATGCAAGTGAGAGGTGGATGATTGTGGTGAATTTATCACAGAAAAATCAATAAATTTCTACTTGTCGCTTCAATCTTTAGTAATGTTGCCAATCACCTTAAATGAACACCCAAATACCTTTACATTGCCAACCTTATCCTCTACGATCAATATTTTGTGTCATTTGAAAATAGAAAAAGCCTCTACATCTTCCAGGCAATATGCAACAAGGCCTCTATTAATATGTCTTCTCTTGTCTCGTAAAATTAAATGCCTGTAATGCCTCCAATATACCTGACGGAAATATGCTAGCAATTACAGTTTGCACACAAATGTTAAAGTCCCATCAAATTCTAAGAAGTTAACATTGAATAATGTTTTATCAAAAGAAAAATTAAAAGGTATTATTGGCTATTAAGAATATTTTTAATCATTATTTAACAACATAGTCTTGATAATAGTTCTCCAGACAGCGTAAACATCATACACTAAGATTTGATTCGTAAACTAAAAGTGTTAAATAATCAAACTGGACTTATTTTTCCAAACTTAATTTCTTCCTTAGTGTGTGATCTTTGCCATAGCAAAAACTAATGAATTTATATAAAAAGGTTCACTTGATGGGAAGCTCATTCCCCAAAACTTATTATTTATATATGTACAAAAGTAATAACAATAATTATAATGTTTGTGTGCACCTAAATGTTTTTATGGTTAGGGTCCATGAACCGACCATTTCCATTTTCAATTTTTTGTCAACAAACGTGATCCATGTTTTCTACAATCTTCCCACACGCGAAGTTCATTGAAAGTGATCCTAATTGACAATATATAAATGTTGGCTCTATATCGACCATGCACTAGGAAGGTTTACGAAGGAAATATACGCGATAAACACCGCGTAGTAAAGGAACCTCCAACTGCCCGGAAGTTACGGAGGTCGCTTACGTGGATTAGCAAATGTTCGATGATGTAAACGCGATTACGGAGGAAGAATCGCCATTAGAATACATCGACGCCCCGCTTTATGGAATAAACAGAATGGTGTGGTCGACGAGAAAATTGCGGAAGAAGAAAAGGTGATAAATCAGAGTGACGCAAAGTCTTCATGTCTGAAGACCTTACGTCTTCTGACTTAGTCTACGGTTTTTAATGTTACATTTTAAGGTTAAAAATGATAAATATAAAGTTGATTTATTTTTTTAATCTTATTTTTTCTTTAGTACATGTTTTTACGAGTGACCCACTCGTAAGCATCACATACTAAGGGAGAAATTAAGCTTGGAGAAAATAAGTCAACTTTGACTATTTAATATTTTGGCCTAGGAATCAATCCTCAGTGTATGATGTTTAAGCCATGCCATAAATTTGTCTTCTTGCCTCTATCATGCTTTAGTTTACTTTTGCCAATGATAATGACCATTTGTGGATACTCAAAACTTGTTCACTTAGTTCATGTGTTAACAACTTTTTCATTTCATTATTGATTCATGGTGTGTTTATCACATCCCAATTGTTCTTACAGTGTATTTTTTACAAGTAATTAGGGGTATTTTTAAATTTGATTGGTCGACTAATCAACTCAAATAAAGTATTAAATTTTATTGTACAAGACTATTATATAGTTGATTATTAATTTTTTATTTTTAATAATTTTTTTAATATTACAATATTAATTTCTTATTGACTGGAGTAAGCATTAAAAACATTTTTAATTGAGAAGTGTACAATTATTAATACCATTACAATCAAAAGATCTAGAAGTTTTGTATCATATGCATTTGCCTGGTGAAATTACCTATCAGATAATTCTAGTCTTCTTGCAAGGATTTGAAAGTGAGTTTCACATGGTAATCCATTGTTGAGCAGGGTTGAGGGTTGTGCTCAGAGATGTCATGTTTGTTGTTTAGCCTTGTTTGTATAAGATGTCATAACCACACACACCTGCTACATACCACAATCCATACACAACCAATTTGAGGGAAACTGAAAACTTAAAAGAACAAGATGTTTTGAGAAACATGGGATGTTTGATGAAATAAGGAATATTACGAGAAACATTTTCTTAAAGGAACTTTATATGATAAGTAAACATGGTAGCATAGGAATTAAATCCATCATAGAATGTGACATTTTCTTTTTTTCACTTCTAATCTTCCTTGTCTAGAACAAATTTGGAGCATCTAAAAAATAATAAAATATAAAACAAGTAATAGATGATACCTATCATGATGTCCACAAAGACATACACAAGTTTGAATTATGATAATTATTTAGAATAATATAGGCATAAGATAAATAGAAACACTATATTATGACACATGATACTAGCCAATTAAAAATGAGTTATATAATAAGATCATTAAAAAAGAGTTCAAGTTTATTACTAATTTAAGTTGTTATCCCGAGGTATAAACTTTCATTTCATGCAAATTCTTAGTGTTACTTTTAGTTTTTTTCTAATGTTGAATACAATACTTGAGGTTATAGATGTTTTTAATTTGTTTTAGATATAATAATGTCACCATTGACAATATTTAGTATTTTAGACCAATAGCAAATTTTATGATTGTTGTTTGAACTAGCAAACATTTTATACTCTTTGTATCTATACATTTTATTGCTTCCATCATAACTTAAATATTTTTAGATCTTTAATCAATTGTATATAACTTTCTTAAACTATTTGAATAAACTTAAGTGATTTCAAACCCAATATCCTTGTTCAATATTTGGCAAAATAATTCAACAAATTATTTTTGAAGAATCTTGCAAGGTCATAATCAAATGCTTCCATGTTTTTAGATATGATGTATTAGGATACCATACCTTGTTTTAGTGTTGAATAAATCAAACATAAAAATTTTATGTTCCAAATTACAAGCATAATGTGCAATAAATTTGTAACCTACCTATTAGAAAGATATGATTATTGAGGGTAGTCATGAAAACCATTCAGTATCACTATTCCAAGGATGACAAAGAATGTGTTTCATAACAATATTTCTTTACATAAAAACTCTATATTTGATGGACAAAATTCAATCAAATTGTCTTTAGAATATTCATTTACCATTTACTTGTCAAGCCTAGGAATCTCCTAATTTGTAAGGAAAGGTGGCATAGTTATGCTTGGACCAAGAGTATGGAAAAATTTATTCATTAAAGAACTTGGTTGAAGATTCCCTAACATTCTTGATATTGTCTAATTGATTTTTTAAATTTTTAACTTTCATCTAAAATGGGATCAATAGATTTCATTTGTTTTAATGTTTTGATATGATCCTTATAGTTTGGTTGAGTAATAGATTAGATAGTCTCACACACACACACACACACACACACACACACACACACACACACACACACACAGTTATGTCCCCTTTTCAAATATTTAAAAATAATAATCTTTGCTAACATAGGCAGGCCCAAAAAAGGTGAAGTTTCGGCAAAAGGGGTAAATCTTTGGAAACCAATAGACTAATAAATAAAAATTATTATTAAAATATGTTTTATTAACCCCTTTTGGACGTGAGTTAGGGTTATGCCCTCTTTTAAGGGATTTGGAGGCATTTTGGGCTCATTCCAGAACTTGATTTTCGCTTATTGCTTTGTTGTTCTTCAAAGGCTGCCAAACCTGTGGAGAAGGAGACTCAAGGACGGGAGTTTGAAGCTATTCCATGTGCAAGCTCATGTAGAGTTTTCCCTTGCGCTGAACAGTGCAAATTTATGGGTTTTCGGGTGTGTTTTTTGTAAGAGTTTGGTGTTTTTGGTTGAGTATTTCATATTAGTTTGGGTTGCTGCTATATTTCAGACTTTAAGATGTTAAAATAGAGCTGAATATATGTATTGGGACATGGTTAAACTTCTGAGATAGATTATTAGTTTTTTTGTGATGTTTCCAGGCATTTTTGTGTTAATTTCGGGAGCCCGATGAGCATAGTTTTTGTCCTATGTTTGTGAGCTATTGAGTAAATGCTATACAGATCTGGAAATTTCATTTTGTAGGCCGTTATGCTGCTGAAATTTCTATAAAAATGTTCATTTTCAGATTTATTAATAATATGTGAAGTTGTGAAATTTTTGGCACTATTTCAGTCATACCCGATTTGGGGTTTATTGAGAAATTGGTGGATCTTTGTAATATTGGTTGTTTGATTTTGAAAATCTGATTAGAGGCTTGAAATATCATAAAAAATCAGAAAAAGGGACATTTCAATGGTATTAGAGCTATGATCTTGCCAGCCTGAGGGTTTGTAGAAGTGTGCATGCAACCAAGTGAAAGAGAAAAGAGATATTTGCAGCGAGAAAAGAATAAAGAAATTTTGATCAAACCTCCAGTTAAAAGTAAAAGTACAAAATCCAAGGAAGGAAAAAGCATGGTTGATCAAGATGAGATGGCAAAGAAATTTTTTCAAGACATCCAAAATACTCAGAAGCAAACAGTGGATAGTTTGGCAAAAACTAGAGAGGTTTTGCGGATATTAACAGAAAAACTGCAAGGAGTTGCATCTATTAATGAGAAAGGGAGCACTTCAGAAGAGCCAAGAAATCTGAAACCCACACCCTCTAAATCAACAAAAAATATTTTCCTGCCTGTAGATGAGCCACGAGTACCAAATCTAGCACTTAATCCTGTGGAAGAGGTTACAGGTAACTTGATTGCATTAAGAGCTACTTACAATGGCTTAGATGATGACTTTCGCAGTTCAGTTCCTTTTAGAGAATATGTGGATATGATGAACACTTTGATGCCCAAGAAAGAGAATAGCAGGGAGCATGACATAAGTGGAAGAGAGCTCAAAAATAAAATAAGCAAGTTTACAACACCTACTTTTGATGTAACAAATAAAATTTCAGCTAGAGCATGGCTACAAAAATTATAGACTTTCTTCACACTTAACCCCATGAAGGAGAGTGATTTTGTTCAATTTGCAAGTCTACATTTGGAAGATGCAACCTATGATTGGTGGTGTCATGGAATGACTACTCAAGGTCATGATCAGGTAACTACATTTGATGATTTCAGTCAAAGAGTGATAGATAGATTTGACCTCAAGGATGATGAAGAGTACTTTAAAGAATTGTCAAAGTTGAAGCAAACCAAATCAGTTAATGAGTATATAGAAGAGTTTCAAAAAGTGGTTGTCATGATACCTGATATGAGTGAAAAGAGGATTGTTTATCTTTTTCTTGATGGTTTGGAAGATTCTGTTAAGGGTTTGGTTAAGGCTTTCTCACCCTCAACCTTACAGGAAGCTATCAAAAGAAGCTTGCAACTTGAAACTTGCATGCCTATGAAACCAGTCACTAATCAAAAACCCCCAAATCTTTGGCAACATAAGGGGAATTTTCAGAAAAAGACTTTCCCAACACTACCACCAAAAGATGTGATAAATGTTGCAAAAATAAGGTAGATGAAGAGACTAGGAGTGAATTACGAAGGAAAAAGCTTTGTTTTACTTGTAGAGAACCATGGGTTCTAGGACACAGATGTTTGGGGAAAGGTCAAGTGCACTATATTGAAGATGCTTCAGAATCTGATTCAGATGAGCATTAGGAATTTCATGACACTAAGGAGGAGGTAGAAGAAGAGAAAGAAAAAGAAATCAGCAAGGATGGCACTTTAGCACCATTATCAGGAGTCCCAAGATACCATCCCTTTCGAATTCGAGGGGTACTAGCAGGGCAAAGGTTGACAGTTCTTCTTGATAGTGGGGCAACTCACAATTTTATTGATGAGGGATTTGTCATGAAAAGAGGGCTTAAAGAAGAAGATTTTGAAGGATTCAATGTTACTATAGCTGATGGATTCACTATGCCTTGCACACGAGTGGTGAAACAACTCAAGATGACCTTAGGAAGTTATGAGTTATGTGATGACTCCTATGTTGTTGGCATTGGGGAGACAGATCTTGTATTGGGTGTTCAATGGTTGCACTCTATTGGAGGCTATTACATGAACCATCAAACTATGGAGTTTAAATTTCATTCCAATGGGAAAGAAGTCTTATTGAGAGGCTTATCAAATGGAGCAGCTAAGGCAGTCTTTGCAAAGAGGATGGAGAGGACTTTTCGAAGAGGACAAGTAGCATGGGCAGCAGGAGTCATAATCCATCCAACAAGCTCTCCAAAGAATCAAGGTAATTTCCATTTTGAAATTCAAAATATTCTTCATAAGCATAGTATAGTTTTCAATGACTTACCTCCAGGATTACCACCAGATAGAGGTTTTGAGCATGTTATAGAGTTAGAACAAGGTGCCAAACCAGTTATAACAACCCCATACCACCATCCAAGAGGTTATAAGGAAGAAATTGAAAAAACTATTAAGGAACTCCTAGACATGGGATTCATAAGGCCTAGCTCCAGTCCATTTGCATCATTTGTGGTACTTATTAAGAAAAAGGATGGTACAATGAGAATGTGTATAGACTATAGGGCTCTAAACAAGAAGACCATAAAAAATAGGTATCCCATACCATGCATAGATGAATTCATTGATGAGTTACATGGTGTTGTATACTTCTCAAAAATTGACTTAAGATCAGGGTACCATCAAATCTGAATGAGGGGTGAAGATGTGGAAAAGACTGCTTTCAGATGTCACTATGGGCACTTTGAATTTCTTGTTATGCCATTTGGCCTCACTAATGCACCTGCAACATTCCAATCTTGTATGAATAAGGTATTCAGCCAGCATCTTCGAAAATTTGTTTTGGTATTTTTTGATGATATCTTGATTTACAATAAAACATGGGAAGAGCATCTAAAGCACATAGACACTATTTTGGGAATCTTGGAGCAGCAATCTTTCTATGCTAAGCTATCTAAATGTGAGTTTGGTTTGATAGAGATCCTATATTTGGGACATATTATAAGTTCTAAAGGAGTACAGGTTGATCAACAACAAATTCAGGCAATTTTGGATTGGCCTCCACCCACTAATCTTACACAGTTGAGAGGTTTCTTTGGGTTGTGTATCTACTATAGGAGATTTGCCAAGGGGTTTTCTCAGCTTGCTGCCCCCTTGACTGATTTGACAAATAAAGGAGCTTTTGTTTGGATAGAAGAGGCACAAAAAACATTTGATAAGCTTAAGAAGGTAATGAGTTCATGCCCTGTGCTTGCAATTCTATATTTCTCTTTACCTTTTGTTGTTGAATGTGATGCTTCTGGAGAAGGTATAGGGGCTGTCCTAACTCAAAGGGGACATCCAATAGAATTTGAGAGTAGAAAACTAAATCAATCAAAGAAAGGTTACTCAATCTATGATAAGGAAATGTTGGCAATCATGCATGCACTTCATAAGTTTAGACAATATTTGGTATGTGGGAGTTTCATTGTAAAGATAGACCATAATAGCCTTATGTTCTTCTTGAACCAAAGGGATTTGAATGATCATCAACAAAAATGGGTAAGCAAATTGCAAGCTTATGATTTTGATATTGAATACATGAAAGGAAAGAATAATGTGGTTGGTGATGCTCTCTCAAGAAAGCCCACTCTGTGTTCCTTAACATCTATCTTTGTTGATTGGAAAGTCTCCATAATTTTAGAGTATGCTAAAGATTCCTTTTCCACCAAGATTTTGGATAAGTTAGTGGATGATAATAGGTACAAGGCTGTTGATGAATTGATTTAGTACAAGAACATGATCTTCTTAGTGCCAGGATCAAAAACTAAGGAGAGGATATTGAGGGCCTTTCATGACACACCTTTGGCTGGTCACCAGGGATACTTCAAGACATATAGGAAAATTTGAGAGTGGTTTTCATGGAAGGGTATGAAGGAGGATGTCCTTAAACACATTAAGGAATGAATGGTATGCCAACAAAGCAAGAGTGAGCAAAATTTTCCTGCAGGGTTGTTGTAGCCACTTTTTATTCCTAAACAAAAATGGAAAAGTATTTCCATGGACTTCATCACCGGGTTGCCCAAGGTTCAAGGTAAGGATTGCATATATGTGGTGGTAGATAGACTAACTAAGTATGCACATTTCTTTCCTATCACATCTGATTTCAAGGCATCACAAGTGGCCGAATTTTTCTTCAAGGAGATTTTTAGATTACACGGCTTGCCTAGAAACATTGTTAGTGACCGGGACAGTAGATTCCTCAACTCTTTTTGGAAGGAGCTCTTTCATTTGGCAGGAACTGAACTCACTCCTAGTACTAGCTATCACCCTCAAACAGATGGACAAATAGAGATAGTTAATAAATGGATAGAGGGATATTTGAAGAACTATGTTTCAAATCAACAACATGCTTGGGTGAAATGGTTGCACCTAGGGGAGTATTTTTACAATACATCTCATCACATGTCTATTGGTATGCCTCCTTTTCGTGCTCTTTATGGTTATGATGCCCTTTCCTTTGTTGATTTAGTACTTTCAGATAGCAGAGTACCTGCAGCAAGTGATTTCATCAAGCAAAGCCAAGACATAATAAGGTCCCTCAAGGATAATCTACAACATGCACAGAACCAACAAAAATTGTATGCTGATAGGAAAAGGATTGAAAGATCTTTTGAGGTGGGAGATTTGGTATTTTTCAGGTTGCAGCCATATAAGGAAAGCACCTTGAAGAGGAGTGGGGCAGAGAAACTCAAGCCAAGGTTCTATGGGCCTTATAAGATCACCAAGAAGGTAGGAGAGGTAGCTTATGAATTGGAGCTCCCACCAAATAGCAAAATACATAATGTTTTCCATGTATCTTTCTTGAAGAAGGTTCTAGGCTAGCAAACCATAGTATCTATAGAATTACCACCTCTTGATGATGAAGGGAAATTAGTTTTGATACGAGAAGAGATTTTGGATACAACAGAGAAAAGATTAAGAAACAGGAGCATCATAGAGCATTTGGTCAAAAGGAAAGGATTACCACAGGAGGATGCAACTTGGGAAGGAGCACATATTCTTGAACATTCCAATCTTCATTACTTGAGGACAAGTAATATTTGGAAGGGGAGGACTTGTCATGTCCCCTTTTCAAATATTTAAAAATAATAATCTTTGCTAACGCAGGCAGGCCCAAAAAAGGTGAAGCTTCAGAAAAAGGGGAAAATCTTTGGAAACCAATGGACTAATAAATAAAAATTATTATTAAAATATGTTTTATTAACCCCTGTTGGATGTGAGTTAGGTTTATGCCCTCTTTTAAGGGATTTGGATGCATTTTAGGCTCATTCCAGAACTTGATTTTCGCTTATTGCTTTGTTGTTCTTCAGAGGCTGTCAAACCTGTGGAGAAAGAGACCCAAGGATGGGAGTTTGAAGCCATTCCATGTGCAAGCTCATGCAGAGTTTTTCCTTGTGTTGAACAATGCAAATTTGTGGGGTTTTCGGATGTGTTTTTTGTAAGAGTTTGGTGTTTTCGGTTGAGTATTTCATATCAGTTTGGGTTGCTGCTGGATTTCAGACTTTAAGATGTTAAAATAGAGCCAAATATATGTATTGGTACATGGTTAAACTTCTAAGATATATTATTAGTGTTTTTGTGGTGTTTTCGGGCATTTTTGTGTTAATTTCGAGAGCCCGATGAGCATAGTTTTTGTCCTACATTTGTGAGCTGTTGTGTAAATGCTATACAGATATGGAAATTTCATTTTGTAGGCCGTTATGCTAATGAAATTTCTATAAAAATGTTCATTTTCAAATTTATTAATAATATGTGAAGTTGTGAAGTTTTTGGCACTATTTCGGTCATACCCGATTTGGGGTTTATTGAGAAATTGGTGGATCTTTGTAATATTGGTTGTTTGATTTTGAAAATCTGATTAGAGGCTTGAAATATCATAAAAAATTAGAAAAAGGGACATTTCACACACACACATACATACATATTGTGTGCTAAAATATTGACACACTTCTATGAGTCATTATATCCAAGATTTCTCAAGAATGAGATCTCAAATGGTGACTCATAGCTCTCTATTCATGGAGTGCAAGGGTTTGTAATGAAGGCCCTCAGTTTGACCTAGTTTGTGCCCATGCAAGTAAACCATAAAATGAGAGATTCAAGGAAGAAAAGAAAGAATTCTAGTCTCCACGATCATCAAATATGCATGCAAATGAAGATAAAAGCTAATCTAAATGATAACAATGCAAAGAAATGCAAGAAAGGAAATCTGCTTTATGAAAGTAAATAACAATGCAAGGTTAATCTATGAATGAAAATATAAGTCTAAGCTAATATGAAAATGCAAGGATGAAGCATAATGATGAAATTCATGGATGCATGAGAGAAGAAGAAAAGAAGAGAGAAGTTGCAATGAAGCTCCAATGTCCAAACCCTAAGGCTCAAACCCTAATGCTCAAACTCCTCCAAAATCGCTCTCCAAACCTATAGCATAACAATAAAATAGAAACTAACATCCATTATTTCTCTTATCCTTATGAAATGAGAAGGAGAGGGCTCCTTATATTGTCAATTGTGGGAGTGGGAAGCTTCTCACAACCAATATAAGATAATAAAGCTTCATTTGTGTGAGAAAAAATTTCACCAATAAAAAAAGCGGAGTGTTTGACAAGAAAAAGGAAAGAGGAAATTAAGGAATCTCACATAGAAATATGTGCATTTAAGTGTAGAGAAAATAGTTTTATTTATTTATTTTCATTTAATTTATTTCCTTTTTCCATTGTAAGGAGAGATTTAAGTGCGGATTTTATTCAAATTAAAGGGAGCAAATTCTTTTAATTAAATAGGAGCTATTTTATTTAATTAAAAGAGAAGTTTTCTTTTAATTAAATAAGATTTAGAATAAGATTATAAAACCTTAGGAAATATTGAAATAATTAAACTAATTACAATTTGATCAAGGAAAATGATTTAAATTGATTCAATAAAATATCCCAATGCATTAATTCAGGAAATTGATAAATTGAAGAATGGGGGCCCATAGTCTAGGCAACCATTTTAGGGAGCACACATTTGCCCCTCTTTGATTAATGGGTGATCATTTTAGGAAAACATGTAGTCAAAGAATACATTTGAAGTATGAGGTTGATTTGGAATCATCAAACAACATAGATGTGTGGTCAACTTAGGAACACATTAGGACAAAGAATATAATGTTTTATAACAATTTTGTCTTGACAAAGACAAGACTATCCCAGGTGGAACAAAGATTAATAAAGATGAATCAAGGATTTAAGTTTGATAGGTACTAGCCCCTTGTGATGAAAATCAAAATGAAATAGGGGTAAGTGCACCAAGTTGAGGTGCCAAAAGGGGGGTATAAGTGGACAGAAAGTAGGGGATGGGGGAGAGAAAGTGAAAGAGAGCAGGCAATGGGAGAGGGAGTGGGAGAGCGAGAGTGAGCGAGAGAGAGAGAGAGAGAGAGAGAGAGAGAGAGAGAGAGAGATGAGAAGGGGGATGGGAGTGTGTGCTAGAGTAATTATTTGTTTACACTTATTAATTAAATCACTTTGATTTAATTAAATAAGTTGCCTATTACTCTAGTTTTCTTAAGCTATCTCTTAGGTGCATATAATTAATATTTTATATTAATTATAATGTGCAACCTAGCTTTTTAGGCTTTAGGGTTTTCATTCATCTTTAAGGTTGAACTCTTGTAATTGTTTCTTTATCTCTTCTATTTCTGAGAATGCATTAGTATATTTTTCAGAGAAAAACCCTTGCCTCCTCTTATCATTTTCTTCTGCGACAGGTTTTTGCATGCATGTTTTCAAAGGCTTTGTGGATTTTTTTTAATCAAATCCTTTATGGTATCAGAGCCAAATCTATTGTAGCTTGTTCATTCTTTGGAGAAAAAGGAGAAAGAGGATTTGACAGAACATATCTGAAGTTTTTTGGGCTTTTTCTAAGAAAATAAGCGACTCACTAATTTTTGTAGCAAGTTGAGGCGAAATGGACATCACAGATGGATTCAAAGGGCATCAAATCCTATGTTTCCATATAAATTTTATTCATTTTGGATAATTTTTATCAAAGAGGAAAAAAAAATTTCCCAAAAGGTCATACGGCCTCCTGCGTGCTCTATGAGGTAAATTTTCAAAAAAAAAAAAATTGGCCACACGTCGTTTTCTAGCCTGCAAACCCATTTTTTTGGCTACTTTTGTATTTTTTAGCGCAACTTTCTATTTTTATGGAGATAGACACGAATGATCGGCAGCTTTTTGTTTTTTGGCACCGGTTTTTCTTTTTGCAGCGATCGACGTTGATTTCCACCGCGCTCCACCACTCCTCTGCATCCAGTCACCTACACTCCGTCAAAGTGTTACACCAGCTAAGCTTCGCCTCCCAGCCACCTTTCCTCTACTCCACCATCACCTTTAGCACTATTTTTTTTTTAAATAAATTTATTTTAAAAATAATAATAATAATTTTTCAACCTTCCTGGGGCCCTATCATTTTTTTGCAATATCTCAAGCATACGGGGGTATTTTTTTGATCTAAAAGAAGTGTCAAAAAGCTAGTTCTGAGACGGATATGATGCAGAAGAAATTTTTGGGAGTTTTTTCTAGATTGATACCTATTTTGGCACTTGAAATCTGTTGATGATTTCTATCTTCTGGGGGGTATAACTTCTTTGTTATAGCTCCATTTTTTGTTTTGAAAAAGCACTAGAAACATCTTCTCGAGTGTTTTCCAGATTCTCAGTCTTTTCACCAATATTTGGTATCAGTTATTTTTTATTCATATCTAAAAAATTTTTCTCTTCTCTCCTTTTTGCAATCAATTTTTAAGTTGGCGATCAGTTTATTACATTGTGGGGGGGTGCCTTTTCCTTTATGTCTTTTACTTCAGAATCGACCCTTCTACTTTTGTCTTCTTCTCTCAATGGAAAAATCCTATGTCACCTACCTTATACCTCACAAATACCATACTTGGAAAGGACAAATGACTAGATTTCTTATGGCAAAGGGGTTATGGTCATGTCTCGATGTGGCTCAACTAGTTCTACAAAGGCCTTATGAGCTTCCTATGCAACATAATAAGATGGATGAGGCAATGGGCCTCATTGCAATGAATATTTTAGATGGGTTATTGTTTCACTTGGATGGTTTGACTACACCCAAGGCTATGTGGGACAAGTTTTCCACCTTGTTTGGTACAATGAATTAGTTCAGGGTTCTACAGATAGATGCAGAGTTTCCCTCCTTGGTCCTTGAATCATTTGCCAACATTGAGGACTTCTTGATGAAATTCTAGTCTCTTTGGTCTATGTTATAGGTTGCTGGAAAGACAAAGTCAGATGATGAGTGTATCTTTCTTATACTCTCCAAGCTTTAAGGTCCTTATGAGATTTTCACTTCTACCTTCTACTCCACTATGGATGCTCTAGGTGCAGGATATGTTATGCCCTCTTTCGAGACATTTTGTGATAGGTTAACTCATGAGCAGTCCAAGATCACTTAAATGGATTCACTTACAAGTTCACAGTCATAGGCATTGCTTGCCAAGCCACCTCAAGATACACAGAAGCAAAAATTGAAGTAGACATTAGATTCCTCCTCTCAGCACTTTACTGGTTCATCATCTTCTTCTAAGAAGGAGAAAAAGAAGACTAAGACTCCTACCTATTCCTATTGTTAGAAGGGACCTAATGATGATTCACATTGTTTTTAGAACAGATTTGATGGCTATGAGAAACAAATTATAGATTTGCAAGCTCTTCTTTAGAAGAGCATTATTTCCTCTCCATGCTCTTCTACCTCATAGGGGTCTTCATTTTAGTCTTCTTCCATCTCTTTTTCATCTATACCAAATTTTGGACAAGCTCATGCATTATGGGCTTCCATTACATCCTTTTCTCAGGTCCCTCACATACTGGATTCAGTTACTTCTCACCATATAACATCTTCTCAAGGGGTTTTCTCCTCTATTGAGGCTTCTCCCATTCCTCATATCCTCATGGGGAATAAAATTTCCCTAACAGTTTGCAGGAAAGTTTTAGTTCACATTTAGGATGGCATATTCAATGATGTATTTTTTTTCCATCTCTGTCTGCAAACCTTTTCTTGATTTCTCAGATTACATGTAGTGGATCGAGGAAGACAGTTGAATTCACTATAGATTCAGTCTTCATTCAAGATAATGCAACATGAGGCCTTATTGCTATAGGGACAATTGATCATACCACCTTTCTTTACACCTTCTCACACTTTGGTCCACCATCTCCATTGTTAGAGCACAACTCTCCTCTTTCACAAGAACATCATGTGGTGTAGTCAAAACACTTGAACCTTTGTATTGATCTCAAGATTCTTGTTTTGACTACCACACCACATCTAGTTCAGGTCTTTTCTATTTAGCATGATTCTTCTTCAACTCTGGGTAAACCTCGAGTTCTTTTCATCAAGCCTCTAGGTGCACTTGTTGAGGATTCTATGTACATTCATCTCCTCCTTCATGATAGTGTCAACACATTTGCATTGGGGATTCCCTTTCCTGATCCTCATGTTTTCTCCTTTAAGGATCAATTAGGCCTTCCAATCATTCAAGGGTTTCCATGTTATGTGCCCTTGTTTGTTCCACATTGGATTTCCATTAGTTCAATCTTTTATATAGGGGCTTTGTCATTCTGGGGGGGCTTTGGTGTCTCTTTCCTCTCTCATGGGGGGGCTGGTTATACTTATGGTTTTGAGAGAGTCTCTTGAGCCATTTCTTTTCGTTGTTTTCTCATCTATTTTTGGAGAGGATTTTTTCCCACTAAGTTTTCTCTTTTGTCTCCAGTTTACAGAGATTTCCTTGTATTGGGTACCTGATTAGGCCTTTTGTCGAGACCCTATTTTCCTGGTTTCATAGTTGTGCTAGGTTAGCTTACCTCTTGAGCTTCACTTAAGGGGTGTTGTTAGAGTAATTATTTGTTTACACTTATTAATTAAATCACTTTGATTTAATTAAATAATTTTCCTATTACTCTAGTTTTCCTAAGCTACCTCTTAGGTGCATATAATTAATATTTTATATTAATTATAATGTGCAACCTAGATTTTTAGTCTTTAGGGTTTTCATTCACCTTTAAGGTTGAACTCTTGTAATTTTTTTTTTTATCTCTTCTATTTTTGAGAATGCATTAGCATATTTTTAGAGCAAAACCCTTGCCTCCTCTCATCTTTTTCTTCTATAATAGGTTTTTGTATGTAGGTATTGAAAGGCTTCGTGGATTTGTTTTAATTAAATCCTTCAGTGTGTGTTCATGTGTGTGTGTGTGTGTGTGTGTGTGTGTGTGTGTGTGAGAGAGAGAGAGAGAGAGAGAGAGAGAGAGAGAGAGAGAGAGTAGGGGATGGGAGAGGGAGTGTGAGAGTGATAACAAAAGAGAGAGAGGAGGGGATGGGAGTGTGAGAGAGAGAATAAGAAAGGGAGTAGGGGATGGGAGAGAGAGAGAGTACGCAGTAGGGAGAGAGTTAGAGAGAAGGGGATGGGAGAGAGATAGTGTGTGAGTGAGCAAGAGAGAGTAGGTGGTGGGAGAGGGAGAGTAGATAGAGAGAGAGGGGGGGGGGAGTGAGAGAGAGCGTGGGGATGGGAGTGTGTGTGTAAGAGATTAGGGGGTGGGAGAGAGTAGGAGATGGGAGAGAGAGTGACAAAGAGAGTAGGGGGTGGGATAATGAGAGAGAGTAGGGGATAAGAGGTACAGAGAGTGAGAGAGAGCAGAGAGGGAGAGGGAGAGTAGGCGGTGGAAAAGAGAGTGGGACAAGAAGATGGAGAGAGAGAGAGGGGGGTTGAGAGAGAGAGAGAGAGAGAGAGAGAGAGAGAGAGTAGAGGATGGGAGAGGAGACAGAGTATCAAAAAGAGAGAGAGAGTAGGAGATGAGAGAGATGGTAGGTGGTGGGAGAGGGAGTGGAAGAGGGAGAGAGGGAGAGAGAGGGAAAGAGAGGGAGGATGGGAGTGTGTGTAAGAGAGAAAGGGATGGGAGAGCGAGAGTGATAGAGAGAGGAGAGGGGGGATGGGAGTGTGTGTGTGTGTGTGTGTGTGTGTGTGTGTGTGTGTGTGTGTGTGTGTGTGAGAGAGAGAGAGAGAGAGAGAGAGAGAGTAGGGGATGGGAGAGAGAGACTGAGAGAGAGATATATTAGGGGATGAGAGAGAGTGAGAGAGTAGGTATTGGTGAGAGAGAGAGAAAGAAAGAGAGAGAGTAGGAGATGGGAGGGAGAGAGAGCGTGAGTGAGAGAGTAGGTAGTGGGAGAGAGGGTGGGAGAGGGAGAGCGAGAGTGAGTGTGAGAGAGAGTAGGGAGAGAGAGATAGCAAGGGATGGGAGAGAGAGAGTAGGCAATGGGAGAGGGGGTGAGAGAGAGAGAGAGAGAGTAGGGGATGGGAGAGGAGAGAGAGAGGGAATAGGGATGGGGAATGGTGGGATAGGGAGAGATTATTTTTCACATAGTGCATATGCATTATAGTGCACACGCACTATAGTGCATATGCATTACAGTGTGCACGCACTATAGTGCATATGCATTATAGTGCGCACGCACTATAGTGCATACACACTAAATGAAAACACCAACAAATGGTCATAATGAAAGTTTGGGTCCCTACTGATCCATATTCTATTTTTTTTATTGTGTGTTCTATTGTTCTGACAGAAAACATAGGTTTCATGTTGTTGGAAGTTAGCAAACACTATATTCAATCATTGGATGCACTATTTGAAGGCTTCTTGAACATTCTTTCATTCTATTTGAAGCTAGAAAACATCAAATTCAATCATAGGATACACTATTTGAAGGCTTTTTGAATATTCTTTCTATAAAAAATGTTAGTATAGTCCTTTTTAAATATTATTTGTTATTATATAGAGACAAATTTGATATAATTTGACAAGTTGTTTAAGATATAATGAAATCATTGAAATTTTTATGTTTGAATGAATTGTTATTTGAAAATGGTTAGAAATTTGAAAAGTTGTTTAATATATATTGTCTATTCATTGAAATAATTGTAATTTTTATTTGAATGATTTGTAATTGACAAATTGTAAGTAATTCAGCTGTTTGAATAATTTGACATATAGAAATCATCATCAAGCCAAGGAAGAAACCAAAAACTCAAACAACAAAAGAGAGGGAGAGAGATTGGAAATTAAAAGAGATAAAACGAAACTACTACATGAAGAAAAAAAATTGCAAAGCAATAATGGAGAATTGTCTTTCAAGGAGTAACAAGAACCACCGATACAAAGAAACAAAGAGGAAGAATTGGAAAGACAAAGAGAACGAATGAGATTGTTACACTCAAGAAGCCAATTGAATTGTGAAGCTACACCATCTTCCGATGTTAAAGTCATATCATCATCTCATTTTGAAGAGAGGCTAATTTTTAAATCCAATGATGTGCACTCTCCATCATGTCATGTTGAAGGTACAACATCAACATATCAAGTAGGTGATATGTCATATTTTGCATTGTATTGCTAAGGCACATCATCTTCGGTTCAAGGTACACAAAACACTCAACCTTATGTTGATGTTTAAAATGTTGAGGGAATGGAAGAGATTATTACACCTTGTAGAATTCATTTTGGAAGACCAAAATATTTGATTGATATTGATATTAACATTTTGAAATCAATGCCTGACAAGATTAGCAAGCGTACTTGTCAAAGAAAAGTTAAACATATGTGGAGATTATTTTATGAAGAATTAAATATTATAGATCAATGCCAATTATTTGTTGAAATGATGAGTAATTTGGAATTTAGGCCTATCATGAAGATTCTTGGGCTAAGAACGATGGACGATTCAAATGAAAAAAGCATCGTAAAGAATGTACTTAGTGCTTATGACAAAGTGGGCTCTAAATCATGCACCAAAGATAGTAATAGCACAAGATGAGTACTTACATCAACAATAGTAAGTACCCAAATGAAGAAAGCTCGACTCGTGAGAAAGACAAGAAAAACATTAAAAATTGGTAGAGGTACTCTAAGGAGAGCCATGCTAAGGTGTGAGAGATTGGAAGATCCAACAAAAAATGAATTATGAATATTTAGCAGTAGACTACTATGAAAGGATAAAAAAATTAGTAAATCTTTGAAATCATTGATCAAAGATTTTTGGACAAATAACACACATGTTTCTCCTAATCAAAGAGATGTTGTAAGAAGGAGGATTGGTAGACAAAATCACAACCCACATTCCAAACATTTTTTGGATTCAACTCAGACACAATGTTTTGCAAAATTTATTAGTATGTATCCTCAAATTTGAATAAGTCAAATATTTTTTGAGATGGGTAAACCTTTTTATGTGAAGATAAATCACACACGAACAACTTTTTATTATAGGATACATATTGAATTTTTTAACCATTTTGATGTTTCTAGGCATATATGTGTCTTTTTGCATTCTAAGTTTGTTTTACAGGATTGTGACATGAATTAGCCACCTAGATCTTCAAGGGAATCCATATCCAAGATTTTATGTGAAATAAAAGATGGCCAACAATTTTACAAGACATCATGATTGGATGGTGCATGCTTATTTTGTGGTTCTTTGAAACTTTTATCAACTTGTGAACATATGGATAGTACACATGCAATTTGAAATGAAATAGTAGATTATGGAAAATATAAGATAATGACATATGCTCTAAAAGATGAGAAATATGGTAAAAGATGTAATTTAGTCATTGAAAAGCTTCCAGTGTATGAGTTCATGAAAAAAAAAAATTACGAGTATGCAAGGCATACACATAGAGCTCGATGGTTGGATTTGCAATTCAAGTTGTGCAAGGATACTTTCCACTAGATACCATTTTTTTGGTTGTAGACTTTGTAAAGAGTTACACACTAAAACCACAAAATAAGGTGCAAGAAAAGTATTATACCTCTCAATAGGTTTCCATATTTGTTCACATAACATTCATGCATTCACCTACAAGTACAAATGATATGAAAATTTTGAGGGAGTATCATTTTTACATCAGCAATGATCAATCACATTCTATGGAGTTTATACATGGTTATTTTCAACTATTTTATAGATATTTGGCTAACAAGGGCATACCATATCGTCAATAAATTATTTGGTTAGACAATTGTGCATCTCAATTCAAGAATGCATGGATGTTCTATTGGTTGAGCAAAATGCATAAGTTGTCTGGAATTAAATATATGTGGAATTTCACATAGGCTGGTCATGGAAAGGGAGAGGACAATGGTGTAGGCACATGCATCAAAAGAGCCTTAGCTTGTGAAAAACTAAAGTAAAAAGATGGAGCAATATTGATAGATGCAAAATCCATCATCTACTGGTATAATGCTAAAATAGGTCCAGGTAAGAAAGGTGAGTCTACAGTTCGTAAATTTTTTTGGTTGATAGATAATACTAACATTGCACCATATGGGGATCGTTGCACACTAATAGGATCAAGTGAGTTGCACTCTTTTAGAAGCTCTAATGTAGGTTCATGGAGTATCCACACATGAAAAATGGCATGCTATTGTCCATCATGTGTAGAGGAAAATTGGGATGAGTGTGAGTCAACTGAATGGGTGGACAAATGGAATATACGGGTTTTGGACATAACTGACACCTATCGTCCCCCACAAGCATTGGAAATGGTAGAGATGGATTCATCCATTGAATTTGACTGCTTGTCTGATCTAGTGCAACCTAGTAATATATATATATATATATATATATATATATATATATATATATGTATATATATATATATATGTATATATATATATATATGTATATATATATATATATATGTATATATCTATATATATATATATGTATATATATATATATATGTATATATCTATATATATATATATATGTATATATCTGTATATATCTATATATATATATATATATGTATATATATGTATATATGTATATATATATATCTATATATATATATATATGTATATATGTATATATATATCTATATATATATATGTATATATGTATATATATATATCTATATATATATATGTATATATGTATATATATATCTATACATATATATATATACATATCTTTATATATACATATATATGTATATATATATGTATATATATAGATATGTATATATATATATATATGTATATATATAGATATATATATGTATAGATATATATATACATATATACATATATATGTATATATATATATATATGTATATATATATATATATACATATATATATATATGTATATATATATACATATATATATATATGTATATATATATACATATATATATATATGTATATATATATATACATATATATATATGTATATATATATATATATAATTTCAATATGTAGCTTTGTAACTTTTACCTAAGTATTTAATGAATTAATGACCATATTTTGTACATTTATCATTGCATGCCATGTTTTTGCTATTATTACACCTAAAGATAATGAATAAGGGATAGATTATTATTTGTGTTGTTGTGTCCAAGCCAAAAAAAAATTGGATCACTTGGTTATGGTGAAGGTTTAGAGTACCATATCGGTGTGGTGTTTGTAACTGGCACATGGCTTCTAAGATGATATTCTATGAAGAACCCCAACTTTTGGTTATTCAAGGATTGGCAAACAAAGAGGAAGATTCTTCATTATTCAAACCTTTTTGTTGCATCAAACATCCACTTCATAAAATATTATGGAAAACCACATAATAAGACTCTTTAGAAATTTTGCAACTCAGACCACGAGGCAATACTTGAGACATTAAAAATTTAGAGTAGATCCAGTTGGTTCATTAGATTGAATAGGGAGGGAGGGAGGGAGAGAGAGAGAGAGAGAGAGAGAGAGAGAGAGAGAGAGGGTCATGAGAGTCATGCAAGGGTACATTGAATCATAGGGCCCTCACCTTTTCATTTTTTTTGTGTTATGATCCAATTGAGCCTTGTAAGTAGAATAAGGGTCATTAGACCTAGGTGTTGTAGTTAGGTTATTAGATGTCATTTAATGTCCTTAGAAGACTCATTATTTTGGCCTAAAAATCAAGGCATACCTTTCCATAGGGCAATGAGTAACCTAAGGGATGATTCATTAGCTTAGGAAAGGGTCCCTAGGATGGACTTGCTAAGGGATAGCCTAAATAACAAATTAGAAGTGTTAAGAAGAGGAAGCAAGAAATATTGCAAAAGTGGCTATATTGCAATTTTGCAAGAAATTATGGATTTTCCTTTTAAAACTTGAAGGAGGCCAATTCAAACCATAATGATGAAGGGGAAAGACCTAGGAGGAGATATAAAGACTTCCCAAACCCTAAAATGAGAGAAGTTAATATCATTGTGTATGGTTAGCATGTTATAACATGACATTTGAAGGCAAAATTAATGAATTTCTAAGTTTTAAGGCATTTTTTACATTATTTTTTTAGACTTTATTAGTTTCCATAGTAGATTGGGTTGTTTAGAATAATTTTGATTTAGTAAGTTTGGTTTGATTATCTTTCTTTTCATAGTTTTAAAAATCTTTCTCTTTTCACCAGTTTGTTGTCCTATTTTCAGTAGCTTGTATTAATAATGGTGTAACTCACTATCCTACTATTGGATTTGTATGGACTCTTGGGGAGAGTGAGTATACATAATGTAATATATTGTGGCAAAAGCAGGGCCCTTCAAAAAGTTGGCAAGCAATTTTAAACTCTTGCCATAGGCAAGCTAGAACATGTCCAACAAGTGCATCCAATAAAGAATAGGAACATCATTGAAGGATATATATGCATATATGAACATTAACCAATAAAAAATGTAAAGGAATACGAATATTGAGTATTGTATACAAAAAATGTTTTTCAAAACCAAAGGCAATAAGTCATTCATAATGGTCAAACAATTAAGAACCAGATATATATATATATATATATATATATATATATATATGAACTAGATTATTCTTATATATGTATACAATATTATTGACCAAATCAGAATTAGAAAAATGATATTACACATAATATCCATTACAAAAACATGGAATCTTTGTGATTTTAATAGTTATATTCTTTAGTCCCAAAAATGGAAAATGTTTGCAAAAAATGACATGTACTTGTATGAGGACATTATATATTACAAAAATCACATTGTGAAGCAGCTGGCTAGCTACTCAAAAAATACTAACTAAATGCAAGTGTGATCATAAAGATGCCTTAATAAACTTGTATCCCCTTTACTTAAGCAACAACTTGGTCATTGATGTAGCAGTAGGCAGTAGAAGTCTTCAAACAACAAGGAATGGTAAAAGTTCTCAAATTCCCTCAACACCCAAGGTGAAGGGTGCTAGTGCCAAATACCTATCATAGGTATGGAGATGGGCTTATAGGAAGGTTATCATAACCCCACAAGACAAGCTAACCTAATCACTAGGTCTACCAAAGTTCTAAGCACCAAAAACCCAAAATGCACTAATGGATTCCCTTAGCCATAGAGGGATCAAACCCCAAAAACTAGATACAAAGACTAGGGGTGGCCTACAATCATTGATATGGCCTATTTAGGTCCTAATAAACATGAATCAATGATTCATTTCATCAAAGACAACTTATAGCATCAAGTTGTTTTGAAAACCAATTAATTGGCTTGTAGCCCTCCTAAAATGAGAATGAGGCATAAGTTTGAATTCTTCCAAATAACATCGTGACTTGACTAGGGATTTGTATACCCTTTTGGGTTTTATAAAACACACCAAAGCACCCAAGGATAGAGAGTAATAGAGGTTGTTGTTGTTGCAACATTAGATTGGATTCCTAGGCCTAACTAGGGCTCCATTTACTCTACAAGTGCATTTTCTACAAAGGAGAAACTCAATCCAACTATTAGGATATGTGGGGGCATGTAAAAGAAACAATAATTCAAGGTTTTAGCCTCTAATGAATCCAACTCAAACTAGAAGGGATTGTTACAAATGTTTTATGGTGTACTCATGGTGATGCACACCTAGGGTATGGCGGAAAACTCAATTACTTGTAGTTACTGGAAAACAACTTGCAAAATTTGAAAGCTCATTGTTACACCTTATATTCCAAGAAAGGACATCAATTTCCCATGGTGGAATGTGTAAAAATGAGCTAGCCCCAGCAAAGTGTTGATTTCTAGGTTGAATCTTAGGTAGCAAGCAAGAAAATTTGATAACTTTCAATCTATGAAGAATTAGAACATGGGATTTAATGCAAAATGAAATAGATAAAATTCTTCAACTTCTGGATCCATTAGCACATTCCCTCTCATCCATAGAGTTCTATACAAGGGTCTGTAACACATGTTTTGCAAGGAAAAATGTTGATTTGTATTGATTTCAATGCCAAATTACAATTGTGCTTCCTATCATTAGCCTATAAGGCTTTATACCTGTATTCTCTATTGGTTACATGGTTAGTTTAAACTACCTAGCCATTGGAGGAAAGGATTTGAAAGCATTTGACACTTTTTTGCAAAGTTGCTCAAAAGTTGTTAACTTGGTCCAGACCTAAATTAGGTGATCCAACATGAATCTAGTTATTAAAAACAATTTAAAAACTAGAATCCTATTCATTTTTTAGGTGTATTGATCATATTTTGTCTTACTTATCCAAGGGCTCTTATTTATGCCTAATCCTAGAACTAGGCCTTACAACTGGATCAATTTGCTAACCATCCTAAGTGAACTATCTAGGATCCTTAGGTGCCTTCTTTGATGAGTCTAAAGTGGGTTCTCCTACACTAGTCATCTACATGACTAGGATATCTTTGTGAAATGAAAATATCCATTTAAAGGTGGCAATGAGCTTTTGTTGTTTTGTTAAGATCATTAATATATTTCAATGAGAACTTTGAGGGATCATACCCAGCTTGAGCATCTTGGCTTCCCAAGTCCTGTAAATGCAAGGCCATTGTATGTGCACTTTTTCCCAATAGCAATAGGTTTTGTCTCTTCATTCCAACTAATCTTCATCCCAAGTAATTGGCATACCGTAGATGGCACCAAGATAACCATTTTCTTCTGATATGTCCTTTTCTCTCAGATTAATCTCTCTATTAAGCAAGTTTTCTATATCTTCCTTTGTATATTTAATAAATGTAGTTGCAATTCCTCTCTCTCTCTCTCTCTCTCTCTCTCTCTCTCTCTCTCTCTCTCTCTCTCTATATATATATATATATATATATATATATATATATATATATATATATATATATATATATATATATATATATATATATATATATATATATATATATATATATATATATATATATATATATATATATATATATATATATATATATATATAGATATCAAGCTTTCCTCTATAGGAATGAGAAGGCATGGTGATTTAGGCCAATTGTTGGTCACTATATTAAAAAGGTAGTTCTTGGCCATGTCACTAATGGGAATGATTTCAATCTTATTTTTAGAATCGGTACCTCACATTTCTAGAAAGAATAATATATATTGTTTTCAATGTCTTTGAAATATATGTAGCTAGTAGTTGATTTCTTATTCATTGCCTTTCAATATTCATAGGAAAATAAGGTATTTGGTTACATAATAGGTCCTATGAATGTTAACTAGGGTCCTAGAATAGTCCTAGATGGACCCATTTGACCTAAATATGTAAAGAGCAAAAATTGGTCAAAAGTTGCAATGTTGCTCAAAAAGTTGCTTGAGCAACTTTTGCATTTTTTGCAAATGGAAGTTTGGGATTTTTTTAACTATCCATGCTTGGGTATATGAGTGTGGGAAACATATTTTCAAATGTTGGAAGGTTTCTAGTCAAATTTACATTTTTAAGCAACTTTTATAACTTTTGTAATTTTGCACAAAAAGTGCAACTTTTGTAAAGTTCACTAGATTTCATTTCTAGGACTTGGAAGAGGTTCCAAACTATTAAAAAAAACTAAAAACACCTAATCCTAGGCTATCTTGACCAAAAACTCAAAAAGATCCAATTTTTCCTAATTAGCAACTTTTGCTCATATCTTGTTCAAAGTAGCCATAGATATCTTGCTCATATCTCTCTCATTGTTCATTGTGGGATCAAACCATCTATTATGTTAGCTCTAAGTGGCTAGATAAACCATAGTCCCAAGCTTCTCCCATCCCATTGAGTGCTTGAACATTCTTGGGCACATCGAACTGAATCATCTCTAAGAGTCACTAAATGCCATAGGGTAGCAATCTTTGATAGGGTATATCTTGGAGCTCGTGTGAGGTATGGATGTGATTCTAGGTGCTACAAGACCATGTTGTAGAGACCTAAAATAATTTCTCTCTCTTTTTGGAGATCTAATTTCATTTAGGTTTTTCGGCCCCATATCGGGTGATGCTAAAACTCATAGTGTTGGCCTGTACAAAGGTGCCAACTACTAAATCTTTTCATTGTGGGATCAAACTATCTATTTTATTAGCTCTGGGTGGCTAGGTAAACCCTAGCTGCAAGCTCTTCCCATCCCATTTAGTGCTTGAACATTCCTAGGCATGCCAACCTAAATCATCCCTAAGAGTAGCTAAATATCATAGGGTAGCAATCTTTGACAGGGCATATCTCAAAGCTCGTACAAGGTATGGATGTGATTCTAGATGCTATAGAACCATGTTTTAGAGACCTACTATAACCTCTCTCAATTTTTTGACATCCAATTTTATTTAGATTTTGTGGCCCCATCTTGGGTGATGCTAAAACTTGTAGTCTTGGCTAGTACAAAGGTGTCAACTGCTAAATCTCTCTCACCTTTTGTCATGGGATTGAACTATCTATTTTTTAAGCTCTAAGTGGCTAGGTAAAAACTAGCCCCAAGCTGCTCCTATCCTTTTGAGCACTCAAACATTCTCAGACATGCCAAACCAAATCATCCCTAAGAGTCACTAAATGCCCTAGGGTAGTGATCTTTGATGGGGCATATCTCAGAGCTCGTGCAAGGTATGGATGTGATTCTAGGTGCTACAGGACCATGTTGTAGAGACCTAAAATAAGATCTCTCTCTATTTAGAGATCTTATTCTATTTTGATTTTGCGACCCCATCTCGGGTGATGTTGAAACTTGCAGTGTTGGCTAGCACAAAGTTGCCAACTATGGAATCTCTCTCACCTTTCATCATGGGATTGAACTATTTATTCTATTATCTCTAAGTGGTCAGGTAAACACTAGCCCCAAGCTCCTCCCATATTTTTGAGCACTTGAATGTTCTCGGGCACACTAAATGCCATAGGGAAATGATCTTTGATAGGACATGTCTCAGAGCTCATACTAGGTATGGATGTGATTTTAGGTTCTATAGGACTATATTGTAGAGACCTATAATAACCTCTCTCACTTTTTGGAGATCTTATTCTATTTTGATTTTGCAAACCCATCTCAGGTGATGCTAAAACTTGTAGTGTTAGCCAGTAAAAAGTTGCCAAATGTTGAATCTCTATCACCATTCATTGTGGGATTGAGCTCTCTATTATGTTAGCTCTAAGTATCCAGGTAAATTGTAGCCCCAAGCTCTTCCTATCCTATTGATCCCTCAAACATTCTTGGGCACGCCAAACCGAATCATCCCCAAGAGTCACTAAATGCCATAGGGCATCAATCTTTGATAATGGCAACTAGATAAGTCATATCATCCAATGATGGAGACTCATGATAGAAGGTAAAGGGGCCATGATACACCTCATTTTTAACATGTTAATTTTTTTATGGTAATAAGGTAATCCTTGTTTGTAACATCAAGGAACTTGAGATCACCTATAAACCCAAGTTGCCTTAGTCCTAATGATTTATTTATTTTTGTTCTTTTTTTGTTAATAAGTTGACTCAATAAGTGTTTTGAGAGTCATTACACCTTATATAGATCCTATGGGTTGCCAAAAACCACTTGGTTAAGTTCTAGGAAGAGTTAGTGCAAAAACTGCATTTTGGAATAAAAGTCGCTAACTTTTTTGCAATTTTAGCAATTTTTAGGAAAATATTGAAATTAACCTTGTAACCAATTAAACCAACTGGTAATCAATTGGAATGTATGTCAAATAATTAAAATACCCTCTATGAATTTAGGGAATATGTCAAATAATAAAAATATCCTCTATGAATTTAGGGAAGGCATAAGGTGTTGGTTATTATTAAGTTTTTTTTATATGACAAGGAATCACTATTGATGTTAAACTTGTATATAAGATCATTGAGTTATTATCAAATGTCATTACTTCCTGTTTGGAATAGCAAGCTCATACTTTGTTAGAGTGAAACACCATTTTAGCTGCATTTTATCACCGAATGGAGTTAGTGGAAGATTTTAAGGACCATCTTGGTTGTCTTAATAGCCATTTCATGGGTTTGAAACATAATCACTTCCCATTGTAAAGAGTTGTCCAAAATTAGAAAATTACATGTTGTTGCAAAGAAAACACACTCATAAGATGTTGGAAGATTGTTTTCACTCATAGAATATTGAAGAATCTCTTGGAAGGATGGAATAGATGACAAACTGAAGTTTGTAATATAGTTATTAGGTGTTCCTTGAAGTGTCTAAGGTGATAGTTTGAAGCAAGAAGTTGAATATGATCCATTTCTCAAATTTGCTCATTTTTCCCTTATTTCTTCCCAAGTCTTGAATATTGAAAGTGATCAAGTAGGTTTGTGAAGTTGGGTAGAAGTTTGTTCAATTTTGTAACCAAGTTGGAAAGAGTCTTTGAAGACACTTAGGAAGGTGGGAAAGGTAGTTTTCCTTAAAAGTGTTCTTGCTAAGAATCCACTAGCTTTTGGTGTGAGCACTCTGCATCATTATGGATACAATTTACATTAAAATGAAATACATGAAATGTACTTAAAATGTAAACAAGAAAAATAAGATATATATTATGATAACCAATAATGTCATACTTTAACAAACATATAATATATTATGATAACCGATAATGTCATACATAAACAAATATATCATATATTAACCAATAATGTCATAAGTCTAATAATGTCATGCATCAAATATATGCCATACATCAAATATAAAATGTCATATATACATCAAATGTATATCGAATACATCCACTAACATAAAATCCAACATCTATGTCCACTAATGCCTATAAATGTGTGTCTATCAACTATATCTTCTCCTTCCCGCAAGGGGAAGGTAACAAATCCATAGAGGTCTTCGTTCATTGTGTGGAGGGAGATAATGGGGATGATGGGGTCTTCCTCACACGCTCGCTCATCCTCTTATTTAGGCTCTTCTCTAACTTGAGCTAATACAAACAAATTAGATATGAATCAATAGTTCTTATACATTGAAATCAAATATATGTACACACAAAATTAATTATTTTCTTACCACTATCAAATAGTCACTCTATACATCCACCTCCAAGGCTCATGGACGATTGGGTGTAATAAGGCCGTACAAAAATTAAATCAATATAATCACATAAAAATAACATTTGAAATTTCAATATTTGAACTAGCCATCGCTATAGCAACTCCATGATCGATGGACTGATGAAGATGAGGAGGAATATTAGACATCAACAACTGCATCTCATATAATACAATTTACATGTAACATGAAATATGAAACAAATATAATCAAATGAATTAAATTAACATGAAACAAATGTACCTCTATGAAGCTTGTATCATGCCTAGGCTCAAATTCCCTTGTAAATGTCGATGGTCCAACAAAGAACTAATGCACATGGATAAATTTTTTTTGTCAATACTTCATATGATTACTTAATAAATATATGTATTAATATAAATGATTAAATCAATACATACCTCTTGACTCATTGACAAGACATAAAATGAGGTCAAGGAATTTGTACTAGGGCCATCAACACTCTTACCCTAAATTTTGAACAATGTTAATATATGCTAATTAATTAGTCATTCACTATACATATAAAATGTGATCAAATTAGTTTATTATAATTGTAATTTACCTATGTGTCAATGTCAAATGTGTCACTTAAGAACTCATCAGTGGCTATCCCATCATCCATACTGTCTCCAACATGATTGTCAAATGTGCATAAGGATCCACATGATGTTCACATGTGACTAAGAGGCATAGAAAACTCCTCCTCAACTAATGGATTGACATAATAAATGAGGGTTTTCATCAAAGCATTGATAGTCCCTAGAGTGTTGGCCTCTACATGTTTGTTCACAACTAAAGGAATAATCACATGCTCACCTTGTGGCTTGAAAATAGGTGCCCTAACTACATTAGGGTCATGATGTGCCCCCGGCCTCTCAAATGATGACCCCCCACCTCTACCCTGAGATTCTAATATATCAAAATAATTGAGAATCTCCCCAAGGACAAATTCAGAATACAATTTCTTTAAGAAATACATTAGAACCTTATGATTATTGCAAGGAGGGGCATCAAAGACCATCCATCATCTATCCCAAAAGTTATTTCTAATATCATCATGTATGCACCAATGGATGGGGAACCTTTTAGTTGTATTTTTAATAGTGTCTTGTTCTCTAGGATTTTTAAACAATGCACAAATACTAGCTTTTGTTATTTCCTTCTTTTTAACATCTTTATAGGATAATTTTTTTACATAATATCTTCTTTGTTCATCCCTCTTAACACACCAAATATTCAACTGATGACTAACATAAGCTACATGGGTCATAATGGACTCAAGGGATGATGCCAATTGTGCTCTAATCAGATTGATTTTTTCACAAGCTTCCAACCTACCCATGAGTTCTTCTAATTTATTTTTCCCTCTTTCTATTTCATTCATTATGTTGTCTTGAGTGCTAGAAGGAGGTCTTCCAATTGGTGGAGGTTGTGAAATTTCTTGCTCTTCTTGTCAAAGATTTTGATTTTCATATTGTGGAGGGTTTTGATTTGGATGTTGTGGAGGGTTTTCATTTTGATTTTGTTGATCCAACTGGGGATTTGGTGGTTCATTATTCACATTTCCTGATAAGAAACCAATTGCAATCTAAATAAATAAACAAATTGATCTTACAAAACAATATAAAAAATTATATTTAAACAATCCAAAAATATATAAAACAATGCAAAAACAAGAGTAGAAAACATACTAAATGATCTTGATCTTGATCTTTGGTGATGAGGAGGCATTTTGAGGAGGTGGGTGACAAAATTCTTCAAGTTTTGCAGCCTTCATGCACACTATTGAGGATAAAGAATTTTTAACAAAATATAATGAAATGGATTGCGGGTTTGCAACCCATTTATAAAAAATTAAGATTTTAAAAAGCTTGTATGTGCTATGGCGCACATGCACTTTTAGAATTTAAAAAATTGCTTTTTTTTGTCATTTTTTTTGCACCAAAACTTGGTTCACTTACCCATAGAGGAGAAGCAACAAATTGATAAATTTAATCAAATTGAACTAAATATAATGTTCTTGATGTAAAACAAAAATATAAGGATCACAAAACCAAGTTAGATCATCAAGCATGAAAGATTATGCCCCAAAGTTGAATTAGAAGAAAAGAAGTGGGGTGAAAGTGAATGGAAGATAGAAGTTTGGAAGAGGTGGAAAGAAATGGAAAGAAGAAAGAGAATTTTCCTCAAGAAAGACAATGCCTCAAAATCAATCAATTGTTTAAGATATAAAAAATTTGTTGAGGTCATGTAAGAAGATAAGGAAATGAAGATCAAAACATTGCCACAATTGATTAAAATTCCAAAAGAAAGATGAAGGAAAACCCTTTCAAACTCATAATGTAGTCTAAAAATGCAAAGTAACATGGAGTTTAATAATCAAAGCTACACAAAAATGCAAAGGTGTACTTGCAATAGAGAAACTATAACATAGGATTTTGTGTTCATATTCATGAAAGAATGTGAAGGAACTTATTTTCATCATTTGGCCATTATTAACAGACATCAAAAAATCACACAATCATTACTAGTCACAAGTGTAACTATGAAGATATTAATGTGATTTATATCAGATTGGAATGTGGAAAGATTCTAATATAAGCATCAAAGACATAAAGGTCAAGATGACTTTCATGTTAGCTTACAAAATTTTATGTAGAAAAACCATGGTCGCATCAAGGATTAGATGTCAGGATGACCCTAAGAACAGTTGTGCAAAAACAATCAAGGATGATGCCTCAAATCTTCTAAGTGCTTCAAGGGGACAACAAGAGAAACTCTAGAGTTTTAAGATCACACCCACAAGTAGAAAGCAAAGAAAAATATGCCCCATGGCCCAAGTCCTCTGTCTATGCATACTAGAGAGACTTAGTAGACAAGGACACTCAATGGAAATTAATAACATTCAACATACAAAGAAAAGATCATGACATAGCTCAAGCATTAAGTATTTGTGTTTTAAAAATTTAATTGTGTTAACTGATACTAAGTTTCAAGGATAAGGATCAAATGCTTGCAAGTAAGTAAGATCACATGAAAAAAATGGTTAAGACGAAACCAATTGGTGTTAAAAAAAAACTCGATGCGAGGGGTTGTATTGAAAAATATAGCTACGGTGGCATTGAAAAAGACTATTTGTGAGGTATCTAAAAGACTAACACATCCAAGAGTCCAAAGCTAACACAATTATCTTCCCCTAGACAAAAACAAAGACAAAGACCCTTGTAAGCATCACCTAGATCCAATGAGTGCTAAGTGTTCCATTTATTCTCATGAGAGATGGATTCATGTTGAATCACTACTCATGAAACATGGGTCAATCAGTTTGACTCAAAATCACACAGTTAAATCCTGATAGCAATATCACAAGGGAACAAGGAGAAGGGATGATGGAGAAAGGCTAACTGTCGAGGAGATGCACTAAGAAACAATGGTGCAATGGCCTCAAGTAGCTCCTGTTTCTAGGTTTTCACTACTTGGATCTTATTACAACTTTTTATATTTTTCACTTTTTTTTTGGAATATATACTCTTTTTTTGAGATATATTAAAGTGCCTATTGCTAGGTTTTTGCTAAGATGGTCATTTTTTCAGGACATTTTTTTATCTTTAGAATTTTTGACTATATATATATATATAATTTTTTTTTTTTTATTTTTTTTGAAATATACCTTTTTTTTTTGGATTTTTGAAATATATTATTTTTTTGGATTTTTTAAGGATCAATAAATACATACAAAGGATGTCCCTAGATAGAATGAGCATCAAACTCCCAAGCAAGATCACATCATGTAGTGCCAATGTCTACCAAGGTGGAGGACAAGACGGATTAGTAAGCTAGTGGAAGAGATGGAAGACAAGAGAATGAAGAAGAATGAAGAGAAGAAATCCTCAAGGGAAAACTCCTCATGAGGAAACAAGTTGGGGAAAAATTCTTATGTAAAGCATATTTGGACAAGCAATGAAAACTCATCATAGAATAACTTACAAAAGTGTAATGAAAAAGTACGAAAGGATGTAGTCCAAAGGAGTAGAAATGTCTAGAGAATTCATAACATCATGTTTTACTCTTTTCTATTATATGGAGACAAAATGAAAAAAGGATAGCAAAAGGCTAGAATGAATGGAGATAAATAGATAGGAAGGCAAAACATGAAAGCAATGAAAGAAAGATCATCATAAGATAGCTCAAAAGATAACCAAATGTTTGTTTATAGGTCAGCATTGTCAAGATCAAAGTGAGATGATAGAATGGATGAAAGATGTAGAAGAACTACTCATGATGCCTAATTGCTAGGTTTTCATCATGGTACTTATCCCAGGTGCCACAAGGGAGTGATTTTCACCATAGGACAAATTTATTTCTCTTTAATTTTTCTACCAAGGTGTCAATTTCCAAATTTTGACCACGACACACTTTCAATTTATTATTTATTTAATTTATTTTTTCCTTGTTTCCCCTTCTTTTTTTTTTTAGGATGAAGGCAAGATTTTTAGATAATGCTCCTTGAAAGGATAAACCATGATATGCTAAGGATTCAAAATGATACACTCAAAGATGTTTATAGGGAAGGCAAGATGGAAGAGAAAAATGGAGGATAAAGTTTTATGCAAAGTGAGTGAGGTTGGAAGATGGGAGGAATAGGAAAATGAATAAAATAGGTAGAAGGTAGAAAGATAGTGAATGGAAGGATTATGAAAGGGTAGACAAAAAGGAAGACAATTTCAACATCAACACACACCTTGAAGGGTGGTGAGAGGATGGAGGAAATGTAAGTGGAGGAATATATGAAAGAATGTGATGAATGGATAGAAGATGTTGTGGTTTAGGTGCATGGAATGGAAGAAGGCCTTTGGAAGAAGATAAAGTGGAAGTCTTTGAAATTTTGAATGTCAACTTCACTTGTTTCTCAACATTAAACTCTTTCAAGAGAGGCTTTGGATTCCATATAGTTGTAGGTTTTTCATTCCTTTTTGATGATTTAGAGAGAATATCTTCAATGATGGATCTTGGAACCCATAGTTGTTGTTTAGTTCTCTTCTTAGATATCTCTTTTGACTTTATGTACCTACGTCAATTAGAGGAGACATGGTGATGTTATTTCTTCTTTTTTCTTCTATTGAACATTCAAGTTACTTCCAAAAGACTTGGGACTTGTGGAATAAGGAGGATGTGATTGGTTTAGATGAGTGGGTGGATGGAAAGTATTCAAGAATATGCATCTACGTTGATCATGAGGAAAGATAGGAGATGAAGGGATGTAAGGACCCAAGATGGATGATGAATTAGTAGATTTAGGAGGGGGAAATGAAGGGACATAAGGACCCAAGATGGAAGGAAGACATGAAGCCCTTAGTATTAGTAGAGGAAGTCCAAGGATGGATGTGGAAGATGAGAAAGGATAATCAATAAGTCCATCAACATCTATATGACAACCAAGGACATCAACATCTTTAGAGTGACCATTCAAATTTTCAATGGGATCATGACCATCTTAAATAGGAGCAACTTGTTTGATAGGATTGTTTGGATCTTGAAAATACTTATGAAGAGTAGAAAGTGAAAGCAAACATGGAGTGTTAGAACAAGAAGATGGAATACTTTGACCTTGACAAGTTTCTTTGGATATAATAGGCATAGAACTTTGTTCATAATTTTTAGTGAGCTTGAGGGAAATAGTGGAAGTAATGTCTTCATCATACTTAGGAGGTGGATAAGACATATGATATGGAAGAGTGACATATAAATGGATATGAAGGGGTGCTTGATCTTGATCGTTCTTGAAATTTTTATCTTTATCCTTTTACAAGTCCTCTTGACATGGAGCCAATTCTAAGGATATGGGACGATATGAGGTTTACATGATAGTATCTTGAGGACATAGTGAATTACTAGCTGAAGTGAGCATAGTAGGCATAGCATCACATTAAGGTTGAGCATCTTTAGTCTTAGTAGCATGAAAAAGGTTTGCAACCAAGTGTAGATTAGCTTGGGTTTATTTTAGAGGTAGCCATTGAAGATACATATAATCAATGCAAAATGCATTAGGCTCTTTCTTTGATGGAGGTATGTTGAATAGCTTTGTAGTTTTAGGAAGTTCATGAGTGTTAGAAGTGGAAGTATCAAGGAAATCATCACTTGACATAGGTTCATCAACATGATCATTCTCAAGAGAAGTATCCTCATCATATAAGTCTCTAAGAATTTCAACATCAATGATTCCATCATCAATAAGATATTGAATTTTACATTTCAACATAATACAATCTTCAATTTTATGACCTTTACTTCTATGGTAACCAAAATAGTGGTCACCTCTCCACCATAAAGGTTTTACCTCAGGCTCATAAGGTCTATATTTATATGGTAAATTAATTATCTTGTTTGCAACTAAGATCTCAATCACCATGTCATGTGAAAATCCCAAATGAGTAAAAGTTCTATCAAAAGTATGTCTAGGACCATTTTTGTCATTCTCATCTTGGTCAAAGATAGGTCCATCATGAAATATTGGCATATGTCCAAAAGAGTTATTACTCATTTTCTCTCTCAAGAGGTCTTTGGATCTAGAAGATGAAGACAATTGATGTCTTCGAGTAGAAGATGTAGACCTTAAAGAATATGATTCATGTAATAATGTGATATTCTCCTCTAATAATTTTTCAAATTTAGATTGCATTCCTATTATTTTCTTAGTGAGATAAAGGTAAGTAGGGTCATTTTTCTCTTCTATCTCTAATAAGGCTTGTCTCTCCAACTCTAGGAGTCTAAATTTATCTTCCTTTGCAACTTGTTCTTCTAGGAAGGTTTTCTTTTCATGCTCAATTTTCTTACGTCTTTGGAAAGTTCAAACTAAGGGTAATTGGTTTTAAAAAAATTGAGGTCACTTTCCTTGATCTACTTAATATCTTGTTGTCATCAGTGTGATAGAAAAGGTACTAGGTGATAGGATGATCCTAAGAAACATTGGTGTCAAACTAGGATAGAAAAATAACTCACTTGTCCAAAAGAGAGATGATAAGATATAATTTTTGCAATAGGCATAAACCAACATTGCCACAAAGGTACCTGCTACTTTGGGTGAATACCCTAGCACATATGAATTAGGAGGATGATTTACCCAAATTACAATTAAGTGAATGGAAAAGAGATTACTAAAATTCTCCCAGTGTGTTATCAAAGAATCTAAAGGTTTATCTTCTTAACAAGGACAGTTTCTAACTCACCTACTCCAAGAAAGGTTGTAAAATCAAATAATACTAATTAAAGAGGTCAAAACACAATAATAAAAGGTACAAAAAAGCTTCCAACAATGGGGTAAGTGACCTAATTTGACCCAGATGAACCAAGGAGGATTGGAAATGATAGGATAACAAATTAAGAAAGGTTTCAACTCGAGAACTCAATTTTCTTGTTTTCTTTAATTAACCAACTAGATGCATCAATAGAACTTTATTATAAATCAAGCACATAAGACAACACTCAAGGCATTCAATAAAACATCTACAAGTAATGGTCAAGGGACAAAGAAACCTTGTGAATAAGCAAGAATAGTGTCTTAGTATGAATCTAATCCCTAGAACCACTATTGTGTATGTTCTCAAAATGTTTTCCAATCACACACATAGTCCTAGAAAAGAAAATTTGGGTTGCATTATGGTTCTTAGTAATGGTAAACTTTGCAACTCTTGCAATCTCAAATGGGCAAAATCCAAACCCCATGCACTAGGATTTTGACACTTTTCAAGAATTTAATCAATCAAAGATGCTGAGGAAATCTGATAGCCCAAGAAAAGACTACACCCGTGGAGATTTCTTCCACAAGGATATTTATATAGCAGGCATTTCTACCATGGAAAAGGTGGCTACTATTGCTTGAGGTTCTGTCTACATGGTTTACCCAATAAAGGGAGTGTTAACTACGGTTAACCCTCTCTAATCAAGGAAGACTCACAAAATTGGACCACATTGGTACTTAGTTCAGATTAAAGGGTTCCAAGTTTTTGATGTGCCCAAAAGAGAACAAAGCATACTCCTCTAGCATCTTCACCTCACCCAAACATAAAAAATAGATTCATTGACACACAAATTTTAAATTTGTTCACTAAGGTTCAGAAAGCCAACAAAATTCATCACCAATCTCAAGAAAAAAAGTACCAACAAATGTCACCAAGTGATACAAGCAAATAATATCCACTAGTACATTTGAGACCATTTTTCAACCATTATTGGTCAAAATTTTGAACCAATTTTCAACCAAACTTCGACCAAATTCGACCAACCCATTGGTCGAAAAAATTTCGATCAAAATTTTGACCAACCTGCTAGTTGGTCAAAAAACTTCCATAGCCATGGTGCAAGTTCTGCCAGGAATTGGTCAAAATTTTGATCAATGAAGGTAGAAAATTTTGACCAATTAAGGTAGAAATTTGACCAATGAAGGAAGAATTCTTCAACCAATAAAGGTAGAAATTTTGACCAATAAAGGTAGAAATTTTGACCAATGAAGGTAAAAAATTTTGACCAGTGAAGGTAGAAATTTTGACCAATGAAGGTAGAAATTTCGACCAATAAAGGTAAAAAATTTGACTAATGAAGGTAGAAATTTCTACCAATGCCTGCGTGTAAATTTTTTTTTTAGGCATTCTATAAAACAGTTCACATGCCTTGTGTATGAAATGAATGGATTACAGAGAGTGATATGAAACCATGATGCTAAAAAGCACACACAATCAAATCCAAAATGAACTTGCATTACAAATGGATTGTGGAAATCTGATATTGTTGATTTTGCATGCATGTCTACCAGGACAATCACAACTTAAACATAAGTTGTGATTGTCTTGGTAGACATGCATGCAAATCCAACAATATCAGATTTCCACAATCCATTTGTAATGCAAGTTCCTTTTGGATTTGATTGTGTGTGCTTTTTAGCATCATGGTTTCAGATCACTCTCTATAATCCATCATTAGCCGGATGGGAGAGTACAGGATGCATGCAAAATGTCATATCATACGCAAGGCATGTGAACTGTTTTATAGAATGCCTAAAAAACATCGATAGTAACTAATCAAACTGTCATAAACAATGACAGTAACTAATATGCTTCTTCATTAATATGCCCGATACAATAAGTGAACTTGGCAACTATGCACAACAAGTTATATGCTAAAAGGAAATCATTTAGGAGATATAGAATTTGAACAACCATATGTTAAGATTTTACAATTTGTATCACTTGCCTAAGTCTGACTATTGAGAATAATTTTGTCATCCTCCCTGCAATATGCTCCAATGGCTTGCACATCCACAAAAGTTCTAGCATCTCAAATTTGTAGAATATGAATTGTTTGGTAGCAAATGGACATGATTGACAATAAATCATCATATAAAAAGACTCCAATGTTGTGACCCAGATGAATAAATTCATTGCAAAAAGTTCGTACATCCATGACTTCCCCATCTATCAACCTTCAAACAATGCCAAAGTAGGTTAGTGCAAATTTTTCTAGACTGCAACGGCAAAATTCAATCATGGTTATTGTGACTGAATTAGTCATCTGTCACAAGCATATAAATAACTTTTTAGTTCAATTATAACTTATTACTATTACATTAGATGCTACAATCACATTGAGAAGGGCAAGCCAAATGGCAAGGGACACTAACTACAACATCTATGTTTACTAGAAATGCTTGTCTATGCAACATCTATGTTCACTGAAAATGCTTGTCTTGCAAATTCTTGTCTATGCACTAGATACCTCTCCCATGGAAATTATTTCAAGAGCCTCTTTATATTGTGACTTTTCAATTAAATGTCAACCTTTTGCATGAAGCATTAGTCCCATTGTAACATCCCTATTCAAGGAAAAGCAACCTTTAATTCAATATGGTTCATAAGAAAAGACTTATACAAGTTTATACAATTAGGATGAAAAAAATTAGTAAGGGACATTGATTGTGAGCACAACAAATATATTGTTAACGGAAATGGTAGTGAAACTGATATTTGTATTTGTGCCAAGTACAATTAATTATGTTATGTATCACCACATGGGTACCATATGCTAAAGAAACATTAAAAGTCATCATAAAATACTACCTTTGATAAGTCTCTGAAATAGATGACATCTTTTCCCCATGTTGATTCTCGAGTTCAATTCAAGGCCAGTGATTCAATGCTCTTCTATCCATCTAACACTTCAAGCCAAAGATATGCAGTTGTTCCCTTGACACTATAATAAAACTTAACTTGCACATAGAGATATATTCTATGTGCAAGTTAAGTCAAATACATTCTACAAGCTAGGTTGACAATAGCACAATTCTCTAATGAGTTATTCTTTGCCAATTTATTGATATGATCAAAAAAAGACAGAGTGTTAACCATGATGAGATACTAGGTGCAGAAAAAGGAGAAATAACATAAAGAATAAAACTAAAGTGCTCTAGTTACAAAGCATAAGACGGATAGTCCATGTTAATGCCCAAAGAACACACACACACACAGACAAGAAGGCATACCTCAATCATGCTCCAAATTTGATTAACTCTTCTCTCCATAGTCTCCTAAGTCGTTCCATCACTAACTACTATTGTTGAATCTTTTGTCAGCACTATCTTGGCAGCAGTTCCCAAAACCTCATTCCAAACAGTGTCAAGGGCCAGCCCTACTTCATCTCTAATGATAGTGCATGCATTAAAATACATGGTTCAGATTATAGTTGTCTATATTACTGAATAACATATTAGGAGAATGAACTCTGAAATGACAATCCTGAGCTAAGAACTTACTTTTTGCACTCAATTTAAACTCATGTTCAAAATATTAAAAAGGCTACTTCATTATGGCTTATGAAAAATTGACCAACATAATTAATATTGGATAGAAAACTGCCATGATAAATGATTGAGGCAAAAATTTAGGGTTTAGTTGATAATCATACTACTAAATAATACTCAATAATACCTCCAATCAACATGGCAAGTTGGGAGGCAGGGTGGGGAAGTGTTTTAAACTACTCTTAATTAATTTTCCTTCCTTCAAACTTTAGAACTCTTTCAACAGACCCTTGAAACCTACAAACATTTAGTAGACCCAATTGTCTCTCTCAATGCTGATAAAAATTTATTGAAGGAATATCATTTTAAACTACCCTTGTCATATGATTGTTCCTGGCCAGGCTACACATTAACTTTGTTTCTCTCTAAATCTCTGATAAGCATTTTGCATGCTTCTCACCCCAATTTACATTTGTGAGCCTTTTGAAAATTGTTCTGCATGTTCATGCTGCATCTCTCCCCCCTCAACCAATAGGCATCTTGACAGGTGCAAACTACATTCAGACCTATCTTGGCATTTATTTCCTACCACCAAATGAATGAATTCTTCTTCTATGAGCGAGATGGAATAGCAAGAATATTGCATACAAAGGAAAAAGGGTTAAAAGGAAGCTACCAAAACTCATTCAAAGCTTCGTTGAGATCAATTTTTTTTGGGAGATGTGACCACTATCACAAATGGTTGAATTATTGTGATTGTAAAACAAGTCATAAGATACATTGATCTAGAGGTCAAAGTTGCAAGAAGTACCGTCTTCATCTATGCTGCAAAAAGCATCAATAAAAATCACTAAAAGTGATTAATGAAACTAAAATGTGCATCAAGCTTATTTATTCCCTACTTAAATGCCTGGACTAGGCCAGTGGATCTGGATTAAGTGATTGATTTCTCTTATGGCATCTCATGACCACTAAAAGTACATTTGCTATGATGGATGCCAATACCATTAAAGTTCTCAAAGAATGAATTGTACAATTTTCCTCCAAAATGGCGTAGGTAACTATATTGATATTTAGTCAAAGTCCATGAAAGTGCTTAAAGAAACTAAAGAAAAGAAAAATGCCCCTATGTTTGGATCTTGGGAAAATATAATGGTATCTAGTGATTATCTCTAAACTTGCATTTTTAATAGTATGAAAAATAACACGGAATTATAAACCAGCAAAAAAAGAAGAATAATGTTCTTTTGTCTAGGCCATGCACACAGACATGATAATTTTCTTTGCGGAAAATAATATTTGTATTCCAGATTCATCTTTCAATTATTACTTGCAAATAATGTGCGGTAATTCCCATCTATCTATGACTTCAAAAGTTCAATCCATGAAAAATGTTATTACTTCATCCTGTTTCTAAGTGATTATCAAATCACTATTTGGTAACATTTCTCTTAATCAAGATATGCCTAACAAGTAATGGATTGTTTCTCAAATAGACTAATATGGACGAAGTTGTTGTATGCTCTTCTATCCATCTGACACTTCAAGCCAAAGATATGCAATTGTTCCCTTGACACTACAATAAAACTTAACTTGCACATAGAGATATGCAATTAAATCACAAGAATTTATTTAATCATATTAACAACTTAATAATTGTTCCTAGCACTTACTGTGAAAACACAATTAAGGAAAGATCATTACTGAAAATACTATTCTCGAAGTTACATTAGTGGAGCTGTCAAACCCCTGTTTGAACTGAAGTTGTCGTTTCCTTAAAAACCCTACTTATAATATAAGAAAGAGGACTGTTTAGAATACTAAGCGAGAAGATAGTATATAAGAAGAAATGAAAGTTCAGATTGAGATAGAGGGCAGAGATTTGGGAGCATATGATGACTAGACAATGTGACATGTGATAGTGAACTAAGGACAAATAGCATAAGGATCTTAAGTGAATAGATACATCAATGTGGGTTAAATTGTAAACCTTATCCTGATTCTACTACTCATAGTTATTAGTCTTTGACATATCTCAAAAATATGGGAGAGAATTATGTTATTTATACCTTGCAACATGCTCACCTATCCATGATAGCTATATGATGCTTATGAGTATCATATGGTTTTGTACCACCCATTGATATTTATGAATGCTCCCTTGTGAACCCATGAAACTCTATCAAGATCTAAAAATAAAGAAATCATACCAAAAAAATATAGCACACTAAAACATATAATTAAGAAGGTATGGTCAATCTTCAATGGTTAAGTGTCTTTACATCCAAAGCCTTTTCATCTACCAATTGCAAATACTTTGATATAAAGTTTTGGTGTCAAAACTATGTGATCTGCAACCTGTCATATAAAACCATAGGATGTGTCAACCCCCATAGTATTCTTAAATGATATTTTTCCTTAAACAGTTCTAACAAAAAAATTAATACCCATGGATAGGTGAGCATGTAAATTAAGACATCAACAATTACAAGTAATATAAAAAAAATACATCAACAATTCTAAAATTTACAACAACTAGCAATTCACAAATGTTTTGCTACCTTTCAAGGGATTCATTTATATTTTGATTTAACATAGTTTTAATTCATCTGCAGTGGCTTTTCATTCTAATCATATTACATTAACTAACTGAATTGTAAGTTTCTTCATTGTTACATATTTAGGCAATTGTTTTGTATAATCCCTTGGGATGGAAGTGCAATGAAATGATCAAAATTTCAGTAATTTTTTATTCCTAAGGGATTCTCTTCTTTAAATACAAGATTCTAGATCTATGGTAGTTGAGATCATTACATTCACATGTACGTCCTAAAAATGAAATCTAAATAAAGCGTGGAAGATTTAGAAGCTTTAGTCTCTAGTGACCATAGATGGATTGGTCACTAAAAGGGCTTGTAGGTCAGTGGTAGATCATCCCAGCATCAAACTGGTGGTCATTAGTTCAACTCCTAGCTGGTACATAGAAAAGTTTACCCTAGTATCAAAGCCAAGGTAAAGTAGACTTCATTAGTTCAACTCCTAGCTGGTACATAGAAAATTTTACCCTAGTATCAAAGCCAAGGTAAAGTAGACTGGGACCAGGATAAGAGCCCCAAGCACTTGCAGTTTGGATGAAAGGGAATGTAGGAAACACCTGAACCATAGATGGACCAATAAATAAGAGAGTTGGTAGTATAGTGATAGAGCAACCCAACAAAAAATAGATGGTCCCGAGTTTGATTCCTAGCTAGCCAATGAATTTCTTTATCACTAATCTAGTTGAATTGTCTTTCTTAGCTTTATCCCTAAAACTTGAGTTAACAAAAGTATGACTTTTTGATTTTACTTGATCTGGGTCATTCTTTATTCAATACCAATATTATTCCTGAGACTGCAAGTCATATATCCACTCTTAAGAATGTTCTTATTTTTCTAGACTTTTAGTATATCCAACTAAGCCTAAAGGTTGGACAATGCATAGTGCAAAAATTGTATGTTTGAGACAAATCATCACTTTAGAAAGCTTAAATAATAGTTCTTCTATACCATAGGCTATCTTTGTTCTTGTGGATATTTAAAAACTTATATTCAATTGTGTACACTATAAAAGTGCTCAAGTCTCTAAAAGAGCTCTCAAAATACTATAATATTTCTAGACCTTATATTTTGAATTTACTTAATAGGTTTCTATGTCTAACCATCGTCTACCACTTATCTTTCTTACCTATGATTATAAAGTTGCTCAACAATACTTGTTTCATATCATAGGTTAGCATGGCAGTTTCTTTGAGGTAACTCCGTGTAGGAATTGAAGAGGGAACTCCAAAACCTTGATTAGTAAGAATGGAAAAGAATAAAGATTTTAACCTTTGCTACACTTCCTTAACAGAAATAGGCAAATTCAGTTGCAACTCAAACAAATCAACTAAATTTAGACATCTATATAATGTAAATGTCATCTGCAAAACAAGAGGAATCTATATAATCCAAATGACATCTACATCACAATGGAAAACATACTTTGAAGCTTAAAGCTCCTATGCATAAGGATGTTGTATGAAGCAGAATGCCTTAGATGCTTGAGCTTCTTGCTTTCAATAAAATGGAGATGAGTGATTGTGCTATTTAGGGCAATTCTAAAAAGTAAATGCATCACAAAAGCATCTAGATGACCCATGAGTTTGGACTATTTTTTAAGCAAGAGTATGTTATAGACTATACCCAGGTAAATTTGGGTCTATTTTGTAGGTCCTAGCCAAATCCACAAGAGAACTATGTCAATACCCAGTCTGTGTACAAATTGGTCTTGGATCTAGGCTGCAATATGAGTGAATTAGTAACACAGTTTTTAGGCTCCATGAAGCCTTTCACACTAGAGAAAAGGATAACTATGTCCTAAGAATTCTTAACACTAATTCATGGTTATTTATAACCAAAAATACATCACAGTTGCTTGTGGATATATTATCAACTTACTAAAACCATATACTAATTCATGGCCACTTATTCCTGACTTATTCTCAAGATTATAATATGAGCTAGAAGAAGTTGTTGAAATCCAATCTATAACTAGCTTTCAAGGATGCCTCAATAAATACCCACCCTTTGTCAAAAAAGACCAGTAAGCAAAGAAACAAATAGAAATTGTCTCCATGCATTAACCGAAAAACTAAATCCTCTCATAGTAAGAGAGGTGAAAGCTAGAACCATTTTAAGCTAGTGCCTCAGGAAACTCTCCTCACTCTATTTAAAACTTGATTACACAATATTAATCTAAAAAAATTAAAATTAGTTCATAATAGAAAAAGGAACATTAGACATTGAAATGACTAAATCTAAGCATTCTGCTTTCTTGAATTTAAATCATAATCTTGTACACTTTGTAAAGCCTAAGTTTAAATTAGGAAAATTATTTGTAGTTCATACCCATATGTGTCAAGCAGTCATGTTATCACCTCAAAAAATTGTAGCTCAATTATAAATATAACTTACCCAAGAGTAGAAAAATGCTACCATTTCAAAAGCATTCTGCAGTATCAACATAAAGCCTCTATTAACATTACTGAAATCCAACATAGACAAGCATGTGTTCTTAAAGTAAATTTCAATTTTATGACACCTACTAGAAGATCTTGATTACCTGAAATGAAATGAACTGAATCAACCACAACAAAAGTTGAGGTTTACCAAACCAGAAAAGTTGATCACGAGGCTTCAATTGAGTCCCTGTAGCTGCATGTATTGCTGCATTGTCCAAAGCTAGTTTTGCTATCACATGTTGAATTTTTGTGCCAATGAATAGGATCAACTTTCGTAAGTATGGAGGAAAGCAAAGAGATTTGAATTAGAATAAATAAGGTGGTCTGTATACTCATTAGTTTAGTGCTTAATAGAATTAACTTTAAAAAAAAAGTCATTGGACATAAGACAATATCATAAAATAAAGATAACTACAAAGAAATAAGTGATTGGCTTTAACCGATGAACTTGTCATCACTTACTATCACAGGGATGAATGATATCTAGAAGTAGAAGTTCAATCCATATTCAAAAATTAACAAGATTTGATTAAGCAATTAAATGTTAAAGATGATGGTTATTAGTTGGACCCAAATATAATTTTAGAACAAATTTCTTTATGAAGATAAGCAAAAACCATTTTGTCATACATAACAAATTGAGGAATTGAGCATAAATTTACCATGCAAATTGAAAAAAATGCAAATAATTGCATATCCCCAGAGTGGCCAGCTGCAAAAATACCAATCATCACCTAATTTCAGGTTATTCATTCAATTTTACAGATCATATTTTTTGTTTTTCAAAATCATACAAGTAGGGATTGACTCACTGTAATAAATTATTAATTATGTTAGTGGTATTTCTCTAAAAGAGGCCTTAAATCATCAATAAACATATCCAAAATACAAAAGGAGGTCAATAGATTATAGAAATAACTATTTTTCTTAAAGGGCCATGTGAAATGCCACATGTATATTTGTCTCTCCTCTCTTTGGTCTTTTTACATGCATCATTATCTCTTGTATTGTCAAATACATTGTTGTGCAGGACTTAATTTCAATTTTGTATTAGTAGGTATTGAAGTTTCGCCATAAGTTCCTCCTTATAAGTTTTGGTGAATACAAATACTACACTCTCAGCATATATGCTTACATGGATAAAATTTTAAAATTTAATACCTCTCCTGACTCAGCTTGTATGTATGTTCTTTTCAATTTTTGTACTACAGTCTCCTATTTCATTCTAGAATCGAAACACATTTTCACTTAATAGTTAGGGATTATGAGGTAACATAATCATCAACAGTGTCCATACTAGTTTCAACTACAACAATTTTAATATGTGTGGATAAGTTTGACAATTAGGAAGTTATCATCAAAAATCATAGCCAATAACATTGTCAAGTATTGGCCAAAAATATTTGGAAGACAGGGTCCTTATAAGCTGAATGGTGATCCAATCAAATGGGAAGCCTTGATACATGATTGGTCAATTTTCTAAGTTTTGGCATAAAAGATTTGGTTTCTTGCACAATGGAGCTCTACCTCTCTTGAGGAATAATCCAAAACTAAGTTCTTAGTTACAACTGAGAAAGTACCTTTTCCCCATTTCAATCCAAGGGAGTCTATGCACATTTTTTGATGTGATAATTGGTTTTCATTATTTTGACACATTAAAGACATGCATACAAGGTAATGGCTCTCTTTGTCTGGCTCCATTACCATGCTGAAAGCTATGTTGTGTGATGTGCCCATGAATTCTATTTCTTGTTTAAATTTGACAAACAATGCGGTGGCAAAACTAGATGAAAGTTTTAAATGGTTTTTTGGGTGGCTCAAACAAGTCTCACTAAATCCCTCTAATAAACTAAGATTGTATCTTTTGCAATAAGAGAAATAGGAGCCTAGCTGTCAAGCAAATTTTGGCAATACTTGACACTGGGAGAAAAACTTGTCTTGAAAGTGTTGAAGAGCTCAAAGAAACATTGGTACGAAGTAATACAAAAAAAATACTAGGACTCAAATGATTTAACAGGAATTGTGGCTATGTTTTGACTGGGTGATCAGCTATTAGGCAGTTCATGTGGGAGTGCAAAAGCATTGTTGTGAATCACATTCCATGGAATATTACAAAGGGCAACATATTGGACTTTTGGGACAACTCATGGGATGGCCACCAAGCACTAGGCTCTATTGAGGAATATAAGACTCCTAAAGGAGAAGATGGTCTTTGAGCTCTCTGATTACACTGCCAAAATCTATTCTATATGTTACTTTAATAGACAAACTATAATGGTACAAATACAAAAGTTGAAACTACGAACCATTCATGATAATGTTAAGGATATAAATGAACAAAAGCAAACAAGCACCAAAAACAAATCATGAACTCTTTTGTTAATAATATGAGATGTACTCCCGTGTGATGTGATTTAGCTATAAATTCAAACTAAAGGCAAATATAACCAAACCCAAGTTTGAAATTTGGTAGGCATGCCCCTTAATTTTCTTTACAGTTTGACACTTTAAATGTCAAGGTTAAATATGATCTATAGTATTCATAAAGTCATTTACAGGAAAAATTGCAAGACATAATAAGAGTGTTAAAAAAATAGTCCAGCAGCAAATAGTCTAGTGGTAAGATTGATTGGCATGTACCAAAATCCTTTAGCCATGCAATACATAAATGGAAAACAATCTAGTAGTTACAATATTGTTGGCACAAACCAAATTGCATCAAACAGGCAACCTGCTTCAAAACAACCACAATAATGTAGGTCCACTAAGACAAGGTTAAAAGAAAATGCCACAGGTACTTTTGATAGAAAATATATACACCAAGCATGACTTCTATGCCAAATAATATTCAACCTTGATAGTCCATTCTCAATGCATCAAGTGAGAGCAAGCTAGTTTTAACCACTCATGAAAAGAAATAAGAAAATAATGTCTATAAATAGAAAACAAAAGTTGACAACTATTTGAAATCGACAAAAGCTGAAATGTGAACACCTTGTGAGCCAAAGTGTTAAACATATCACTCAATAAAAATAGTATAGTAAGAAAAATGTCATCCAAAATTCAAAATAGAAAATGACATGCCTAAAAGATGCTACTGGTAGATGGTAGGACCAGTACTTGTTGCCTAATAGAAGGAGCCTAATTTAACTTGAATAAAGCTAATAGTATGTGGAAAAGTCAAAATCAATGAAAGGAGGGTCAATTATATCTCCTTAATGTATGACTCAACTCTCAGAAGCAATATTAAAATTTAAAAATATCACTTGCCTGTTAGCAGTTTTTGACTAATGACTGCCGAAAAGAATTTTCAAGATCATTATAAAGAGACATGAACTAATTATGAAATCATCATCTTATTGTTAATATTGAGTATTTTTTTTCCTATAAAAGTATGGCAATTGTAGGCCAACCCTATTAGTGACATTATTAAATAATTCATTGCTGAGAGCATGGAGCATATGTCTTTGGCCTACCAAATTTAAGGTGCTAATGGTTAAGTAGTAAGCCTATAGATAAATTGTTAAAAGGGTAATGTAGTTTAGGCTTAACAAAGCCTTCATCAATAGGAAATCTTTAGTTACTACGGTCCTGATCAATGTAACTAATGCTTTGTTTAGGTCTATAAATGTTGCTTTTATCTTGGTGATTCAAACTAGCATCTCAGGCATCTTCAATCATATTTGACATCCATTATCCCAACTTATATATTGAGGAGGTCGGAGTTCACAAGATGTAGCATTTTTTAGAAAATATGAAGCATTTTAGGCACAACATTATGTTATCCCTCATGTACAATTCTGACAAATACTATCAGTGTCCTATTACTGAAAGTTTTAAATCCAGTAAATATTTCCTGTAGCTTCCTCATCTGATCAAAGGCAATAAAGACCAAAAATAAGAAATACTTTGGAATTCCACTAATTCGAGAGGTAGTTTAAGTAAATTTGAAAAATAAGAGCTGAAATCTGTCATTCCTATGAAGTATCCTAGTTATCGAAACCTAAATTTGGCAAAAAAATTAGCATTTATATAGATTGTGAAAAAGGCCCATATGAAAGATTGCTCTTAAATAGGAGGTAGATGGAGTCGCTACATTTGAGAAGTGAATTCAGTGTTCCATAGTGATGTGTCCCTTCCAAGAAAGCACATCCCCAGTGCAGGACATTTTTGAGACTTGAGGAAAAATTCCCCTACAACACCAATTCTACCACCTATGCTAGGGCCATTACTAGGTCGCTTGCTATATGACCATGCCATTACATACTGAGTGTGACCTTTGACTTTGTGAAAACTAATTTACCTTTCATGAAGCACTAGCAGAGATATTATCCTACAGATATTGCCTTGAAGATTTACTATATGGGAAGATGTCTGTCGGCAATGAACAATCACTTGAAGTTCTTTCTTACAATTAAATATGAGTAAAAAGATAAAAAGGTAAATTTATATTTTATAAAATAAATAAATAAAATAATAGGAGACCATACAAGAGACCATATATTTATGATTTTATCCAATATTGTCCGAAATGGACTAAAAATAACAAGTATACATCATTGGATGTGCTATAAATGCCAAATGCAAGTGGCACTATCATCTAGAAATAGATTGTGTGTTTACAAAATCCAATGAAAAAAATAATTCAATAAACTTGCCTATATGTTGTTGAATTCCAAATGTGTACAGTACCATCTTTAGAACCTGTGATAATGATAGGAAGTTCAGGATGAAATCCAACTACTAATACATAATGGGTATGTCCATCAAGAGTCTAGATACAACCTTTTGTCTGGTAATCCCACATCTGATACAAGTACACAAATAGCCATTGTTGCATAGCATGAAGTGGGAAGGGTGATGCACATTACCACTAATAGTAACAAGGGAGAAAATCATGTCTGAAGGAAAACAACTCATTTTGTTTTAAAGGATAGTAAGAACTATATATAGAAGCTAACTTATAAAACTAGAAAACAAATAACCATCTAGCAGATGAAAGGATCAAAGCCAAACTTATATAGTAGTCATTTAAAAGTACAACCATCAACTCAAAGTGATCCCCTCAATGAAAACATGAAATGAAATTTTTTTTATAAAAATAATGAAGTCCTCTCATACCACAAATAATCAATTGGCTTCTAGATTAATCTTCTCTATCCTCCTACCAAGTTCATTATTGAAAATTCCCTAAAATGATGAGAAAGAACTTCAAAATAATAAATAAACCACAATCATGGATGGGAAACATGGAACAAGACAATATTCACTTATGCTTCCCTACTAAATTTCGTAACTCCATTATTTCTAATCAGATCACAAGCATTGCTACACTTCAGTCTTACAAAAGTCCTTTAGATATTATAAATTCTGAGAACAATAAAAGAGATATCCTCACATATGAAAATACATTGAGGAACTTACTTCACACTATGTGATTTGTCTTGCAAGTTAACTAAATCCTACAAAAGAACCACATGATCACCAAAACTATGTATCTTGTTTTCCAGCAAATCACACAAACCCTTGATCCATCAATTGAATGCTACTAGAGCACATTGTTTGTGTATTATAAACTTGCATATATTAAACATGTGTAAAGTAAAAACCATATGTAAAACCTCCTAAAAAGAAAGTGTTAAGTTATTGTGACACTTTTTAGATGTGTTTACACATGCAAATTGTTTTGAAAAGCACATCATTGTCAACTTTAGTTATAAAAGACTTCAAAGTGTCGATTTTGAATGCATATACATGTTTGTTTCTCGTTTAAAACCCCATCTTAGTAACTAAGAATACTAAGTGTCAATTTTACATACAAAAACAAATGCAAAGTGCTTCAAAAAGCATGCCTTTATGACTTTATACCATGCATTTTGAACTCTAAAGATAAAGTGGTGATTTTTGGAGCAAATATGTGTGTATTGCTTCAACAAAAATGCATCATTATTCCTTGCATAGCACTGTTTGGATGCAAACAGCTTGGGCGATGATATTGATTGCATTTGCATGGTTTCAATGCTAGCATTTTGGTGAATACAAACTGTCTAGGGCATTTTAGGGCCAAAAATACAAGCAATTTCACACAAATTGTGATGCAACCATTGCATGAGTTCTAAACAAGCTCATAGGCATTGTACTATTTACACATACAAGATATCCAAACCAAAGAATCAAATTATACAATAAACACAACATACATTTGTATATAATTTTTGAGAACTTTAGAAGAAAACTTTAACCTACTTTAAATTTTTAGAACAATAACTTCAAGCTATAAACAAGGAGCTAGAAAGTACCATTTGGATGTCACAAGCGGCTAGAAAAGATGCATATAGAACAAAAGAGAAAATGTATGAGAAAGAAAAGTCCAACCAACCTCTTTATTTAAATTAATTTGAGATAGTAGGAGAAATTAATGATGATTATAGTATTTTGAATAGAATGTTATGCAGCTACCTTAAAAGTGATATTTCATTGCAAAAATCTTCCATGTTCTCCTTTGTGAAGTCTTGCTCCAGTAAAATCTTGATTGCAACTTCTGTTCCTTTCCATATGCCTCAAAAAACTTCCCCAAATGAGCCTGCATGCAGAAGGAATTCCACATTAAAATTCTAACACTGTAGTTTACAAGCAGAAACACTTATCAAATCAAGGTTGATTAGTTTGAGAAAGCAACTAGGGGACTCCAAATAAAAAACTCACCTTTATGTAGAATATGTTACCATTTAATTAACAGTGCACTATGATTCCACCAATGTCTAAAACCTTATGATTTTGGTTGTAACCAATCCTTTAAAAATTATATTAACACAACTCATTTAAAAGTTTTTTTATGTGACCTAGATTGGTGGATGACACACCTCGAGAGCAGATGTAGAAAGAGAGAATGGATGGAATTGAGTCCATCAATAGGAATAACTCTATGGAGAAAAATATGTGTCTATGGAAAGAAATGATTTTTGCTACTGAGAAGGGGATGCAATGTTGTCTGAGAGGTAAGCTAGATATGCAAGATGTTAACAAAACATTGCAAGACCCTATTTATTATAGATGCAATCCTATCTGCCATCACCATGTTAGATCTAAATACAAGATATATCCAACATATGATTTTGCATGCTCATATGTGGATAGCATTAAAGGTGTGACACATGCTCTTCGGTCAAGTGAGTACCATGATCATAATGAACAATATTATAGGGTCTTAGAAGACATGGGTTTGCGGAAAGTGCATGTGTGGGATTTTAGGCATTTAAATTTTGTTTATACTCTCCTGAGCAAGCGAAAACTATAGTGGTTTGTAGATAATGAAAAAGTGGAGGGTTGGGATGATCCTCGCTTCCCAACAGTGCAAGGAACATTGCAAAGGGGATTTATAGTAGAGGCCTTAAAGCAATTTATTCTGTCACAAGTTTAAATGTTGGACTTTTTCTTTGGAACACCTTTTTTTTCACTTAATTTCCTATAGTTTCCATATAGATTCTTATAACCTATGCCAATTAAAATTATAAATCTAAGTCTTCTTTGGCACTTTTGTTTCAAGGAGCATCAAAAAATCAAAAAATCTAAATCTAATGGAGTGGGACAGACTTTGGACAATGAATAAGAAAATCATTGACCCTATCTGTCTCAAACACACTACTCTTTTTGAAAATTGTGTTCTTCTATGCTTAACAAATGGGCCTGCCAAACCTTTTGTCAAAATTTTGGCTAGACATAAAAAGTATGAAGGTTCTAGCAAGAAAGCAACTACTTACACAAAACACATTTGGTTGGAGAGTGTTGATGCTGCTCTTGTCTCAGAAGGTGAAGAGGTAACACTGATGGATTCGAGCAATGCCATAATAAAAAATATTAAGAAGGACTCAAAGGGTATTATTGTATGGCTTCATGGCATGCTCCATCTTGAAGGATCAGTCAAAACAACAAAGGTAAAGCTAACTTGGCTACCAGAGATTTTAGAGCTTGTCAACTTGTCACTTGTTGAAGTTGAGCATTTGATTACTAAAAAGAAGGTATAATTTTCACTGACTCAAAACCTTTATGGTCAATAATGGATGAATTTACTTATGTTTCTATACATTGTGTTGGTATTTTACATTGATGTCCAAATATGACTCTCATTGCAAGCTATTGATATAGCTTTTAACAGTTTATTCAAACAAAGATGTCCAATTTGGCTCTTTGTCACATACACACTAGTAGGGGAGTTCTCATAACTATCAATGTTTTGAATTATTTTGTATGGGAAGGTATCCGTAGAACATGTACCAGTGAACATTTGAGAACAAAGATGGGACGGTATCCACAAATCAAAGAAATATCAAAGTTTAGCTAGATGGTTTAACTCAATATTGTCAGAGTATCTAATACTTGGTCAAGTAGCTGATAAATATGTTGGTAGAAGAGGAATTGGTAAGACAAAGCCAGTAAGTCTGAAAGAAAGTGAGCCTAATGGTATCAAAAGTAAAAGCAATGAGAAAGCAAAAGAGGAAGGTTCTTTTGACATTGATCTACTAGATGTAGAAATTAGGAAAGTTTGTAGTCGGTTTCCTCTTGAGTCGATTGGATATCTTCATATTGGACATGCAAAAGCTCATTTTTTAAACTAATACTTTGCTCAAAGGCATAAAGGGTGCTTGATTATACGCTTTGATGACACAAACCCTGCTAAAGAAAGCAATGAGTTTGTAGAGAACATATTGAATGACCTTGATATGCTAGGCATTAAAGAAGAAGGACCTACATACAATTCAGATTATTTTATGTAGTTAGTAGAAATGGCTGAGAAATTGATATCTGAGGGGAAGGCATATGTGGATGACACAGCTTGAGGGTAGATGTAGAAAGAGAGAACGGATGGAATTGAGTCCATCAATAGGAATAACTCTATGGAGCAAAAAATGTGTCTGTGGAAAGAAATGATTGCTGCTGCTGAGAGACGGATGCAATGTTGTCTAAGATGTAAGCTAGATATGCAAGATGTTAACAAAACATTGCGAGACCCTATTTATTATAGATGCAATCCTGTCCACCATCACCATGTTAGATCTAAATACAAGATATATCCAACATATGATTTTACATGCCCATATGTGGATAGCATTGAAGGTGTGACACATGCTCTCTGGTCAAGTGAGTACCATGATCGTAATGAACAATATTATAGGGTCTTAGAATACATGGGTTTGTAGAAAGTGCATGTGTGGGATTTTAGCCATTTGAATTGTGTTTATACTCTCCTGAGCAAGAAAAAAACTACAGTGGTTTGTAGATAATGAAAAAGTGGAGGGTTGGGACGATCCTCGCTTCCCAATAGTGCAAGGAACATTGCGAAGGGGATTGACAGTAGAGGCCTTAAAGCAATTTATTCTGTCACAAGTTTAAATGTTGGACTTTTTCTTTGGAACACCTTTTTTTTCACTTAATTTTCTATAGTTTCCATATAGATTCTTATAACCTATACCAATTAAAATTATAAATCTAAGTTTTCTTTCGTACTTTTGTTTCAAGGAGCATCAAAAAATCAAAAAATCTAAATCTAATGGAGTGGGATAGACTTTGGACAATGAATAAAAAAATCATTGACCCTATCTGTCCTAGACACACTGCTCTTTTTGAAAATTGTGTTCTTCCATGCGTAACAAATGGGCCTGAAGAACCTTTTGTCAAAATTCTAGCTAGGCATAAAAAGTATGAAGGTGCTAGCAAGAAATCAACTACTTACACAAAACACATTTGGTTGGAGAGTGTTGATGTTGCTCTTGTCTCAAAAGGTGAAGAGGTAACACTGATGGATTCGGGTAATGCCATAATAAAAAATATTGAGGACTCAAAGGGTATTATTGTACGGCTTCATGGAATGCTCCATCTTGAAGGATCAGTCAAAAAAACAAAGCTAAAGCTGACTTGGCTACCAGAGATTTCAAAGCTTGTCAACTTGTCACTTGTTGAAGTTGAGCATTTGATTACTAAAAAGAAGGTATATTTTTCACTGACTCAAAACCTTTATGGTCAATAATGGATGAATTTATGTATGTTTCTGTACATTGTGTTGGTATTTCACATTGATGTCCAAATATAACTCTCATTGCAAGCTATTGATATAGCTTTCAGTAGTCTATTCGAACAAAGACGTCCAATTTGGCTCTGTGTCACATACACACTGGTAGGGGAGCTCTCATAACTATCAATGTTATGAATTATTTTGTATGGGAAGGTATCTACAAAACATATACCAGTGAACATTTGAGAATTTATACTTCAAGAAATTGTGCAAGAGTGTATTCTAATAATATATGAAAGTCCTAAAATTCAAAATTAAAATGCTTGTTTTGTGTGACTTTAGGACATATTCCCACCCTTTCATTCTCTATGAAATAGTCTGTAGATTGTTGTTTAGTGGAGAACGAAGAAGTAACTTGGTTCAATTTAATAGCATATTTAATGTGGTTAGAGTTATGTTACCTTGTAAATAGAGCCGAATCCACCTTCTCCAAGCTTGTTATCATCATGAAAACTTCTAGCTACAGCCTTTATATTTTCCAAGTTGAGAAAAATTCCATGCTCCTTCCCAATAGCAAAGTACACCTCTGTATCAGGATTCTCTGCTGGTTGATGCATGGGAAAAATATTAACATTTTGTATAGAGAAGATTTTATTTTACAAGAAAAAATAAACAGAATTTTTCCCCCTTTATTTCCTTTTTGAGTGAGTAGCTCTTATATAATCAACTAGCCAAAAATTTTGTTGACATTTGAAAGAATGATTTATCGAAAAAAAATCACCTCAAAAGCACCTTTCCTTAATGTCGCAGACTTGAATCTTCTTCTGAATCCAAATAGGCATAGCAATAACATCAACAAGAAGCCCCCAAGAATACCCAAAACTATACCCACTTTGTTTGAAGACTTGCTTGCATAGGAGATCAATTCAAGTGTTTAGTCATAAAAAAAAAACCCTAAACAAAACCTTATTATGGTCAATTAAAAACATCAAGACATAATTAAAACATCGATGGTTGGAATCAATACTTCATGATAAGTTCTCATTCTCATTAAATCTGAAGATGAATAATGAGTATGATTCAAAACTTCTATTGAATCTTAAAATATGATGCAAAACTTCGATAACAAATGCACATACAAAATGATTTAGAAATATATATACATTACATTTCATAGATTGTAAGATGGGAAGGTATCTGCAAAACATATTTTTGATCACTGTTTTGCCATAGCTCTTTTATTAAGTCATGACCAAACTCTAAATAAGTCTCTCTATTTGAAGTGGCATCTTGTTGTCAAGATGGGTTCCGCTCAGGTTTCCAAAGACATTCAAACATGGTTATGATCGAAGAAAAAATATTAAAAGAAAAGGCCTAGTTAGATACTCATAGTAGCATTATACATATTGTTCAAGTCAGATCAATCCTTTGATCTCTGACGTGCCCAACTTTCCAACTATTGCCTTGAGATTAAGCATTCGATAGACCAGATATGAATCTCGTGTTCGACATAACGATGTAGAGTGTGCATAACAATGAAATAGGGCATGATATTTTATATTTTCAAAATAATATGAATCCCGTCTTGGTCAAATTTTCAACCAACTCTTAGTGTTGGTCAAAATTTCAACCAACATGGGCATGAATTTTTTAAAAAACACATTTTTTCTTGCATATTCCGACCAATTTGACCCCATTTTAATAGATGGTCAAAAATTTTGGTCTAAAAATGGGGTCAAATGTACTAGTGATCAAATCCTTCCCTACCTACAAGGGGATCTATCATCAAGAAGAGCTTCACATGTAAGGCAAGCAAATGAAGCCCACTCTCTCAAAATTACAACAAATAGCATTCATAGGGACTAATTACTATGTGAAACATGTATGCAAGAAAGGAAATCTAGGTTCAATTGCACTAATCAAAATATTAATTATGAAAGCATATAAAACACTCAAGCCAAACACACGAGAGGTTCATTTTTTATTCAAAAGTCCAAACATTATAGAGATGTATAAGAATACCTCAGATCCAAAGCAATGCATGTGTATCACTCCATTGATCCAATGAACCAAGAAAGTTCTCCAAGAAAACAAGTAAACCAATGGAAAGTAGATATGTCTTATGCAAACCCTAGGTCTATATCTCAAAATCTAATTGTTAGGAGTAATAATAACCAAAAAATAACCCGAATAAAAACTCACATCATGCATTGAACCATGTGAAAATTAAATGCAAGTTAATCATTAAATTCCTTTTTTTTTTTTTTTTTTTTTCATCCATCTTGGGTCCTTATCTCCTTCCATTTCCTATCTTTCCTAAAGATCAAAGTAGATGCATATCCTTGAATCCTTTTCATCCACCCACCCATCTAAACTAGTCATATCCTTCTTCTTCTTCCAAAAGCCACATGATGAGCACCAAAAAATGTGTGTTGTTCACACACTAAACTATTAGTCATTATATCCAAGATTATTCAAGAATGAAATCTCAAATCATGACTCATAGCTCTCTATTCATAGAGTGCAACAATATGTAATGGAGGCCCTTAGTTTGACCTAGTTTGTGCCCATGCAAGTACAACACAAAATAAAAGATTCAAAGAGAAAAAGAAAGAATTATAGTCTCCATGATCATCAAATATGTATTCAAATGAAGATGCAAGTTGATCTAGATTATAACAATGCAAAGCAATGCAAGAAAGGAAATCTAATCTATGAAAGAAAATAGCAATGCAAGATTAATCTATGAAAGCAAATATGACTCTATGCTAATATAAAAATGCAAGGATGAAGTGTGATGATGGAATCCATGGAGGCATGAGAGTAGAAGACAAGAAGAGAGAGGTTGTAATGAAGCTCCAGCGTCCAAACCCTAATGCTCAAATTCCTCCAAAATCGCTCTCCAAACCTATAGCATAACAATAAAATAACAACTAACATCCATTATTCTTCTTATTCTTATGAAATGAGAAAGAGAGGGCTCCTTATATAGTCAATTATGGAGGTGGGAGGCTTCTTACAACCAATATGGGATGATAAGGTGTGATCCGTGTGAGACAAAATTCCACCAATGAGAAAAGATGAGTGTTTGAAAAGGAAGTGGAAAGAGAAAATTAAGGAATCTCACTTAGAAATATGTGCATTTAAGTGTAGAGAAAAAAATAAATATTTATTTATTTATATTTAATTTATTTCATTTTTTCATTGTAATTTGAGATTTAAGTGGCAATTTTATTTAATTAAAAGGGAGCAAGTTCTTTTAATTAAATAGGGGCTATTTTATTTAATTAAAAGAGAAGTTTTCTTATAATTAAATATAATTTAGAATAAGATGATCAAACCTTAGGAAATGTTGAAATAATTAAATTAATTACAATTTGATCAAGGAAAATGATTTGAATTGATTCAATAAAATATTGCAATGCATTGATTCAGGAAATTGATGAATAGAGGCCCATAGTTGAGGTAGTCGAGGCGGTCATTTTAGGGTGCATACATATACATATATACACACATATATATCTGTGTGCATTTGTGTACATATATATGTATATATATACATATACATATGTGTATATATATATATATATATATACACATATATATATATATATACACATATACATATATATATATATACACATATACATATATATATATACACATATACATATATATATATATACATATACATATACATATACATATACATACATATACATATACATACATATATATATATATATATATATATATATATGTTTATGTATATATGGATATATATATGTATATAAGAATATATAATATATATATGTTTATGTATATATGGATATATATATGTATATAAGTATATATATATATATGTTTATGTATATATGGATATATATATGTTTATAAGTATATGTATATATATACAGGCATGTACACACACACATATATACATGTATGTATGTATGTATAAATATGGATCTATGTATGTGTATATTTATATATATGTATGTGTGTGTATATAAATATATACACATATACATGGGTAAAAGCAGAAACCTGTGTCACCTTTTATGAAGAAACATGATATCAGAATGTGACATTTCAACATTAATGACAAAAATATGGTATTTGTGTTTAGAATTTGGAAATGATGTAAAGTGATGAAATGTGTAGAATTGGATGAACTTTATGCCTATCATTTTTTTTAAAAAAATTGAGTAAGAATTTATTCATTTCTTTTATTTTGAAGTCCATTTTTTAATTATAAAAAATATAGTGTAGTTCCTGTAAAAAAAAAAAGTGCAAATCATCTTTTTTTGTTTTGATTTGAAAATATATTATAGATGACATGTATATCTAGTGAACAAAAAAAGAAATAATTATTTTTTGATCTATATTTTCTTTGTTATAAGTACTCAAGCTTGACCTTCTCAGAAGCCAATAATTTTTTTCTCCCGTCAAAACTCCCCAATCAAATCTACACCTTCTTCAGAAAAAAATACATATTCATGAAGAGGAATCTCTCCTCTAGAGATAAATATAAATTTTTATTTTTTTTGGTATGACTTACTATTTTTTTTTCCTTTTTTAAGTGAGCATCTTTTGAAATGTTGAAATATCGATTTATAATATTTTGAAATTCTAACATATTATAACTAATCAAAACACTTAAAAATTTATATAATGATGATATTGAATGTAAGATCTAGAAAAGGGTATTTTTAGTTTTTGAATAAAATTGAGTTTTGATAGAGAAATAAAATTTGACCAAAATAGGTTTTGATATCACAAATGGTGACACAGATCTGTGCTTTTACCCACATACATATATATACATACATACATATATACATATATTTGTGTGTATGTATGTATATGTATGTCTAGATATGTATATATGGATACATATGGATGTATACATATACAAGTAGACACACACATCTATGTGTGTATGTGCGTATATAACTACATATATGTATAGTAGATTGTATTCCTATTTTGGATCACACTCTATGATCCATTATTAGGATGATAGAGCTAAAGGAGAAAGTTATAAGATTGCAAACTCTAAAAGAATAAAAGGAAACTTATTAAGTGCAAGAAAAAATAAAAAATAAAGAAGAGACAAAGGAACCTAATAGAGCCAACACAAACATGATGGGGACACGACCCAAGAACAGAATGGAACCAACAGAAAGGGAAAATTATATTAACTGAGAAAATAAGCTAGTACAAATAGTGCAGAGAAAATAAACTTCAAAACATGCCCTAAGGGCTTACAATAGCATAAATCTGGAGATAATTTCTCCTTTTAGTACCTCCTCTCAAACTCCACTCCGAACTGCCTTTTACAATGCCAAAAATCTCCTTAAATAGACCCCAGAGGGTTAAGGACTAGGAGTACATTCTAGAAAGTGCTAGTAGGCATCCACCGACCAAATAGAAGGTTCCAGAAGCTGCATTAGAAGTTGGTGCAAATCTAGAAGAATCCATAAATGGTAACCGAACTTCTGGGAGGCATAACTTTTGAACCGTAGCTCTGATTGACGAACTGTTTACATTTTCAAAAAGCTCTCGAAGCGCTCTATAGCCCTATGAACAAGCTTTGCTCGTCCCCCATTTTTTGGCCCTTTTTGAGGTCATTTAATGCCCCTAACTTGACTTCAAAGCATTCTTAGGAGGTCTCCAAAACCTGAAAAACTACAATAACTTCCAAACCGTAGGGCCTTTTGACCTGATTCTTTTTCTAGAATGCTCTAAATCACAATTACATTCATCTGGCCAATTCACACCTTCTAGGTCACCAAAATGATGGCCAAATTGCATGCTCCTATTTTTTCAAGATTTTCAAACACACTGATAGTGGAATTGTGAGAGTTGGAACCTTTATTTGACCCAAATGGGTATCCAAAAATGTAAAGAAATGAAACAGAAACTAAGTCTAAGTACATTTTTTTTTTTGGGTGACACAGGATTGCCCTTATACCTCTAGATGCTCCTGCATCAAACACCCAGGGTAGATTGAAAAGTGACCCTGTCACTTTATGGATGGTAGAGGAAATCCCAAATGGGAAACCTCAGCTGCTGAAATCCAAGTTGAGTCCTCGATTTTTTGTCCTTTCCATTTGACCAAATACTCTTCATACTGCATGTTTCTGGTACTCCTACCCACACGATGATCTAGAATGTCTTCTATCTCCTCCTTCTTAGAAGCAGGAATTGGACATGGCTCTAACACCAACTCCTCATCTGCACCATCATCATGATACTCTATTAAATCTGCAATGTTGAAAATGGGAGAAATCTGAATACCATCTGGCAGCTCCACTTCATATGCATTTCCTGAGTCATGTTTCTTCAAAATTTTGCAGGGGCCAAATTTCTTCATTTTTAGCTTGTTGTAAGTATCGGCTGGAAATCTTTCTTTTCATAAGTGTACCATGACTAGATCTCCTACTTGGAATTCCTTATGTCTTCTCCTTTGATCAGCCCTAGCTTTATACTCTTTATTCATCTTGGTTATGTGTGCTTGAACCTCCTCATGTAGACACTTGATATGTTCAGCAAATTCCTCAGCTTTAGCACTTGTCCTCTCCCCTTGTTCTATCTTCCTCAGCTCTGGTGCAGTCCTTGGGCTATTCCCATATACAATTTGGAATGGTGATTTTCCAGTACTCCTATTTATAGAGTTATTATAAGCAAACTCTACCTATGGTAGAATCAAATCCCATCCCTTGGACTTATCCCCAACTAAACATCTCAAAAAATTGCCCTGACTTCTATTTACCACTTCTGTTTGACCATCAGTCTGTGGGTGATGCGTGGAACTGAATTTTAGGTCTGTTCTCAACTTCTTCCACAATGTCCTCCAGAAATACTCGACAAATTTAGTATCTCTATTAGAAACTATACTCCTTGGAAGACCATGTAGTCTTACCACCTCTTTGAAAAACAAGTCTGCAATATGGACAGCATCATGAGTTTTGTGGCATGGAATAAAATGTGCCATTTTGGAGAACCTATCAACCACCACGAATATTGAGTCATTACCCCTTTGTGTCCTTGGAAATCCAAGAAAAAAATCCATACTTATGTCCTCCCATGGCCTTGATGGAACAGGCAACGGCTGATAAAGACCCGTATTGTGACTAAAACCCTTGGCAACTTGACAAACCTGGCAACTTTGTACGAACTTCTTCACATCCTGTGAAATTTGAGGCCAAAAATAATATTCTCTAAGAATGGAAATGTTCTTATCTCGACCAAAATGTCCTGCCATCCCTCCACTATGTTTCTCCTTAATCAGATTTTCCCTCATGGAACTCCTTGGAATGCACAATTGACTACCTTTGAACAACATGCCATCCTGAATCAAATAGTCTAACCACTTGGTTCTATCTATAGCAACAGGTTCTTTACAAGCTTTCCATGCTTCAGCAAAATTAGGATCCTCAGGGTACAAATTCTTGAGTTCATCAAACCCAACTACTTCAACCTGCATTTTTGTAAGCAACAACTGTCTCCTACTTAGTGCATCTGCAACTCTGTTAGATTTTCCACTTCTATGCTTCAACACAAATGTATAACTCTGCAAGAATTCTACCCACTTCATATGCCTTTGATTCAATTTACCTTGGCTATTTAGGTACTATAATGCCTGATGATCAGTATACAAAACAAATTCCTTTGGCAATAAATAATGCCTCCATTTCTTTAAGGCCTGAACTATTGCATAGAACTCTTGATCATAAATAGAATACTTCTTCTTTGCATCATTCAATTTTTCACTAAAATATGCAATAGGCTTACCTTCTTGGCTTAATACAGCCCCAATAGCACTGCCACTAGCATCACAATCCACTTGGAACACTTTTCTAAAATCTAGAAGTGCTAACATAGGCTGTTCTGTCACCTTCTTCTTCAGCAATTCAAAACTTCTTGTAGCTGCTGCAGTCCATTTGAACTCTTTTCTATCCCCTCTTATTGTATCAGTTAGGGGTGCACATATGCCACTGAAATTCTTAATAAACTTCCTGTAAAAACTAACCAGACCATGAAATGATCTTACCTCAGTAGAAGACCTTGGAGTAGGCCATTCCAAGATGGCTTTTACCTTCTTTGGATCCATTTTGAGACCTTCAGGTGATATAACAAACCCCAAATAGACTAATTCCCTTTTTACAAAGACACACTTCTTTAGATTAATTAATAGTTTCTCTTCCCTTAGCCTTTCAAGGACATTACGAATATGCAGTAAATGTTCTTCCAAAGTCTTGCTAAAAATTAAAATATCATCCAAATAGACAATAACAAGTTTTCCCAAGAACTTCTTAAGTACCTCATTCATGAGCTGCATGAAGGTGCTTGGGCCATTCATCAATCCAAAGGGCATGACTAACCACTCATAAAGACCCTCCTTGGTCTTGAAGGCTATTTTCCACTCATCTCCTTCTCGAATCCATATCTGATGATAGCCACTCTTCAGATCTATCTTTGTGAAGTACTGAGCTCCACTCAAGTAGTCCATAAGATCATCCATCCTTGGTAAAGGAAATTGGTACTTGATGGTTATCCTATTTATAGCTTGAGAATATGTACACATCCTCCACTCTCCATCCTTCTTTGGTGCAAGTACTATAGGTACTGCACATGGACTCAGGCTCTCTCGAATCAAGCCCTTCCTCAGCAACTCCTAAACCTGTCTATTTAGCTCATCTATTTCAGTAGGAGTCATCCTGTGAGCAGCCTTGTTAGCAAACTAGCTCCTGGAATCATATCTATCTAATGACTGATTTGCCTTACTAGTGGCAATCCATCTGGAACATTATTAGAGATAATATCTCCAAATTCCCCTAGTAAATCTGAAACTTCAAATGGTATTTCACTACTACCTTCTTTATCTTTCCTAGGAATCAAAGCATAGCATATATGCTGATGTTTCATGCCATCTAAAAACTTCCTTCCATCAACAAGAGAAATCCTAGCATTGCTACATACCTTTTCACCATCCTTTTTCATGGGCTTCAATTTGTGGCAAACTCCATCCTTTGTCAGAGAGTATGTGTTTGCATGTCCATCATGTATTGCATGTCTCTCAAACTGCCATGGTCTACCCAATAATAGATGGCAAACATCCATCAAAATAACATCACAGAGAACTTCATCATGGTAACTCCCAATTTTGAATTTTACTAAAGATTGTTCACTTACCAGGACCTTATGATCATCTTTTACCCAAGAAATCTGATAGGGCTAGGGATGTTTCTCCCTCTTGAGCTTTAGCTTAGAGACCATCTCTTCTAATACCAAGTTATCAGTGCTACCACCATCAATGATCACATCACAACATTTATCCTCACACTTGCATCTGGTACGAAAAAAACTCCTTCGTTGTCCTGGTTCATTCTCACCACTTAGTAGGACTCTTTCATTTACCAAGGTCTCTCCTCTTTCTGCATCCTCTGAATGTGATGATTGTGCATCCTCATCCACATGAGCAACCCTAGCTTGGCCCTCAGCTCTCCTATCTGTCCTTCCTTGTCATTGAGGGCATTCAAAGGCACAATGACCTTCTTCATTGCAATGGAAATAGGTACCACAGAAGCCTCCTCTTCCTTGTCCACATCCTCTACATCTTCCTCTTTGATTTCCAAAGTCTTGATCATGGGAGCGGTTGAAACCCTCATTCCTCTAGTTTCTGCTAGTACCCACATCTTCATTTTTCTTTTGGGTTTCATTGCAGCCTCCAGATGATCTACCGCTTCCCCTTCCTCCTTGATTGCACCCTCTTTGTCTTCCTTCAAACCTTTTACTCAGCTTTTCTTCAACTCGTAGGGCAAACTGGTATGCTTCTTCAACGCTGGTCATTCTTACCAGACTTAATTCCTGCTAGATGCTAGGTCGCAACCCACTGATATAACGAGAAACCTTCTCCTTATTTTCTTTTGCATGCCCTGCTCTAATCAAGAGTTGGTTAAACTCCTCTATATATTCTTGGACTGATCTTCCTACTTGCTTTAACCCATGCATCTTCTTAAACAGATCAAGCTCGTAGTCTACAGGAATCAACTGCTTCTTCAATTTGTCCACCATGCGATCCCATCTTGTGATCTTCTCCTTTCCTCTTCTAAGTCTTTCTAGTTGAACCTCTTGCCACCATTGGCATGGCCTTTCAGTTTGGCCTTTGCAAACTTAACCCTATCTAGGTCCCTTATATCCTCATACTCAAAGTATTCTTCCAGTTCATTGATCCAATCGATCAACTCATCTGGTTTCAGATTTCTTAAAAATATACCCACTTCAATTGTAGGTCTTTTCTCAAACTTAGTAATGGCCCTAAAAAGACTTTCCTCTATAGGATTTAGAACTTCCCAGTCAACTTCCTCTTTTGGTCCCATTACTTCCTCTTCATTGTCATCCTCACTATTGTCACTTGCGACAACATTTGCTCCTCTACGAAGCTCCTCTTGCAATGCTTGTACCTGCCTCTAGAGGGCTCTAACCTCATCAGGATCAATAGCTCTGGCCCTTTCACCACGCTCTCTTCATGGAGGCATCTTCTAACTCAAACCCACAACCACACAGTCCTGGTGCAAACTGCGTCACAGTCGGCGCTCTGTCTACACACTCAGGAAAACCCGCTCTGATACCACTTGATGGGGACATGACCCAAGAACATAATGGAACCAACAGAAAGGGAAAATTATATTAACTGAGAAAATAAGCTAGTACAAATAGTGCAAATAAAATAAACTTCAAAACATGCCCTAAGGGCTTACAATAGCATAAATCTGGAGATAATTTCTCCTTTTAGTACCTCCTCTCAAACTCCACTCCGAACTGCCTTTTACAATGCCAAAAATCTCCTTAAATAGACCCCAGAGGGTTAAGGACTAGGAGTACATTCTAGAAAGTGCTAGTAGGCATCCACTGACCAAATAGAAGGTTCCAGAAGCTGCGTTAGAAGTTGGTGCAAATCTAGAAAAATCCATAAATGGTAACCAAACTTTTGGGAGGCATAACTTTTGAACCGTAGCTCTTAATGATGAACTGTTTACATTTTCAAAAAGCTCTTGAAGCGCTCTATAGCCCTATGAACAAGCTTTTCTCATCCCCCATTTTTTGGCCCTTTTCAAGGTCATTTAATGCCCCTAACTTGACTTCAAAGCATTCTTAGGAGGTCTCCAAAACTTGAAAAACTACAATAACTTTCAAACCGTGGGGCCTTTTGACCTGATTCTTTTTCTGGAATGCTCTAAATCACAATTACATTCATCTAGCCAATTCACACCTTCTAGGTCACCAAAATGATGGCCAAATTGCATGCTCCTATTTTTTCAAGATTTTCAAACACACTGATAGTGGAACTGTGAGAGTTGGAACCTTTATTTGACCCAAATGGGTATCCAAAAATGTAAAGACATGAAACAGAAACTAAGTCTAAGTACTTTTTTTTTTTTGGTGACACAGGATTGCCCTTATACCTTTGGATGCTCCTGCATCAAAACATCTTAAAAAATAAACAACCAAGGGTCTTAAGGAAAAATAAATCAAACAAACAAAAAAAGAAAATTTGGAAACCAAACAAAAGACCATAATGAATAGAAGAGGAGAAAGAAAAAAGGATAATAAAAATAAAAAGAGAAGAAAGCTAACAAATACATGGTTAAACTATAAAAAGAAACCATAAAGCTAAAAAAAATGTTTAAACAAGAAAGCTAAGAAAAATACCCAAGAATTAAAAAGCACAAATACCTATATATCTACACATTATATATATATATATATATATATATATATATATATTCATGCGCACACACACTCTCTATAAGATATAAAAACAAACAATAAAAAAACTATTATTGATGAATAAATATTAAGTGAACTACAAGAGATAATATTGGAGACAATAAATAAATACATAAATAATATTTAAGTTAACTAAATATAATGAAAAGTAAAGATATATGTAATAAAAAGATGTGGCTCCTTGAAAGTATGATATAAAAGAGAGAATTTCATTTAAAAAGAAGGAAAGAAGATGTGGAAATCATAGGAGTAAAAGAAGGGAAAATGAAAGAGGAAAGTAATGTGAAGAAAATAAGGAAATGACTTTCTGAAAAGGTATCAATGATATTGAAAGGATGTGACTCTTTGAAAGAGTCATAATTATGAATGGTTGTAACTCTTCAAAAAAATAGCTTAATTATAAAGTATTATAATTTTTTAAAGTAAAATATTGTAAAATATAAGTTAACTAAATCTAATGAAATGACAAGAATTATGTAATAGAGATATGTGACTCCTTTAAAATATGATATAAAAGAGAGAAAAAATTATTTAAAGAATAAGGAAGGAAGATACAGAAAAGATAGGAGTAAAAGATGGAAAAATAGAAGAGGAAACTAATGTGAAGAAAATAAGGAAGTGACTTTCTTATAATGTATCAATGGAAGGATGCAAGTCTTTGAAAGGGTCATAGTTATAAACAGTTGTGACTCTTCAACAATGTGTTGATTTTAAAATATTTTGGTTTTTTGAAAGGACTATGATTATAAAGTGTTGTGACCTTTCAAAAGGATTATAACTTTTAAGATTTGCATCTTTTCACATAGATTGTAACTTGTAAGGAAACAAATAATTTTACATGATTTTATTTCTATGTGACACACACACATATGAATATTGATCATATATAGATAAGGATAAGTATTATATCATTTATAATTATGAGATTGAAATATCAACTATAATGAAATATATAAATATACATATACTTACATACATAGATATATGTATGTATGTATGTATGTGTATATCTATGTATAAATGTGTATATATGCATATATACATGTTAACCTTTTGGTCAAATTGTTTGTAAGTTAGTGACAAAACACTAATCAATTTGTCTACATTGCTATCGACCTCTACTATTACTACCAAGCTACTCATATAGCTAGCAATGTATACCGAGTGTTTTAGTTGCTACCGAGCTAGTCATTTAGATTGGAGTGTTTGTAAAGCCTCACAAAGTCTATTGAGTTCATCAGTGAAAACCATACAAGATATAGTGTTAACTGAGCTTATTAGTCTCTACCAAATAGGTAGTGTTAACAAAGTGAATGAAGGTAGTGTTGATCGAGCCATGCAGTGTCAACCAAGTATTTTAGTATCTACCAATTGCTTCAGTATTCACTAAGTCACCAAGTGGTAATCAAGTTCCTACTACTCCCAAGTGATCAACGTGAATCATGCATCAATGTCGAATGAATGCCATAGTTTTCTAAGTTGACAATGTTGTCGAGTTTCAAGATATCACCTGAGTGATCTTTAGAACTATGAGCCAACCTAGTGAAGATTATTGAATTTGGTATTCTAGCTAACTCCATGTTATAATTCTTATCATATCTAAGGAATCAAAGTGCAACAAGAAAGAGGAAGTATGAGTGTGAATTAAGAAGGCAAAAAGGCTACAAGAAGTATAAGGAAAAGCAGATTCTTATCTATGATAATAAGGTGATCATTATATTTCAAAGGAACATCATTTAGGAAACTGAGTTGCAGATCAGAGATCAACCAATGACTCATCCTAATAGGTAGACTTAATAGTCTTTTCCAAATCTCCTAACCAAGTGTATACTTCATTGTATGTTGTAAATTCTTTTACAAGGTGAACCTAATAGTCCTTATTGTTCCTAATAGGGAAAATCACCAAAAGTGATCAATTGTAATTTATATTGTAGTAATAAATCTTTTGGGTATCATCCCCACCCCAATTTTACTTTCTATTTGGAAGGTTTATGGATTGCCGAATATTGTGTCAAGTGTTATGAATGGTTTATTTCCTTTTATCTTTCATGAATGCAATTAGATCATATTATATTGTGAAGGTTTAATTGGTGAATTAAAGTATAAGTTTTATTAGTTCCTGATTCACCTCACCCCACCCCCCCCCCCCCCCGCCCCCCCTGGTATGAAAGATTTTGGATCTCACATCATAAATTTAGCAGCTTGAGAAATGATTAGGGGAAATGGAAGTATATAGATTGGAGAAAGTTATTGAAAATGAAAATTTTACTTTCTATTTGGAAGGTTTATGGGTTACTGGATATTGTGTCAAGTGTTATGAGTGGTTTATTTATTTTTGTCTTTCATGAATACAATTAGATCATATTATATTGTGAAGGTTTAACTAGTGAATTAAAGTATAATTTTTATTAGTTCCTGATTCACCTCACACACCCCCCCCCCCACTGGTATCAAAGATTTTGGATCTCACATCATAAATTTAGCAGCTTGAGAAATGACTAGGGGAAATGGAAGTATATAGATTGGAGAAAGTTATTGAAAATGAAAATTTGGATCTGCAATTGGCCATGGACACAATTCAAGAAAATGAAGGAGCATCTCTCTCAATTCCTAAAAGGAAGCAACAATCTTGCAACACATTGATGAACTCAATGATGCAAATCAAGAGCTTATCAACTTGAGGAAAAATAATGAAATATTGTAGATTGACCTTAGCATAGACAAGAAAAGCAATGAGAGGATTATGAAATCTCAAAAAATGATGAATCAATTGGATATGAAAACTCAATTTAGACACAAAGGTAAAGAAGGATTAGAATACACAAAATTAGGTGAATCATCTCAGCAAGGAGCTCAAAAGAATAAAAGAAAGTTGTAATAATTATGGAAAGATAGGACATACATACAAAAAGTGTTTGAGAAATGGTAAATCAAAGTTTAGTGGAAAGTGTTACAGTTGCAACAAACTAGGACATAGAGCAAGTGAATGCAAAGAGAAAATCAAGTTTGAAAGCAAGTGTTTTAATTGCAACAAATAAGGGCACAAATACTCAGAATACAAGACCAAGATGGAATCCAATAAAAAAATTTGTCAAAGCTATATTTGGTTTGGATTACAACACATGGTACAAATGTCACTATTGTGGTGAGTATGGGCATATTCGAGAAAATTGCATAAAACATCACATGAGGAAGTAAGACATGACAAAGAGATGTTTTGTATTTATAGAACTTGGACATCTTGCTAAGAACTATATGAACCAAGGAAGAATTGAACATGAAAAGAAAGTAAAGGCTAACAATATCAGAAGTCAAATGAGGTAGCAATGCAAAAGGAAATCTCCAAATAATGGAAGCCAAAGTCATGAAAGTGGTGATACCCAAGTTAATGAGTTGGGTAACTCAACCATCTCAATTTTTTTATCTATGGAGATTATGGAACTATGATTCAAAAGGAGATATCTCATATTAATTCTAGTTAGCAAGTATAAGGTCCAAACCAGCATTTTAGATGCATTGGGATCATCGAGTTGGATAGTAGTTCACATGATGTTTTAGTCCTTATTAAGAAAGGTTAGGTTGCAAGACCTAATTGAGATGGATGCATATAGTGAGATTAGAGTTCTTGCCAAGTTGAAGACTCTACCAAGTTCAAGACCTTCTCAAGTTAGAGACTCTTCCAATTTGAAGATCTTGTGAAGTTGGAGACATTACTGAGTTGAAGATATATGTTGAGTTGGACAACCTATCACTGAGATAACTATTGTACAAAAAATTAATGGAAAATTGAAGAGAAAATATTTTTTTAAAGGAAAAATAGAAGTTTATTTTTTCACTACAATTTTTTCAGAGTAAAGAGTGAAGAGTATCTTTGAGCCCCCGAGCAATTTAGAGAAGATTTGTCAAAATTTATTCTTGCAGTCAAAAAACCTCCGAGCGTAATGGAATCTTCTAATAGAAAATTAAAGAAAGGTTCAAAAATATTGATTTGAGGTGATGATTGTAAAGCCTGACATTCAAACTAGGTTTAGCAATTGCAGAAGAACTTGACCCAATTAGAGATCAATTGCTAATTCCTCCTAAGGTACTTCTAATTCATGATATTTAGTCATTTTATCATTGCTTAATGATTTCCTAGTTCTATCTAATTATATATAATCAGTTGTGCAATCTACCACAACCAAGTGGAAGAATATCTTTGGACTACATGATGCCAAGCCTACTAAGGGGGTTGTAAAAATTGAAGATGATAAGGATGGTGAGGAGAAAGAGGATCTTGAAGATGAGGAGATAGAAAATGTAGAAGGAGATGATGAAAAGGATGAAGAGGATCAAGCAATAGGAGAAGATCTTCTTAAAACTTAGAGTATTCAAGACTCAAATCTTGAGAAGATAGTAGTAGACATAATAGCCTCCCTTCCATTCTCTCTAAGAAAAACCTTAGTGTCATCCAGCTCAGATGAGGCCACTACCAAGATAGTTGAGGTAAACATTGTCTAATTGAGTACCTATTTGACTTTTGAAGCAACTCTATGAAGTACAATGATGAGTTTTGTCACTATCACTTTATCTATCTAGAAATAGGCTCTAGTCATCTCAACAACATGACAAACTAAGTCTCAACAAGGTATTTCAAGTATTCCTACTATTAGTGTTGTTTCTCCTATAATTTATATTATTTATACTATTATTTCTTCTACAGAAAGTGTAATGACAATTGAGGTTAAGCATCAACTAAGCACTTAAGTTTTCAGAAAAGAAAAGGAACTTATTCCTTCTATTGTACATAATGTAAAGGGTAAAGAAGTAGAAGACTCTAATGAGGAAATTATTCAAGAGGATGATATTTTAATACTAGATTAGGATCTCTTCAATCTAACCACGATTAAATGGATACCTTGGGTGAGCTATGGAAGAAATAGACAAGAATAGCTCAAAGAAGAGAAGAAAAATAAAATTCATGTTCTTGAAGATATTAAGGGCATATTTGTTGATGCACTAAAGATTGAGGTTGATGATGAGAAACCAATTTTGGATCAACTTGTTGAAATTGTTCACAAGTGTAATGAGGAAGTGAATGGAAAAGAGAAACTTCTATAGAGATTAAAAAGGAAATTTGAAAACAAAGTTTTGGAGAAAGTAAGTCAAAAGATTTCTATTGATCAAGTGGAATTGTCGACCATTCTTGTTCCATTTGAAAATTCTATAAATAATGTTGTTACTATATTTGTGAAGTTGAGTGAGACATAAAATTTTACTAAGGAAATAAAGGATAAGTTATCTAAGATAGATACTGATCTAAAGGCAAATGGACATCAGTTGTCACTTGATTCTAGCACCATCTCTACACATGTAATAAAACTAAGATATCTAATAGATTTGTTAGAATAATTTTTGAGGGAAGAACCAAGAATTAGGGCCAAACTTGCAAAAATTTAGAGCATTTTAGTTCTCAACATGGATGTAATGCAAAAACATATTGTACATTCCAAATTAGTAAATCCATGGCAATAATTTCTCAATTTTTTATCACATGATGGAACTCTTAGCTAAAGTGCAGATAGCTTTGTACACATCAAAGGTTTTACAAGAGAATTGGGACAAGAACATGTCCATAATCTTAAAGGTACATAGTACTTTCCTATTAGATTTTGGCATTACCTTGTAGTTATACAATTTTATCATTCGTGTCAAAATCAAGGGGGAATGTATATCATAAATAAAATTTAGGGGAATGTATATATACAAGGAGGAAATATATGTATAGTAAGAGAGATGTATATACATAGTAGAAAATATGTTTAAAAGACAATTTTAATTTTATTTTAAAAATAGAGTCTGAGTCTACCAAGTAGTAGACAACAATCAAAACTAAGTTGTAGACCAAAATTATTGATAGGGTGAGTTTTGACTTACATTATGAGTGTTCTATATTTGTCTATGATAAGTTTTTTTGTCATTAATGCCAAAGGGGGAGATTATTGACCTTATGGCCAAATTGTTCATTAGTTAATAACTAAATGCTTAATTAGTTTGTCTACATTACTACCGAGCTCTACAGTTACTACTAAGCTACTCATATTGCTAGTAGTGTATACAAAGTGTTTTAGTTGCTACTGAGATAGTCATTCAGATTACAATGTTTTCCAAGCTTTGCAGAGTCTACCAAGTTCATCAGTGAAAACCATATAGCATATAGTTTTAATTGATCTCTGTAGTGTTAATTGAGCTTATCATTTTCTACCAAGCCCATTGTGTTAACAAAGTGAATGAAGGTAGTTTTGACCAAGCTATGTAGTGTCAATTGAGTGGTTTAGTGTCTACTTAGTTCTTTAGTATTCACCAAGTCACCATGTGCTAACCAAGTCCCTACTACTCCCAAGTGATCAATTTGAATTGTGCACTAATGTTAAATGAATTCAAAAGTTTACCAAGTTGATAGTATTGCTAACTATCAAGATATCACCCAAGTGGTCTTTAGAACCTGAGTTCTAGCAGTGAGCTAACCTAGTGAAGATTATTGAATTTGGTATTGTGGCCAATACCAGAAGGTAATTAATTGGATTGGTATGTATGTGATAAATCTTATCATATACAAGGCATCAAAGTGCAATAAGAAAGAGGTGGTATGAGAGAAAATTAAGAAGGCTACAAGTAGTATAAAGAAAAGTAGAGTCTTATCTATCACAACAAGGTGATCATTGTATTTCAAATGAATCTTATTCAGCAAACTGAGATGTAGATCATGTTAGAAATTCTTTAGAATAATGAAAAGGGGGGTTGAATCAGTTATTCAAGGTCTAAATGTCATATTCAAACCTTTTCAATAAGTGTAGTGAACCCTTTGAATCATTCATTCATCCAAGCATTATGTAATACCCCTAACAAACACATAACCATACAACTAAAATCAATCATACAAAAGAGATTAAATCCCAAAGAATTTTTTTATTTATAATAATCCTAGTACAAATTATCCTTTACACAATAGATAGAGTAAAGTACTCATAATAAAAAATGTATATTACCAAAGTTATTACATCAGAGTATACGATATAATGATACTCTTATTAAAAGTATAACAGCAGCAATAAAATACATTCAAATTATTCACTAATGATGCAGGAGCATCCAGAGGTATAAGGGCAATCCTATGTCACCCAAAAAAATGTACTTAGACTTAGTTTTTGTTTCATGTGTTTTCATTTTTGGACACCCATTTGGGTCAAATAAAGGTTCCAACTCTCACAGTTCCACTATCAGTGTGCTAGAAAATCTCGAAAAAATAGGAGCATGTAATTGGACCATCATTTTGGTAAACTAGAAGGTGTGAATTGGCCAGATGAATGTAATTGTGATTTAGAGCATTCCAAAAAAAGAATCAGGTCAAAAGGCCCCATAGTTTGAAAGTTATTACAGTTTTTCGAGTTTTGGAGACCTCCTTAGAATGCTTCAAAGTCATGTTAGGGGCATTAAATGACCTCAAAAAGGGCTGAAAAATGGGGGATGAGTGAAGATGGTCCATAGGGCTATAGAGAACTTCAAGAGCTTTTCAGAAATATAAACGGTTCATCAATCAGAGCTACGGTTCAAAAGTTATGCCTCCCAAAAGTTCGGTTACCGTTTCTGGATTCTTCTAGATTTGTGCCAACTTTTAATGTAGCTTCTAGAGCATTCTATTTGGTTGGTGGATGCCTACTAGCACTTTCTAGAATGTATTCCTAGTCCTTAACCCTCTGAGGTCTATTTAAGGAGATTCCTGGCATTGTAGAAGACAGTTCGGACTGGAGTTTGAGAGGAGGTTCTGAAAGGAGAAATTATCTCCACATTTAAGCTATTGTAAGCCCTTAGGGCATGTTTTGAAGTTTATTTTCTCTATACTGAATGTACTAGCTTATTTTTAATTAATACCATTTCCCTTTTTTTTGTGTCCATTCTATTCTTGGGTTGCGTCCCCATCAACTGATTTTAAATATAAGCAGCCAGTATTCTTCTAGGTCCATAATCAAACATATCTCGAACCTGAAAACAAATCAGCACAACGACACACAAAAAACAAGGCTTAGAACATAATTAAGTAAATAAAACTTCCAGTGAACCTGCACGTTAGATTTTATAATAAAACTATCATCATTAAATCTAAATAACAGATATACTAAAAATATAATTTTCTTTTCACATTAAAATTGTAATGCAAGTACATAATTTCTTACATGCAGATATGCAGAAATAAACTCACATAGAATATGACAAGGTAATGATCCAGTAGTCCATGGGTGTCAACATAAGAATCTATGTTCAACCACTTGTAGAACTCACTATGTCAAGTGAAACCATAATGTTCTTATCTTATTATATGATTCCTGACCCATAAAATTTTAAATGTTACCACTTGATTAAATAACTATCATAAACTTTCCCATAAGTATCTAGACTAGTGTCAAAGGGCATCTAGCTTCATAATTCTGTCACCACAAGTTACTCGCTTTATGACAGCCACCCAATCTAAAGGATCACACTTGCATAATCTAACATACACATAATTCAAGTTATACTAATTGGAAGAAATCATAGATTAAATTTTCCAATTCCAACTAATACACTTATCTCATTTGCTTCAATATAATAATTGAATCAGCAAACAAAAATATCATATGAAACCAAATGAAACCATATTTGTAACCTTTCACACACTTCACAATTTATGTAACCAAACAGCCTTGTCCTCTTTAAACTTCACAAGCAACCAAGTTTTTGAAAACACAAATCAACTATACTCTAATTTGAATAGTAAATAATTGACTATCTCAAGATTCACAAAATATACATTTCAAATTTTTAAATACCAAAATAAAACTATCCACGAATGCTATTACTAATTAACGTCAGAATATAAAAAAATTAAAAAATTTCCATTTCCAAAACTAGCCATCACAGCAACCTCTTGATTATTATTATAAACTTAAATTCTAACAATCTATTCATAAAGAAATATACATATATTGATAGATATAAATTGATACATACATATATATATATATATATATATATATATATATATAATTATAGAAAACCTTATGATTATAAAGTCAGAATTGAAATAAATGAATATTCGTTTTCATTGTTTATTTTAAAAATTTGCTGATACCAAACATCTATAATCTCCTAATACAAAATCATCACCCCACTATGTTAAATCTATGACACACACAGTGTCCCTATTACCAAATTTACTCATTCCTATGCTCTGGTTTGACAAAATGCCTCTTTCCATTCCAATTGTCATCAAAACTCTAAATTACAAATATCGATAGAACTTTAACCAGTGATTTATAAATACTAAACATCATGCAAAAATAGAGTGTCAACTAAAATTTCCATGTTATTTCCAGCGTATTGAAAATCATGATAAAATCTAAGTTGACAAACCAAATTACTAACCCTGTTATAAAAATCAGTCTGACTATTTAGTCTTACGTCTATATCTCAGTTTGCAAATATATTACATATTGTCTACTATTACAAATAAAAAATAATTGTATAACCCAATCTACCCAAACCCGTGACTTCAGACTTAAACTAATTCCAAATCTAAACTCATCAAATATTTGACCAATTAAACACCCCCATTAACACATTTAAGCCTACAATTCATAGTCGCATGTCCATAGACTACATACTCGTGATCATAACAAAGCCATATTCAACAAAAAAAAAACGAATATAGAGATACAAAAAAACACACATAATTCTTTGAAACCCACATTAGCTACCAATGCCAAAATTAGGATACAATATCTTCAGACCCTAGTCTCTTAAAAATATTGATGATAAATAGCAATTGGTTATTTCCTATATAACCTTCTTATCCTCTAAAACCCATGAAATCTAAAACCAAAACAAAATTTATAAACATTGAAAGATTGTTTAATGACAACTGAAAAAGAAAATGACCATCTTTAGTTCTTAGTGACTTTATTGAAAAACAACCACAATATAGTCAAAACTGCATAGGATGCGACTGCCTTGAAAGGCCGAAAAACCCACTTTTACATATTGCAAGAAACATCAATTCGCTAATATAAATCTATTGAAAACAAAAATACAATTTGCTATCACCCATATAACTTTAAAAAAAAAAAAAAAAAAAAAAAACAACTCATTGCAACACAAGAATAGAGCGCTCTAATTTTCATACCTGATTTTGGGTTTGTACTGAATTTGACAATGAACACACCAAATTTGACATATTCACGAAACTGAGAGTCATATTTTCCACATAGCCACTACTAATTTGATTAACTTCATACAAATGAAATAAAAGAAAAGAATCAGATAAGAGTTAAGGAAAAGCCCCCTGCCTGAAAAGTGCGGGATGAAACACAAAAAAGCTGCTAGGAGAATCCTCCTTCAAACTTGAAACCCAAGCTTCCAAAACCCTCTATACCTTGCCATAGAGAATAATAAAATCTCTGTAAAAGATGATAATGCGAACAATGCAACAATAGAACCAACAGTAACCCACAATAACAAAAGCATAAACCTCTATAATGCTGGTTCGAAACGGAAGTCTTCATTATTGCCATCAATCTGCCCACATAAAATGCAGAGAAGCTCGCTAAAATAGAGCATCCATAATGCCTTAACTGAAACCAACAATGGCGGTTTGAACTCGAGCATCAACCAGCTCGATAGCCAAAAAAACCGATTAATGTTTATTACTACGAGTATTTCCTAACCCCACTATCTGAGCCACATTCAACACTTGGCAAGAGAGGTATCAGCTTGCAACCTGAATAACCCACCCTCCTTTAAAACCCACTACCACTGTCGCCATCACCAAGTCCAAAAACCCCATGTCAAGGTTTAGTTTAGGAATCAATAGACTTAGGCATAGTTAAAGATTTAGATATTAACACTTTGTTAAATCCGATGGATAGGTTAGTTTAGGCACTAACCCATACTAAGTTAGTATTAAGTACTAATTTATCATTAATATGCATATCAATATTAATATTAACATTTGTATCAACATTAACATTAATATTAATATTTATATTAATATTTATATTTATATCAACATTAATATTAATATTAATATTCATATTAATATTATGATTATTCCTAAGTAATAAAATATTTTAAAACCTCTATAAGTACCAATCAGAAAGTATGAATCAATCATAAACAAAACTGAAACCATACTAACATTACTTAATAAAATTGATTTCTGAATCCACATTAATTCAGATGACAACATTCTAAATGTAACATAAATCTGAAAACATAAAAACATCTATTTCTAAGAATCAAATTTTGAATAACCTCTGAATTCTCGAAGAGTTCAACATAATAAAACTAGATTTAAAGTAACTTAACTAGTACCAAACCAATCAAAAAACAACTAATCACAGATTTTAAAGTATCAAATGTAGAAGGTTAGCGCCATGACACATTAACTTTTCTAATCAGCAAGTTACTGTAAATCAACATGCAAGCATAAAACATAAGAAATCAACACATAAAATAGTGATTTACATCAAAACCCAATTTGGGAAAAACCACTAGTAACATGCTAAGTGATTTATCCACCCTTTTAGAAGTGATCCTGGCTAGAGGACTTTACAACATTCACTTGGAATGTCACCCTATTAAAGGATTTACAAATGGCTATTAGGCCAACCTAAGTCCATAGGATTTTCCTTCTATCCTAACTGATACAATTGCTAGAGCATAAAAATTAAGGATTTATAACTGATTGCAAAATACAACATAACTTGCAGATCTCATATCACTCTTCATCTCTTCTCATTGCCTGGCCTTCAATCTCTGCAACTCTGATAGCTTGCCCTCCTTTCAAGCTTAGTCTCCTTGAGTCTCCATGCTCAATGTACCAGTGCAATCATATCTTCTTGAGAACTTGTAGAAGTAGAGCCTATGTGTTGTTCCTTCTCTTAGATGTCTTCCCCTTGACATCCTTCTAACCACTTCACATTTTGGCTCTTTAGTAGTAGCAACATCAGTAGCATTTGCTTCTTGGTCTATCACTCCTTAAATAGAAGTTTGGAACTTCTCTTCCCGATCATTTCTTCCATTCTTTAATTTCAATTCATATGGATTAGGTAGGATTCATTGTATCTAACCCATATTTTGTTTCTTCTAGAAACTTCTTGAATGATCCTTTTGAATTCACCCAAAAAATGGTTTACATAGAATTTTGTGCCACCAACTCATCAACCCTATCCTTGATCTGGTTCACAAAATTCAAGATAACAACTATGTCATCTCATATTTGGCAAATCTTCATCATTTGAAATAATGCAGTAGCTCTACATTACTGAAATACTGGTGCTCAACACATACTATGTTTTAACTGATGCTCGGCACCTGAAGTTCACTTGGCACACAATATAACTTCTTGTTGCTTGGCTCCAATTGAGAATTTTCTTGGCTTCAACTAGCTTGCTCAGCACTCACTAATGAGCTTAGTTTAAGCTTTGCAATCAACCCTATTAGAACTTATTCCTCCAATGTTTCTAAGTGTGACCAACCTCTGTATGTTTGAGTATGTTATTAATATATCATTTGACCATTGTTTTAATTGATCCTTGCACTTCATTACAACATCATAACTCAACCTTTCCCTTAGGTACTCTTATTACATTTTATTGATCAAATCCTCTTCATCGATCAATTAACTGATAGTACTTGGATCTTATAAGCAAATGCCATTCCTACAAATAGCAAGTTTCACATTAATGACAAAACAATGATTGAAAACATTTTGTTAACATCAATCTCCCTCTTTGATCTTCAACCATGATCTTTTCAATCAGATTTCCAATAGTCTCCCTCTTTGGCATTGATGGTAAACCAAACTAATCAACCATCAGACTAAACTATTTAACCAAATGCTAACTAGGTTAGAATAGTAAGTCAGATGCATAAAAGTAATTTTATTATCATCACCATCACTTTACACATCTCCCTCTACTATCCTAATTGCTTCATTTCTACTTCTCCCTCTTAACTATTATATCCTCTTCCTTTGTTTCTCTCCCTCTGTATTGAACATCTTTTGCTATATTCTATTTTGATCATCTTCTTCATCTTCTCCTGTCAAATTTTGATCATTTCTATCTACTTATCCCTCTATCTTCATTTGATCAAATTCTACATTTTCTTGACATTTCCATTTCTCCCTCATACTTTTGATCACATGCTATTGATCAGTTTCTCACAACTTCTCCCTCTTTGAAAACAATACCGAAGACATATTAGCATCTGAATATGCAAGTGTAGCTTTTGCAAGTTCATTCCATTTCTCCCTCTATCACCTTGCTTTTGATTGATTTGGAACTTCAACACTTCAACTACTTTAGGCATGAATCATAAAGTAAACATCCTCTGCATCAATGTGTAAAATCTTTAACAATCAGCTCATTTGATGTAGGGTAGTCTTGCTTATTCTTAAGTAGCCTTGGCTAGGGGTATCACCCTTAACTTACCTCTCATATACTCCAAAGCATATTTAGGTAGTGCTTTTGTGAAGATGTCAGCAATCTGTTCCTTTGAGCTGACATATTCCATCTTCACTTATTTATCCTCAACCAATTCTCTTACATAGTGAAACTTGATTGCAATGTGCTTGGTTTTAGCATGCATTAGAGGGCTCTTTGATATGTTGATAGAAATTTTAATATCACAATAAAGTATCATGGGCTCATTTACTTCTTCCTTCATACCTTGCAACAAATGTTTGATCCATACAATATTGGTGCAATTTATGGCAGCTGCAATGTATTCAACTTCAGCAGTGGATTGTGAGGTACAACTTTTCTTTTTACTGGTCCATGTAATCAATCTTTGTTCCAAGAAAAGTGCTCCTCCACTGGTGCTTTTTCTATCATCAATGTTACCTCTCCAATCTGCATTAGTGTAGGTTTTCAATTCAAACTTTTCACTCCTCTTATAGTATAGGCCAAAATCATCAGTTCCTTTTAGATAGATCAATATTCTCTTCACAACCATTGAATAATTTTCTCTTGGATTTGTAGAAAATCTTGCCACTATTCCAATAGCTAATGCAATGTCTAGTCAACTATGTACAACATACTACAACTTTTCAATCATTGATCTACACAATGTTTGGTGTACTGCAGTAGAATCATCATTCTTGGATAGTTTATGTCCTGTTACCATTAGTGTGCTTACTAGTTTTGAATCTTCTAATCCAAATGTCTTGAATATCTCCTTGATGTATTTGGATTGAGTCACAAATATGCCATTCTTCAATTGATGTACTTGCAATCCAAGAAAGAATTTAATTTCTCCAAACATTGACATTTCAAACTCATGTTTCATTTCATCAGCAAAATATTTGCATAGAACATCTTTTCCTCCAAATATTATATCATCAACAAAGATTTCTGATATCAAAATGTCTTTACCTTTTTTATCTTTGATATACAAGTTGTTTTCATTTGTTCTATCAAATCCTATCTTCACAAGATATTTGTCTAGTCTCTCATACCATGCTTTATGTGCTTTCTTTAATCCATAAAGGGCTTTGTGCAATTTGCAGACCATATCTTCGTTCTTGTCATTGACAAATAACTCAAGTTGTTCTATGTAGAATTCCTCTTCTAGTATACCATTTAGAAAAGTAGACTTGACATCCATTTGGTAGACTTTAAAACCTTTGTATGCAACATATGCAAGTAGTGTTCTTACTCCTTCCATCCTTGCAACAGGGAAAAATGTTTCCCCATAATACAATCCTTCTTCTTGTGTGTAGCCTTTGCAAATTAATTTGGCTTTGTTCCTTGTTATCTCACCATTTTCATCAAGTTTGTTTCTAAACACCCATTTGGTACCAATTACATTCTTGTCAGCTGGTCTAAGAACTAGGGGCTAGGTTTTGTTCTTCTCAATTTAATCTATCTCTTCTTACATAGCCTTATACCAGTCATCATATTGTAGTGCATCTTTCACTATTTTGGGTTCAATCTTTCTCCGTAGACATGATTCATTCTTGAGTCTATTCTTTATCATTGGTCTAGCATCCTTGTCACCAATGATTTGATCTATAGGGTGATGTCTTCTCACATAATTGGCTAACCTTGGTTATGTCTATCATTCCATGTTTGATCCTTCAATTTTAGAGTCATTTTGATCTTCTCCATCTGGTATTTCATCATTTCTCTCATGTATACTAATTTTAGAGTCAAAATGTGCATTTTCTACATTCTATAGCTCAACTTTTGAATGCAGCTCAACATTCGCTAGTTGTGACTCAACTGATACTAAAATTTGTTGTTGATTCCCAACTTGATATACAACATTGTCTTCAATAGTGATTCCTTCATAGAAATATACAAAGGATCTATAATAATCTAATTGCTTGGACTCATCAACTTGAAATTCTGCATGCTCATCAAAATTTACATTTGCAATCTCCACAATCTTGTCAGTGTTAGTGTTCAAACACATATATGCCTTACTTCTAGTGGAGTATCCAAAGAATATGCCTCCATCACTCTTTGCATCAAAATTTTCATTTCTAGTATCTTTAAGAATATAGCATTTACAACCAAATACTTTGAAATGTTTAACATTAGTTGAGTGACCATACCATAATTCAAAAGGTGTTGCATTTGTACCTTTCTTGACTTGAACTCTATTTAGTGTGTATATTGCAATGCTTACAGCTTCTCTCTAGTACTTTAGTGCAACATTTTTCTCCATCATCAAGGTTATAGCATAGTCAATCACTGACCTATTTCTTCTTTTAGCAATACCATTATGTGGTGGAGTTCTTGGTGCTGATGTTTTACTTTTGATGCCTTTGTCATTTCAGAATATTTGAAACTCCTTTGATGTAAATTAACCTCCTTTGTCTGATCTTAAAAATTTTAGATTCTTTCCTATTTCCTTCTCAACTCTAGCCAAATACCACTTAAACATTTGGAATGCATCATATTTTTTCTTCAAAAACATAGTAGTCATCATCTTTGAATAGTCGTCTACCAATAACATTATGTATCTATCTCCTAGGTAGCTTTGCACTTCTATTGGACCACATAAGTCTGTATGGACTAACTCTAGTACTTCACTGGAAGTGTATGTTTTGCTTTCAAAGCTAGACTTAGTCATCTTCCCTAGTTGACATTGTTTACACATTGTGTTTTCAGGTTTCTTCAATTTTGGCACCCTTTGACTTTCTTCTTTTTCCTAATGTTAATCAGATTATCAAAATTAACATGACACAATCTTTTATGCCATAACCACATATCATCAAGTATAACAACAAGACAAGTTGCATCTTCCATATCTAGGTAAAACAAATTACTCCTAGTTTGTTCACCTTTTCCTATCAAATTTCCATCAGTGTCATAGATCTTGGTAGTTTTGTTTCCAAATTCAACTTTGCATCCTACATTCCCTAACTATGACACACTCAATAAGTTATAATTCAATCCTTCAACATAGTATGCATTATCACATGAAATTTTCTATGATTTTAATACAACCTTTTTGTTTGACTTGACAAAGAACAACATTACCAAATCTAACACTATTTCCATCATATTGAGTAAAGGTAATGAACTTACTTTTATCTCCTATCATGTGATGTGAGCATCCACTGTCTATGATCCACTTGTCATTCTTTTTCACATAGGTAACCAATGTTGCTTCATGTTCATGTTTACCTGATTCATCCTTCATGGCCACATAGACTACTTCATCATCATTCTTATCAAAGTCTTCTTCAACAATGTAATATCTTTTGCCTTTTTCTTTGTAGTCCTTGCTATCATCTTCTCTGTTGTTTTTGTACATGTTCCCTTCTTTTTAGTTCTTCTTCTATGTACACCTTGTAGCAATATGCCCTACTTCATTGCAATTGAAACAAATGATAGGGAGCTTACCTTTAAATTTACCTTTTCCTCTATGAAATCTCCTAGACAGTATTGCTTCTAATTGCTCCACATCTTCCTCATCTGCACTGCTATCATTGGATGCATGCTTTCCTTTTCTTCTCTTCTTGCTTGATGTCTCCTCCTTAGTATCTCTTATTTTCATCTTTCCCTTGAAAGAAAATTCAAGGTTCTCATGTTTTTAGTTATCAAAATTGGACAATTCAAATGCAGTAAGTCTTCCCACTATTCCTTCAAAGGTCAGCGTGTTTCCCTGTACACACCTTAGCTCTTCGATGGCTGAAACTCTAATAGTATCAATAGGGAGCAGAGTTCTTAAGTATTTATTGATGATAGTTTCTTCTTCTAATTGACCACCTAGACTTTTTATTGCACTTACTACTTCCTTTATTCTAGTAGCATACTGAGCATCATTTTCACCTTCCTCCATTTTCATGTCATCAAACTTTCCTCTGAGGCTTTCTCTCTTTGCTCTCTGGACATTCTAATCTCCTCCGTAAATATTTTCTAGGGATTTCCAAATCTTGAATACAATATCAAAATCTTTGATGTCATCATATTCTACATAGCTAAGTGCAAAAGCAATCTCTATCATTGTTTGATTGTGCTCCTTCCTTTTGCTCAAATCATCTACAGTAAGAGGTCCAACTAGATTTACATGTACTGTTACAATTGAGATTTGTGCATAGTAACCTATTGATCCAAGGTGTAATATCATCAAACTTCTCTTCCCACTTGATTCTTCCATTATTTATTTCAATTTGTATGGACTAGGTAGGATTCATTGTATCTAACCCATATTTTGTTTCCTCTAGAAACTTCTTGAATGATCCTTTTGAATTCACCCAAAAAATAGTTTACATAGAATTATGTGCCACAAGCTCATCAACCTTATCCTTCATCCGGTTCAAAAAATTCAAGATAACAACTTTGCCAACTCTGATTTGGTGAATCTTTGTCATTTAAAATAATGCAATAGCTCAACATTATTGAAATACCGATGCTCATCACATACTATATTACTCAGCACCAATTGTGTTTTTCCTGATGCTCAGCACCTAAAGATCACTCGACACACACCAGAACTTCTTGTTGCTCGGCTCCAACTAATAATTTTCTTGGCTTCAACTAGCTTTCTCAACACTCACTAATGAACTTAGTTTAAGCTTTGCAATCAACCTTCTTACAACTTATTCTTCCAATGTTTCTAAGTGTGACCAACCTCTGTATCTTTGAGTATGTTATCAATACATCATTTAACCATTTTTTTAACTGATCCTAGCACTTCATTACAACATCATAACTCAACCTTTCCCTTAGGTACTCTTGCTACATCTTGTTGATCAAATCCTCTTCATCAATCAACTAAGTGATAGTCTTTGGATCTTATAAGCAAATGTCATTCCTACAAATAGCAAGTTTGACATCAATGACAAAACAATGATTGAATTTTTTTTTTTAACAACAATCTCCCTCTTTGTTCTTCATCAATGAGCTTTTCAATCAGATTTCCAACAATCTCCATCTTTGGCATTGATGGAAAACCAAACTGATCAACTATCAGACAAAACTATTTAACCAAATGTTAACTAGGTTAGAATAGAAAGTCTAGTGCATACAAGTAATTGTATTATCATCACCATCAGTTTTCACATCTCCCTCTACTATCTTGATTGCTTCATTTCTACTTCTCCCTCTTGGCTAATATACCATCTTCCTTTATTTCTCTCCCTTTGTATTACACATCTTCTACTATATTCTATTTTGATCAGCTTCTTCTTCTTCTCCTGTCAACTTTTGATCATTTCTATATACTTCTCCCTCTATCTTCATTTGATTGAATTTTGCATTTTCTTGACATTTCCATTTCTCCCTAATACTTTGATCACATGTTGTTGATTAGTTTCTCACAACTTCACCCTCTTTGACAACAATGCCAGAGACATATTAGCATCTGAATATGCAAGTGTAGATTTTGTAGGTTATTCCAATTTCTACCTCTGTAACTTTGTTTGTGATTGAATTTGAACTTCATCACTTCAACTACTTTAGGCATGTATCCTAAAGTAAACAGCCTCTACATCAATGTGTAAAATCTTTAACAATCAGCTCATTTGGTGCAGGGTAGTCTTGCTTATTCTTAAGTAGGCTTGGCTAGGGGTATCACCCCTAACTTACATCTAAGATATTTAAAAGCATCTTTAGGTATTTCTTTTGTGAAGATGTCAGTAATCTTTTCCTTTGAGCTAACATATTCCATCTTCACTTTTTTATCTTCAACCAATTCTCTTACATAGTGATACTTGATTGCAATGTGCTTGGTTTTAGCATGCATTATAGGGTTCTTTGATATGTTGATAGCACTTGTATTATCACAATAAAGTATCATAGGCTCATTTACTTCTTCCTTCATACCTTGCAACAAATATTTAATCCATACAATATTGGTGCAATTTATAGCAGCTACAACATGTTCAACTTCAGCAGTGAATTGCAAGGTACAACTTTTCTTTTTGTTGGTTCATGTAATCAATCTTTTTCCCAAGAAAAGTGCTCCTCCACTAGTTCTTTTTCTATCATCAATGTTACATCCCCAATCTACATCAGTGTAGGCTCTCAGCTCAAAGTTTTCACTCCTCTTGTAGTATAGACCAAAATCATCAATTCCTTTTAGATACCTTAGTATTCTCTTCATTTCCATTAAATGATTTTCTCTTGGATTTGCAAAAAATCTTGCCACTATTCCAATAGCTAATGCAATGTTTTTTCTACTAAGTACAACATATTGCAACTTTCTAATCATTGATCTATACGATGTCTAGTTTACATTAGTAGACTCATCATTCTTGGATAGTTTATGTCCTATTGTCGTTGGTGTGCTAACTAATGTTGAATCTTCTAATCCAAACGTCTTGAGTATCTCCTTGATGTATTTGGATTGGGTCACAAATATGCCATTCTTCAATTTATGTACTTGCAATACAACAAAGAATTTAATTTCTCCAAACATTGACATCTCAAACTCATGCTTCATTTGATCAAAAAAATATTTGCATAGAACATCTTTTCCTCCAAATATTATATCATCAACAAAGATTTCTGATATCAAAATGTATTTACCTTTTTCAGCTTTGATAAACAAGTTTTTGTTGTCATCTATTCTCTCAAATCCTATCTTCACAAGATATTTGTGTAGTCTCTCATACCATGCTCTAGGTGCTTGCTTCAATCCATAAAGTGCTTTGTGCAGTTTGTAGACCATATCCTCATTCTTTTCATTGACAAATCCCTTAGATTATTCTATGTAGACTTCATCTTCTAGTATACCATTTAGAAAAATAGACTTGACATCCATTTGGTAGACTTTGAAACCTTTGTATGCAGCATATGCAAGCAGTGTTCTTACTCTTTTCATCCTTGCAACAGGGGTAAATGTTTCCCCATAATCTAATCCTTCTTCTTGTGCATAGCCTTTGCAAACTAATCTAGATTTTGTCCTTGTTATCTCACCATTCTCATCAAGTTTTTTTTTATAAACACCCATTTGGTACCAATTACATTCTTGTTAGTTGGTCTAGAAACTAGGGTCCAATCCTGTTCTTTTCAATCTGGTTTATCTCTTCTTCCATAGCCTTATACCAGTCATCATCTTGTAGTGCATCCTTCACTATTTTGGGTTCAACCTTACTCAAAAAACATGATTAATTCCTGAGTCTATTACTCATCATTGGTCTAGCATCCTTATCACCAATGATTTGATATGTAGGGTGATGTCTTCTCACATACTTGGCTAACCTTGGTTCTGTCCTTCTTTCCATGTTTGATCCTTCAATTTCAGATTCATTTTGATCTTCTCCATATAGTACATCATCATTTCTCTCATTTATACTAATTTAAGAGCTAGAATGTGTATTTTCTACATTTTGTAGCTCAGCTTCTAAATGCAGCTTGGCATTCACTAGCTGTGACTCGGTTGATACTAAGATTTGTTGTTGATTCCCAACTTGATTTATAGCATTGTCTTCAATAGTCATTCCTTCATAGAAGTATACAAAGGACCTATAATCCTTTGATTGCTTGAACTCATCAACTTGAACTTCTACATGCTCATCAAAATTTATATTTGCACTCTCCACAATCTTGTTAGTGTTAGTGTTCAAACACTTATATGCCTTACTTCTAATGGAGTATCCAAAAAATATGCCTTCATCACTCTTTGCATCAAACTTGTCATTTCTAGTATATTTAAGAATATAGCATTTACAACCAAATACTTTGAAATGTTTAACATTAGGTAAGTGACCATACCATAATTCAAAAGGTGTTGCATTTGTACCTTTCTTGACTTGAACTCTATTTAGTGTGTAGAATACAATGCTTACAATTTCTCCCTAGTACTTTAGTGCAACATTTTTCTCCATCATCAAGGTTCTAGCACAATCACTAACCTATTTCTTCTTTTAGAAATATCATTCTGTGGTGGAGTTCTTGGTGCTGATGTTTGCCTTTTGATGCCCTTGACATTGCAAAAAATTTCAAACTACTTTGATGTAAATTCACCTCCTCTATCTCATCTTAAACATTTTAGATTCTTTCCTATTTCCTTCTCAACTCTAGCCAAATACCACTTAAACATTTGGAATGCATTGTATTTTTTCTCTAGAAACATAGTAGTCATCATCTTTAAATTGTCATCTATAAATAGCATTATGTATCTATCTCCTAGGTAGCTTTGCGCTTCTATTGGACTACATAAGTCTGTATGGACTAACTCAAGTACTTATTTGGAAGTCTATGTTTTTCTTTTGAATCTAGACTTAGTCATCTTTGCTAGTTGACATTGTTTACACATTGTGTTTTCAGGTTTCTTCAATTTTGGCCACCCTCTTACTTTCTTCTTTTTGCTAATGTTAATCAGATTGTCAAAATTAACATGACATAATCTTTTATGCCATAACCACACATCATCAAGTCTAACAACAAGACAAGTTGCATCTTCCATATCTAAGTAAAATAAATTACTCTTAGTTTGTTCACCTTTTCCTATTAGATTTCCATCAATGTCATAGATCTTGGAAATTTTGTTTACAAATTAACCTTTGCAACCTACATTCCCAAACTATAACACACTCAACAAGTTGTAATTCAATCATTCAACATAGTATGCATTATCACATCAAATTTTCTCTGTGAGTTTAATAGAACCTTTTCATTTGATTTGACAAGGAGCATCATTACCAAATCTAGAACTATTTCCATCATATTGAGTAAAGGTAATGAACTTACTTTTATCTCCTGTCATGCAATGTGAGCATCCACTATCTATGATCCACTTTTATCATTCTTCTTCACACAGGTAACCGATGCTATTGCTTCATCTTCATCTTTATCTAATTCATCCTTCATGTACACATAGACTACTTCATCATCATTCTCAACAGAGTCTTCTTCAACAATGTAACATCTTTTTCCTTTTTCTTTATAGTCCTTTCTATCATCTTCTCTCTTGTTTCTATACTTATTTCCTTCTTTGCAATTCTTCTTCTATGTACACCTTGTATCAATATGCCCTACTTCATTGCAATAGAAAAAAATGATGGGGAGCTTACCTTTAGATTTACCTTTCCTCTATGGAATCTCTTAGCCAATAGTGCTTCTAACTATTCCACATCTACGTTACTATCATTGGATGCATTCTTTCCTTTTATTCTCTTCTTGCTTGATGTCTCCTCCTTAGTATCTTTTATTTTCATCTTGGCCTTGAAATTAGATTCAAGGTTCTCAGGTCTATAGTTATCAAAATTGGACAATTCAAATGCAGTAAGTCTTCCCACTATTCCTTCAAAGGTGAGTTTGTTTCCTTGTACACACCTTATCTCTTGGATGGCTAAAACTCTAATAGCATAAATAGGGAGAAGATTTCTTAAGTATTTACTGATGAAAATTTCTTCTTCTAATTGACCACCTAGATTTTTTATTGCACTTACTGCTTCTTTTATTCTAGCAGCATAGTGAGGAACATTTTCACCTTCCTCGATTTTCATGTCATCAAACTTTCCTCTAAGGCTTTCTCTCTTTTCTCTCTAGACATTATGATATCCTCCATAGATATCTGTTATGGCTTTCCACATCTTGAACATAGTATTGCAATCTTTGATGTCATCATATTTTGTATAGTTGAGTGCAGAAGATTTCTATAGCATTGCTTGATTGTGCTCCTTCCTTTTGCTCAAATCATCTACAATAAGAGGTCCAGTTGGATTTACATGTTCTATTCCAATTGAGTTTTTTGCATAGTCACCTATTGATCCAAGGTCCAATTTCATTAGACTCTACCATGCATAAAAGTCATCTTTGTTGAGCTTGGGAACTTCTCTGTTGGACATCTTGATCTTTCTACTTCTAGTACCTTGAAACTAAATCAGCAAATGACTCTGATATCAATTGTTAGAAATGCTTGAGAATAATTGAGAGGGGGGTGAATGATTTATTAAAAGTCCAAATGTCCTATTCAAACTTTTTCACTAAGTGTAGTGAACCAGTTCAATCATTCATTCATCCAAGTTTTAATTTTTCTAATCAGCAAGTTACTATAAATTAACATGCAAGAATAACACATAACATAATGATTTATGTGGAAACTTAGTTTGAGAAAAACCACCAGTAACATGCTACTAAATTCTCACTCTTCTAAAGTGATGCCCTGTGAAAGGCCTACCCTATTAAAGGCTTACAACACACTATTAAATGTGACCTTGTTAGAGGATTTATCCACCTTGTTAGAAGTGAGCCTAGTTAAAGTACTTTAGAACATTCACTTGGAATGTCACCCTATTAAAGGATTTACAAATGACTCTTAGAACAACCTAAGTCCATAAGATTTTCCTTCTATCCTAATTGATACAATTGCTAGAGAGTAAAAATTAGGGATTTTGACGTGATTGCATAATACAACTTAACTTGTAGATCTTAGATCACTCTTTAGCTCTTCTCATTGCCTGGCCTTCAATCTCTGCAACTTTGATAGCTTGCACTCCTTCCAAGCTTAGTCTCCTTGAGTCTCCATGCTCAATGTACTAGTGCAATCATCTCTTCTTGAGCACTTGTAGAAGCAGAGTCTCTATGCTCTTCCTTCTCCTAGATGTCTTCCCCTTGAAACCCTTCTAATCACTTTGCATTTTGGCTCTTTAGCAGCAACAACATCAACAACATTTTCTTCTTGGTCTATGACTCCTTAAATAGAAGTTTGGAACTTTTCTTCCCACTCAATTCTTCCATTCTTTAATTTCAATTTGTATGGATTAGGTAGGATTCATTGTATCTAACCCATATTTTGTTTCCTCTAGAAACTTCTTGAATGATCCTTTTGAATTCGCCCAAAAAATAGTTTACATAGAATTCCATGACACTAGCTCATCAACCTTATCTTTCATTTGTTTCAAAAAATTCAAGATAACAACTATGTCAGCTTAGATTTGGTGAATCTTTGTCATTTAAAATAATGTAGTAGCTTTGCATTATTGAAATACTGGTGCTCGACACATACTATCTTACTCGGCATCAGCTGTGTTTTTCCTGATGTTTGGCACTTGAAGTTCAATTGGCACACACTAGAATTTCCTATTGCTAGACTCCAACTGAGAATTTTCTTAGCTTCAACTAGCTTGCTCGACAGTCACTAATGAACTTAGTTTAAGCTTTGCAATCAACCTTGTTACAACTTATTCCTCCAATGTTTCTAAGCATCACCAACCTCTATATCTTTGAGTATGTTATCAATACATCATTTAACCATTGTTTTAACTGATCCTAGCACTTCATTACAACATCATAACTCAACCTTTCCCTTAGGTACTCTTGTTACATCTTGTTGATCAAATCCTCTTCATTAATCAACTAAGTCATAGTACTTGAATCTTATAAGAAAATGTTATTCCTACAAATAGTAGGTTTCACATCAATGACAAAAAAATGATTGAAAACATTATGTCAACAAAAATCTCCCTCTTAGATCTTCAACAATAACCTTTTCAATCAGATTTCCAACAGATCAAAGATAAACCACTAATTCATCCTAATAGGTGCATTAATCAAATCCTCTAAAAAGGTGGACTTAATAATCTTTTCCAAATCTCCTAAGCAAGTGCATACTTCATTGTATAATGTAAATATTTTCACAAGGTGGACCTAATAGTCATTATTGCTCCTTACATGGAAGATCACTAGAAGTGGCCAATTGTAAGCTTTAGGAGGCTAACTTTATGTTGTAGTAATAAAGCTTGTGGGTATCATCCCAATCCCAGTTTCATTTTCTATTTGGAATTTTTCTGGGTTACCAAATATTGTGTCAAGTGTTATGAATATTTTTTTCCTTTCACTCTTTCATGCATGCAATTAGATCAGATTATATTGTAGATATTTACTTGGTGAAATAAAATATAAGATTATTTTTTCCTGATTCACCTACCCCCTCTCAATCACATAGTCTATAATATATTTCCAACAATACATATATACATATATAAATGTGTGTGTCTGTGTATGTATGTATATATACATATATATACACATATTTATGTATACATATATATGCACACACACACACACACACACACACATATTCATATACATTTCAATCCAACTACTATTTTGCTAAGGGAAGAATTAATTTTTTCCTAACAGTGGCTTTTGTAAATTCCAAGAAACATATCTTTGTTTTGAGATAAGGTATAGATCATCATTTCATAGGCATTTATGATATAGAGTTGGTGTAATGCCTCTTTGATTTAATTTATATAAGTAGCTATGGTAGATGAAACCTTGATGTTCTATTTTTATGAGTGGTCATTTTTTGACCCATGAGTGGTCTACACCATCAAGGTGATTTAATTTATGTTTCTACATTAGTAAGATGGTTATTATTTATGCATGATTATGATATTACAATGTATTTGATGGTTTCATTAACATTCATGCTAGTGGTTATGTTGATTTATATGGTATCATGATGGTCTTTTGTAAGTACCATTGAGATATGAATAGTAGTTGTGTTGTGTGATATTTTAATATGTTGCACCCAATTCAATTCTTGTAGTAGTTTTTGTTCATGTAGATAAGTGATATTTGGTCATGTGTGTGTGTGTGTGTGTGTGTGTGTGTGTGTGTGTGTGTGTGTGTGTGTGTGTGTGTGTGTGTGTGTGTGTGATTAATGCAAAGAAGGATCTAGGAAGAAGAAAGATAGAATAAACCCAACCTAAATATACAGATAACCTCCTTTTTCATACTTATAAATGGAAGGTTAATCAAATACACAAGAAACAAGAGGCCATATACAACATTCAATAGGTTTAATTATTCCACTTTACATATAAATAAAAAAACATACCCAACAATATGGCCTTCTGAGTTGTGGTCTTCTGCAAAGATGAAATTATAAAACCAAAGTCCAAGCTCGTATCTTTTTATTCTTCATTCCTAAAACTCTATTTCATGGTCCCCCTTTTTCTTACATCTAAAAAAGCTTATTATATAGCAACCTAAGCTACATGTCAACTAGATAATCGTTTAATTACATTGTAGCTCCAGTCTTGGAAAAGAAAACCCAAACCCAAGAAAAGAACAACATAAGATCATGTTCTCTTAAGGGTAGGTCCACATGAAAATCAAGAGTTTGCTCCTAACTACACAAGATGCTATGTCATCAATGAAAACTATGCAAACAAAAATAGCATGCCTCATTGAATGAAAATTACAAGAAAAATAGATCACCAAGAATGATAATGAAAGCAAAGTATATGGCATGCAAAACTATGCACACTTACAAAAAAGGATCTAGGATAGGCCCTCCTCATGATACCATTGGCACAAAACTTAAAACCAAAAGAAACAATGGCTACTTTACGAGCAACAAACTAGTACATAAAATAAGAAATATTTTGGTTGATGTAAGATTTTGTAAAGACTGAAGGTGATCTTGCATCAAACACCTAGAGTTAATAAAGAACTAATGTCCACATCATGTATTCCTAATATTACAACCTGAATCATAAAGATCCAACTCATCTTGTGTAATTGATGAAATGTCTTCAACTAATTTTTTTTGTCCACTAAGCTAGGTATTTTATGTAGTCCTTTCGTCTAGTGCTCTAACTTATTCTTCTATTCAAGATCCTCTCAATGTTGTCTATCTTTTTCTTAGGATAGTCTTGATTATCATTTAATTCATCATGTGACTCAAAATACTCAAAGATATCTACAATATTAAATATAGGTGAAATATCCATATTTTCTGGTAATTTAACTTCAAAAACATTTCCACTATGAAACATGATGCAGGGAGGACATAAGATAACTAGGGCCAAAGGCTCACCCAACTATCCAAGCCACCTTCTAGAGTAAATATAGTGGAAAACAACAGAAAGAACATCAAACAAAGAAGATAGAAGAGTCAAATTATCTTTATAGATTCATCAAATCATCAACATACATGCCCAACTATAAGGCCTTCTGGGTTACAACTAATATTACAATTTAGACTTCAGTCTTCAATGATAAAATTTTTATTCCATCTTTACTTCTTCTCTTCAAGATCTACAATCTCCAATAAGACTCTACCCAAGACCCTTTTAAATACTTGCATGGCCACAAGTCAGCCTATTACAAATACCAAATAAATAAACCCTTACATTAAATGAAAACCAAGACACAAGTCAACTTCCAAGAAATATTAAATACCAATCAAAAACTTAATCAACAAGGTTGGCTCAAAATCGATCAAAGAAGACCCAAAAAAATACTAGCACTCTACAATTCTCAACACATACATGAACTTAGCAACCACAGAGAACTTGGCATCAACTATGAACTCAGTAACCAAAAAGGAATTTGGAAACTAAAGAGAACTTGACATCAATTGTGAACTCAAAAAACAAAGAGAACTCAACATCAACTATGAACTTAGTAACCAAGGAGAGCTCAGAAACTTAAAATAAATTAGTATCAACTACAAACTTGACAACTAAAGAGAACTCAAAAATGCAAGGCATTACAACTTGGTAGCAACTAAGGAACACAAAAGACATGTGGGATATAAATGCAACTTAGGATGCTCTTGCATCAAAACTTTCCTTAGAATATTACAATGACCAAATTTCTTCATTTTTAGCTTACTATATGTACCAACTAGAAATTTGTTCTTATTTAAACTAATCATAACATTATCTCCAACCTCAAAATATGTACATGTCTTCTTCTTACGTACTCTCTATTTATATTTCAAATTATTTTCCTCCAAATTCCTTTTCACTTCCTTAAGGAAAATCTTCATCAAATATACAAATTCCTCAACTTCAACATATCTTTCTTCCTTAGTAGTTAAATTAATCAATTTAGTAGATCCCTTAGGATTTATTCCAGTAACAATCTCAAAAGGTTTCTTCTTAGTGCTCTTGTTCAAAGAATTGTTATATGTGAACTCTACTTGAGCCAAAACCAAATAGCAATTACCAGGCTTATATCCAACCAAACATCTCAACAAGTGACCCAAACTTTTGTTCACAGACTTAGTTTGTCCATCTGTTTGTGGATAACATTTAGAACTAAAATTCTACTCTTTATTTAGCTTCATCGAAAGGGTCTTCCTAAAATACTTAATAAACTTAGTATCAATTACTGAGACAATATTCTTAGGTACATACAGTAAGCTAAAAATGAAGAAATTTGGTCCTTGTAATATTCTAAGAAAGTTTGAAAATGAGCCATAATTTAGACATGTGTACTACATTTGATGTCTTCTTACAAGGCATGAAATGAGCCATCTTTGAAAATAATTTAACCACTAAGAAAATAGAATCATTACCTCTCTGAGTTCTAGGTGGACTAAGAAAATAGCCATACTAATATCTTCTCAAGTTTTACTAGGTACATGAAATGTTGAATACAATAAAAAATTCTAACTAATTCCTTTTGTTGTTTGACAAATTATGAAACTCTTAACCAATATTTTCACATCCTTATAAATCTATGGACAAAATTATATATCAAAGATTAACTTCTCTATTTTAAAAATTCCAAAATGTCCTTTAAGTTTTCCACTATGATTCTCCTTCATGATGTTATCTCTCATATATTTTCTAGGTATGCACAATTGAATTCATGTAAACAACATGTCTTCCTAAATGAAATAATCAACCCACTTATCTCTTACCATTTTATCTTTACAAGTCCTACAAGGTTTTGTAAAATATGTATCAGTTTCATACAAGTAGTTCAAAGCATCAAAACCAAGTACCTCAACTCTCATCTTTGTTACTTATTTCCTTCTTTGGCTTAAAGAATCCACAAAGTTATTTTGCTATCCACTTTTCTGCTTAAATAAAAAGATTTTTTTTGCAAATACTCAATCCACTTCATATGTCTTTGATTCAACTCATTATGACTCCCAAAATACTTCAAATAATGCCTTAATTTCTTCAAAGCTTGAACAATAGTATAAATTTCTAGATCATAAACTAGCTATATTCCCTTACTTTCATTAAAATTTTCACTAAAGAAAGCCCTAGGCCTTACTTCATTACTCAAAATTTCTCCTCTGGCATTTCCACTAGCATCACATTCAACTTGAAAAACTTTAGTGAAATAAAGAAAAACAATTGTAGGTAACTCTACAATCTTTTGCTTCAATTTTTCAAAACTCTTTTGTACTCCATGTGTCCACCTAAAATTATTTTTATCCCCTCACATAGTCTCAGTCAAAGCGTTACAAACACAATTGAAATTTTTGACAAACATTGTATAAAATCTTGTCAACCCATTAAATAATCTAACTTCTCAAACATCTCAAGTGTAAGTCAATCAAGAATAAATTTTACCATTTCGAGGAATCATCTTCAAACCATCAACTAAAATAACAAAATCAAGGTACACAATTGTTAGAAATAGATAATACTTAGAGAGGGGGTGAATTAGTATTCTACAAACTTTTTCCCACAACTGAATATCATTAATTACTTTATAACTTGCATATGAAAGTAAACCAATAGTGTTGAAAAATAAATATAACCATACACATAGAGAACTCATAACACCATTATTTTTTAACAAGGGAAACCTTAGCCAAGGGAAAATCCTGATGGGGATAATACCCACAAGATGATTCACTAAAAAAAAGGATTTTGTTAAGGATATTAACCCTGTTAGGAGTCTGTGAAGTACATATAGTGTCTCAAGACCCTATTAGAGGAATATCCATTGTTAGAAGCCTCAACCCTATTAGGATTTTCTTCAACCCTTTTAAGAGTTGGTAGATCAAGTACAAAGTATGAAAGAAGAGCCCACTATCCTAACATGCAATCATACAATTCAATTCTTCACAAAAAATAGATATACATATAATACTTTCTATCTTTTGTAAGTCACACTTTCTCTAATCATACATCAAATTTAGTATACATATCATCTCATCAAATTCAAATCAATCACAATTATTGCATAGATCATACATATATTGCACACTTATCTTCGCAAGATAAGATCTTTGCTTATACCTTGCACATTCATAATTCACTGCTTAATCGGCCTTCATGCTTTCACACACTTGGCATAATATAAAATAACTTATGGAATGATATCCACATAGTTGGCTCATTATGAATTATTAATTATTTTGCCACCAAAATAACTCCTCATTTTGTATAATTTGATTCTCTTCTATGCTTTGTTCTACTCTGTTAAATACTTGTACCAGTATTTCAATCATAACTTGCATTATATTATCCGTACATACCTACGCATAGGTATGAATCATCATGATACTGTCATATAACTTTCCTCAAATGCGCATTATCTAACTCTCAATGAGTCATCCATACACATCACATTTTCTCTATATTCTACAATAAACTATCTAAAACTTAGACAATTTTCTATCTCTAAATGCATAAATGAAATGTTGAATATATGTTTCCATAAATGACAACCCTCAAAATATTACACATTACATTTTATCTATATTCTATAATAAACTATCTAAAACTTAGACAATTTTCTATCTCTAAATGCATAAATGAAATGTTGAATATATTTTTCCATAAATGAGAACTCTCAAAATATCTATCTTACCATATTTCCAACAATCTCCCCCTTTTCCATTTATGGAAACATTTGGTAAAATTGGATAAGTCCCAAAAATGATGTCATCCATAAAAAAAACAAATAAAAGTAAATATACAAAATTGCCTTCAAAACATAACAATTTTATTCATGTTTTGATAGTTCATTACATTCCTTATCACTCCTTTACATTGATACATAAGTACATAAGTACACTCCCCCTTACATATACAATACATACAATTTTCCTTTACATATTACTCCCCCTTTGATGTCAATAGAAAAGGTGTTAAAAAATGTATCCAAAAATTGTATAGCCTACTACTAATCAACTTGACATTCTAGAAAAACAATATGCATAAACAGGTTTTAACCTATCCACTTCTTTCTTTCAATTTTCTTTCACTAAATCAGATATATTGATTATTGTGTAGAGTGCATAGGATGCCACTTCAACTGCACTCAAGTCAGTATATGCAAACTTGTCATAGGAAGTCTTAAGTGTAAGACATTCCTCCAATTGTCTTTCCAAAGTGCTTATCTTTGGTGATAAAATTTCTTTAAGACTAGAGAATCTCTTTGTTGTCTTCTCCTTATCAGATTCCAAGCCTCTTATTACACTATAGATCTTCTCCACTTCTATTGATCTTCAATACTAGGATCTAAGAGCTATAATTTCACAATGAATACTTCAATATTACTCAACTTACCCTTTATTTAACTCTCAAAGTCTGTCAAGTACTTGTATGATAGTGTACATTGTCCATAAAACTTCTTTCCTTCATCAATGTATTTTCTCTATTCCTTGGTGCTTTCATTAGCTTCCTTCAATTCATTTCTCACATTGATGCACACTATATCAAATAGTGTTGCATCATGTTTTATTTGTGCTTGTGCTAAAGGTACTTTTGCTAAAGTTGTGAAATCTTCATCAAAGACCTTCACCAACTCTTTGGCCTTTGTTTGTAAGTTTGGATTAGCTACAATTTTGTTGACTATCTTCTACATTCTGTCCAAAACTTCAATAAGATTTTTTCCAAAGACTTTATAGATTTGTTCTTCTCAAATAACTTTCTTAGTGGGCTTATTTATCCCCTTTTATCATCATCATCATCATTTTATTGCATTGTTTTTGCTACTGCTACAATTGGAGTTACTATAGGAATATGTGTAACTACTTTCAGTTTAGATTTCTTCTTCTCTTCCTCATCTTTCTTCTTCTCTTCTTCTAATTTCTTACCTTCTTTCCTTGCATCTTGTTTGACTTTCTTCATCTTTTCTTCTTCTTTCTTCTTTCTATTTTCTTCTTCTTCCTTCTTTCTCTTCTCTTCTTTTTCTTTCTTTTTCTTCTTCTCTTCTTTCCTTTTTTTTCCCTTCCTCTAGCCTCTTTACCTCTACTTTCCTCTTTATTTCTTTCTTCTTCTCTTCTTCTTTATTCTTTTCATTAGCTTGTTTCTTCTTCTCCTCTTCTTAATCATCATGTGAGCTAGTGTAAGCTATAATATTGCTAATATTGAAAACAATATTTTCTCCATAACCTATAAAATGGTTCTCCTTTACATCTACAATTAGGTGTGTATTGTCCACTTGAATGGATTCATTACCCATAACAATGTGCAGTGGTGAGGGTGCCTGTTGTTTCTCTTTTGCTTCTCCCTCATTAGTAGATAGTGTGTTTGTTTCCACATGCACTAGGTTCTTAGGTTTGGACTATGCACTTATCTTTGGCACTGTAGTCATGAATTTAACAATTGCCTCCTTTGTCTCCTTCTTGAATCCTCATAATTTCCTCCCATCATAAGAATTTCTCTTCTTTTGTTCCTCAACAAGGGCTCAACACCCTTCAAAAAAATTTCTAAGTCCTCCTTGGAGTCAACCTCACACAGTTGATTTATTACTATAATCCTTAGATTTAGATCTTCTTCCATTACTCTCTTCTTTATGTTTATTAGTCTATTATATAGGTCTTCAAGTATCTTATTTTGAATATTGACAGAAATTTAATATCTGATAATAATGTTCCTTACAATGGCATTTTCCAATTGCCTTCTATCCATATTACTATACAGGCTATAATGCTTATTTAATTGAAAAAAATTATCATCATTTATTATTTGCATGTTAAGGTTTTCTACCTTATAATTCTACGCTCTATTTCTAGTTGATGTTCTACCTTCCTACACATCTTGTTCAATTGGTCTATCCTTAGCTTCTTCTTATAATTCTTCAGAATCACTTGTTTGAATCAATTTCCTTCTCTTTCCTAGTCCACTTGTGGTCTACTTGACCCTTTTCTTGGATGATGGTGTAGGTTCTTGCTTCATCTTTACCAATCTCTTAGATTTCCTCTATGTTGTAGGTTCTTCCACCTCTTGCTACTTCCTTGGTTGATTACTTCTTGTTCTCATAGGTTGCACTTGTAAAACTATTGCATATGGTGCAATAGGGACTTATGCACATAGTTGTGCAATTTTTACACCTTTTGAAGCTCTTGCAATAGCAATATGAGTTATTTCTATCATTTTAGATTGCCTACTTTCTTTTACTTCTAGCACAATGCCTTCAACTTTATTAAATTCCTCTCTGGTCATGCCTAATTTCTTTAGGATGGAATCTATCACTTTTTCCACTTTCTTCTTTATTTCCTTTCTATGAGGTTTAGAGTGAACTATTCTCATTTTCTCCTCATAGGTCCCCCATCTAGGGCATCTTGTGTCCTTCTTTGATTGGAATATGATCTGTGTATATCCTTCTATGAGCTTTGTGCTCATCTCATATCCCATGGGTTCAATGAACTTAACCCTTGGTACCACAACTTCCATATAGGTTTTGTATATCTCCACCATGAAACATATCTTATCCTTATATTTCTCTACCATTGATGGAGGTATTCTATACCTTAGTTTCATTTTTGAAGGGAAATTTTTCATCATTCTGTCAATGTCATCATCTCTGATATTCTCCCACTTTGATCTATAGAATTGAGTCACCATCTTCATTTCACACTTGTTAATATCCCAATTTTCCATTCTAGGAAACTTCCTTGTAGCATAGAAAAATAAATGAGTTAGTAGGAAATCAAATCTAAAAAATGTGTTCTTGGTTTTCCTCACTTTGGCAATGCTATCCAACAATTGGAGTCTGATAATCTCACATAGATTAACTTTTCTTCCTTGAACTGACACTACATAAGTTGCATGTAAAAATATAGTTGGTACTAAGTTAACCCTTAATCGATGGTTGAACTGGTACCCTAATATCTTGCTCAATAACTTTAGTCCTTTGTATTGAATGGAGTCTACCTTCATGTTTATTCAATCAAACCTTATATTTAGGTTTGTCTCAACCATTTTTCATACATTCTTCTAATTGATAGGATTACATCCCTCATTACTCAATCCTTTTACCTTATGAATTAGGTCATTGTCAATAACAATTTGTGCATCACCTAGCCATAACAACTCATCTTGTACCCTACTCAAAATAAGTTAGGTCCAATCATGATTATCAAACTCTATATAAAACATATATTTTACTAAATTCAACACACTTAGGTGCACATACTCAAATTTTAAGGATAGGTCACTAGTACACATGGTTCCCAAATATTTGTGAATATCTTCATCTCCTATGTTTTGAATCTTATAATGGATATAACTTCCAATATCCTCAACATGGAGCACATTCTCTAGAACTTGAAAAAATGCACTTGACAGGTGATCCAAAAGATTAAAAAAAAAATGTTTCTTGAACACGTATTGTCGTCTATCACTCACATCATAGATGGTATGAATGGCCCTTGAATTGTAAGTGTAAATACTTAAAAACTTGATTTAAACTTTGTCAAATACCTTAAAATCATAGTATAGGGCTTCCACAACCTCGCTCTTCAAGAACTTATTTTCACACATTACTTTGCTGTGAAATCAATCTTCAATTCACTCAAGCCACTTCACATGAACAAATGGTACACACAATCTTGTTTTTGATCCTTAAATCATTTCAAATTAGAGTACACATTAAATTTGTATCTACCACAAATTAAAACATTGTCTCTATTTACCAGTAAGCTTATTTTCTAAATTATTGCTCACTGAAATCATATCTAGATTTGTGCACTTGACCATAGCTTTCTCTTTGTGTCCTTTAACTTATGTTAACTGTGCAACTTCCGAATCTCTCTAACATCAAATCTGACCAACTAATGCATTATCTCTTCTAGAATTTCTTAATTTAGGTAGGATAAGTCATAAACAGTCTGTGAGATTAATTTCTCATTAGGTGCATTGAATTATTGTTCCTCCAAAATTGTATAAGATCTTTTTGGATCATTAGCTATCACAAATGCTTCTTTGAATTCATCAACATATTCTTTGACTACTTCCTTCTAACTATTATCATTTCCATTATCATTCCTTCTATCATTTCTTTTCTTGTTCCTTATGTAGATGGGATTCTTGTTTAATTTTTTTCTATCCATTCTACAATATCTCATTATGTGTCTGATGTTATTACATAACTAATATATAGGTGCTTTTCTTCTATGATTTATTCCATTCTAACTTTTAGGTGCTCTACAATTCCTCACAATGTGTCCCAGATTATTACACTTATAACACAGAAACTAGTTTTTTTTTCTATTATATTTCTCTCCATCATTGGATCTTCTTTGTGATCTCCCTCTTTCATTACCTAGAGGGTTAGTGTTCCTAAACATTCTACTATTTTTATTATTACCATCAAACTTAGGTTTCTTACAATCTACTTCTTTATGTCCATAACCATGAAAATTATAGCAATATAAATTAGTAATAGGTTTAAACTACTTACCTCTGCAATATCTTTTCATATGTCCAACTTCATTGCATATGAAGCATCTACCTCTGAACTCATGTCTTATTTTCTTGGGTGGTTCATCTTTCATGTTTATCAACTTTTTTTGTTTTCTTAGGTTCATCATGTTTTGCTAACAAATCAATTATTTCAACTTCCTTTGATACTTTAGTAGATGTACTTGATTCTACCTTACTAAAATTAGATTCCTTAAGGGATTCAATAACTAGATCTAGTTCTCTTCTAATATAAAATTTCTTGGCTAATTTTTCTCCAACAAGATATTCAAGTCCTATCTAGTCATAAGAAGGTCTTTGGAAAAATATTTGTTCATCTATATTCTCACTAGGAATAAAGTTTCTCTAACTATTCCTTAGCTTGTGTTAGTTCTCCTTTCACAATGATATTGTATTTTTCTAATTCTACATGCTCACTCTTGATAGTATCTAGTTCAAATGTAACTTGACTTAACTAGGATCTAAGGTTTGCATTCTTAGTTTTCAGTTTAAGTTCATTCTTGCCGCCAATTTTCTTAAGACTCAACTTAAGCTCAATAGTTTTTAGTTCATGTTTCAAAATCTCATTTTCTTTCTGTAGATTTCCTACTTCATCATTGTCACTAGTCTGCACAATTGATTCCTTGCCAATTTTCAAATTATCAATATTTTCTTTCAATTTATCAATGAAAATTTTTGCATCTTCATATCTATCTTTCAAGTTATCTCTTTCTTTAGTAAGAAGATCAATCTACTCAAGAGATTCTTCAAATTTTTTCTTCAACTGTTCCATATCTATAATGATCTTACTCAAGTTATTAAACTTCTTCAGAGTAACTAGGCATGTGAAAGTAAACAAACAATGTAGAATAGTAAATATAACAATACACATAGATAAATCATAACACCATTATTTGTTAACTAGGAAAACCTTGGCCAAGGGAAAACCTCAGTAGGGATGATACCCACAAGATGATTCACTAAAAAAAAGGATCTTATTAAGGAAATTGACCCTGTAAGGAGTCTGTGAAGTACATATAGTGTCTTGAGTCCTTGTTAGAGGACTAGGTGTTGTTAGAAGCCTCAATCCTATGAGGAGTTGGTAGATCAAATACAAAGTATGCAAGAAGATCCCATTTCCCTAACATGCAATTATATAATTTAGTTCTTCACAAGAATATATATGCATACAATACTTTTTATTTGTTATACTTCACACTTGTTCTAATCATACATCAGATATAGTTTGCATATCATCTCATCGACTTCACATCAATCACAATTATTTCATAGATCATACATATAATGCACACTTATCTTCGTAAGATAAGATCATTACTTATACCTTACACATTCATAATTTGTTTCTTAGTCATCCTTCATACTTTCACATGCTTGGCATAATATAAAATAATTTATGGAATAATATCCACATAGTCAGCTCATCATGGCTTAATAATTATTTTGTCACAAAAATAATTCCTCATGTCATACAATCCAATTCTTTCCTATGCTCTATTCTGCTCTATTAAATACTCATATTGGTATTTTAATCATAACTCACATCGTACTATCCTTGTATACCTATGCACTGGTATACAACATCATGATATTGTCATAGAACTTTCCTCAATTGCGCATTAGCTATCTCTTAATGAGTCATTTGTACACACCACATTTGCTCTTTGTGTTATTGCAAATTTTCTAACACTTGGACATTTTTTTTTCTCTAAATGCATAAATAAAATACTATATATAGGTTGTCATAAATGACAACTCTCAAAACATCTATCTGACCATATTTCCAACAACAATATCTTCCTTCATGAATGCACATTTTTTGAATTTTATTAGCAATTTATCTTCCTTTAATCTCTTTAATACTTTTCTGATATGCTCAAAGGTATTTTTCTATAGTTTTACTAAATATCAAAATTTTGTCAAGATATACAATTACTAAAGTACCCAAGAATTTCTTCTTAACTTCATTAATCATTCTCATGAAAGTACTAGCTGCATTAGTTAAACCAAAAGGCATAACCAACCACTCATACAAACCCTCATCAATTTTTAAAGTAATTTTCCATTCATCTCCTACTCTAATTCTTATTTGACAATAGCCATTTTTCAAATCAATCTTGGTAAATACTTTAGTCCACTCAAACAATCTATTATACAATCCATCCTAGGAAAAGGAAATCTATACTTCATTGTTATCTTATATTGAGGTGTCATTTTGTATGATGCTTAAAGACAGAGATCCTTTCGAACCTCTCTCTTGAAAATATGAACAATGACCAACTCCAAGGTTCTGGATAGTTTTTTTTCAACCTATTGGGTAACTCAATTGAAGATAAATGTGTATGTTCACAAGGAGGCTTTTTCTAGTTCCAACCAATCTACGTACTTTTTTTAGAAATGTAACCGCAAAGAGATTTATATTTATATTTTTTGTTTTATGATGAATGCAATTTATCAATACAACTATATGAACTCCTATTTTAACTAAGTGTTTGAAAATAAAATAACAAAGATAGAGTAACAAGAGAATAAAAAAAATTTCTTGAAAGGGAAATTCCTAAAAAACATAAGCCAAAGTAACAACATGTTTGTGAATTAAATTATTAAAATGATATTGGTAAGAAACCAATGAAATTAGGAGTAACGCTTTCTCAACTCCACTAATGTAAACGTCAATGAGAACTTCAATAATAACTAAGAGATGTTTTATGTTTCATCAAATTGTGAGGCCACAGAAAGTGCACTCGCATGAGACAAAATGCTATGCAAGAAACAAGATGATCCTTTGTCCAATTTGTCACAACAACATAATTCATTACTACAAGGCAAACACTAGAACTAAAAGATCACACAATCATGACAATATAATAAAACCATTATCTCCATTATTATTTATGAACATGCATTCACAAAAATAACACACTCCGGCAAGAATAATTGCACTCAAAATGAGAGCACTAATAGCATATATTGTTGCATCAAATTAATAGCCTAGAATACATATTAAATTCATGTATTTAAAAGAAATCATCTTGTAATGTCCCCCATTCTACATTCATGCATATAATTTGAGCCAGATATGATACATCCATATTGGCATTTGAAAACAAGGAGCTAAGAGTGTGTGTGTGTGTGTGTGTGTATATATATATATCGATAAATGTGCGTAATACCTTTCTTGATGTTGATCAATCTTGTACAAACCTCGAGGAATTTTCTATTTGATTTTCTCATAGAATATCTTCCATAGTGATTATGTTTAGTGATGGGCTAATTCCAAAATATATACTACGGTTGTTTCAAACTTCTTACCTAGTTTTTATGTGATGATTATATCAATATTCATTATTTTTTTAATATTTGTGCTCATGGGTTCTTAACTCTAGACTTCCACATGAGTCTATAAGATATATAGAGTAACCAATTTCCAATGCCCATATTTTATCATTATCGTGAATTTTATGTTTATCATTATCATGAATTTTATGTTTTTACTTCAGTGAGATATTCTATAAATAGTATATCCTTGAATAAATTCTCTTCCTTATAAGATGTGATGTGATTCCATATTACTTATTAGATAACATCGTTTCATTTTTCCTTAATATTAAGGTATGGCATGGAGATAATAATTCTCAGCCTAATCAAATTTCTTGATATTAATTACTGATGGGAAGTTAATGATTGACTTATTATAAATTATTGACTGAACTAATTTTGAATGGTGGTTTTCTATTTAACTGCAATCTAATTTCTAATTTGACTTCATGATTATATGTTCTTCACTTGATGGCTAGATAAATTGAATCGAATGTATTTATTGCTTCTCGATTAGGATGTGTGTTGTTGTACGATATTGACAACCCTAATTTGGGAATGTTCTTCCTTGTCGCCTCATAGTATCTTTAAAAGGGTTTACTCTCTCTTTCTTGTTTTTCTATCAACTCCCTTAAATCAGTATAAGTTACTAGTGATGATTATTGCCAAATACCATACAATCATACCCAGTTTCCTGGTGTATGCTTCTATTCGTTGACTTGTTTGTCACTATTGTAGGCTGATAACTATGGTTTTTACTGCTATCCTTATGTGAAGCTCCATTTTCACTTATTGTACTTGTTGTAGGCAACGTATTATTGCATTCACTATGTCTCATTAGTGAATTAGTTTTGAATGTATCAACCAATTATATGCAAGCATTTTTACTTTATTTCAATTTTTATAAAGTTTTCATATTTTTAATCAATATAATATATTATGAAAAAATATTTATCTCCATTCTAATTGGTTGAATTCATTTTCTCTTATAAGACCCCTTTTCTTGGAGCTCCCACCATATTGCTTTTTTAACGGCATGAATTTCGCAAATAAATATACATATATACACAATTATTACATTCACAAACTACTATTAAGAAACTAATAGATGAAAATATACCGTGAAGTAAGTTATTGTTCTAATGAATATAAATCTTCTTAAAAACACAATGTAATTTTTTTTAAATGTTTATTTCATAGTTTTTTTTTTTTTAAATTTAATTATATATTCATATTTAAAAAAATATAATAATAAAATTGAAATACAAGCACCCCTAATTTAAAATTTGAATTATCATTTAAAATATAAAATATTACCATTAACTAATTTATTTTTATTAATTGTTGATGAAAAATAATAATTAGCAAGTTATATATTACATTTTCTTTAATATTTTTATAATGCATGGTAAAAATAATGTTCAACATATAAAGTTAATTTCTATTATATTATTTTATAATACATATTACAATACTAAAATATTCTATGGTACATAATTAAAAATTAATAATTGCATTATATATCTAATCTTTTTAAACTTCAATTTCCTATACATATTCATTATTATAATATTGAATATTATTTCTATTACAATACATTCTAAGGGCAAGTACATGCCACTACGTGGCACTTGTTTTCTATATGCAAAAACATGGTCCCATTATTAATTTGTGATTATAAACTTGCAACTAAAAAGTTTACTGGACAAAGATATTTTTATGCCCTGGACTACGAGTGACCTATAAATATACAAATTGTCAACTAGAATGAAATTTACTGATTCAAATTACACTTCTCCTTCATAACTAAATCAGATAGAATACTTCATTATCCTCTTCATTGATGTTGTTATGTTATGTTGGTACATCCTTCTTAATAACTATTGCCCTAGCTCCAGCATCTTTGTTCTTCCTTAGCTTCCTTTTTCATCCTCTAACATTGCTCTAGGTGTATTACTATCTAATCTTCTTGTACTTCCTATTCCTCCTTATCCACTGATTCTATCCCTCTTAATATCCTTCTTCCCTCCCCCTATTCTACCTCTTACTAGTAAGAATATGTAAGTGCTAAGGGAAAGGTGATGATTTTCCTATTAAATATTTTTACATTATTAAATGTTAATACATTATATTATATTGTATATGTAATAAAATTTTTATCTTGTTACTTTAATTTTTATTAGATAATATATTAAACTTTATTATATATAATAGATTATAACTATTAATATTATATTTCATTATCTATATATTATAATCTTCATTTAGTATTTGATATATATGTATTTATAGATATATTGCATTATCTATTTTGTAGTTAAATAATAATATTATTTTAATAAATTATTTTATTGAAAATGATATTCAATATATTAGTAATATATATTCTACTTATTAGTGTTTATTATTTATTAGTAAAATCTTATTAATTAAGAATTATTCATTGCTAAATTCTATTTGGGAATAGGGACATTACAACACAATAAACCAATTAGCTCCATTATTTTTTATGAACATGCATTCACAAAAGTAAAACACTCCGACAAGAATAACTACACTCAGAATGAGAGCACCAATAGAATATATTTTTGAATCAAAATAATGCCATGAAGTACATATTACATCCATGTATTTAAAAGAAATCATCTTGTCTCTTTGTCCTAGGACTAAGAGCTCTTTTAATCCAAACTTATGAAAAAAACTAATTTAAAAAAATTAATTATATAAAAACTAACTCTATAAATGTTGCTAAATAAGTCTCCACCCTTTTTTACATGACATAAAAGAAAAAAACAATGAGAAGGTAAGAAGATAAAAGATATGAGATTATTTTGAAGTCCCTCAAGGCCCTAAAAATTGAAGCTTGGCCTTCTTTAGATGTTCTTGAGAGTTGAATTGTTGTCAAAATGTGTTTCTAGAGCATGAAATGCTCTAAAATAGAAACTCAGAGTTAACTATTAGTGCATTGCTTCTTCTTCAAAACTATTAGTGTAGCTCTGAGAAAAGTGCACCTAAGCACCTTAGTGATAGCTTCTGAAAATCCAAAAAAACTTCTAAGTGAAAAATTAATTTCTAGCATTTGGGTTTTCTTCCCTTTATACCAAATAATATTTGGATGTTTTCTCTAGAATTTATCTATTGTATCTACAAATTTGCTAGATTCTGGTAAATCTAATGCATCATACTCATTCTTAACTACTTGTCAGTAGTTACTAACTTCTATCTTGTTTTTTGCAAAATCTTCTAGCTTGGTGTCTAGTTCTAACATTTTATCTTTAGTTTTAAATGCTTGTTGTACATCATCTTCTAATGAAGCATTTTCAAATCTATCCCTAAGTTTTTGAACTATTGATTGCACCAAGGAAATCTTGGTCTTTGACTCATCTTCAAAAATCTCAAGGCTAGTGGGATTATAGTACCTTTTCACTTCCAAAAATTGCTCTTGAGATTTATCCTTTATTTGTTGGATTCCTTCGTGTATCCCTTCCATGACCTTATTCCTTGAGTATAACTTCTCTATTGAATCATCTAGCTTATCCAACTCTTATAATGAATGTATTTCCATCAACAACTGGTACCTTTGTTCCCTAGTAGATCTAAGTGTTTGCAAATCATTAGCCCAAATACACACTTCATCCATCAATCCAAAATCTTGGTTTACAATGGAAACCAATTTGTTGACATTATTTTGGATATGTTGCAACATGTTCAAATTTCCCTATATTATTCGTACTCCCCTCTCTTCAAAATTGTAATGTCATTGTTGACATGTGTCCATAAATGAATCCATCTATAGCCCTACTTGCTTCTTTCCAAGTGCAACTCAAAGAGTGATCTTAGGATTATCTAGGTTAATTGGTCCTACAACCTCGTTCAAGAAACCTCTTAATAGCTTGGTCTTCTTTCATAACAATATCAACTCTAAGCCATCTTGATCCATGTGTTTGAACACTTGTTTGAGGCTTGTAGTAATCAACACTTTTGCTATATCCACTATGGACTTTCCCAATATTACCTCCTTTATTTGGTAATCCTTAGGAGTTAGTTCTTCAATGTTAGCATGTGGAGGAGGAATTGAGATATGTGTTAGAAGATCCTAATCTTGATTCTTCATGATGAAGGAAAGTATTCTAGCATCACCCTTAGGTGGCTTAGGCATCTTTATCATTTTTATTAATTTCTTCATCCCTTCCTCTTTTTTTAGTTCTATGTACTTGTTTTTGTCAAAACACAACTTCCTTTTTCAACCATGATGGTGTAGTCCCCATCGGTGACATTTATTTAGCTAAAGAAGTTGGTTATGAAGTAGGTTCCTTTCCCTTATTACTCCTTTGTAGATTCTTCTCATGTTGAGGAAGATCTTCAGAAGAATTTTATGTGCTTTGTTGGGCTAAGGATCTAGCCTCGGTACCTAGGGGAGCTTTTTGAGTTTCTTCTACTATTTTCCCCTCCTCAAATACTTCATCGACATGGAGCTATTGATATTCTTCTCCCTCTTATTGATCTCTAAGCCTATGTTGTTGATTAATGACCAAATATATAGTCATTTGTCAATCATTTACTAGGCAAGATTACAAGGTCATTATTGTGACCAAGTTATCTAGTAAAGGCCAAGCAAATAATACTTATATTGAGTAGAAAAATGATTGTCAAGAATTAAGTATAGACCAAGTAGATATGCAAGTTGAAGAATATAGTATGAGTTGAACAATATAATGGACACTATGAATATTAATAAGTTTTCAAGAGTTGAGAAAATAGAATTATAGAAGCCAAGTAACAACATACATGATTGATGAACCTCTAAAAGGCCATTATTTTGAGAAATTTTTATCTTGTTTTCTAATAGTTATCTTGCAAGAAATAGTTTATGACTCTATGGTTTAAGCAAAAGAAATTATATTTTATAAATATGCTATCTATATGTTAAGACATGAAGATTTAAGTATAGATTGATTAGTTATGTTGTGTTTGCTTGAATCTATGCTTTTTATGATTTAATGAAGGATATTACACGATAATAAATATTTCATCATCCATGTTATGTTTGGGTAGGTTCCTTCCTGCAACCATAGGATTTGCAAGAGTGATGATTTGAATATTATACCTTTTCCAACATTGATGATGAAATGAATGCATGTATGTAGAAGTTGTTTTGTTTAATGTGTTGGAGGTGTTATCATACATATTCAAGACATCGTTTCACCACTAATTCAAAGCTGACCAAATGACTAATGAGTCACTGTGTAAGTAAATCATGGTGTGAATTCTGTTATGGCGGCACATGAAGATAGCTTCCTCAACTTGCTATATTCTTGGGAGATTTAAGATGCAGTTAATAGTGTTTCTATTGTAAATTTTATGATCTTTAATTGATCCTTATTGATGGAGTGATCATAGGAGTAGGAAGTTGTTTAAGTTTTCCTTTAAATAAAGTTATTTTTTATTTTGATCTTTTCCTAGTTTTGACTAGAAGGAAATAGTGTAGATTGTTCTATTCAATAGAGTAGAATCTTGTTTTCAAATGTAATTTATTATTATGAATGAATAGAATATAGAGTTCAAGTTTCATCCTTCAGATTTGATTGTTTTCTATTCACTCATCCAAGGGGACCACTTGGTGAGTAAATTGTTTTGTTAGAATAGATTTCCTTTCTTAGTTTATTTCCTTGCAAAGTAGACTTCTATTGTTCCTATAGTCATCGATAATAGAATCATTGAAATGCTCCTACAACATAGGTGTTTAAATAGATTTATTGTTTGCAGTGGTACTCTAAGCTTTAAGGAAAATGTCATTTTAGTTCCTAGCTTAGTTTCCTTCAACATTCCTTTTCTGTTGTAGTTGTAATGACTTAAAGAGGAATTAGAGCATATATTTTGTAGCCACCCTCTCAAGATTACACTCCCAAGTTGATAAATAAAATGAAATCAATATGTTATCCTTAGGAAAATACATGATTATGTCTAGTCATGGAGTCAATGTAGAAGGATGGCCAATCCTTTATTACTAAGGTATTTAGCTGACTAGGATTTTTTGGTGTTGTTTCTAGAGAAGGTGTCAATCTAATTCAACCCTGAAGTCATTATGTTCTATTAGATTTTGCATTATTTTGCATGCATAGAAGAAGAGACCCCTTTGGGATATTTCTTCCCCATAATATTTAGGAAGACATTTTTAATCCTAAACTTGAAGAACCATGAGTGAGAATGAAGAAGAACCTTTTGAAAATCCATTCACTATTGCTCAAGAATGAATACCCTCATCCTCTAATGAATCCTTTTATCTAAATGATCTCTTTGTTGAACTTGAATACCAAAATAATCCACTTTCTCTTGTCATATATCAAGCACTATTAATAGTACCTCCTCTAGGAATGGCTCAGCCTCAACCAATATTTCCCTTTTGCATCCCTCCTTAGCAAGGTAACCAAAATTTGAAAAATATACCTATTTCTACACTTCCCAAGTTTTATGGCTTGATCATTGAAGACCTTGAAACCTTTCTCTTTTAGTTTGACATACTATGTAGAAGTTATGAATATACAATTGATGCCCATAAATTGAAGTTGTTTCCTTCTACTCTCAAAGAAGCTAATCTGAGATGGTTCATGGGGTTGGGTGTCAATGTTGTAGTAGATTGGCATGCAATGAGCAATATTTTTCTCACAAAGTATAAGGAATACTATAGGGGTTAAAATTTAAAGTGGGGTGACATTTTCAAAATGTCCCAAAAAGATGATGAAACATTGAAAGACTATGTTTCTTGATTTATGTTCAACTTGCAACATAACACACACCATCAATTGAATGAGGAGTCAAAGAAACATCTTTTTTATAAGAGATGTAAATGAAAGAAGCATTGAAGCTCTAGATCTTATGGTAGGAGGGGAAACACTCAAAAGACTTGGACTGAGATATAAAGCATATGGGCCTGAATAATTCCAAAGCTAATATGAAGAAAGGTAGGTGACTTAGAGACCTACCGCGTAAGTATAATGGCAGTTCAAGAGTGTCCAAGATGAAGTTATCTAATTTTTTATCATACTTCAAGCAAGACATCACTACCAATGTATTCACTTAGTTAGACACCATGTAAGCCTAAAGAAAGAAAGATGAAGCCGATGCCATGTTGATTAAATATTGTCCACATAGTAGAGAAAAGAAAAAACAATATAGATGTATGTCTATTGTAAGTATGGAGACAAAACCAATGACAACCAAGTTCAAAGCTATTGATGAAAATAGAGAGGTACTCTATGTCACTCAAAGAAAGCCATGGGCTCAAAGACAAGGTATGCCAAAAGATCTTCTTCAAAGTTATCATAATAATAATCAATGGAAAAAATTTCAAAATACTGGTTTTAATGGAAATCATAGTTGGCAAGAACCCCAATAGGGTTGGCAAAAACCTTGGAAGTGGAGTCCCTAATCTATTCAACCAACCATATTGCTACCAACTCAGCAACAAGCTCTAATACCTCCTCTTGTACCCACTAATATTCCTTCCAAGTAGGCCCAACTACCAGTTCAACCTAACTCAAATCCAAAAAATACTAAACATCAACCTCAACAGTAAAGCTATGCCATCTCATTGAATGATATTCACTTTAGATTAGGCACCACTCTTCCTATACCCCAAAAAGCTATAATAACTAAAATCAAGGATCCTGCAATTGAGCATATAGAGGAATCAAATCAACATACCTCTCTTAGAGCTATAGAACCTCCATTTCCCCATAGAATGAAAGAACAAGGCCAGTCCAAGAAGAACCATGTAGTCATTGATTTGTTCAATCAACTAAAATAGGTGATAGTAAAAATACCATTTTTGGATGCTATTAAAGAAGTCCCTACCTATAACAAAGCTATTAAGGAAGCACACAGTAAGTAACTAGGAAGGAAGAGGAAAGGTCCAAAAACCATTCATGTCCTAGGACAGTTGTCTAACTTAATGCTTGAGAAATTAGTTGTACCCAAATACTCTAACCTTAGGAGTCTTGTAGTTACAATTTCTATTCATGGCATCCAAGTTCAAAATGCTTTGGTTGACCTAGGAGCATCTATTAATGTCATGACAAAGAAGGTATCATCTCAATTGCATATTGTTGGCCTCAGAGAGAAACCCATCATCCTTCAACCTCCTAATAGCTCTACCATTAAACTAGATGGGATGATAGAAGATGCTATAGTCACCACAAATTCTAGGGAATATCTTGTTGATTTTTTTGTTCTCTCTCTGAAAGATAGTATGGGAGGATATCCTTTAATCTTAGGGAGACCATGGTTAACCACTAAAAATTTTTATATTGTTTTTTGATCTAGGAAGATGACAATATCCAATGGAGTTCATACCATGAACTTGACTTTATACTCCCCTGCTCAACCATTATTAGTTGATGACCAAGTAGTTTGGCCAAAATTGGGGGATGATCATCTAGAAGCCAATTCCATTCATCAGTTGATGATGATATGAAGAGAATCTTTCATAGCTACTCAAAAAGAAGATGAAATCATTTCATCCATTATTCTAAATGAATATAGAACACAATCTCTAATGTTTCCTCAAGTTGAATGCATCTTAGAAACTATTGTACCACCTTTAAATTCATTCAACCATCTGAAAACTTCATAATTTCTCCATTCATTATTACCTCGTGAGATGGATTCTTCTCCCATTTCTGAATTATCATGGCAAATAAGGTTATTAAGATGGAAATTGGTCTAGGTAAAGAACTGAATGTAAATAATGCCTTCTCACACTCACAACAAGAAACTATGTTGTAGTTACTATAGGAGAATCAAAGTGCATTTGCTTGGGATTAGACATGATAGGATTAGATCCTATGCTCTGCACTTGCAAGAATTATATCAGCCCTGACTTCAAACCTATTAGACAACCTCGGAGGAGAGTTAATATGATCTTAAAAGATATTGTTAAGAATGAATTGTAGAAATAAATGTTGGTTTTACATACTTCATCTCTGATAGTCAATGGGTCTCATTATTTTTCATAGCACCCAAGAAGGGAGGAAAATGGTGAGTTTGTGTAGATTATAGGAAGCCTAATTCAACCACTAAGAAGGACCATTTTCCATTACCATTTATAGACCAAGTCCTTGAAAACTTAGTTCGTAAAAATTTTTTTTCTTTTCTAGATGGTTTTAGCGGTTATAATCAAATTCAAATAGCTCCAGAAGATCAAGAGAAAATAGTTTTATTTGCCCATGGGGAACGTTTTCTTATTTAGTATTACCTTTTGGCTTGTGCAATGCCCTAGCCACATTTTAATGAGCTGCCATCAATATTTTTTAGATATTTCTACTGATCATATAGAGATCTATATGGATGTGATGTAGGGAAAAGGATGAATAACTAGGGCCAAAGGCTCACCCATCTATCCAAACCACCCTACAAGAGTTAACACAATAGAAGCAATCACAAAGAACAACAACCAAAGGAGGAAGGAAAGAGAAATACTTTTATTGATTCATCAAAATATCTTCATACATGCCTAGCTGTAAGGCCTTCTATGTTATGACCAAATACAAATACATTCACATTCAAAGATCTAACAAAAAAATTGCACTTTCCAATTTTGATCTACAATCCTCTTCAAAAATTGCCTAAGTCTAAGCCTAAACACTCTATATATACTTGCCAAAATGGCTTATAGACCATTCTAGAATATTACATAAGAGGAAGACTAAACCAAAAATGGTCTGGAAACATCCCAAGAAAAGTTATTTACATAAATATTGCAATCAAAATAAATCCCACAGGTTAGCTTGTAGAAATCATGTCCAAATGCTGACACTTAGCATAAACAGGAAAAATCAACACATGAAGGGTCACTCAAGACAAATTGGATAACTCGGCACATGAAGAGTCACTTGGCATACACTGGGTAACTCAGGACATGAAGGAACACTCGATCGACACTAGATTGCTATAGTAACTTGGCACCAACTAAGTGCTGCAGTAACTTGACACTTGACACCAACTAAATGCTATAGTAACTCAGCACCAACTAGAGCTATAGTAACTTGGCATCCATTAGAGATACAATAACTTGGAATCAACATGCAAAATGAACAAAAATGTGCAAGATAACAAGGCAACCTAGGATGCTCCTACATTAGACAAACTGGGGTTGAAAGACATGATTCTCCTAAATCACTGAGATGTCACAATCTAAGTTGAATCCAACTCCAATTGAGAAATCCATGAAGCATTTTCAATAGGCCTATTCTTCCACTTCACCAAATATTCATAGTAATCTTTTCCTACTGTGCTCTTGCCAACCCTTTGATCCAATATCCATTCAACTTCTTCAATTTGTTTCTTAGGATAATCATCTAATACAACAACTTCATCATCTAACTCATGATACTTATACAAATCAGCAATATTGAATATAGGAGATATATCCATCTCACCAGGTAACTCAACTTCATAAGCATTACCACTATCAAACTTCTTCAAGAACTTACAAGGTCCAAATTTCTTCATCTTCATCTTACTATATGTTCCAACAAGAAATCTTCCTTTCTTTAAATGAACCATCATCTCATCACCAAATTCAAAATTATGATGTCTTCTAGACTTATTAGCATTCTCCTTATACTTCTAATTACTTTGTTCCAACCTCAACTTCACTTCCTTATGCAAATACTCCATAAAATCAGCAAATTCTTCTCCTACAATGCTTCTCTTTTCTTCACTAGCAACATCTCTCAAATCTGATATACCTCTAGGCTCCATTCTAGTAACAATCTCAAAAGGTGTTTTCCTTGTACTCCTATTCACAAAATTGTTACATGCAAACTTAGCTTGTACCAACACTACTTCTCAATTACTTGGCTCATCTCCAACTAAAAATCTCAATGAATTACCCAAGCTTCTATTCACAACCTCTGTCTGTCCATCTATCTCTAGATGGAATGCAGAACTAAACTTCAACTTAGTACCCATCTTCTTCCACAATGTCTTCCAAAAATAATCAACAAACTTACTATCTCTATCAAAATAATACTTCTTGTTAATCTATGCAATCTCACGATCTCTTTAAATAAAAGTTCAGCAATATGCTCTACATCTAATGTCTTCTTACATGGTATGAAATGAGCCATCTTAGAAAATTTGTCCACTACAATAAATATGGAATCATACCCCTTCACTATCTTAGGTAATCCAAGAAAAAAATCCATACTAACGTCACTCCAGGGTTTCTTAGGAATAGTAATAGGTGTATACAAACTAGTATTTTGACTTAGTCCTTTTGCAACTTGACAAACTCCACAACTTTTTACAAATTTATGAACATCCTTATACATTTGTGGCCAATAATACTTCTCTTTCAGCAAACTAAATGTCTTATCAATTCCAAAATGTCCATCCAATCCACCATTATGCTTTTCCTTAATCAGATTCAACCTCATAGAACTTCTAAGAATACACAATTGAATACTTTTGAACAACAGACCTTCTTGAATGAAATAATCATCATACTTACTTATGTGATCTATCAGATTTGGTGGTCTAGACTCTCTCCATGCCTAAGAAAAATAAGGATCAGCATCATACAACTCTTTCATTTCATCAAAACCAAGAAATTTAACCTTCATTTCAATCAACAAAGAACATCTTCTACTCAATGCATCAGTAACTCTGTTAGTAACTCCACTCTTGTGATTAATGATAAATGTAAAATTTTGCAAGTACTCAATCCAATTCATATGTCTCTAATTCAATTTATGTTGACTTCCCAAGTATTGTAAAGTGTTATGATTAGTATACAACACAAACTCCTTAGGAATCATATAATGTCTCCACTTCTTCAATGCTTGAACTATAATATAAAACTCTTGATCATACATAGAATACTTCCTTTTAGCATCATTCAACTTTTCACTAAAAAAAGAAACAAGTTTACCTTCTTGACTTAATACAACTCCTATTGCATTACCACTTGCATCACATTCAACTTGAAATACTTTGTTGAAATCAGGCAAATCCAATATAAGTAATTCAACAACCTTTTGTTTCAAAGTCTCAAAACTCTTATTAGCTTTGTGTGTCCATTTGAATTCCTTTTTATCTCCCCTCATTGTCTCAGTCCTAAGCATTACAAACAACACTGAAATTCTTTATAAAATTTCTATAAAAACTATCCAAACCATGAAATGATCTTACCTCACCCACATTCTCAAGTGTAGGCCATTCCAAAATTTCTTTAACCTTCTCAAGATCCATCTTCAATCCATCAACTTAAATCACAAATCCCAAATATACAATCTCCTCTTGCATAAAAGAACACTTTTTTAGATTAATAGGAAACTTTTCCTCTTTCAACCTTTGCAATACTTGTCTAATATGCTCAAGATGTTCTTCCTTATTGTTACTAAATATCATGATATCATCCAAATAAGCAATCACAAACTTACCCAAAAATCTTCTCAGAACTTCATTCATCAACCTCTTGAAAGTACTAGGTTCATTAGTCAAACCAAAAGGCATAACCAACCATTCATACAAACCATCTTTTGTCTTGAAAGCAGTCTTCCATTCATCACCTTCTCTAATTCTAATCTAATGATAGCCACTCTTTAAATCAATCTTGCTAAAGTACTTTTCTCCACTCAAACAATCCATTTTGACATCCATCCTCGATGTAGGAAACCTATATTTCATTGTAATCTTGTTAATAGCTTTGGAATCAGTACACATTCTCTAGTCTCCATTCTTGTTAGGTGCGAATAGAGTAGGTACAACACATGAAATAAAACTTTCTTTGATCAAATCTTTCTGGAATAATTCATGCACTTGTCTATTAAGTTCTTCATTCTCTGTAGGTGTCAATCTATATGGGGCTTTGTTCAAAAATCTAGCTCCAGGAATCAGATCCATATAATGACTTATACTTCTCATTGGAGGTAAACCATTAGGTATATCCTCTGCAAGAATCTCTTTATACTCATTTAGCAATTAACCAATTTCTTCTGATACTCAGTCAATACTACCAATTGTCCCTCAGTCACCATTGACTAACACTTGGTTAACACTATTTTCTTGCACTTGGGTACTATTGACACAACTCAGTTTCTTTGGAATTATAGTGAAACAAACTTGATTCTTTTTCATTTCCTTTTCAAATTGTTTCTCATTAACCATGCAAATTTTTATAGCAGTACAATTAACCTCAACTGGAATTTCAATTAAAGGAAACAATATTTGCTTCTTCCCATTCACCCAAAGAGTATATTGATTCAATCTTCCATCATCCACAGCATATCTAACATATTTCCAAGGTCTACACAATAGAATATGACAACAATCCATGGGCATAATATCACACAAAAATTCATCAAAGTAATGTCCAATTTTGAACTTCACAAGGCATTGCTCACTTACGAATATCTTATGCTCATATTTGATCCATGAAACATGATAAGGTTTGGGATGTTTCAGCCTTTACAACTACAACTTTGTAACCAACTCTTCTGATGCCAAATTTGTAGAACTTCCACTACCAATGATCACCTTGTAGCATTTTCCAGCTATCTTACATCTTGTCTTGAAAATACTTCTCCTTAAAATAGGTTTCTCATCACTTCCCTTATTATATAAAGTTCTTCTCACCATCAGATTTTCTCTAGCCTTAGGTCCACTTGGTGAACCCTCATCATCTCCTTGATTCAAAACATTTATGTTACCTTGCCCACTTTCAGAGGATCTACATTCAAAAGATCTATGTCCCTCTTTACCACATCTAAAACAATTACCATGAAATCTACCTCTAGAATAAGAATTACCTCTTCCTTAGTAAGAATTAGTACCTTTTTGGTAAGAATTACCACTTTTCCATTCAGTCTTTCCTTTGTCAACATTCTTCGATTTAGATTTTCCTTTATCCTATACAAAATTGTTAGATATTCCACCTTTATCATAAGATCTACCTCTGGCTCTCTAGAATCTACCACCTTCACCTCTTTTTCTCTGTTCATGCTTCTTTGTCAAGATCTCCTTAGCTTTTAAGGCATATTGGTATGCTTCTTTCACACTTTCAAACTTCACAAAACTTATTTCATCTTATATTCTTGATCTCAATCCATTAATGTACCTTTCAATTTTCTCAACATCATCATCCACATGTCCAGGTCTGATGTCCAATCTATAGAATTCCTCGGTATACTCTTTCAAAGTCATGTCCTTTTGTTTCAAATTTTGCATGTTTCTCAACAAGTTAACTTGGTAATTAGTAGGAAGGAATTTTTTATTTACCTTGTTCACCATCTTTGGCCAAGTTCTAATCTTCTCCTTTCCTCTCCTTTGCCTATTAGTTTGCAAATCCTCCCACCATAGTGAAGCATGACCTTTCAACCTAGTAACTACAATCTTCACCTTCCTATTATCAGCAGTGTTTTCATACTCAAATAACTTCTCCATATTAGAGATCCAATCCAACACAAAATTGGTATCCAACTTTCCATCACAAAGAACAACTTCTACAATAGGCTTTGAATTTTCCCTAGACAACACTCTCAACAACCTTGATTCATCTTGGTCTTTTTCAAGTTTTGGATTAGGATTCGGTGCTACTACTTAATCATAACTTACATCATCTAGTTGTGCTCCTCTCCTTTGGGTTGTCTCACAACATTTAATCTAGCTGCAATTTGTCTCAATGTATCTAATGTTGCATTATCAGCATTTCCTCTACCTCGAACCATCTTTACAAATTAGGTTCCTACAAGATTGTAACCCTCTAAAAGTTATAGGTAAAATCTACAGATCTGCCACCGTACAACCAAATCTAAATCATGGTTCTACATGATCCAATCTCCACAAGGATGAACCTCAAGCTCTAATACCACCTAACCAATGGAAAAGGATGAATAACTAGGGCCAAACACTCACCCAACTATCCAAGCCATCCTACAAGAGTTAACACAATGAAAAAAAACATGAAGAACAGAAACCAAAGGAGGAAGAAGAGAGAAATACTTTTATTGATTCATTAAAATATCTTCATACACGCCCAGCTATAAGGCCTTTTGGGTTATAGCCAAATACAAATACATTCACATTCAAAGGTCTAATAAAAAGTTTGCACATTCTAGTTTTTCTCTACAATCCTCTTCAAAAACTTCCTAACTCTAAGCCTAAACACTCTATATATACTTGCCAAAATGGCGTATAGAATATTCTAGAACATTAGATAAGAGGAAGGTTGACCCAAAAAAAGTCTAGACACATCCCAAGAAATGATTCTCACATAAATATCACAATCGAAATAAATCCCACAAGTCATCTTGTAGAAATCATGTCCAAATGCTGACACTTGACATAAATAGGAAAACTCAGCACATGAAGGGTCACTCAGCATGCACTGGGTAACTCGGCACATGAAGAGTCACTTGGCATACACTAGGTAACTTGGCACGTGAAGGAATACTTGGTCAACACTAGATTGCTATAGTAACTTAGAACCAACTAAGTGCTACAATAACTCAACACCAAGTGCTACAGTAACTCAACACCAACTAGAGCTACAATAACTTAGCATCCATTAGAGCTATAGTAACTTGGCATCAAGATGTAGAATGAAATAAAATGAGCAAGATAACAAGACAACCTAGGATGCTCCTGCATCAGGATGATTTCATTATTTATGGTGTTACTTTTGAAGAAGTAAAAGAAAATTTAGAAATAGTACTTAAAAGATGTTAGGACTATAACCTATCTTTAAATAGTGAGAAATATTTTATGATGATGGAAGAAGGGGTAGTACTAGGCCATTTCATATCATCAAAGGGAATCCAAGTAGATCTAGCAAATATTGAAGTTATTAGTACCTTGTCAACACCAGAAAAGAAAAGGATGTACAAAGTTTTTTGGGACATGTTGGATATTACAAAAGATTTGCTAAAAAATTTAGTCAGCTTGCAATACCTCTCTACAACCTGCTCAAAAAGGATTATGGATTTGTTTGGGATTCTGATTGTGCAACATCCTTCCTCTAGCTTAAGGAATTTCTTACCTCAACACCTATTTTGAGAGGACCCAATTGGGGCTTACCTTTTCACATTCATACAAATGCCTTAGACTATGCTATCAGTGCTATGCTAGGAAAAAAAGTAGACTCTTTTTAACATGCCATTTATTTCATTAGTAATAATTTGCAAGGTGTAGAATTTAATTACATAGTCACTGAAAAGTAATTACTTGTTTCCATTTATGTTCTTAATAAATTAAAGCATTACATCACTAGATATGAGGTATTTGTTCACACTAACCATTCTGCTATAAAAAAGTTGGTGAATAAACCTACAATTTTAGGGAGATTGGCTCAATGGCTATTGCTCATGTAAGAATTTTACATCACCATAGTTGATAAACTTGGTAAGGCCAATGTGGTAGCCAACTTTCTCTCTTGGTTACATCTTCCTAACAATCCTACAGCCATTGGCAATAGTTTTCTAGATGAGCACCTTTTTCTATTGGCCACATAAAATCCTTGGTATGTAGAAATTACTAACTACCTTACCATAGGAAAAATGTCAGTATACTTCTCTGCCCAAGCTAGAAAGCTACTAGTAGAGAAGACCTCTAATTATTCATGGATTGTTGGGTTTATGTTCTATACCGGTCTTGATCAAGTCATGTGTAGGTGTCTAAGAGAAGATGAAATATATGATGTCTTAAAGGCCTTTCATAATGAACCCCATGGAGTTTACTTTGTAACCAAAAGAATAGCCTTCAAATCCTTAACAATTGGTATTATTGGCCAAGCTTGCACAAGGATGCAACCAGATATACAAAGTGTAAAAATTTTCCTAAGGAAATAATTTAATGCCAAGATCAAGAAGCTGAGTAGATAGCATGAGAGAGACAAATGAGAATCAAATGAGAATGGATATCAGATGATTGGATGAATACATCATAGAAGAGCCTTATATATAAAGGCAATCAAGATGACTAGGAGTCATGCAAAGAGATAAGCATACCAACTAAGCACATGTCCACCAAGAGTGGATTATCCTCCATTGTGCATGAATGTATGTGCAAAAATGAGAGGATAAGAATGCAAAGGTGTATCTCATAAAGAGATGTAGTAGACAACATGTGCTCAACTGGAGTGCAAACAACTATGTTGTCTACATGGAAACTCATATGAATATGCAAACTCCTAGATGTCTACATGAAAACTAATATTCTAAAGCATTAACCTAAATAAACTTAAGTAAAGTGTAAATAGTAAATACTTATTTACACCAGCACCCCCCCTTAAGTGCCAATTAGGGGAATGCACTTTAGCTCACAAAAACTAGATAATAATGCAAGATGGGTCTCAGCTACTAGGCCATTTTAGGTACCCATGTACAATATGCAAGTGCAAATGGTATGCAATACAATCTCTCATAAAGTAGAGAAAGAGGGAAAACCACATGGGGAAAACCCCCCCTCCAAAAAGAGAGATAATTACAATAAAAGAAAATGACAGAGAATAAGACCTTACGAAAAGATTCCTCCCATAAGAAAGAAGAGAGAAGTCAAGTGACTCCCCTTACTAAAATATCATGCATCCCCAAGAGATCTCGCAAATGGATATACTTGATCTTAGTGAAGGGTTTGGTAAAGATATCTACAACCTACTCTATTGTAAGACAATACCTATACTCAATGACCTACTCATGTATCAGCTCTCTAATATAGTGCATATGAATCTCAATGTATTTGGTCTACTAATATTGAACTGGATGCTTTGAGATCTTAATAGCACTCCAATTATCACAATGAATGACTATAGACTATGGAAAGTTGAACCCAAACTCCTTCAGGATATGTTGTAACCATATAGCCTCTATAAATGTAGTAACAATCCCTCAATACTTAGCCTCAGTCAAAGAAAGAGAAATAGTATTTTGCTTCTTACTCTGCCAACAAATGGGGCCAGAACCAAGATGAAACATGTAACCTAAAGTAGATTTGTAGGAATCAAGATCTCCTACTTAATCTAAGTCTATGTATCCAACCAACTAAAGTCTAGTACCTACTGCATAGTGTATCCCATGTGTATTTGTACCTTGTGTGTAGTGCAAGATGCATTTGGAATCCTTCCAATGAAGCTCATGTGGCTCTTGCATGAAGCGAGAAAGCATACCAACTACAAAAGCTATGTTAGTGGATGTATGTGTCAAGTAAATAAGACTCCCAACAAACTATCTATACAATGTAGCATCAACAAGTGGAATGGAATAATTGGCCTCTAACTTAACACTTGAAAGAAAGGGAGTAGGTGTAGGCTTACAATTTCTCATGTGAAAGTGAGAAAGTAAATCAAGAGCATACTTGGGTTGAGAAAGTGTGATCCTAGCTAAAGACTATGTGATCTCAATACCAAGGAAACAATGAAGTAAACCCAAGCCTGTCATAGCAAATTTGTCCTACAAAGAAGTCTTGACATTGGCAATGATGGATGAAGTACTTCTTGTAATGATCAAGTCATCTACATAAATCATGAGAATCAAGTGTGAGTCATCCCTCCAAAGAATGCCGACATTCAAATCTAAATGACACCTGGTGAATCCTACTAAGAGTAGGAAGAAATCCATCTTGGCATAACAAGCCCTAGGAGCCTACTTAAGGCCATACATAGACTTCCTCAACTTTCAAGCCACTATAGAATCTTGCATGGATCCCTAAGATTTCTCTATATATATCTCTTTAAGAAGATCCCCATTATGGAAAGCACTCTTCACATCCATCTAAAGTACAACCCAACCATGAGATGCAGCAATAGCTACTATCAAATGAATAAATTTCATCTTAGCTACTGGTGTGAAGTTCTCAGTATACTCAATACTAGGAACCTACAAGAAACCTTTGGCAACAAGTCTAGCTTTATACTTATCCACACTTCCATCTACTACAAATTTGGTCTGATAGATCCACTTACACCAAGACAACTTTCTTCCATTAGGAAGAGGAACTAAGTCCCAAGTACTATTTTTCATTAAAGAGTTGTATTCTTCCTCCATTGCCTTGTCCCATTTAGGAACCCTTGATGCTTCCTTAAGTGACTATGGATCACAAGCGATTGCAATATATGCACATGGAAATGATTTGTGTTGTGCCCTTGTCCTCCTAGTATTTGAAGGATTACCCACCAATGAACTTGTTGAATCAAGTATTTTTTGTGCCCAATGAGTTCTAGTGGAAGAAGAAGAAGGAATACCCTCAACTATTTGTGGACCCCACAAATTTGGGTCCTGTGATTCAAAGTTGAAGGAATATCATCTTCCAAGTCACTATCATCACTATCACTTCCATGAAGGAGGAAGGAGGAATTGAAGGAGACAAACATGGACAAGTCTCTCCAAAGTGAACACTCCTCTCAAAGAAAATTCCTTGTGTCTCTAGATCCATGAGTTTATATACCTTAAGATGGTCAGGATATCCAACAAATATACAAGGTTTACTTTGAGGTTGGACAATGCCTTTTTTTTTTGTGGATTTATTCTTGCCCATGTTGGACAACCAAAAACTTTAAAGTGTTTTACACTTGGTCTTCTTCCTCACCAAGCCTTAAAAGGTGTAATTCCATCCAAGACCTTATGGGGACTTCTTTTTTGGATGTAATTGGCACAACACAGATTTTTCCCAAAAAAATTGATCTAGAGACTTATGTTGTAGCATACAAGTGGTCATCTCCTTAACGCTTCTATTCTTCCTTTTAGCAGTACCATTTTCTTGTGGACTGTATGTAACTAAATGTTGAAGATCAATACCCTCATACGTAAAAAATTCTATAAGCCTTGAGTTCACATTCTCCCTTCCATTATTTGTTTGAAGAATCTTGATGGCATTCCCTATTTTGCTTCTCAACTTGAGCTTTGGAGGTGATAAACTTATCAAACACTTCACTCTGATGAGCAAGAAAGAAGACCCAATTGCAGCATGAAAAATCATCAATTAAGGTGAGAACATAGAGGGCCTACCAAATGATGGCACTATAAGTGGTCGAGCTACATCACTATGAACCAATTCAAGAACAACAATAGCTCTCCAAGACATCCCCTTGTCAAACTTCTCTTTGGGATGCTTGCCTGCTTCACAACCTGTACATACACCCTCTAAATACTTGACTTGAGGTAGACCTATGATCATATCCATGTTGCTAAGTTGTTGAAGATAGTAATAATTGAGATGTCCAACCCTCTCATGCCATAGTTTACTTTTTGAATTTGAGTGGGTCAATAAGGCAAGGGAAGTGGACTTAGGCAAAAAATGAGAAAAATAATAAAGTCTTGTATCATGATTAACCTTTCCAATTGCCACCATAGAATCATCCTTTAGATTTTTCACCACACCTAAATCAATAAGGAACTCCACTTTGTTGCCTCATCCATAGTGAGTTATTTGGTAGATTCAAAGGAGGTTGGTGCTAAGGTTTGTAACATGAAGAACATCCTTGAAAACTCCATTGTCCAACTTGAAATTCCCTTTTCCTTCAACTTCCACTTGTGTGTCATTTCCCACATAGATGTAAGGTACATGTGATGGTTTCAAAGAGGAAAAATGCTCTCTTGAAGGATCCATATGATGTGTAGTTCCTGAATCAAGAACCCATTCCTTGGAATTGTTTGTACTTGTTACCAATGCTTGTCCCTTACTTTTGAAATTGATGAGAATCCCTTATCCTTATAGGCATTTGGCACATCAATTTATGTTTCCCCATTATATTAAGAAAATCATCAATTTTCTTATCCTTACACTCATGTTCATCATGGCCATTCTTCTTACAATAGGCAAGAGTTTTCTTCTCTCTTTTGTTGAAGTTGTTCCCCTTCTTATTATTGTTGGAAACAAACTTGCCTTGTTGTGAGGAAGCTTGTTCTATGGAGGATGATTTTTGTGTGTCATCTTGTGGCTTAGCCTACCACTACTTTTGCTTCTTGTTAGAATTTTTACCATATTGATTCCCTTAATTCTCCTTATTAGCCAACAAGGCTTTGGACTTGGAAGATTGGAGAATTCTCATACTCAACTAACTTTTCATGTTTTATGACCAACCTTCCTGAAACTAACTTGAATGAAGGCTTAGTGAAGGCACTTCCCATTTTTAACTTATTAGTATTATATCTTGAAACAAAAGCTACATGTTCAAAGATGAGTTATCACATGTTTGATCACTTTTCCATTCTTGATGGGTTCACCACAATCCTTAAGTTGTGCCCTATACATGTGTACTTCAGTAAGATAATCTTTTATGGTGTCAAAATTCCTACAATCCAATTTTAGAAGATTTTCCTCAATGGTGTAGGCCATATCTTCATCTACTATCCCATACAATGCTTTAGGTTTATTCCAAAGTTCTATTGGATTGGTATGTTTCCAATGTGATATTTGATAGGATCTGAGATAATCTTTAGCAAGGTTCCTAAGGCCATCTCTTTTTTTGATTGCAAGTATTCTTTATGAGACTCATTAGTATCATCATCATGTTTCTTTATAACATAGTAAACCTTTTTCAACTAATGGTTCCTTTATCTTTTCTTTTCAAGTAACATAATTATGTGGTGTTAATTTAGAAAAAGAACTCATAATGAAAAAGAAAGAGCACAATTTCAAGGAGATGGAAGAACACAAGACACACACCCCCCTTTTTTCTCAATCAAAGAATCCCCACCCCCAAAAAAAGATGATTTGGCACTTTATATTTAGTGCAGGCACAATAGTCACTGGCCAATTTTGGGCCAAAGTAGAACTTTGATTTTTGATATTTACAACTGAAAATATGAAGCTATATATGACTCAACAAGATAAGAAACAAGACCTCTTGAGGATATAACTAATTACAAGTGCAAGAATAGGCCAAAAATGACTAAATACTAAAAGTACTATGTCTACTTATAGAATTACTCCAAACTGATACTAGATCTAGAAAGTAGGAAAAAAATTATGCACTTTCAAAAAAATAGCACCTGAATATGTGTTCATATGAGCTCGAACGAAGCCTCTAAAGTTGTAAAAATTGGGATTAAAAATTTTCATCAAAATTTAGGAATAGAGATCACAAACAACTTGCACCAATGTGTAGATCACAAAATTCTACCCCAAAACAAAAAAAAAAATTGCTTGAAAAAAGAAGTTCATATGAGGGAGATATCGTTGTTCAAAAATCACCTCTGTAATTATTTTTCCTGAATCACCTCTGTCACACCTCCAAAAATAAAATGATTCTATATTTCACCTCAAATATCTAATTTTTATGAAACAAAAGTCAATTTGGGGGTTTCTTGACCTTTTAAATGTGATACCAACATCTAATTTGCACTAGCAAGCTCCAATCTTGACTTGCAAAAAAAAACTCTCCAATGGTTATGCAATTAAACTCATTTGGCTCTAATACCATGTAAGAATTTTCCTAAGGCAATAATTCAATGCCAAGATCAAGAAGCTCAGTAGATAGCACAAGAGAGGAAAATAATAATCAAATGAGAATGGATATTAGATGATTAGATGAATACATCATAGAAGAGCCTTGTATATAAAGGAAATCAAGATGACTAGGAGTCATGCAAAGAGATAAGTATACCAACTAAGCACATGTCCACCAAGAGTGGATTATCCTCGATTATTCATCAATGTATGTGCAAAAATAATAGGATAAGATTGCAAAGGTGTATCTTGTAAAGAGATGTAGTAGACAACATGTGCTCAATTGGAGTGCAAACAACTGTGGTGTATACATGGAAACTCATATGAATATGCAAACTCTTAGGTGTCTATATGCTAACTAATATGCTAAAGCATTAACCTAAGTAAACTTAAGTAAAGTTTAAATAGTAAATACTTATCTACACCAACACAAAGAAATGTGGCAAGTGTCAATGAATGGGAAGACCCACTAAGTTAGATGAAATGCCTCTGTAGCCTCAAGTAGTTGTCACACCCTTTGGCAATTGTGGGATTGACTTTGTAGGACCCATCGAGCCTACTTCACAAGGAAAATCCTACATTCTGGTGCACACTGACTATGTCACCAAATGGATGAAAGCTAAACCCATGAAATACCCAAGGGATATCAATGTGGCAAAATTCTTATATAAATCCATCTTCACATGGTTTGGTGTATACTACTCTTATGAAGGAGTATACTGTTAGGCATGGAAAATCATCAACTTATCATCCCCAGGCTAATGATCAAGTTGAAGTTACTAATAGGGAGCTAGAATCTATTCTCACTAAGGTTGTAGCACTTCATAGGAAAGAGTAGGCAACATGCCTTCTTGAAGCTTTCTAGGCTTATAGATTCACCTAGAAATCCACAACTAGTTTTACTCTGTTTGAGCTTATTTATGGTAAATCAACCATAATGCCTATTAAATTGCAATTCAAAACATTGAAGACTACCTTGGAGCTTGGGATGAAACTCAATATTGCCCAACTGAACAAAATCCTAAGTTTAAACATTCTTGATGAATGGAGGAAATCTACATTTAACAATATTGAGCTCATTCAACACCAAAGGAAACAATGGCATGATAAGTTTATCAAATAGAAAATGTTTTTTGTAGGCAAATGGGCACTCCATTATGACTCAAGGTACCATCATAATCTAGGAAAGTTTCAAACACGCTTGTTAGGAGCCTATGAGATTGTTTTCATATTTCTAAATGGTGTGGTTTAGTTATCTACCATTGATCCCATTCGCTTCAAACTACTTGTCAATGGGTGTCACCTCAAGCTTTACCATAAACCAACCAGCCATAAAGAGTTCCTACAGCAATTCTAGCACAATGAGGATATCATCGTCCTATAGCCATTGAGTCCAGGTCTTCTACCCTGACTCCTGCTTGTTCTTGACTCTAATCAAGAAATTCATAATAAACACTTCTTTTTGAAGTACTTTCTTTGCCTCCATTCCACTTCCAGTTTTCTCTATTCCATGTTACCATTCCATCCCATCACTCTATCAATTTCAATGATCATTTTAGAACATCTTTCCTACAACAGTTTCTAGGTACCCTCCACATAACTCTGTGTGCTTTTTATTTTATTCACGCTTTGTTACAATTTGGTATTTTTATATTTATTCACTCTTTTTATCCTGGCCTGGTGGGACCCATGCCTTCATTTAGTTGGAGGGAGGGAAATATTTAAATGGATGTCTGATTATCTTTTTAAAATTATTTTTCAAATTGCATGTACCTTCAAAGCACATTGAGATGACTAGAAATAAGTGCATATTTAATATCACATGTTGGTAACTTGTCCTTCTACAATTGCATCATTATGAAGTTAAGAACATTAAAAGTAGGTATTTAACTTTTAATGATGATTTGAAATGTGTTCGAGTGACAAACCTATGCATGCATGAAAATCATGAAATTTGATACAAAAGGATATTATCAGATATGGTGCATTTAAGTTCTCAAGTACACATCATTTTTTCTAAAAAGCTAGAGCCAACATTGTAAGCCTTGATTTGCTAAGCTTTGAACATCAGATTTTTTCTACAATTCAGCTATAATTGAAAATGGGAAGAGGTATATAGAGGAATGAGCCTATTGATCATTGATTTCTTTTGGGAGATGCAGCCAACTGTGAAATTTTTAGGAGAAGGGGATGGCTGGATTATTGCATTAGTTTGAATGGATTTAATGAAGAAGTAGCCCTTCAATTTATGACCACCTTAAGAGATGGATTTGCAATGGTTAAAGGTCTAAGAATTGAGTTCTAAGAGGAATTAATAGCCAAAGTCATAGGGTTGCCCCAAAAGGGTGAAAACTAGGAGAAAGAGTTTGACTTGAAGACAGCTAGGGCACAATTCACCATACACCAAGACATGCCATTGGACAATGATAAGACACAAGAAACTTTGAGGCTATCCTTGCCAATGAATTTCATTCAACCTACTATGTTTATCATTCAACATTTCATGTGTGAGGGACATTAAAAATAGCTACATGCCCTTCATTTCAAGTTGTTGGCTCACCTATGACATGATTATAGATAGGTAAACATTCCTAACTTCTTGTTTAACATTATTAAGAAGAAAGCTTCTCTAGTGCAGTCTAGAAGTGATCAGTTGGTCTCTCATCATGGTTTCATAAAATTAATTATAGAAAGAGAATTAAATAAGAAAGCAATTGGGCCATGGGAGGAATTCTTGCAGTTAAAAGAGGTAGAACCTAGGTTGGTTGGCCCTAGAGGCTAGGGTATAGGATGAAGGGAAAAAGCATTTACAGGATTCTGTAAAGTTGTCCCTACAGCTGAAAATGCTCCTAAAACCTCTCCCTCTAGTCTTAAACCAAGTAAGAAATATATTTACAAGGCTGAACCCTCCATTGTTGGCAAGAAGAACAGTAATGAGGTAGAAATTGTTAGTGCTCCTAAAGCCCCATCATCTGTTAAAACTAGGTCTTCCACTAAGAAAGACAAAAGTAAGTTTTAGAACTTGAAGTAGAAAGGCTAGAAAAATTAGATGAGGAGAGTAATCCTAATACAAACTTGCACTCTTGAGAGAAGGAAGACCTATAAAAACCTCCTGAAGCACCTGTGGGAGAAACACCTATAAGCAAGAGGAAACGAAATAGTTCCCCATGCCAATCAACACCACCCACAAGGCAAAGTACAAGAATCTTTGAGAGTAGGGTTCTGGAGACCTCTATTCCCATAATTAACCCTAAATTTTTTGAAAGTGAAAAGGAGCCCTCTCTAGGGGAAAACTGCAACAAAGTAAAGCTAGTGAAAATGAGAGCAAAACTCAAAATCTACCACCTAAAGCAGAGTGTACCATTAATTATGTGCTTATCGATAGCAATAAGGAATCTAATGAGATTGAAATGTCTAAGGAATTTGAAGAAAACCCTATTATGCAAGACATTAGTGAAAATTCTACAAAACTCCCTTCAAAGAATTATCTAGAATTTAGACCTGAAATTGTTAAAGAAGTATTGGAAAAACTCGATCAAGTAGGGTTCGATACATTAGCTATAGTAGCCATAAAATCTACTTAGGAGGAAAAGGAGGAAAGATCTATTGTCACAAGAAAAAGTGGGTGCTCCGCACTACAAAATGTCAACAAAACTCATCAATTAGTGCTTGAATTGATAGACCTCTTTCATCGTGAGCCGTTGCCACCACCAGATTTATCCACACCTTCATCTGTAGGAATTAATTTGTTTCAACAACTATTATGGGAAAGAGCTCAATAGAACTAGGAGAAAAAGAAATTAAAACTTATTTTTAATGAGTAGAGCTACTAATTGAAACAAAGTTTAGATTAGAATAATGTTTTGAAGAGGAGAATTGAGCAAATTACAGGATTGATTCTTGATTTAATGGAATGTAGGTCATCATCGCTAGTATATGCTCTATTTCTTAAAGAAAAATTTGCAAATTATAAGTTATCTAGAAGTGTAGCTCTTAACCCCTCTATCTCTACCCCACATGAATTTTTTGATGCATTTCAATCTGTTCCTATGGCCTTAAAAAATTTACTGTGTGAATTGTATCTTCACAATTTGGCAATGCCTAATGACACTGAATAGAACCTAGTCTTGTATATAGAGGATGTGTAGTTAAGGGAAACAATTTCATGGATGCAAAATTAAATAAGAAGAGAACACCAAGCCACACCCTATAGGGAAAGGGAGTTGACAACACCCTTGTTCATGAGGCTAGAAGTATAACATTCTAGATGAGCATATCTAGATTGGATTTGTATTTTAGGCAATCCTATAGGACTTGGTAAGGTGAGTGCAGTTAGAGAGTGGGCTTTTACAGACTAGGAACAACATTTATCTCAGAATGTGGAAACAACAATCATTGCCTCAAGGCAACAATTGGTCAGAATGCCACATGATTCAAAAATAAGAGAACCTCGCTCTTGTAGAGCCTTCCCTAGTTCACATTTGTGTTATCATTGCCAAACTCTTTTAAGCTAGTTTTATGCTTGATGTTTAGTAGCGTTACTTTTAGATTATCAAATTTTGTTTGGGAATTAGTTGATTTATGATGAGATTACTTGGTACTCTATACTTCATGTGTGCATGGCAATTATTACAATGTTTTTAGTTATTGATGATGTTTTTTAATATGGATTATCATATGTGTTTTCTTATGGATACTTAACCCATACTACATGTGTATGGTGTACGTGTTTGTTTTCTTTATGTATGGAATTTTTTGTGTGGTTAAGGAAGGGAGTCATAGTCACTTGCTAGTCGGGATCTACATAATGCACCACTTCTTTCCATTACCTATTTAATTTAGAATATTGTGTTTGTACATGCATGGATTTTATGTAGGTTGCAGGTACTAGGTATCAACTTCCCTGAATTGCCAAGATGAGCATACCCTATAGCATTATCCCAATGGTAAGAGAGGGGAGATAAATTCTTAAGTCCAAATCCTAAACCTTTAAGCCATCTGTCCTAATTGAAAATTAGGACAAGCATCTGAGTTGAGTACCCTCTAAATGCATCAGATGATGTTAATTCGTGATTATAACCCTTTAGCTTGATTTTGTATGTATTTTTCTATGATGGGTTTTCATATGTTGTTTTATGAGTCTTTGGTAAATTTTCTATTAATTAAGTCTAATTAAAAGATTAAATTAGTGATTTAATTTAATGGAATATTATTATGATATTTTAATATTTAATTATATTTCATTAACTAAAAAATTAATTAAATAAAAAGAATTAAATTTGAAGATAAAAGTTATAAGAATAAATTTAGAATGTGATAATATTTATTTAATTTAATAATAATATATTTAGAGTTGATTTTTAAATAAATGCTAAATAATAATAATATTTAAGTTAATAAATAATTATCAAATTAAATGTTCGAAAATAAATTTAAAAGTGAAAATATAATAATTTATTAAAAGTTTTAAGTTCACATGGTGTGTGCATGAGATTAAATTTAATAAATTAATTATAAGTGAAGTTGAGTAAAAATTAAATAAAGTTATTTTAATAATCCATTCAAACGTGCATGGAAGAGATAAAGAAAAGACAAATAAAAGTGAAGAGGAGTTGAAGTCTAGTGAGCATAGAGTTCTCCTAGGTGAACGCACAATTAGTGCCCCAATTTAAGGAGAGAACTCTTTATCACAATTGGAGGGTTCATTTTTGGTGATAGAAATTTTGATGCAAATTTTGGGAAGAGAAATTTTGGGAAAATTTTTAGATAGAATTTTTGGATAGAGGCGGATTCTATCATAGATCTTCAGGGCGTTGTGATTTTGGCATCAGAATCCAAGTAGATTTTTATGTTTGAAATTGCACAATTAATAACGTTATTTAAATAATTATGTCTTCTTTGTGACTGTGGATTGTAAATCTAAATTTCTCTGTGATGAACTATGCATATTTCAATGTTGTAAATTATTGAATGCATGTCAATATCTATTGCATACGTGGTGGTTAGAAAAGTAATCAAGAAACCTATATTTTGTAGATTAAAGAATTTAGTATTTTATTTGGGAAGGGATTGAAATAAAAAGAAAACTCTTAAATTAGAAATTTGAATGGTTAAACTTATTTTTCCTATCATATTCATATTGTAAATGTTATTAAATATATATATAAATATAATTTTTATTTTTTTTAATTGGGGGGGGGGTCTTGTTTTTGGAAAGTGTATATATAAATTTATAATAAAAATATATAAACTAATTTAAAAATAATAATAATAATAATGTTTTGGAGGGTGGTTTGACCACACCTCCACCTCTTCCATACGGCAACTTGCGACTGTTGTCATAGACTATAATAGGAGTGGCACATGCCACTATGGCCGCAAGCACGCTGCCACGATCGACCCATTAAAGGGAAGGTCATCGACTTTTTAAAAGGTAAGTTTTTTTTTTTTTTTAATTAATAAAGTTTTAATATAGTTTTTATAAAAAAATTTAAAATTAAATTATAATTTTTAATTATTAATTTAGTAAAATTTAATTTAATTTAATTTAATTTATTAAATTTTAATTTTATTAAATTTAAATTGTATTTAATTTAAATAATTAATTATTAATGTAAATTTGAATTATTATTAATTTAAATTATTAATATTGTTAATAAACTTTATTAATATTTATTAATAATTAATTAAATAATATCAATATAATTTTATTAGTAATTAACTTAATTAAATTTAGTTTAATTAAGGTTAATTAATAAAGAATGTTATAAAATGAAATTTTTAATTTATTTAATTATTATTTAATAACTTAAATAAATTATTACCTTTGATTATTTTGGAAAATTTACTTTAATCAAGTAGGGGTAGTTGCACAAAATATGTATTTAAAAATAAGAATGGGGAAATTCATAAAGGTAACTATGAACTTCACCTAGTTAAACCATATGCCAAACTGGAAACCAAAATTTTACATTAACTCAATAGTGTGTTTTCAAGGTCAATTTCAACTATGAAACCTACAGTAAAATTAAACCTTTGTGTTTTCAAAATATAATGTACTAAGAAAGCTACTTGGATTGTGTTTTGTATGTGATGTGTATTTTATGATTTGGGGTTTTGGGGTTTGATCTAGTGTTGATCAATCTTAAGTTGTTACCAAAGGCTTGGAGGTTATGTCTTTGGGATGTCATGCTGATGTTGATCTCAATCTTGATTACTTTTACTTAACCATGGTATGTGATGGTATGCTCTATGATTGGATGTGTTTATATTGATGATTACTATTTTCAATGCCTTTGTGGGATAACAAGACTTATGCTATGAAATATTTGACTTAACCATTTTTGAGTCCTTGATCAGTTATATTTGATTTTCCTTCCAATCGCTTGATAGAACTGAAGTGTTTGCTATGTTCTTGATGATGTCATATTGTGACATGTTTGACTTAACCATTTGAGTCTTTTATCGATATTATTGGGATACTTTCCAATTGCTCATTGAGAACCAATGGATATTGTGATTTATCATTTGATGCCTTTCAATTGCTCATAGAGAATTGTTGTGATTATTGTGATTTATCTTTGATGCTTTCCAATTTCTCACAAAGAACTAATACAATTATTATGATTATCTTTATGATGCTTTCCAGTCACATGTATATGAGTGAGGTGACTTTTATATGATTATCGGTTTGTGATTTCATGAGCCCAGGGTAGGTTATCTACATGTGGTGTCAGGAACTAGCTTGCAATGGGGGCTGGGGTCCCAAGTGGTTGCTAGGGTAACTCATTGTAAGTTTTTTAATAAGTGAAAATATTACACTAAATGGGGATTGAAATGAACCTAATAAGAGTTAATTTTATGTTCTCACCCATACCTCAAGTGCTAGTATAGACTAGGATGGGAGTAGAGAGAATGCTTGGTTATGACCTTGCATTATGTAGTATGCCTTGTCTGTACGAGAGGATACTAGTGGCCGCATAGGGATCACTAGGGACCTTGGAGTCCTAAGAGACTGCCAGGGTCACTCCAACATGATTCGTGCAATGACACTTGCCTGCTTACATAGTAGGTTTCCTACATGTCTTGTGTGCCTCTAGGAATTAGATGTTGATCTATCTTAGAACCTTTGAGTTAGATTGCTTTTAGGATTTTCTAGACTTAGAGAGTATTTGTGTTACATGATTTGATATCATGTTTGGGACTTGAGACTATCTCCTCAGTGCAGTGGGAGTGGGCCATTTAGGTTTCACACAGTTGGGTGGTAGTATTTTTTACTCTTACCTTTGAGATCTGTCCATAGTCACCATGGTTGGAGCTTCTTGTGATGCTTTTTTATCATGTTTAGATGATGTTATTTACTGATGCATTTCCTTATATTGATTATTAGCATGTGATAGGTGATGTTATCTACTAGTAGGATCATCTTATGCTTTATTCTAGCTTGTTAGATTTCCTTATGCTTAGGTTGTAGCATGTTTTATTAGTGACATCCCTATTACAATAGTACCGACAATCTGATCAATGGCTTGGGATGTTATGCATGAGGGATGGCTAGGAGCCACAATGGTCTTATGATGCTATTGATAGTTGGGAGGAACCACATACTTAGTTAGTTTTGCTTTATGATGGATAGTTGTGTTTTATGATGGATGGATGTATCATTTATGGTGGATGGTTTCATTTATTTTATTGTACTTTGTATCATGGATCTAAGGAGGATGATGTATTTCTATTTCTCCACATGTATATTCTTTTAGTCTTTCATACCATGTGACATGTACAGTGGATGATTGAGCATTTTGAATTAATTTGCCAAGAGACATTCGGAACAAATGTATATTATGGACATTGGACTTTTAATTATTCTTTCATATGGATGTGGTAGTTTTTAGACTTAGTATTAGATTAAATTTATATGTGATTCAACATCTTGGGATCCTTAAGGAATGTAACCTGTTATGTATGCTTATAGATGATTGTATGTTATTGCTTCCGCTACTTTACGTTTGATGTGTATGTTATTCTTCTTGTTTCAAAAAAAAAAATGCTACCAAACTTAGTATTTAACTTTAGGTTATTTCTTTTGGATCCCTTGGTAGGGCATTACACCTCTCCACAAAATTTCACTCTTGCTACAATAAGGATTCCTTGGTATATTGACTTGGGGAGAAATCAGTGCAAACATTGATTACCATTAAGGTATCAACCCCCAATTCTCCTATAGCCACTAGTAGTAGTAAATGACAATGTAGAAGATCATGATATGACTACTGAAGTTCAGCGCTAGACGAGGCTCAAGTCAAATTATGGTTACTTTGACTATGTGAGGAATGAGCCAGATGAAAGGACACCTAGTAACTAGAGAGTGTGGGCCAAGATCTTAAACTTCATGATTATTGGGGACTAGCAATAGTTCAGTTGGGGTAATGATGAGCCTTTAAAAGGCCATTATTTTGAGAGTTTTCTATCTTTTTTTTTAATAGTTATCTTACAAGAAATAGTTTATGACTCTATGTTTTGAGCAAAAGAACTTATGTATTACAAATATGCTATCTATATGTTAAGACATGAAGATTGAAGTATAGATTGATCAGTTATGTTGTGTTTGCTTGAATCTATGGTTTTTTATGGTTTAATAAAGGATGTTACATGCTAATAAATATTTCCTCATCCATGTTATGTCTAGATAGGTTCTTTCCTATAGTCATAGGATTTACAAGAGTGATAATTTGAACATTATACCTTTTCTAACATTGACGATGAAATGAATGCATGCATGTAGAAGTTGTTGTGTTTAATGCTTTGTAGGTGTTTTCATGCATATTGAAGGCAACATTTAAGTGTTGAGTCAAAGCTAATCAAATGATTGATGAATCACTACATAAGCAGATCATGGTGTGAATTTTGTTATGGTGGCACATGAAGATAGCTTCCTCAACTTGCTATATTCTTGGGAGATTTAAGACATAGTTAATAGTGTTTCTATTGTAAACTTTATGATCTGTAATTGATCCTCATTGATGGAGTGATCATAGGAGTAGAAAGGTGTTGAAGTTTTCCTTTAAATAATTTGTATTGTAACCTTGAAAAGGGATTTCTTTTTTTGATATTTTCCTAGTTTTGACTAGAAGAAAATAGAGTAGATTATTCTATTTAGTAGAGTAGAATCTTGTTTTCAAATATAATTTCTTATTATGAAAGAATTGAATACAAAGTTCAATTTTCCACCCTCAGACTTGATTTCTTTATGTTCACTCATCCATGGGGGCCCACTTGGTGAGTGAACTACTTTGTTAGAATAGATTTCCTTTCTTAGTTTATTTCCTTGCAAAGTAGACTTCTTTTGTTCTTGCAACCATTGATAATAGAATCACTAAACTGTTCTTGTAGCATAGGTATTTAAATAGATTTATTGTTTACAAAATTACTCTAATCTTTAAGGAAAATTTCTTTTTAGTTCCTAGCATAGTTTTCTTCAGCATTCCTTTTCTATTCTAATTGTAATGACTTAAATAGGAATTAAAGCATATGCTTTGTAGCCAGCCTCTCAAGCTTAATCTCCTGAGCTGACAAATAAAATGAAGTTAGTAAATTATTCTTAGGAAAATACATGATTCTATCTAGTCATAGAGTCAATGTAGAAGGATGTCCAATCCTTTATTACTAATTTATTTAGCTTATTGACCAATGACCTAGTATTAGAACACTCAAGTGACGAGTAATTTAGTTTTGATACATGAGTTTGTAATAGCAAAAAATTATATGTAAATCATTTTGGCCAACATTTCTATGATATTTAAAACCTATAGAGATAGATCAAATTCTAATTCTATTTCATTAGCCGAAGGTAATGATCCCTAGCCAAATAGTTCAACCAATCAGAAAATAGGGATGTAAATGGAAAAATATGATGAAGTTTAAATGGTTGATCAAGATCTAGAAACTTCAAAAGAAGTATATTTAAGGAGGATTCTAACCCTAAAATTAGGAGATGATTATAAGCATGTTGAAATCCATAAGCGGTATGTGTATATTAAGGAGTTGAAGAAAATTTATAGAGAGAGAGAACCAGTAGAGAGAGCAATTAGAGTAGTGATTGAACAAAAATACCAGATTGGGAGAATTAGATCATAGATATAGGAAGGAGGGGACCCAATATTAACTTGTAGAGAATACCAAGGGTCAGGTACTAAATCAGTTATTTTGTAATTGACTCATGAAAAATCTCTTGACTAAGTGGTCCTAGTATACCTATGTAAATATCCTAACAGAGTCCTCAATTTTAAGTGTTAAATCCTCTAACAAGGTGAGACCTAATAGTCATTTAAGTCTTGAATAGGAAAAACTTTTCACTAGGTAGATCATATCTTATGATCAAACATTGTGACCTTAACAAGTTATCTTTATTATTGCAACAATGAAGATTTGTGGGTTTCATCCCCACCCCAATTTAGGTATGATTTATTGGAATTTATTTTAAAGTCAAAAGGTATAAAATATTGATTCACCTCCCCTTCCAACCCCCCCGCCCTCTCAATATCTTGTCTCCCATATACATATTCCAAAAATTGGTTTTAGAGCCTAGTTCTCTTGTTAGGAAGCTTAACAACTTAAGAGGACAAGATCATGGAGACGAAAGCGCACATGATGGAAAAGATCATTGAGAATCAAATAATTTAAATATAGATCAGGTTGCAACAATAAGAGAAAAAAAAGGAAGTGTTGAGAAAATCTCTCAAAAGAGGAAAAGAGATGGCTATACATCTTAATGACACTCAATACACAGAAGTTGACACAGAAGGACTGCTAGAAATGGAAAGACTAGTAATTAAGATGAAGCAATGACATAATTGATAGAGAAGAATAGTACCTTAATGAAAGGAAAAAAAGATTTCAAGATGGAGAAAGAAATTCAATCTGTTTCACTGTGTGAAGTTATTGAACAAAAGAAGAAAGAATTGGAAGATAAGCTCATAGCTAAAGAAGACAAAACGAAGATAGCTAGAAGACTCAAAGAATCATCATTTGAAGTTCAATAGCTTACAAATACTTAGCTTGATATGATAAATCAATTTTTAATTAAACAAATCAGGAAGCAAACAAAAAGGATTTGGAGAACACAAATCTAAGGTCACAAAATGAGTAATTGAAGAATGAGTTAAGGCATGAGAAGGAACTCATGGAAAAGATGAACAAACCAATTTAAGCAATCAAAAATTTTGAAGACATGGTGAAGTCACCAAGATAAAAAGATACATGTGGACTTGGATACAAGCAATCATCAACTACTAAAGAAGGAGAATCATTGAAAAGTGGAGAAAAAGGGAATGCTAAATCAAAAGAAAAACCCACATGTCCTAACTATGGAAAAATTGGACAACAAACATTTGTAGAAGAAAAAATGGTAAGAGAACTCCTTAACCTAAGCCAAGTGGTAATTGTTCTAAATGTAAGAAAGAAGGACATCAAGCTCATTAATGAAAAATAAAGAACAAAGATTCAACTAAAAAGATATCTATATTCTAATGCAGGACCATCTTGAGTGTAACAACAATCTTGCATCACCCAAAAATATTTTTATTTTCAATCTTTTCTATTTTGATAAGGACTAGTAGATAAGAGGGTTACTATTTCTGGGAAGTTGCTATTTTTAGTAAGTTTTTCGTACAAGCTCAATTGTTTTTGATATTCTACATGAAGGTTCATTTATCAATTGTAAGCCTACCATAAAAATCTCATTGCTCCAACTTAAGTATCAGAGAAGTTATTGAAAATTTTTGGTGGGAAATTTTTGAGAAAAATCTTTGAGCTCATTTTTTAAGGCCTTAGATGCCCCAGATGAGGTATGAAAACTCAACAAAAGGGTGCTAGCATGTTTTTCAACTTGTAGATCAGGACCTAGCATTTCCAAAAAGTGGTTATAATAGTCATCAGAGCAACAGTTCGAGAGTTATGATCTTCCAAAGTTGAGCTACCCAAAATTTCTAAAATAAATGTCAAAGATGTTCTATATGTTTTTTTAGGATCTATTGGCCCTAGGCATTAAGATTGAATGTCTAGAATCTTCTCAACTAGCATAAAATTCTACATTTGTAGCGATAATAAGAAGTTTATATTTTTTTCTCACTTTTGTTGTTGTTTCTTTTTGTTGTTATGTGTTTATGGTATTAAGGGGAGCACCCTTCATCAAGTGGTATCAAAGCTAGAGTTCTTGAGTGTGTGGATATATTGTTGATTATGAGGTAGTTCACACTAGGTTCGTAGTTTGGGCTGAGCATGTAGATAGATCACCAATTGTGAGGCAATTTGCAATAGTGTTTCAATGAAAGCACAAAAAATGTCTCCATAAAGAGAGTGTGGTGGAAGAGCTATAAGTGTTAAAGCTAAGGGTTTTAGAGCCCTCCAAAGACAAATGCAAGCATTGGAAGAAAAAATTCATAGAGGAACAAATCTTTTTGTAAGAGATGAAAGTGAGGAAAGAGGACAAAGAAGAAGAAAATGTCGAAATAGAGGTAGTTCTAAACCATGGGGAAGAGAGGATTTTTAAGGCCATCTCCAAGATTGGAAAAAGACCTAAGTTTTAGGGTCCCACATTTTTTGTAAATCTTAACCCAAAGGATTTGATCAATTGTATCAATGAAATGGAGGAGTACTTTAAGTATGAAGATATTGGGGATCTTGATAGGATCAAGTTTGTGAAGGTGAAACTGAAGAGCCATGCCAAGATTTGGTGGTAGGAGATTCAGTTGGAGTAGAATAGAAAGGGAAATAGAAAATCATCATATGGGATCAGACTATAGCTAAACTAAAGAAAAAATTCATTGTTGTGGATTATGAGCTAGATCTATTAAAGAAAATGTAAGGGTTGAAGCAAGAAAGAAAATATGTTCAAGAGTATACCGAAGAGTTCTATCAAGTTCTCATTAGAACCGACCGTGCTGAAGCTAATAAGGAGAAAGTAGCCCATTATCTTAATTGTTTAAAGTTGAGTATTCAGGATGAGCTAAGTTTGGTTTGAATGAATAGTATTGAGTAGGCATACCAATTCTCCCTAAGAGTCAAGGAGAAAATGAGAAAAAAGTTTGATAACAAGAATAGTGGTAGAGGTCATGGTGGAAGATCTAGTGGATGATCTTATGGAGGCCATAATGATGATCAAAATAATAAGGATGAGGCTTGAAGTAGTAGTCAAAACTAGAGTGGAAACAATTCCAATCATTTCCATAATTAGAAAAATAGAGATCAGAGAGTAAGAGGTAGAGGACAAAGATCTAGAAGAGGAGGCTTTTGTGGGAAATGTTTTTACTTTGGAAAAGAAGGGCATAGAGCATTTGAATGTTCCTAACACCAAGGAAGGGAAGATCAAAGAAAAGAAGGTCAAGATAGAGTTTTACATATTGATGAAGGTGTTAGATCATCACATTCTAAATATGCTAAAAGAGGAGAAGTCCTAGTTAATAGAAGAGTCTTGTTGAATGGTGAGAATGAACCTAATCAAAGAAGGATTTTTTTTTTGGAACAGGTGCAAATGTGAAGATAAGTGTTGTAATGTGTTCATTGATGCTAGAAGTACTAACAATCTAGAGTCACAAACAATTATCACAAAATTGAAGTTGAAAAGGCAGAAGCACCTGCACCCATACAGTATTACCTAGGTGCAAGATGAACATAAGGTCATGGTCAATGAGTAGCACTTAGTGAAGTTCACTATTGGAAGCTACCAAGATGAGGTACTTTGTGATATCATACCTATGGACATATTTATTATGTTACTAGGTAGGTCATGGTAGTTTGATAGACATGTTGTAAATGATGGGTGAACAAACACCTACACTCTGACCAAGGATGTAGTGAAGCATAAGTTAAAGTCATTAAAGGAGAAAGAAGAAAAGGTATGTAGTGCTACAAAAATATGGTTTGTTGATGCAAATGAGTTTCTCAAAGGTATGAAGCATGATCATATGTGTTTTGCTATAATTCTAAAGGATAGTAAAGAAGAAGTAGAAGGGGTAGTTATAGAAGTTGCAAATATGTTGGGAAAGTTTTTTGATATTGTATTACATAATGTACTTGATAGATTTCCCCCAATGAGGAAGATCAGTCACTGGATGGATTTGGTTCTAGGAGTATGTTTACCAAACAAGGCAGCACACAAAATGACACCAATAAAAAGTGAAGAATTCAATAGACAAGTTTATGAGTTGTTGTAGAAGGGGTTGATTTGAGAGTCTGAGTTGATGTTCTATACCAACCATATTAGCACCAAAGAATAATGGAGAATGGAAGATGTGCATAGGTTCTCACACTATCAACAAGATCATAATCAAATACAAATTTCTATTATGAAGGATGGATGATATTATGGACTATTTGAGTGTGGCTAAGTATTTCACAAAGATAGATCTGAAGGGTGGGAACCATAAAATTCTCATCAAAAAGGAGATGAATGCAAGATCTCTTTCAAGGCAAGGGAAAGACTGAACAAGTGGTTAGCCATGCCTTTTGGGCTAACCAATGCACCAAGAAATTTCATGAGGCTCATGAATGAGGTGCTAAAGGAGTTTTTGGGTAAGTTCATTATTGTTTACCTAGATTATATTTTAATCTTTAGTAAGGCATTAGAGGACAATTTGATTCATGTTTGAAAGGTATTTTATAAGTTGAGTGAAGAAAAGGTTTTTATAAACCTGAACAACTATAGTTTTATAAATAAGGAGTTAGTGTACCTAGGATTTGTAGTGTCAACAAAAGGTCTAAAAATGGACCCAGAGAAAATGAAGGCTATCCTTGAATGACCTACTCTAAGGAGTGCAACAAAGGTAAGATCTTTTCATGGACTATCTAGTTTTTATAGAAAATTCATAAGAGGTTTTTGCAGTATTTGTGGACCCTTGACTGAAATAATGAGAGGGGATAGGAATGAATTTAATTAGACTATAGTAGTAGATAAGATTTTTAATTTGTTGAAAAAGAAAGTTACTAAGCATCTTGTTTTAGCACTTCCTGATTTTAACAAGGTTTTGCAAGTAGCTTGTGATGTTAGTGGTACTACAATAGGAGATGTTTTGAGCCAAGAAGGTAGACATGTTTCTTATTTTAGTGAGAAGTTGAATGATGAAAGACAATATAATGTTTATGATTAAGAATTTTATGCAATAGTCCAAGCATTGAAGAAGTGGAGACACTATCTTCTTCCTAAGAAGTTTTTTTTTGTATACTAATCATCAAGCTTTAAAATATTTGAATAGTCAAGGAAAATTAAACCAAAGGCATTTGGAGTGGGTTGGGTTTTTGCAAAGATATACATTTTTTTTTGAAACTTAGGAGTGGGAAGTCTAATAGAGTTACATATGCTCTTAGTAGAAGATAAATTTTTCTAATAAAAACATAGATAGAAGTGGTTGGGTTTAAGGAACTCAGTACTTTGTATTTAGATGATCATGATTTTGGTGAAGCATGGAAGGCTTGTATAGAACCTGTTAGACTTGATAGGACAAAGTGGTTGGATTTCATGATTTAAGATAGTATATTAATCAAATGAATCTAGTTGTGCATTCCCAAAAGTTCAATGAGAGAGAATCTCATAAAGGATAAGCATAGTGGAGGATTGGTTGGACATTTTGGCAGAGATAAAACCATAGCTTTGGTTTTTGAGAATTATTATTGGCCATAGTTGCAGAAAGATGTGAAGAAGTTAGTAAAGAGTTGCATAGTATGTTAGATGGTGAAAGGAGTGTAGCAGAATATAGGGTTGTATCAACCATTACATATACTAGATAAGTCGTGGGAGGATGTTCGCATGGATTTTGTTCTTGGATTACTGAGAACATAGCATGGGAATAATTATATTTTGGTGGTAGTTGACAAGTTTTCAAAGATGACACATTTTGTTCCTTGCAAGAAGACTAGTGATGTTATTCATGTAGCAAAGTTGGTTTTCAAAAAAGTGATGAGACTATGTGGTCTGCCAAAGAGTATAGTTTTAGATTGAGATACTAAATTTGTGGGTAATTTTGGTGTACATTATGGAAGACATTAAAGATAGATTTGAAGTTTAGTTCATCACATCATCCACAAACTAATGGACAAACAAAAGTGGTGAATAGGAGTTTGGGAAATTTACTAAGATGTTTTGTTGGAGACAAGCCAAAAGGATGAGGTTTGATTTTACCATAGGTAGATTTTTTATATAATAATTTTGTCAACCATAGTATTGGTAAGTCACCATTCCATATTGTTTATACGAGCAATCCTAGAAATGCTTCTGAATTGAGGTAGTTGGGTAAAGTAAATATAAGTAGTGTTGAAGCAGAAGGTTTTGTTGAACATTTGAAGAATATAAATGAGGAGGTGAGGAAGCACATCATAAAGATGAATACATAGTACAAGGCTAAGGAATATGTGAAAAGGAGGAATAAGGAATTTTATATTGGAGATGGATCTATAATCTACAATCTCTAGCAATATGTCCAAATTTTTTTCACTTATAAAACATGATACCATTTCTTACAAAATTGTTTCCTCTAAAAGGTCTATTATCTTTAGAGTTAGTACCTCTAAACATTCTTCCATTATTATTGTTAAATCTAGGTTTCCTACATTCACTAGATTTATGTCCAAAACCATAATAGTTATAACAAGAACTAGAAATAGAATTAGTATATTTACATGTACAATCCTTCTTTCTATGGCCAACTTCATTGCATGCATAACACTTTTCAGTAAATTTCCTTCTTACTTTTTTAAGTGGTTCAACTTGTTTAGGTACATATTTAGATTGACTTGATTGTACCTTGATCTGATCTTTTTATTGTGGCTCGAATTGTTAGATCACAAGATCTAGTTCCTTAGAAGCTTTAGATATTTTAGATGATTCTCCTCCAAAGTATCTAAGACTAGTCTTATCATAAGGATGTCTCTATGCAAAAATCTTCCCATCAAGCTTTTCACCACTTAAATACAAGTTTTCCAGATGTTTCTTATACTATGTAAGTTCTACTTTCATAATCACACTATAATTTTCAAATTTTTCATATTTTAACTTTGAAAATTTAAGTTTGGATGTCACCTTTGTAATCTTTAATCTCAAATCTACATTCTTGGATCTCAATTCTGATTCAATCTTCTTGTCATCACCCTTCAAGCTTAATTTCAGATTTATAATTTTGAGTTCATGCTTCAAGATCTCATTCTCTTTCTTAAGCCTTGAAACTTCATCATTTTCCTTGATCTAATCTTTAGATTCTTTCTTGGATTTGGCATGTTCTATCTTGTCCTTCAAATTTTCAATGTAATATTTTGCATATTCATAGTTATCTTTCAGAGTGTCTCTCTCTTTAGTAAATGCATCAAGTTGTTTGGGAGCGTCTTCTAGGATCTTTTGTAAGTGATCCATATCTATAAAGATCTTACTCAAGTTATTTCTCTGAGTAACTATGCTCTGATACCAACAGTTAGAAATCAGCAATATTGAGGGAGGGTAAATCACCATTTTAGAAATTTTTTCCCAAATATAGATATCATTAACAATATTATAACTTGCATAAATTAATAAATAGATTAAGTTTAATAGTAAAATAACCATAAAGAAAAGAAACACATAACACAATATTTTGTTAACTAGGAAAACTATGGCCAAGGGAAAACCCTAGGTTGGATGGTACCCATAAATTGATCCATTGATCAAAAGTATCTTGTGAATGAAATTGACCTTGTTAGGAGTCTATTACATATGTATAGTGTCTCAGTCCTTGTTAGAGGACTAGGCCTTGCCAAAAGCCTCAACCTTATTTGTATGTGTTAATACAATTACAAAATTTATGCAAGATGAGCCCATGGCCCAAACATGCAATATACAATGATATTCAGTATACAAAAGTATATATACAATAACCTCTTTTTCAATGTTGATATCTTCAACATCTGATGTGATATTTGTATTTTGTTGTGCCATCTTTGCATGCTCTATCTCTTACTACTCTAATTATAAATTTCACATCACAAAACAATAACATAGATATCATGATAACCACACTTAACTTAGCATTTAAAATCTTTCCTTTATACTATAATATTTTTTTTATCGTCATCCTTCATGATTCCACACATATCTCAAAATATAAAATTATACTTCATCCACTTAGAGTTAACATATAGGCTATCATCCCTACCTACAAAAGTAATTACTTTAGTTTAAAAAATTCCTCAACATAAAACATATCATTCCTTAACATTTTCTTATTTAATTAGCTCGATACTACTACTGGAAAAATTGTCATAACTATGTCTTTACTAACCATACAACCTCGTATTCTCAGTTGTGGGATCCTCATACTCTATTTCATAATCAAATGCATATGTGCTAATAATGTCTCTATGAAGCTCACTAATCAAATTTGTGTCTATGCTAACAAATAACCTTCATGATACGTGGACAATTTTCTAAGTCTTACTTCCAAAAATTTATCTCCATACTTTTCTCACTCAAAATTGAGTATATTTTGCCATAAACAAAAACCTCACACTTATCTACCCTAGAAAAATTTCTAATAGTATGAACATGATATTTTTTATTTACAACATTGGAGGAATGTAAAGGGCTTTTCATTTTCAATTCAAACCATTATGGGGAGTGACAAAAGTTAATTCTATGGATTTGATACACCTTATTAACATGTGGTGACATTTTAGTATCCTCATTAGGACAACTACCTTTTCGACAAGAGGGAGGAATTTTTTTAATTTTGAATTCAAAAGTGGTTATTAAACTATGATGAGCCTTTCTCAAATTTATTGCTACATTTTTAATTTGAAAAAGGTGTGTAGTATCTAAGATAAAATACAAAGGGATTTTTTCAGTAACAATAGGATAAGATTAATTAATAATGATGAGTTGTGGATTTATGGCATTTAAGTTGCCATAATTTCCTTATTATGTGGCATTCTAAATGGAGTAATAATACCTAATTGATTGTATTTTTTTCCCATGAGATAGCTATATGTGATCTCAACATCATTCACATAGAGTATTATTTCTTGGGGAATTGTTTAGTTGGTTAAGATTGGATTGCTAGATACTCTACTAGATTTTGGATTTTTTTCACTATTGAAGGTGGAATTATGTTGGATTCTCTTAAGATCTGGATGTGGATGTAGGTGAAAATGAAGAGATGCATGTTAATCCTATGCATATTAAGCCAAGTCATATTGAGAGATCCATCAAAAATAATCATGCAACTTGGAAGTGTATGCATGAGGGGTGAGGTTCTTTTCATAAATGCATTAAGGGCTATGATGAGAATGTCTCTATGCAATTTTTCAATACCTAGAATGACTAGTGTATCAGTTTTACTGGGATCTCATTTGAGATTATGAAGAGGTGATTGTTAGAGCCAATGGAATATCCCTTGAAGGCAGAAACTAGAGAAAGAAAGGGAGATTTTTTAATGAAGTCAGCCTAAGAAAATTCTTCAACCCTAATGAAAAGTCAGTTTGTATGTGTGGTGGCTTTGAGAGAGAATCTCTTTTACCTCCTTGGGATCAGTTATGATACATTATTATGTGCTATCTTACATTGAAGGGTCAATTTCAAATTCTAAATTATTACCATTTCCTTATATAGAATCACTTTAGAAATCATGACCTTATTTCCTTTCCTTACCTTATTGTGCATTCTATGGAAGAAAATATTTTTAAAATTAGGAAGAAAGGTTAGGATGGTAAGTCTTACATTTTGTTTCACCCATCCTTCATATTCCTCCTCTATAATTTTCACATGGCTCTTTTTCCTCCTTGAGTCATTTTTTTTCAAGTCCTCTCCCCCCCCCCAACAACCTTTCACCTTCCACTTCTACTCGTCAAAATTATTAATTTTAATGTTGAGGACGAAGTGGGTAGAAAAATATCCCTCATCTATAGGAATAATTTGAAGAAGGGTGATCAAAAGAATAGGCAAAAATAATGTTTAATTTTTACTTTTTTGGTTTGTAAATTAGTTCAATGGAGAGAAAAAAGATTGCAATGAGATCTTCTAGGGTTTATAGGGCCTCCATCTAAATTCTTGTTGATTTCCATTAGTTTTCATACCACATTTTCTATGGGAATAAGATTTCATTTATAATGAGTTTGGCCTTCTCTAGCCTAGCAGTTAATGTCGGTGCTAGAGTTACTATTGCTACTAGAGATAATGGTTCTTTCAATCAAATGCCCACACAAGTTTGTTCCCAAAGTGTTCCACAAGATAATTCCTCTCTTGATATTATTTTGAATACCAAGGAGTTTTATAGTGCATGCACCTAGTTAGAACAACAAACCCTTATTGGGTATTTTGTAGGTTGTACTCCTTCTTAATGCATGCTACAAGAATGGGTTTCCAAGGTTTGGACACCTCATGGTGTTCACCTTAAAGGTGTTCAAAGCCAACCAAAGGCTTTTTTCATTTTTTCTTTAGCAATGCAAGACAAGATGAACATGTTTTTGTGCAAGGCCCCTAGACTGTTAGGTCCTCCTTCCTAGCTTTTTAATGTTGGTTGTGAGATTTTTCAATTTTTTGTGATTGGAAACTTAACGTAACCATTTGGGTGGAGTTACCTAGGCTTCCTATTCCTTGTTAATCTTTTTTACCTACTATTGTGTAAACCATTGGCAAGGTTTTTTGCCTTGTACTAGCCAAGTTTTTCAATGCTCATCCCCAATGTAGGGTTATTGTGGAGGTTGACCTATCTAAGGACTTCAAAGATTCATTGGAAATTAAGATAGGTGGTACCACCTTTACTTAGAAGGTACTTTACCTTAACCTTTCGAATACCTACTATTGGTGCCAGTCAGCTAAGCATAAGATTAGGGATTGTCCCTTATTAGACTATAACCATCCCTTTGCTTTGGAAACCAAGCTCACTACAGCCACCAAGAAAGATGAATGGACTATGTTGGTGGAAAAAGGGAAGGTTTTGATTGTTGCTAAGGTGAGCTCTTTGCATGTGGATAATGATAAATCTAGCTCAAGCTAGATACCCATAGATTCCTCAATTCCATTGCTCCCTTCAACACTTTTTTAAAACCCTAGAGGCTAGGGGATAGTGGGTATTCCTACCCCAGATCTACAACATCTCTAGACTTGAGTGTCGCAAGCAGTGTTAATGATTACCAAACAAAAGCTACACCAATCTTGCAACCCAAATGGCCATGATGAGTTTTTTAACAATGGGGAGAAACTTCAGAGGGCCATTGCTATTGATGACCCCTCTTTTGAGCCTCCTTATTTTTTTCACAATAGCTTCTCCTCTCTAGGGAATGAGGATGACATGAAAGCTAAGTTACCATAAACTTCCTTTCATGGAATGTGTAGGGGCTAACAAACCTCCCTAGAAAATATTTTGTATGATACCAAGCATCAGTTTGATATTAATGTACTTTATCTCCAAGAAGTTAAAGTTGCAGGGTTTCTTCTTGCCTTAGCTTGTAATGTTATTTGGCCAGATAGTGTTATTTTTGCTTCTCCGCATGAAGCTGGTCAAGGTGGTGTTACTCTTCTCTCCCCTTGTTTAATTTCCTCTATTATTTTGCATGGTTCTGACCCTTTGCATAGGGTTGTTTCAATTTTGCTATCTTTTCAAAATCATTCTTTTGGTATTGTTAGCATTTATGCTCCTAATGATGTTATTAAGCATTCATACTTGTGGTGTTGGTCAGAAAATTATTTTCCACCTGTGACATGGGTTTTTTGTGGGGACTTCAATATGGTTGAGCTACCCTCTAACAAGGAAGGCCTTCTACCCTTTAGATAGGTAGTTGGTGAATGGGAGGCCAGTTTTACATGTGGAAAAAATTAAGACCTTTTGATCCTAAGGTTACTCACCACTACCTAGATAGGATTTGGCACACTTGGCTCAATTTTTGAGCTAGGTCTGACAAAATTTTCAAGAGACTTCACAGGGCTATGATTTCTATGCAATCCTTTTTTTTCCCTTTTCTTAAAAGCATGCCCTATCTATCACTCCTAATCCTAATGTGACAACTTAGGTAGAGGAGTGACCTAGTAGACAACTCTTTCACCTACATGACCACTCCCCCATTCTCTTTTATATCACCTAGCAAACAACTCAACCTCACTCGAGTAAAACCTAGTTTTATCATAGCACTTATTTTTCATCCCACCTACTAGTTGTTTCACACATATGTTTCTCAAATCTTGAGCCTCAGCCCTATGCTCATTTTGGATGGATTCAATTGTGGAATGATGTTATCTTTCATACTACAAGATTTCTTTGTATTTATAGTAGACAACTAGCTATGTATTGCAAGAGATCTTATGAAGACACTACTCTTGATCTATGTATGGTCTCTAAGGCTCTTACCATGAATTTGTTTGAATGATGCTATCTTTCATACTATGATATTTCTTTGAATTTATGGTAGAAAACTAGCTATGTACTGTAGGAGATCTTATGAAGCCGCTACTCTTGATCTTTGTATGGCCGTTAAGGCTCTTACCATGAATCTGTTTGATACAAATCTCCAAGTTTAGCTTGCCAACATTTGGCACCAAAAGTAGGTTGTAGATAGTTATGTTGCTCGAGGAGCATAGATCAAAGCCCATCGCCATTGGTTGGAGGTTAGCAATAAGGTTTTAAAGGAATTTTTTAGTGCTTTAAGGGAGCATCACTCTACTATGGATATTAAAAGCATCTGACAAGATCAGTAGGTTCTCACCAACCTATCAAATATTATTTAGGCTTTTCTTCATCATTATGAGAAGTTTTTTACGGCTTAGGGGCCCTCTATTACATGTGATCAAGCACTACAAGCTTGCCTTGAAGTTACCCCTAATAGGCTTGCTCCCAGATAGTATGCCTTTTGTAACCAAAAGCTAATGCTTGCAAACTTAAAGGAATCTATCCTATCCATGGCTGATGACAAAGCCCCTAGATGTGATGGCTTCCCTTGTGAGTTCTACGAGGTGTTTTGGGATGACATTGGCCATGACTTACTTCAAGTTTATCATGAAGCATACAACACTAATTCATTGGGTAATATCATCAACAAAGGGAATATTAAATTCATACCTAAAGCTAGTGATCCTAAAGAAATTTGCAATTGGAGACGCATCACCTTATTGAATGTCTCCTACAAGATAATTGCCAAAGCCATCTCTCTTAAAATTCGGCATTTTCTCCCTTAGATTGTTTGACCTAAACAAATTGGTTTCATCAAGTCTCGTTATATCTTGGACAATATCATTGCTATCTGGAAAGGCATGGAATGGGCCAGGTAATAAAAATAATAGGCCCTCTTCCAGAAGATTGATTTCGCCAAAGCATACGACCGAATTGAATGACCTTTTATTTTAGCTATGCTTCAAGCTCTAGGTTTCAGCATAGTATTTCATCAATCAATGCAGTTTCTTTTTTGGGATGCCTCTACTTGCATCACCATTAATGTTCATCAGTTTAAAGCTAGAGCTCTTTACATCTACCCATCAAGGTTGTCCTCTTGCATCTTCTCCCTATATTTTGGTAGCCAAGGGCTTTGGTTACTTGTTGGCATGCTATTTCATGAGGTCTGGTGCATGTGGTATTTCTTTACCTGAGTCAACCACTTAGCTGGTTAATGGTCATTTTGTAGATGATTCTTTCCTCATGTTGATTGAGGATGAGGAGAATATTACCAATGCTTTGCAGTGTTTGGACACTTTTTGTCTTACTTTAGGGTCTACTATCTAATGGCACAAAACCATTTTCTACTAACAATCTTTTATGTTAGGCCCTCACTGGTTGCAACAATATGGGTGGAAATGGGTCCAACATGGTAAAAATTTTAAATTTTTGGGCATTTGGGATTTTCTTTTCAAGCATCTCCTAAGGAGTTTTGGACTGTTGTGCTTGCTCAAATTGAGGAGAAGTTGGAATATTGGATCACTAAGCCTCTTTGAATTTTTTGAAAGTTTCAAATATGCTTCAAAGTGCTTGTTGCTACTCATGTGCACTATTCTTCTTGTTTGGATCCCTCTAAAGCCTCAATATACCTTAAATTTGATTTTCTTCTTAGGGACTTTCTCTGGGCCTCTAATGTTGTGCATAATGGCTTTCATAGAGTTACCTAAGACTTCTATTGTTTACCCAAGGATTTTAGTGGTCTTGGCTTGCTTTCTACCTACAAGTAAGGGATATCCCTTTGTGCCAAGTGGGTCATATGGGCTCTCACATGAGATGAGGCCTAGAAAATTTTGTTATGACATTGCATTTCTTCAAGTTTTCTAGTTAACCGACTAGCCTAGAAGTGGATTGGTTTTCAAACCCTTCTTCTGACTTTTGAACTTGTTTAGATTCAGGGCACTTTTGTTGCTAAGAGCATTTGGAAATCTTGGGAAGCCATCAAATCTTTTCTTCACTAGGCTAGTAATGGATTTAGAGATGGGCTCTCAATGAACCAACAAAACCTTTGGTAGTGGCCCTTATTTGCCACCTAAGGTGTTCCTATAGCCAAGATTCAAGGAGCCAGTGCTTTGCATTTATTTTATAGGGGTATTAAAAAAACCCAAAGATTTATTCTCTAGGATTTTTATGAGCCTTCACTCATGGGAGGATTTTTAGGTGCAATTTAGGCTATCCATCCAGATCGATAGACAATTGATCTTCTAGTTTATGTGATTCCTTCCAATTTTTTACACAAGCTTGGGATTCACTCATCTCACCCTTGGTGGAAAGATTGAAAGTGGTACCTTCCCACTCTAATGACTAGTTACAAGCCCAAGATGGGGCATCAATGGCTAGTTCCCCATCTTCTGATGGTTGATACCCTCAACTAGAATTGGCATCTGCATTCTTTGCATAAGACTTGGAGTCTTAGATTTTTCACTATCTAGAATACCATCACAGAGCCAAAGATTGCTCATTTCACCTAGTGTGTCCTTTTCTAGGGTTTTCCTTTGGGTCCTCGGCCTCAGCATTTGGGAGTTCCTAATCCTATGTTCCCTTTTTGTGGCTAGACTAAAAGATTTTTTCATATTTTTTTTTTTTTGCAAAAGAGCCTAGAATTAGTGGCTCTAGATTTTTTAATTTTTGAGGTCTTTTCATCCATAGGCCTTCACTTGGCATATGGTGGTTCTGGGTGATGATCCCAGACTCCCTTTTAGAATGGAGATATTGTTTACACTCTAGAAAGATCACAATGTTGTTTTATTCTCTCACAAGATTCTTGATATTTATGTTGCAATGTACTCTAAATCATGTATATGTAATAATGTTGTGATGTAGATTCAAATAAAAACTGATAAGGTTGTGTTGTAAGTGGCTCACTTCTAGGAGCTACTTGCTCACCAGGGAAATTTCCCTTGTATGGTTGCTTGAGTGCTTTTGGATGCTTTAGTCTGTGACCATACTCCTCCTCACAATCACTACAAGGTCAAAGCAATTTTTCTCACTACTCATAGACCCCCAAGTCATAGCCTCATCGCCATTCTCCCAGTGATGGCTTTTTTGGTTATCATTGTTGTTTATTGTGGAGCCTAATCAGTCCCCAAGTGAGAGATTGTTAGATTGTGGTGACTGATTGGGAAAGTACTATACATACTTCATAAATTCTTTGACGCTTGGGGCATAGCCCTAAAAACAAATTTGGGCCTATTTTATCGAGATTTTGGGCCAACATGTAATTATTAATTATAATCCTAAAGCAATAAAAATACTTGTATAAAAGAGCTTAAGGTTAGGGACTATTTCATAGTGGTGATGCAAAAATTGGTTCTTATGTCATATTGAGCTATAAGGGATTATAGATTGTAATCAAGTTCTAATCACTGGATCATAATAATATCATACTTTTTGTTTGGTGGATGTAGCCCAGGGATTGGGTGAACCACGTTAAATCTTGGTATCTTATGTTCTTTTCTATGTGATCTATTATTTTTTGTTATTGTTTATATTTGCACATAATTGTTATTTCTTGCTGTGGTTTAATCCTAACAAGTGGTATTATCTAGTGAGGTTTCTTTTTTAGTTATCCTCTACAGGAAAGTCTCACGGTTGAGTGGAAGTTTCACAATTGAGTGGGAATGATGGCAGATGAGGGTAACTTGAGGGTTGTTAGGTTTAATAGGCAGAACTTCCAATTATGGAAGATGCAAATGGAAGACTATCTTCATCAAAAGGATTTATGGAAGCCATTAGAAGGAAAAGCCAAGAATCAGGGATCTATGTCAAATGATGAATTGGATCTTTTGGACAGAAAGGTACTTGGAAGTATTAGATTATGCCTGGCACCATCAGTGGCATTTAATATTACAAAAGTGAAGATAACAGAAGAGTTAATGAAAACCCTAGTGACACTATATGAAAAACACTCTACTTCAAACAAGGTATTTCTCATGAAGAGTTTATTTAATATGAAAATAGCAGAAGGTGGATCTATTGTAGATCATTTAAATGAGTTTAATACTATTACTAGTCAGTTGTATTCTATGGGTATCAATTTTGAAGAAGAAATTAGGGCTCTCTTGATTTTGTGTTCTTTGCTTGAAATTTGGAATGGCTTGGTAATGGTTGTCAGTAATTTTTTTCTTGGATCTACTACTCTAAAATATGATGATGTGATCGGTGTTATTTTGAGTGAGGAAACTCATAAGAAATCCTCAGGTGGATCTACATTAGGAAGTGCTTTGAATACACAAAGTAGCGGTAGAATAACTGAGAGAGGAAGTAATTCTAGAAATTGTGGGAAATGAAGAGAGAAGTCAAATGGGAGGAGGTCTCAATCGAGAGGACCAAACAACTACTGGTACTGTGGGAAACTAGGTGATAAAGAGAAAGATTGTTGGAATTGAAAGAAAAATGAAGGAGATAAACCAGATGGAGACAAGGAGGCAAATGTGGTAAGTAACAAATCCGAAGACGATGCTTTGCTTCTATCTTTAGAAAGTGTTGATGATTCATGGGTTTTAGATTATGGTGCTTCATTTCATGCTATAGCTCATAGAAGTTATTTCATTGATTATGTCCAAGGGGATTTTGGGCTTGTTTATTTGGGGGATAATGAACCCTGTTAGATTGTTGGAAAGGGAAAATTTAAGATTAAGTTGCAAAATGGGAATCATTGGCTACTACATGAGGTAATACATGTTCCAAGGTTGAGTAGGAATTTAATTTCAGTAGGGAAACTCAATGATGAGGGTTGTGTAGTTACTTTTAATGATAAAAATTGGAAGGTTTCAAATGGTTCCCTTATAGTAGCAAAAGGTGTGAAAGTAGGCATCTTATATCTTTGTATAGGTCATATTGCTCCTTCTACTTTAATTATTTTAGAGAGAAATGAATGTTCGAGAACAATTGTTATAGTTGAGCAGGGAGAACAAATAGTTATTGTAGATTCTGATACAGTGTTGTGGCACAATAGACTTGGGCACATGAGTGAGAAAGGTATGAAAGTATTTCATTAAAAAAAAAAATTACTAGGTGTGAAATGTGTTAATATGGATTTCTGTGAAAGTTGTGTGTATGGAAAACAAAAGAGAGTGAGTTTTGGAAAGACTAGGAAAGAAACAAAAAGGAGAAATTAGAGCTTGTGCATACTAATGTATGGGGATCAGCTTAGGTATCTTCCCTTGGAGGCTTTCATTATTATGTTACATTTATTGTTGATGCAACTATAAAGGTATGGATTTATTTTCTTATAAAAAAATCTGATGTATTGCAAACTTTTAAGAAATTGAAATTCTTGGTTGAAAATGAGACTGGTAAGAAATTAAAATGTCTCAAATCTGATAATGGTGGTGAGTATTGCATTCATGAATTTGAAGATTATTTCTCCACTAATGGTATTCATAGAGAAAAAATTGTTCCAAGGACTCGACAAGAAAATGGAGTGGCTGAACGCATTAATAGAACTATAATCAAGCATGCAAGGAGCATGAGGTTGCATGTTAGGTTGCCCTTATACATGTGGGTGGAGGTTATCAATACTATTGTATATTTGATTAATAGAGGTCTCTCTACTCCTTTGGGTTGTGGTATTCTACAGGAAGCATGGACTAGTAAGAAGGTGAGTTCTTCTTTTCTCAAGACCTTTGGTTGTGAATCATTTTCTCACATAGATTTTGAAAATAGAACCAAGCTGGAAGCTAAGTCAAAGAAATGTGTAACTATTGGATATGGCAATAATGAATATGGTTATAGGCTTTGGGATTTTGAAAATCATAAAATTTTAAGAAGCAGGGATGTCATATTCAATGAGAAAGTGTTGTACAAAGATCTATTACAGCAACTAGAGAAGAAAGAAGATGATTATCTAGTGTTGGATGATACTCCAAAAGCTGATGGTCCAGCCATTCCTCATGATGTGCAACAACTGCAACAAAAAGACCACACACACCAATGAATTTTATGATGAAGCTAGGCAGGTGGTTACTAAGATTCAGTGGGAGTCTGCAATGAAAGATGAAATGGACTCTTTGCTGAAGAATAAGACATGGGATTTATCCAAGTTTTCGGTAGGTAAAAGAGCTTTACAAAATAAGTGGGTTTACAGGTTGAAAGAAGAGGAAGGAGGTGAAAAAATATTTAAAGCCAGGTTAGTTGTGAAAGGATTTCCATAGAAAAAGGACATTGATTTTGATAAGATATTTTCTCCTGTTGTTAAGATGACTTTTATCTATAATGTTTTAAGTCTTGTGGCTACTGAGGATTTTCATTTAGAGTAGCTTGATCTTAAAATATCCTTCCTTCATGGTGATTTGGATGAAGAGATATATATAGCTTAACCATAGGGATTTGAGCTCAAAGGTAAGGAAAACTTAGTGTGAAAATTAAAGAAAATTTTATATGGCTTGAAACAAGCACCTCGACAATGGTATCTAAAATTTGAGAATTTTATGTATAAGCATAGATATCACAGGTGTCATTCAAATCATTGTGTTTATTTTAAGAGGTTGAATGATGACAACTACATTATTTTATGTTTATATGTTGATGATATGCTTGTAGCTGGGTCTAACATGGATCATATTAAGGGGCTAAAATGGCAATTAGCACATGCATTTGCTATGAAGGATTTGGGGGCAAGAAAATTAATCCTTGATATGAAGATTTGTAGAGATAGGAAGAATAGAACATTGATGCTATCTGGGGATGATTATGTGGAGAAGGTGTTGAAATGTTTCTCTATGGAGAATGCTAAAGTTGTCAGCACACCTTTACCTGGTCATTTGAAGTTGACTAAGGAGATGTGTCCCAAGGCACAAGAAGAAGAGGATAAGATGTCCAAGGTACCCTATGCTTTAGCTATACGAAGCTTGATGTATGCTATGGTATGTACTAGGCCATATATTGCACATGCAGTGGGAGTTGTTAGCAGGAATATGAGTCATCCAGGAATTGAGCATTAGAATGCAGTCAAATGGATTCTTAGATATTTGAGATGAACATCCAATAAGTGTTTATAATTTGGGGGCTCTACTAATGATTTACAGCGCTATGTTGACTCAGATTTGGTAGAGAATATTTATACTAGGAGGAGTACTACAGGTTATGTCTTTACTATTGGTGGGGTAGCCATGAGCTAAGTTTCTAGGTTACAAAAGGTTAATGCTTTATCCACTATAGACGTAGACTATATAGCTGCTACAGAGGTAGCCAAGGAGATGATATGGCTTTAGTTCTTGTTGGAAGAATTGGGACACCTTTAGAAGGATAATTATTTGTTTACTGATAGTCAAAGTGCCATTCATCTTGCAAAGAATTCAGCTCTACATTCAAAGACCAAACACATATAGTTGTGGTACCATTCCATTCGGTTAGTTTTGGAGGATGGATAATTAAAGTTGGAGAAGATACATACAAATGACAATCTAGTAGATATGTTGAAAAAGGTAGTAACAAGGAAGAACCTAAACTCCTCTTTAGCTTCAGTTGGTCTTTTAGACTAAACATGAATAAAAGAATAACAAAGTCTAGGGTGGTTTGATCCAATGGGAGCCTCATGGAGTAGCGGCATAGCTACTGGATCAATCTCCAAGTGCGAGATTGTTGTTTAGTGTGGAGCCTAATCAGTCCCCAAGTGGGAGATTGCTAGATTGTGGTGACTAATTTGGAAAGTATTGTACATACTTCATAAATTCTTTGAGGCTTGCCAAAAAAAAATTTGGGCCCTATTTTATCGAGATTTTGGGTCGACATTATTAGTTATAACCCTAAAGTGGTAAAAATGCTTGTATAAAAGAGCTTAGGGTTAGGGATTCTTTCATAGTGGTGATGCAAAAATTAGTTCTTGTGGTAGTATTGAGCTATAAGGGATTATGGATTGTAATCATGTTCTAATAACTAAATCATAATAATATCAAACTTGCTATTTGGTGGACGTAGCCCAAGGATTGGGTGAACCACATTAAATCTTGGGGTCTTGTTTTCTTTTCTATGTGATCTATTATTTTCTGTTATTGGTTATATTTGCATGTAATTGTTATTTCTATCTGTGGTTTAATCCTAATAGTAATCACTTAGCCTACCTTTCTCAAAGGCTAGGCTCATGTTGGTCCCCAATGGCTGCCCCTATTGCCACTAATGCAAGTTGGCCATCTACTCAGTGTGAGCCCAAGTGGGCTTTCCCCTGGCTAGATTTAACCATTTCTCATCCCAGGGTTGATGAAGATAAAGACAAGGATGCTGATAAAGATGTTGCTACTACTGCTAGTTAGGTTCCTCCTAAGCCAACCAATAACCCCAAGGGCTTCTAGGGTTCTGATGACAAAGATCCTCCTTTACTTGGCACTTCTCTTGTAGCCTGAAGTTTTTATTTCTATCTTTTTTTAATGAATAGTTGATCTTTGGCCATGAGCCATTTGAACTCACGGGTTGATCTTGTATCCCTTAGCCCCTTTTGTGTGAATATGTATCTTTGAATTTTACATAATGGAAAAGTTCTATTTATTAAAAAAAAGGATAGGCAAGAGTGCACTATTAGTTCAGACCTTATTGGTAGAAAGAGGAATAAGAAGGCTACTAAAAGGAAGAAAAGGAAACCCGATAGAGGGAAGTATATTGATGATGAGAAGGAAGATATTACAAGTGAAGGTCTATAGAAAAGGGGTAATTATAGTCCTATGGATAGCCATTTGAGCTCCATGCCTTGCCATATTATTAACACTCTTAATATTGACACCCACACCCAAAATGGTACCAATCTTGGGGGTAATAATGGGGAATTTGATACTATCACCTCTCATGCTTTTCAAGGAGATAAAGATAAGCACAATTCCAAAAGAGATTAACGCCTGAGTTATCTTCAAGAGTTAGTGTTCAAGGTTGTACTAGGGATACTAATGCATTGGATTAGAGCATTAAAAAATTCATGAGGAGGTATAATAACTTGGATCAAAGATTCGATGAGGTGGTTAACTTTACGCACTCAGTGACTATCACTCTACATCTCCTTCATGCTTTTAAAAATGGGTTTTTTGCCTTTGTAGGTGTGGATACTATGAGCTCCTTGCACTAGTTCCTAGAAGATGACTAGCTTTATGTTGAAATGCCTCACAAAGAGAGGAAAAAGATCTATCTCTTTGTGTTTATTTTTCTTTTTAGATGTTTGTAGTTACTTGCACTTTTTTGAGGTAGGCTTCTTCTATAGTCTTTGGTTGGACTTAGTTTTGTTTTAATATATGGACACTGTATATGTTTAATTTATAGTATGTTATTTAGCCTATTGGCTATCATATTTTTAGAAATTAGGATACATTAATGTGGATAGGATGATAATGTGCTACTAGTGATTTTTTGTTTATTTTCAACTTTTAGTTATGGATAATCTCCATTTTTTTTCTTATTAATATTAAAAAAAAAGTTTCTCAAAGATTAAAAATATGCACGATAATAAGAATTAGGAAATTAGTGTTAGTTACATAGAAGGTATTAAAAACATTAGGTCTAGTATTCTTTTCTTTTATAAAAGTGTTCATGGAATTAAAGACAACAATTAAAAGAGCTGGTAGAAGGAATGGGTACAATTAGGGAGTACATAAAGATGGTGTTACCCATAGTAAGGATAAAGGAGATTCATATTTTAATAGAAATTAAGACATTATATTGAGTATTAAGTAAAATATATTGGCAACGTCATAACATATCACAAAGTGCATTTAATCTAGATAAGTTATATCTACATGAAGAGAGGAAAAGTTAAATGAGGTGGAAATTATCATTTATCACATGCTTACAAATTGATAGTTGATCCATTTGAGGGAAGGTGATTTGCAATAATTAGGAAATAATTATAATGATTTAATTAAATTAAATAAACTTTTTAATTAATTAATAGTATAAAAAGGGAAAGAGGAAGTACAATTGTTATCATAGAGAGATTGGTAACATACAAAAATACAGGGACAATCTACGAAAAAAATACATAAAAAGGAAGAGACTTTCATTTACACTATAACCATCTTATTCTTGTTAGAAATAGGGAATACTAAGAGGGGTGGGGGGGAATGAATCAGCATTCCACAAACAATATTTTGCCCAACTATGAATGGCAATTTCAAACCTTAAATTGCCTATATGAGTAAATTGATAAAGAAAATAACAATCATATAATATAGAAATTCATAACACCATATTTCATTAACTAAGTAAACCCTAGACAAGGGAAAACCCTGATGGGCATGGTTGTTAAAAATAATAGTCCACCAATATAACTGAGAGGGGGGTAAAGGAGGGGTGAATCAGTTATCCACCTAAAACATTTATCAACCTTAATTAATCTTAACCATGTAACCAAAGTAAAAAAAATCCATAACAAGATGCACATGCACAATTACAGTAGATTTTTTAACTAGGGAAACCCTTGATCAGAGGGAAAACCCTGGTGGGAATGATGGCCACAAATATATATATATATATATATATATATATATATATATATATATATATATTCTTTTTTAGAGGATGCGCCCTTTTAGGAGTCTATAAACATATTCAATATATAAGAGTTCCTTTTAGGAAACTATGAATCCTTGTTAGAAGATTCTAACCTTGTTAGGAGTTCTGTCGACCCTATTAGGAGTTGTAAAAGTTAGAAGAACCCACTGTCCAAATCGCTTCTGGAGCAAGACCACTGAACTTCATTGTCCAACTGATCTCTCAACTATTCCTTGTAGAATAATTGTTTGTACTATGATTTATCCTCTTTCATCTATCCTATCAACCAGACCAATCACTATCAGACCTTGTAGACTAGGTAAAAAACCTCGGATCTCAAAATAAAACCTAAAAAATGAAGTTTTCTCCAACTTTGCTTAGCTCTACTTATCTTCACATATCGACCTGATTACTTAGTGTTCATATCTTTTCTCCTCTTTTAACTCTTTTCCTTTTTCTTATATCCAAGGAAAATGTTCTTCCTTTTTACTAAGTTCATAAAACAATTCCCTTGAGTCTACTACCACACCTTCTCAATTAATTATTATAGGACCTCATTAAGATCCATACCAACTTAATCTTTATCATTGTTCTTCTATCAAATACCATAGAAAACTGTTATGTTAACATCAATGACAAACACAGTCATGAATGTAACATATCATCATGATAATGATATAATGATGTTTCTACAATACTCCCCCATAGGAATATCATTAACATTCATGCTTTCAACAATTTCCCCCTTTGGAATTGATGGCAACATAGATGAAAAACATCTAGTTCCAAGAATACCAAATGTTAAAGATTGTTATCCTTTCTTTTCAAATCCTCTTCATCAATCATACTAGCATATGTGTTTCCTTAAACTTATTAGTGATATTAATTGTTCACATGCTTCTCCCCCATTGATATACCTCAATGTGCTATGTAACTTCATTGAAATACCTTAATATCCTCTGTAACTTCTCCCATGTATCAAAATGGTTTTCATGTTGTAATCTCTCCCCCATTAACATCAATGACAAAGGTTTCAACAACCATCTATCATTGTGTCCTGTCAATCTCTATAACAATAGTTTTTGACCTGCTCAAGAGTCCAAAGACATTGTTCAAAAAAAAATCTATCAAGATTCCTAGATGACTCTATCCATCATAGATACTCCCCCATACAAGAAGCATCAACATTCTAATTATAATTTTTTGTTGTTGCAACATATTCTACCTCTATTTTACTCTATGAGATATAATCCTACTTCTTGCTTAACCAAGAAACCAATCTTCCTCCAAGAAATAATGCTCCACCACTGGTGCTCTTTTTGTCATCCATACTACCTATCTAATCAGCATTAGTATAAGCATATGATGTGAAATCATTAGATCTATCATACCATAATCTGACCTTTGATGTTCCCTATAGATATCCAAATATCCTCTTAACTACTGCATAATGTGCTTCTCTTGGGCCATCTTGAAATCTTGTAACAATTCCAACTACATTTTCCTTATCTAGCCTTGTGTGAGTCAGATATTGCAATCCTCTAATCATAGATCTATACTTCTTTTTCTCAATAGTAGGTGTCTCATTCTTTGTAAATAACTTGTGTCTAGTTATCATAGGTGTTCCAACTAGTTTACGTGCTTCCAAACTAAAAATTTTCAATAGATATTCAAAAGACTTATTCTAAGAAATAATGATTCCTTCTTTATCTTGCACAATCTACAATTCTAGGAAGTATTTCATTTCCCCTATCATGCTCATTTCAAGTTCCTTCTTCATTTCTTCTACAAACTTGTCACTTTCACTATCATCTCCTCCAAATATGATATCATCAAAAAAATATTACCAAAATCAACAATCAATCAGCTATTTCTTTCAAGTATATATTACTATCTTCCACACCTTTGCTAAATCCAAGTTTTGTCAAATGCTTGTCCAACCTTCCATACTAGGTTTCGGATGCTTGTTTTAGGCCATACAATACTTTCTTCAATTTTCATACCATGTGCGTATCATCTATTAAAGGAAAACTTTTAGGTTGTTCTATATATACCTCTTCTTCAAGTTCTCCATTCTAAAATATTGACTTGACATCCATCTCATACACTTTGAATTTCGTATGTGTTGCATAGGATAATAATAACCTTACTACTTCAATTCTTGTCATAAGAGCATAGGTTTCTTCATAGTCTTCTCCTTCTCTTTGTGACTAACCCTTACATACCAATCTTGCTTTGTTTCTTACAACTTCACCTTTTTCATTCATCTTGTTCCTATCACATTCTTGTATGTTGGTCTAGGGACCAAATCCCATGTCTCATTCTTCACTATCTAATCCAATTCTTATTTCATAGCTTGCTTCCAATTGTAAACTCTGCATACCTCATCTACATTCTTTGGTTCTACTTGATATATCAAAAAAATTCTCCATTGATTCTACTCCTTTTCATCACACCTTTATCTTTGGTGCCAATGATCTACTCTAGTGGATGATTCTTTGTTGAATATTCTTAGTAGAAGTAGGAGTTTTTATCTCAACTCTTAGCTCTGTTCTAGGTTCCAAACTTTGTTCCTTCCTTAGCTCACCTTCATTCTACAAATCATTGTTAGTCTCAAAGAATACTTCATCATTCTCTGGTTTAGTAACAACATCATTCTCATCATCATAATTGTAGTCAACTATTTTTTCTTGTATCCTTAATTTCTCATCAACTCTTACACTTGAACTTTCAACAATAGTTGTAGTTCTCAAATTATAACATCTATAATCTCTTCTTTTCAACAAATAACCAAGAAACATAGCTTCGTCACTTCTAGCATCAAATTTACCAACATCATCATCTCTTTTGATATAACATTTGCTACCAAAATTTCTAAAATACTTGATTGTTGGTCAGTGACCAAATCATAGTTCATAAGGGGTCTTCTTTGTATCTTTCCTGACCTATACTCTATTCATAGTGTAAACTATTTTATTTAAAACATCTCTCCAAAATATCTTGGATACATCATTCTCATCTAACATTACTCTTGATGTTTCTGCTACTGACTTGTTCCTTCTTTAGGCAATCCCATTTTGTTCAGGAGTCTTAAACTCAACTCTTTCTTCTGGTCTAGGATTGATTCTTTTCTCTTCAATCTAATTTCTATTCTACAAATCATTGCTAATGATAACTTCCCACTTTTTTATGGTTAGCCTTTGGATCAACAATAGTTACTAAATCTATCTCCTCTAATACTTCCCCTTTCTTAACTAATTTAGGCTTGTTATCTTTATCATCACAATCATTCAAGAATCTTTCCATACTTGCTTTGAATTCTTCATCTTCATTAGAAAGTAAGCTCTTTCTAGTTTTCCTTACTCTCTTAGGTCATGTAGATGAAAAATGACCAAACTCATTACATGTCTAACAAGAAAAAACTCCCATACCTTCTAGATCTCTTTTCATGAGGAGATCAATACCTTGTTTGATCTTCAGGTCTTCTTTGGATCTCAATCTATCTCTACTTGTGCCTTTATCCAGAAACTCAGTGCTAAATTTAGTACACAATTTTTATCTCTTGCCAAGAAGCTCAATCTTCTAGGTGTCAAAATTTCCTCTATCCAACTTAGGACTATTCTTTCTAAAATAACTCACCACAGATCTCCCAAAGTTGTTAAGCCTTATCTTCAATGACCTAATGCTCTAACACCAATTGTTAGAAATAATAGTTCACCAAGATAACTAGGGGAGGGGGATCATTTATCCAGCTAAAAATTTATCAACCTTAATTAATCTTAACCATGTAACCAAAGTAAACAACAACCATAACAAGATGCACATATACAATTACACTAGATTTGTTAACAAGGGAAACCCTTCATCAAAGGGAAAACCTCAATGGGAATGATGCCCACAAAGCTATACTAATATCTATATTCCTTGTTAGAGGATGGACCTTGTTAAGAGTCTACAAACACATTCAGTACATAGGAGTCCCTATTAGGATACTTTGAATCCTTTTTAGAAGATTCCAACCCTATTAGGAGTTGTAGAAGCAAAAAGGACCCATTGTCCAAACAACTTTTGGAGCAAGACCACTGAACTTCACTGTCCAACTAATCTCTTAACTATTCCTTGCCAAATAATTGTATACTATGCTTTATCCTCTTTCCTCTATCCTATCAACTAGACCAATCACTATTAGACCATGTAGACTAGGTCACAAACCCTAAATCCAATTATCAAACCTCGGATCTCAAAATAAAACCTTGAGAATTATTTTTTCTCCAACTTCACTCTACTCTGCCTATCTTTGTATATCAACCTGATTATTCAATGTTCATATATTTTCTCCTTATTTTTCTCTTCTTCCTTTTCTTAATCAAAGGAAAATGTCCTTCCTTTATACTAAGTCCATAAAATGATTCCCTTGAGTTAGCTATTACACCTTCTCAATCAATTATTATAGGACCTCATTAAGAACACATTTTACTTAGCAATAACATCAATTTGTCACCTTGTAACTTCAATAATTTTCCACACTTGCAATATTATGATGAGAGAGATTGGCTACATCATCTCTAGAATTTCTTCTATACATTTTTAACCGTGCTTCTCAAAATAATAACTCTGCTAAGAGATATAACAAGTTTACTAGCTCATGATTTTGTAAACTCTATCTTTAAACAATCTTCATGAAAACTTACATAACTTCTTCCAGACTTAATATTTTTGCACCTAAGGTTAGCTACATATACTAGACACTTATTAGTATCTCCTATTAACCTTGCTAGTGAAAACACTCAACAATCTATCCATACCAACTTAATCTTTACCATTGTTCTTTTGTCAAATACAATAGAAAATTGCTGCATTGACCTCAATGACAAACATAATCATGAATGTACCATATCATCATGATAATAATCTAATCATTTTTGTACAATACTCCCCCATAGGAATATAATTAGCATTCATGCTTCCAACAATGGTACCCTCAACATGATCCACAAATCAAATGTATCTTGGCAAAGATGTTGACACTATTAGGAGTCTATTACATGCATATAGTGTATATGTCCTTGGTAGATGAATAGGCCTTGTTATAATCCTTGGACTTATTAGGATTTTGTTGCCAAGTTTTAGTTGCCTTTTTTTTTTTTTTGAAGTATCTTTTTAATTCTGAGAATGTGTTTCACTTGAAGTATGTCTAATTGTGTCTTAGGTCACTTACTTCTCATCTTTATCGAACAATCTACATTCTTCCTTTATGGCATTCCTATTTATCTAGTGCTCATGAGATTTTGGTGGTCTAGGAGTTATTGGTTTGCTCTCTAGCATCCTCCTAATGAGAAGTAAGGTTTTCTTTACCTTGTTATTAGGTACCTAGTCCTAACATTTCATTTTTCACTACTTCCAAGATCTCAAGAAATTATTCCCCTTCAAGCGCACCATATCAAGTGCAGTTCTGAGGAATAACACCATGACAATTATTGATAAGCCTCAAATGTGATTTTGTCAAAATTAGAGGCTTGTGAGGTTATGGATGGAAGAAAACATGAATTTCATTAAAGGTTTAGAGAAATAAGAATAAGTGTATCAAGGATCATGAGTTTGTGGTTAAATTACTGCACATTGATGGAAATGAAGTCATTAGTATATGCTTCTAATGCCACATGAATTTGAGATAAGAGTCTACCCCAATATCTGCGGAACTATATACTACCTTGAAATTATTAAGATGTGATAAAAAACTAAGCATCAAGGCCTCTAAAAAAAAATAAAGGTAAGAGGCCACTTATTGAATCTCAAATTAGGAAATGTGGTCGTAAAGTGTATTTTTTGCCTAAGCCAACAAAGGAGCCATTTTTCCAAAGAATGTAAAAAGAGTAAAGTAAGAATACCATAAAATATGAATACTGATTGGCCACTTTCACTAGATGATTCTAGAAATGTCAATAATAAAATGTAACCTCGATACAAAGAGAAATCGATATTTAAAGCTTTTAGTGGAAATAAGAATGAAGTTCACGTGCTACCAAAGGATTACTACCCATGTTGTATTTTCAAACAAGGGGAAAGAGACTAGTAGAAAATTTAAGTGTATTTCTCCCTCCTACATGTGTAAGCACTATTAAATATTTGTGCATTCTAGATTTTGATGGAAAGTAGGGCACTTTCCGTTAAGATAAAACACTCACACAAAGTGATATCACTCTAGTAAAGTAATAGTTTTTTGAGAAATACTATATTTGAGGTGTAGATAAAAGAAATTTTAAATAGTCATTATTCAATGAATTAAATGCAAATATTTCCATTGTGAATGTTGGCAAAACTTAATATTGTTTGTTTAGTGCCAACATTTGAATTCATCTACCTATTTCACTAGGATTGTTGGTATTTCCCTTATTCAAGCATATTTAAAATGGCTATTTATTGAAAGCTACATTCTGTGTAATCATTTGGAAAATGGCAATCAAATCTTCTAGTTACAAAAAACTTATTGGCCTAGAGTGTGAGCTAAAAGAGTTGTCAAACACATCTTTCAATTTCTATGATTTGGGTGATCTTTACAGAAGGCTTAATTATAAACCTCTTCACACAATCACTCAAAAACTCAAAGATATTGGATTGGCCAAGGCAGCTAGATTTCCTATGGCTATACATCCACCTAAACTTGTACAAGAGTGCATAGGATGATATGACCAAGAAATAAAGTAATTTTTGTTTACCGACCAGTCTATTCTCTTGTCTATCAACAAGGCATTCATGCGGTCTATGTTTGGCATCCTAGTCAAGGAACAATATTGTGACAGATATTTCATGTCTCCCATGTCCATATTCAATGAAAAAACACTATCAAGTGGGAGGACATGAAGAAGACCTAGTTCTAGACTGCCTACTCAAAGAAGAGCAAGATGCCAAAAACTCTATTTGACACAAATTTGAAGCAAGAAATTGTAGAAATATTTGTACTTATCCTTAGGCTAAAAGGAAAAGAAGAGATATTATAGTTTATTGAGCATCATTTCTTTTTGTTGCAAGGAATTTATGTAGAAAATACACACATAGATTGGGAATAGATCATCTGCAATGAACTTTCACCATGATTAAATTTAGCCAGGGGCTTCAGACAATTCTACATGTCTTCTTATTTGATTTATGCCCTAGCAGCTCACCATAGGTGACCTAGCCTCCCTTGCATTCAGGATTACAATGAGAATACTATTGCTATTAATTTTTATCCACATCTACAACTATAGAGAATCTACAAGGATTATTTGGTGGTTAACGATGCCTTCACAATATGGTTATATCATGAATTGTAAGGATTCCCAAAGAGGAGATTCTCAACTAAAGCAATTTTAGTAATAAGTCAATTCGGATGTTCATTCATCTAGTTCCTAAGTTTCTCCTTTTTATAGATAGGAGCTTAGCTACCAAGTTATCTAGAGGATAATGTGGTGCTAGTCTAGCTATGTTGATAGATCCTAGAAGTAAACACACTTTGTTCTAATGTAAAGAAGATTGCCAAAACTTCATTTTTTATAGTGGTTGGCCCATACTTGTGCTTCCAGATCAGATGCTCAAAATATGGTGAAAAGTTTTGAAGGAAAAATCAAATTGCTAGATACTAAGGTGCTCAGGCCTTAGTATGATCTATTTGATTTTGTACAGGATCATTTAAAATTGGGATATACCTACAGGCATGTCCTAGACATTGAATATTATTGGTGTCAGTGTCTCAATGAGTTCCAAACTTGAGATAAATTTTGATCATGACTAACTATTGATGAAATTAAAATATATAATAATTCTATTGATGTTTTTGACCATGTACATGATGGAAGCTTCATGTATCCCACAACATATGAAAAGATCAAGAACACACCAATTTTGTCCACCCCATATGCATGGCCTAGTTATTGATACCATGGAGGTCCTCATGTGAGGGATCATTAAAAGAACTAATAAATGGGTTGAGTGGACTTGAGCAAGAAATAAAAGAATATGAAGTATTGGTTCTATGGGGGAGGTTCATCTAGGGCCTCTCCATCCACTACAACAAAAAATACCATAGCTACTACTTCAAGTGTTGCTGGTCTGACTCAATCTATTCAAAAAGGAGGAGATCAACCTCTAGAGGAGAACGTGTCAATTACTCCTACATGCGAAAGTGGCTCTCTTCCAAACACTAGAAATGTTGGATAAAAGCACAATGACAAAGATAAGGGGAAGGAGCAAGAAAAATCATTTGCTAAGCCTTCCTCCCCTATTCAAGTCATCAATTTTTATGATGACACCAATCATATGTGTTGGCTTTAGAAATAACAGCTTTTGAATAACCTAGTGGAATAATATTTACACCTTGGGGAAACTAAGTTCATCCTCAATGCACTCATTTACACACCAAGGCCAACTATACGACTATTTAACTCTCCTTCTTCTTCTAGCTCTACAAGACCTAGGCAGGTGGACCTCAGACTCTTTATATGGTACCAATGTAAAGGCATACAACTAAATCTAGATAAAAAATAAAACCCTGTAATCTTCTATGTTTATGTAAGCATTCATGGACATGAAATAGCTAATAATAGAGCATATCAACCTGATAAACCAAGTAAGGGAAAAATATTTCAACTCTTAAACATAAAAGGAAAAGATATTTGATTAATGATTTAATCATCATCATAACCTAGTATGCAACAACAGAGAACATGCAGTCTCTAAGCTAACCAGTCTCTTATCCATTGGGCATTAACTAAACGTCAACATACACATGGACACCTAAAGTATACTCATATACCTAGAAATCTGATCTATCTATTTAAATTACAAATAGACATCTATCTGCATAAAAAACCCGCATACTTATTGTGAAATCATCTTGGTGAAATCTACAACCCTGTCAAGGTAAATAAGCATTTACTTGGCTCTTTGCAATAGAAAACCTATCCTGAAATACAATCTTAAGGGATTACAATTGAGTTTAAGCTCTTTATTCTTAAACACAAAAGATTTTAGATAACAAAGGAAGGAGATGAGAATCAGAAATGAAACTAAGAAAAATGAAGCTCTCGTATTAATCTCATTGAAACCAATACATCATCTATATATCAAAACTTAGAAAACAACACCAAGGAATGACTATGTAGTATAAAATGCTTCAAAAGGAATATATTGTTCCTATTCATAGCAAAGGAATACTAAGAAAAATGGCATCATAGTAATGGGAAAGGAGACTGGAACCACAGAGTGGTCACACTTTGATGAAAGATATCCAAAAATTGGAACCCCTCCAAAGAGAATAGAGGAGAGATTTATAGAGGAGTAAAAGTTTATGGATCTGCAATTTGATTCTAACATGTGTCCCACTAAACTTGTCTTCATCCTAATGTTTTTGAAACTGAACTTCTTCATCCGCCTGTAATCAAAAATCATAAATGATGTAACAAAATATCTAATTTATCCCCTTAAAGCAATCTACAAAATATCCTTTGCAGAAAACATTAGATACACATCATAAAATGTGTTGGAGCTTCAAATCTGATTTTGGTTTGTCATTTCTACTTCTGCTATGAAATTCAACTATATTGTTGCCAAAAACTGCATTGCTTCTAACTGCCTCTAAAACAATCATATCATCCCTCATAACTATTAATGAAATCAAATATTATGAAAATCTGGCTATATCTGATCCCAATTCAAACTAAAAACATCAAATTTGTACTTTATCACAAAGGAACCCCTAGAATCGCAAATCCTCCTGTAGTTGCATCTGGTGAATACCTATATGAAAATGGACTACAGAAATGGAAAATTCATCTCTTTTCAATTTCATAAATACATTACACTGTATGTTTCTGATAAAAAATGTGCCTCTAAGATTCGTTTGAAATTTCAGGCCCTAGGCCATGAACAAAGTTAAAAAATTAAAAAATTAAAAAAACTATATAGTTAAAACTATATAAAATCTTAAATTTATCATTTTAAACAACTTTAGAATATACACTCATGTTTGGAAGATAATTGAAATATGAATATTTTGTTTCAATTTTCAATCTCGTCCTCTGCCATTTGTCAAATTCTTATTTTCTATTTTACCTGGGTGGGCCCCACATCCATCTATACAACCTTTGAACATTTGAATTTTGAATCATCTTTCATTTTTACCTACCTGATCCTATGGCAACTCCAAATTTTGTAGCATCTTATATCTTATCTTAGACCACTCCAATCATACGATGGGCATATTAGTCATAATATCTTATATCTTCATGTTTGGGCCTCTAATCTCCCAACCATATCCTAGTCATAGCATCCTAAGGCTTCCACTTTAGATCCCTGATCATACAATTTTTTCATATCTCCATTCCACCTTGTAACATCGTGAGTCTTTGATTCTGCCTTCCTGATCTCATGGTATAGTCATAACATTGTAGCATTAACACTTTGGTTGTCTGATCTCTTGATTAGCCTTCTCAAGGTGTCGAAGGTCAAAATTTTGTTGACTTTAACATGCCAACTAGCTGGGCGAGCTCCACCACACTTTTTTTGTGCCTCCATTAAAGAGACGTGTCTTTGAATACAGCATATCATTGAGTGTGTAAAGTTTTAAACACCATGTGCATTTTTCTTCAAAAGCATGTGGGATACTTCCTACCAAGTCCTCTTGCAAGTTTGATCTGCTCTGGAGCCACACCTCTTCTTGCATGCTACATACAATTCAAGCTTGTTTCATTTCATTTCATAGATCATTTTCTACTAGATCAACAAGGTAAACTAAGCACTCTACTCCTCCACTCAATGGTGAATGATCGTAGCTTAATAGGTCTATATGCCAGGATAGACTCGTATGAATCAGTTCATCAACTAGTAATCCCTGTTCTTGGACTTTGATGTGGTTACTGGTCTTACTTCAATGCTTACTCTAATGCATATACCTCCATTCCAATAAGTTCCTTTGGTGTAGACTATGGCTATGATGTCATCCCCTACCTCTACAATATACAACATCAATGTGAACTACAATCTTTCACATCCCTGCCATGTCGTGAATGCCCCTGTATGCTTGTGGTTTCCCTTCCTTCAACATGGATCTTCTCTCATGCTTAATTCTTACCAATAACTTGATGAAGAAAGGGGGTAAAACATGTTTTACTTTCAAATCCCTACAAATCTCTAACTCAGTAGCATCCTAGTTCAACTACAACATTTGAAAATTGAAATATTTTAAATGCTACATCATTAAATATAACATGGATGGAGACATCATAGATGTATTGTATTGATTATGCCCACTCTACTGAGAAAAATCATATGAAAAAAACCTAGACAGATTGGCAGGAGAGCCTAATCACAAAGGCCCCTAAACCCCCTTCTTATAATCATTAGGATATTCACATTTCTTTAAACTTTCCAAGTTCAAAAACTATCAATGTATTCTTGGGTGCCAATCTAGAAGAAAATCCTAAATATCCCAATATTGAGTTTATGTTATGATTTATAAGAGCATCCATATTTATCGTTTAATCCATGCACAATTTCATCAATCTAATGCAATCAGTTGGATCCCAAAGTGGGTTCGGCTAAAAGAAATTTCAATTTAAAACAACTAACATGCAAACTAATCCATTGATCATCTCAAATTGATTGAAATCAAATTTGACCACTAATTGATCATTAAAAACTCATTTGCCCTATTTTCATTAACTGATTTTTGCTAATAGGAAAACCTATAGGTTGGCCTTGAAAACTAACCCAAACTAGTAACTAGGCTCTAAAAGCTGACATGTTGATACTTTATTCTACATTCTTGCATCCTACTAGATCTCATCACATGAAAACCACTCAGTCAAAAGATATTGACATTCAAAGTTGCCTAGTCAAAACTACCTATAGATTAACATGTTAGAAAATCATAAAATGTGTTTGGTTTTAGCTTCGCAAACTGGGCAAATAGATGCTTAAAGGTTTGAAAATTGGGGAATTAGTTCATTGCCATTAGAGGAATATAATTCTATGATTTGGGCTCATGAAAAATAATAGGATATATTTGGCGAGTGTGGAAAGTGGGCTAATCATATTTGCAGGACTAGAAACATCAGTAGAAAAGTGATTTTTGCAAATGGAATGGCCCTAAAACAATGTGCAGACGGATTCGTCAAGGTTTATAAACTGGCACACTTGAAATTTTCTTAGAGTAGATCATAATTATACCATCCATTTGATCCAAAAAATCACATATTCAGAGATATGACATCCTGAACAAGGGTACCAACCAATCTGCATTTCATGACACCAATAAAAAGTTATAAATTGCATTTGGAATCACATTTGAAAATTGATCAAATAGATTTTTCATAGTCTCAAATCTAGAGTGTATCAATTGTATGACCTCTATAATGGAATGCAAAAGGAATTTTCTCTGTATGGTCAACTGGGTCAAAGTTATAATAGATCAAATAGGGCTTCCAAAATTTTTGTGAAATATGCATCAGCATGACAGAGATAAGTAACCAACTTTGAGGGACTCGAAACCTAGTCAAAACATATTGAAATCACTCAAAAATTGAAACATAACTTCACTGATATGCATACTAAACAATCCCAAAGTAGTGAGTCATGAAATGCAATCGGGTGTAAGATATTTGAATGCAAACTAGGGCTCTTGTTGTTGTTTGACACTTAGGAAAAAATGTAGAACTAAACACTACTCAAAACAAAACTCCACAAAATGACTCAAAATGTCAATTTAACATTATAAGATGAATATGCATGCTAAATTCAAGGTGTTAGAAATATAAAAAATATTTAGGCCTTAAAATGGTAGCCAAGTACACAAGAAAGAAAATGCATTTATAGGACTCAAAGTGACTCAAAAATTTGGAGTGACACTCAAAACAGGAATGCAAATTTGAGTCCAATCACTACAAATGGTCAGGATCAAGATGTATCCCAAAAAGGACATACCTTAGCCCATTCGATAACTAAGGTAATTTCTTTCCCCATTGCTTCCAATGACAACACAACTGCTTTAATGCCATGGAATTTTTTCAACCCCACTTCCTTGCAGTCAACTATCAATATACTATATACGGAGTCATGGCTCAAGGAGACTTTGATAAAAAGAAGAGGAGATACAAGGATGCTACTCCATCAAAGGAATTGGTTACACAAGTCACCTCTTCTTAGCTATCTAAGAATTTGAAGAAGAAAAAGATAATTATGCCATTGGCTATAGATTCCTCCATTGATCACATGCTAATCAAAATCACCGAGCCACAGAAAGATGGGAGATTTCATGAGCTTTCAAAAGATGATTTCCAAATCAAAACATTGGGTCTTGGTATCCCTATTCATGATTCCATGGAAAACATCTACAAATCCATTAATGAGAAAATAGAGGACAAGTTGGAAGAGCTTAGAGCTAAGAAAGAAATGTTGAAGGCTACAAACAAGGAGTTGATCAAATGTATCTAGTCTCCACTTGGAAGCATGTCCCTAGCTCAATTTGACTTGAAAGTAGAATAAAATAAGAACTTGTTGACAAATTTGCAACATGAAAGGTAGTTTAGGTAGGTTGGAAAGGCATTTATAGACCAACTGAAGATTCAAGGTAACCTATTGATGGAAAATTTGGGAAACTTGGTGTTGGATGCACACAAACTTAGAGAAGTAACCGTGGACCATAAGAACACTATACAGATAATGGTTGATAGACTGATAGAGAAATTAGCCCTTCTTTAGGTGGTAATTGACATGAAGACTAATGTGGCAATTACTCACATGATCCACAAGATAGGCAAGGAGCCATTATTTCATTGGAAACAATCATTAGAATTTGTTATTGAAAGCTTTGTGAGGTCTACAAATAATCTAGGAGATGGATGCTACTTGGTGCAAAAAGTTATCGACAAATGCTTTTGCAACTTGAAAATATTTCACATAGAGTCTTTCATATCCATCAATAGTAAGCTTGTGGATATTGAGAGAATGAGGTCAATGTTCTTGACATTTATTGATGAGTCCATTGACCCTCTCAATTTTCAAGTGTCTAAAATCCAAGAGCTCTCAGCAACAGATGCAATCATCATTAAAGAAATAGAGAAGTATAAATCCAAGATGATCAAAATGGATGAGTTAACAGACATGCATGACTATTAAATGTTTTGGGCTAACAACATTATCATTCCAAATACTAAAGAGCTAAACAATGTAATAGATGTTGTAAAAGGATATAAAGTTAAATCAATTACCCCAAAGAAGACATAAGTGTCTTTGACATTTTTCATTCTTTCCTCTCTTGTTTCTTTTTGTAACCACTCTTGGCATTTTGTTAATCTTTGTAATAGACAAATGATTGAGGCTAGTTCTATTAATAAATTTTTTGTTTAGAGATGCTCTACAAGGTAATAATCCAATGTAACTAGCCATTTTGAGAAGGCTTATATATGTAATATTTCAAGAAGTTAATAAGATTGGAAAAATTTACTTTGAGCAAACCCTTGTAGCAATGACTACTATGTGAGACTTTGAGTTACTATTATATTTTTTTGTTCATTTAGTTTAAGAGGAATCTATAGAGTGAATGTGAATGCTAAAAATGAATAAGTGTGAATGAACTTGGTTTGATTCCCTCTATTTAATGAATGGTATGTTTTACGCTATTTAGGATAAACGTGTCTTCTATTATTTTTGTTGTTCCATGTCTTTAGTCATTTCATTGCATTAAGAAGTTGGAAACTGGTCACTAAAGTAGTTGATGAATAGATAGTCTAGGTATTATCAAAGCATCTACTCATTTTTGTAATTTGAGAATTAACTATTTCATAGTCTTTTCTTTTCTTCTTGCCATTCTAGTTATTGTTGCATGTTTCTCAGCATCCTACATTGTCATTTTAAGTAGACTGCAATGAGTTCTTCCCCTTTTTCTTGCCTAATTTGTTTAAAGTCTCAAGTATCTTGGTTTTTACTCTTCTTCTCTCAAGTTAAGATTATACTCCCCCTTGCAAATCACAAAAAAAAAAATTCATTGCATATCTTGCATTTATAAGGGAGTTGTACCTTTTAAACTAGGGGTCTTGAATAGATTACTACATTGACTCATTATGTTGCTAACTTTCTATTTTCTATAAACCATAGGTAAAATAAAGATTCAAGGTAAAAAGTAATATATTAAAGAAGAAAAACTATTAACCAATAGTTTCTAGTGACTCTACTAGGGAAAGATCAAATGTTCTAGGTTTTCTTAAGTTGTTATGTGGCTTTATTGAGAAACCTAGAAATTATCTCTATGAAACTCAATTAGTTGAATCATATATAAATTCTCTTAAGGAGAAATGGTGTTACCCCATGAGGGATTAATCCCAATAGTGCAACCTAACCTTGGCTTTTAGCACAATCAATAAGACATCATAAGTCAATTGAATACTCTTGCCTGGAAAAGCTAAAGATCCCTCAACCAATATAGAAGAGTGAGTTTCACCCTTGAAAGAGAGGAAGCCAATGTTGAATATTGGAAAGGATTATTGTGGGAAACAAGGTTAAGAGAAGTGCACCCATTATGAGCTAAGCTAGTTGACCCTAGATCCTATATATACTCATAGTGCTCGTGATAAAGGGGAAATTGATCGTGTTTGAAGAGTTAATAAAAGCTAACTTCCCAATATTGGAGGATCCTATAGCAAGAGGGAGGTTACATTCTTGAGACCATATATATCAAGGTATTTTTGGTGCTCTTTTTCTATCACCTCACCCTTCTTCTCTAATACGTAGTCATTCCTTCACACCTCCTATTTTCCTCACTATAATCTCACCTTTCTACAATGCCCTCACTCTTCATGGAGTAGCCACCCATTCTATGATTACTTTCCAACCTATACCTATTATCCTTCCTACCTCTATGGTTGTTCCATGGGGTAATTCTATTGGCCCACTTCAACTAGAAAACAATCATGAACTGCCAAAAGCCTCCTAAAAGAATTTCCCCAATTCATTGGTGATGGGAAAATCTCTGCTAACAAGCACATGATAGCTTTCTTCACTGCATGCAGTATTATTTGTCTAAGCATAAGGATGTATCAATAAGGATGTTTGTAGAGACTTTGGTTAAGAACATTTTTGATTGGTTTCAACACCTACCTATTAGATGTATAACTACTTGGGATGATATGAGTACTCACTTCGAGGCACAATAGAAGAATGATATCCTTGCTATTGAACCTCCTCCAAGGAAATAAAAAATTTGCATTTTTTCATCTCTAATATGATCATGGTGGTGATTCTTTCCTAGAAATGAATAGATATAGGTAGCTTACTAGCTCAAATGAGCTAGCCATCAAATATCTAGAAAGTGAAGACAATTCTACTCACCATGGCGACTTTGAAACTTTTCTTTTGGAGTATGAATTAGAGTCAAAAGTTGGAGGTGAGTGCTTTGCAACATTAGATGGTATTTAGATGATTATGGATACAAGAAGTTAGAGAAAAAAGAATTTTGTGAATTCTACCCCTTCCCAAAACACAACAACTAGTACCTTGATAGTTGCAACCAGAGCATCCACCTTTTCATCCTAGAGGAAAGAGCAATCAAAACTCAAACCAAATTGTAAGTTCCCTTCCTCATTTGACATCATAAAATATTTTAAGGATGCTTGTATTCAGGTGTCTCCCCCTAGAGTATCTCAAAACTCACCCTGCTAAATTACAAAAATTCATGGATTATGCAAGACTGATGCTAGTGCCAGAACTTAGTCTAATGTTAATACTACCATTAATAATGACCAACCTCAAATGGATAGTGGTTCCCTATTAGGAGAAGAGGTGTTTTTTCTTAAGCTTTTCAAAGAGGAAGAGCCCTCATTTTTAGCCACTTCCCCTAGCCAAAAATTGAATATCTTCTGTGTGTCCTTGTATGTGAATGGCCATAAACTTAGAAACTAGATTACCAACTCTAGTGCCTTAGAAAATGTAATGCCATCTTTAGTTGCCCATGCCCTTTGCCTAACTCTTACTAAAACCTTTGGATGATGTTATTCTATGGACACTAAGCAAGTCCCTTTGATAGGTCAAGTGAAAGATGCTTAAGTAGCACTAGCCACTCATCCTGCAAAGAGAATGAAGCTAACCATCCTGGTGGTAGACATTCCAACCAGCTACGGGATGCTTCTAAGTAGAAGCTTCTGCAAAGATATGGGGGGTAAAATAAAGATGGACTAGTTTCATCCTATTATTCCCATGGGGAATAAGAAAATTAATTTGGAGCATGAGGAGAAGGCTAAATCACACTTTTAAAATCTAATCATCCTAAGGCACAGATCTTGTACCAAGAAATGGATTTTAGAAAGTACATGTTTTTCTCTAAGCCTCATTATGAAGAAGAACAACTAGATCCTTACAATTACCTAGGAATATGGACCTTGGTGTTTGATAGCAATTGTGTCACTCCTAAATCTAGATTCAGTGTTGTGCTCATATCACCAAGCGGAGATGTAAAATAGCTAGCATATAAACTATAGTTCAAGAATACTAACAATATAATGGAGTACGAAGCCTTGATATTAGGTATAACTATTGTGAAACAAATAGGATTCAAGATCTTGAGAGCTTAGGGAGATACTAAACTCATAGTACAACAAGTTTGAGCTCTGTATATAATGAAGAATGCTAGACTCGAGAAGTACAAAAATCAAGTCTGGGATGAAATTGAAGGCCTAGATGCCTTCTCAATTCATGTTGTTCCTAGAGAAAAAAATGAAAGGGTAGATATATTAGCTACCTCCACCTCACTTCTTATCCCTCACCCTAATTTCATAGATGATCAGTTCAAAATGGAGGTCTTGTTCAGACCTAATTTCCTAGACAATGTTGAGATGTGGCAAGTTTTTAATAATGACAATCAGATAAAATCCTTTCTAGAGGGGTCTAATCATTTTTTTAATAAATACTTTGAAGGAAACAAACATGACTACAAATATTTCTCCCCAGACATTAAAAAGGAGTTGGAGCTTGGTGCTAAACAACTCAAAGGTAACATGATTCCTAGACATCTCATTTTCCTTGAAAATTTGTTTGATAGGCATGATGCATTTATAAGAAGGGAAAGGGGGAGAAAGGGGGAAACTTCTAGGAAGTATGAAGGAATGAATATTGGCACTTAATATAAGCCTAAAATGGTTAATATCAATACTTTTTGCTTCAAAGAAGAAAGGGCAAAAGAAAAAGAGATGTTGATAGAATATCAAGATGTGGTTGCTCAGGGCTATGAGGACTTAAAAACCTTCAAAGATAGTAAGTTCAAGCATAAGATTCCCCTCAAGCCTAATGGTACCTCCTTCAAACAAAAGTAGTGTAACTATAGTCATATGATTTCTGACACTATCTTTAGGGAAGTACAGAAGATGTTGGAAGCTAAAAGTATCTACCCCATACATCATTTGACATGGATAGCTAATATTGTCCCATTCTAGAAAAAGAATGGGGAGATTTGAATTTGTGTACATTTCAAAAATTTAAACTAGGCATCTTTAAAAGACAACTATAAATTGCCTAATATGGATCACTTACTACATATGGTTGTTGGTTCTGAGATGATGTCCATGCTAGAAAGATTCTTGGGCTTTAATCAAAATGGGGTGAACCCAAAAGATTAGTTCAAGACTATGTTCACAATTCCTTGGGGAACATTCACATATAATAAGATGCCCTTTGGGCTCATTAATACTAGAGCGACCTTTCAAGGGGCATTAAATTCCTCCTTCACTTATTTGAATGATAAAATTATTGTCATTTATTTGGATTACATTAAAAAAAAAATTCTAAAAAAGGAAAGACCATGTACAAGATATAGAGAAGTTACTACGAAGATTTTGAGAGCATGGAATATCACTCAATCCCAAGAAATTAGTGCAAACTATTGGGCCACATAGTCTACCAAGAAGGAATGCCAATTGATCTAGAATGTGTCAGAGAAATTCAATAGTTGAATTTGTCAGGAAGCAAGTCCAGGGTCAAGTCATTCTTTGGTCAGGTAAACTTTCTAAGGTGATTTGTTCCTAACTTCCTCAAAATTACCAACTATATAGTTGATATGATGAAAGGAAATCAAGGTTTGAAATGGAATGATTCTGGTAGAAAATTCATTGATCAAATCAAAGATGCTATTTCCAAAGCACCTATGTTTTCGCACCTATACTACACTAAGGAGTTCATTTTGTACTAGATTACACCTCAGTCCACATGCTATCCATGATTCTCATGAGAGAAAATAAAGGAGTCCAAGTGCCAATTGCATTCATGAATACTCCCCTCAAAGAGCACGAATTGAGATATTCTCAAATAGAGAAGCACAGCTATGTAGTGGTAAGAGCTCTCAAAATTTTGAGATTTTACATGTTGCATTCTCATTCCATAATGTTTATACCTAATTCAGAGTATATTGACTCAACAAGAAATAGGTTGCAACACTATAGGTGCTTGGATAACCAAGGTCCAACAATATAATATCGACCTAAACCCAACCAATTTGGTAAGGGGGAATGGCTTGTGCAAGATACTTGCAGAAAATTAGGACCTAAGCTAGGATGATAATTCTACAATGACACTAATGGTAAGTCTTTAGGATCCATGGTTCTCAACTATTGCTTACTTTCTGACTTATGAGGATTTCCCTGAAGGCCTCACTTATAAACAAAAGCAAGACCTTACAATTAAGTCTTCTAAATATGTTATATATGATGACCAATTGTATAAAAGGCTATAGATGGGACCTTTCTGCGATGTATAGATAAATCCCAACAAGAGAGATTGCTTCATAGCTTCCACAACAAAGCTTACGGTGGTGACTTTTCATCCTCAGTCACAACATATAAAATCCTAAGGCAATACTACTACTAGCCTAGAATGTTCAAAGATGTGTAGCAATGGGTAGTGAGATGTGACAAATGCAGGATGTTCTCAAGCAAGCCATAATTAGTTGCTCTGCCTCTAAATCTAGTTGTAATTGAAGGCCCCTTTCAACAATGGGGAATTGATTTTATTGGACTGATCATCCCACCTTCATCTTCTAGTCATCTAAATGTCATCACTGCTACAAATTACTTCACCAGATGGGTGGAGGCCAAACTAACCAAAAAGACTACTTTTGAGGTAGTCTGTGAATTCATTAAAGAAAACATCTTGATAAGGTTTGGAGTGCCAATGAAGCTTTTCATGAATAATACTTCTTATTTTTCATCAGTAGAAATTATAGAATTTTTCTATGATAATAGTATACATATAAGTCATTCATCTAACTACTTCCCTCAAGGAAACGGTCAAGCAGAATTAGGTAACAAAAACCTAACCAACATCATGAAGAAATTGGTCTCTAAGAATTAAAAGAACTAGCACAAGAAATTGTATGATGCATATTGAGTAGACAGAGTTACACCTAAGAAGGAAATCAGAATCTCCTCATTTGAACTAGTTTATGGAGTCAAAACTAGTCTTCCTCTCTTGCTAGAACTATTCATTAGTAAACTCCACCAGGTGATTGAAGACCTAGAATTCTAAGGTAGATTGGAGAAGTGCATTATGTACTTGAGTAAGCTGCAAAAACAACACAAAAGGATGGTTGATCATATTATAGAGCATAAAAAACATGTTAAAATGTTCTTCGATAAAAAGGCCAGACGCAAACAATTCATGCAAGGTGACCTGGTCCTGCTATGGGATAGACGACATGAACCCAAAGCTATGCATTACAAGTTTTTCTCCCTCTTGAAGGATCCCTTCTAGGTTGCTCAAGTAAACTAGAAAAATTCCATTATTCTAGCATATCCCTTTGGAGAGATTTTGTCATTTTCATATAATGGCCAAGATCTAAAGCTATATCAAGAGCACAATTGAAAGTAGGTATCCCCTACATTTTAGGTAGTCTAGGTAGGTTTACTTTCCATCTTTCTATGCTTTTTTTTCCTCCTTTCCTAGTTTAGTTTTCCCTTTGTATTTTTTCATTTTTGACTATGCAAAACCAGAGATTCTAGGTCCCTTCTTAGACATTTTCAATGCCTAATCCCCAGTTAGAGCCAGTTGTTACCAACTTTTAGTTGCCCCATTTTTTTTGAAGTATATAGTTAATTCTAAGAATGTGTTTTACTTGAATTATGTCTAAGTGTGTCTTAGGTAACATACTTCTCATCATTCTTGAGCTATCTACTTTTTTCCATTGTAGCTTTCCTATTTATCCAGTGGTCATAGGACTTAGGTGGTCTAGGAATTATTGGTTTGCACTCTAGTATCCCCCCAATGAGAAGTAAGTTTTTCTTCACCTCATTATCAAGTACCTAGTCCTAAAATTTCATTTTCCACTGCTTCAGAGATCTCAAGCAACTGTAACCCTTCAAGCACACCATATCAAGTGTAGATCTGAGGAATAATGCCATGACAATTGTTGATAAGCCTCAAATGTGATTCTATCAAAATTAGAGGCTTGCAAGGTTATGGATGGAAGGAAACATTAATTTCATGAAAGGTTTAGAGAAATAGGATCAAGTGTATCAAGGATCATGAGTTTGTGGTTAAATTATTGCACATTGATGGAAATGAAGTTGTTAGTATCTACTTTTGATGCCACAAAAATTTAAGATATGAGTTGACCCCAATATCTAAGGAATGGTATACGGCCTTGTAATTTTTAAGATTTAATAAAAAATTGAGCATCAAGGCCTATACAAAGAAATAAAGGTAAGAGGCCGCTTGCTAAATCTAAAATCGAGAAATGCAATTGTAAAGGGTATTTTCCACCTAAAGCCAACAAAGGAGCCATTTTCTAAATAACGTGAAAAGAGTAAAGTAAGAATGCCCTAAAATATGAATATTCCTTGGAAACTCCCATCATATGCTTCCATAAATGTCAATAATAAAAGGTGACCCTGATGTAAAAAGAGAAATCAATATTAAAAGATTTCAACGAAAACAAGAAGAATGAAGTGCACGCACTACCAAAGGATCATTGCCCATGCTATGTTTTTAGACCAGGAGAAAGCAACTAGTGGAAATCAAGTGTATCTCTCCCGCTTACATATATAAGCACTATTCAATATTTGTGCATTCTAAACTTTGATGAAATGTAAGGCACTTCCTATTAAGATAAAACACTCATGCAAAGTCATATCACTCTAGTAAAGTAATAATTTTTGTGGAAATGTTATATTTCAGGTGAAAATAATAGAAAGTTTAAATAGTCATTATTAATGAATTAAATGAAAATATTTTCATTTTTAACATTGGCAAAACTTAATTTCATTCATGTGGCACCAACATTCAAATTTGTCTAACTATTTCACTAGGATTGTTGGTATTTCCCTGATTCAAGTGTATTTAAAATAACTATTTATTGAAATATGCATCCTGTGTAATAATTTGGCAAATGGAAATCAAAGCTTCTAGTTACCAAAAACTTATTGGCCTAGAGAGTGAGCTCAAAGAGTTGTCAAACACATCCCTCAAATTCTATGATTTGGGTGATCTTCACAAAAGGCTTAATTCTCAACCTCTTCACCCAATCACTTAGAAACCTTAAGATAGTGGACTGATTGAGGCAACTAGATCTCTTATGGTTGTACATACACCTGAGCTTGTTTGAGAGTTGATAGGAGGATATGACCTAGAGACAACGAATATTTTGTTTCTTAACTAGTCTATTCTCATGTCTATCAATAAGACATTGATGTAGTCTACATTTGGCATCCTAGTCAAGCAACAATATTGTGACATAGATTTCATATCTTGCACATCCATATTCAATGAAAATAAGACTCTCAAGTGGGAGGACATGCAAAATACCAAGTTCCAAACTACCCAATCAAAGAAGAGCAAGATGCCAAAAACTCTATTTGGCACAAATCTGAAGCGAGAAATAGTAGACATCCTTGCACTTCTCCTTAGGCTAAAAGGAGAAAAAAGAGATATTGAAGTTCATTGAGAATAATTTCTTTTTGGTGCAAGGAATTTTTGTATAAAATATGCACATAGATTGGGCATACATCATCTGCCATGAACTTTCAATATGGTTAAATTCAATCAGAGGCTTCAAGTAGTTCTACATGTCTTCTTATTTGATTTATGCCCTAGAAACTCACTATAGGTGGCTTGGCCTCCCTTGCATTCAAGATTACAATGAGAATACTAAATTTTATGAGTTTTATCCACATCTACAACTATAGAGAAGATATGAGGAGTATGTGGCGGTTAATGATGCCTTCACAATGAGGCTATATCGTGAATTATAGGGATGCCTAGAGAGGAGATTCTCACCTAAAGAAATTTCAGCAATAAGTCAATTTGGATATTCATTTATGTAGTTCCCGAGTTTCTCTTATTTATAGATAGAATCTTATGATGGATTTCATAAGAAGCTACCATGGTATCTAAAGGACAAAGTGGTGCTAGTCAATCTATGTTGGTAGATCCTAGAAGTAAACACTCTCTTTTCTAATGTAAAGAAGATTGTTAGAATTCCATTTCCTATAGTGGTTGGCTGGTATTCTTCTATCTCTAGATCGAATGCCCAAAGTCTAGTGAAAATTTTTGAAGGAAAAATCAAATTTCTAGATACTGAGGTGCTCAAGCCTCAGTATGATCTAGTTGATTTTATAAAGGATCATTTAAAATTGGGATAGGCCTATAGGTATGTCCCAGACATTGAAGATTATTGGTTTGGGTATCTCAAGGAGTTCCAAACTCAAAAGAAATTTTGGTCACAACTAACTGTTGATGAAATTAAAGTATATAACAATTCTATTGATTTTTTTGACCTTGCAGATGATAGAGGTTTCATGCATCCCACAATATATGAGAAGATCAAGAGCACCCCAATTCTTTCCACACCATATGCTAGCCTAATTATTGATACCATGGAGGTCCTCATGCTAGGGATCATTAAAAGAGCTAATAAATAGGTTGACTGGACTCGAGAAAGAAAGAAAAGAACAAGAAGTACTGGTTTCATGGGGGGAGTGTCATCTGGGGCCGCTCCATCCATCATAGCAACAAACACCCTAGCCACTACTTCAAGTGTTGCAAGTCCTACTCAATCCATTGGGCAAGGAGGAGATCAACCTCTAGAGAAAAATGTTTCAATAACTCCTATGTGTGGAATTTTCTCTCTTCTAGACACTAGAAATAGTGGAGAAAAGCATGATGACAATGATAAGGGAAGAAGCAAGAAAAAATGATGGCTAAGCCTTCCTCCCCCATTCAAGTCATCAATTTGGATGGTGACACCAATCCTATGGATGGTCAAGAGAAAAATGTATCCCAACAAGGAGATACCTTAGCCCTTTCAATAACTAAGGTAGCTACTTTCCCCATTGCTTCCAAGGACAAGAGAACTCCTTTAATGCCAAGGAAGTTGTTCCACCGCAATGCCTTGTAGTTGGCTATCAATATACTATCTACAGAGTCATGGATTAAGGAGACTATTGACAAAAAGAAGAGGAGATACAAGGATGTTACTCCATTAAAGGAATTGGTTACACAAATCACCTCTTCTCATATATCTAAGAAGACAAAGAAGCAAAAGACAATCACAACATTAGCTACAAATTCCCCCACTAGTCACATGCTAACCAAAATTGCTAAGCCATAGAAAGATGGGAGATTTCATGAGCTTTCAAAAGATTATTTCCAAATTAGAATGTTGGAACTTGGTATCTCTATTCATGATTCCATGGTAAACATCTAGAAATATCGTAATGAGAAAATAGAGAACAAGCTAGAAGATCTTAGCGTTGAGAAAGAAGTGTTGAAGGCTACAAAAAAGGAGCTAGTTGAATGTATCAATTCTACCCTTGGAAGCATGCCCTTAGGTTAACTTGACCTAAAAGTAGAAGAAAACAAGAGCTTGAGACAAAGTTGCAACATGAAATGTAGTTTGGGCAGGTTGGAAGGGCATCGATAGACCAATTAAAGATTCAAGGTAACCTACAGGTGGAAAATTTGGGAAACTTAGTTTTGGATGCACACAACCTTAGAAAAGTAACCTCAAACCATAAGAAGACTATATAGATGGTTCTTTATTGATTGACAAAGAAATTAGCCCTTCTACAGGTAGTAATTGACATGAAGACTAATCTGACAATTACTCATGGGATCCTTAAGATGGGCACAAAGCCATTGTTTCATTGGAAATAATCATTCAAATTTGTTATAAAAAACTTTGAGAGGTCTAAAAATAAGCTAGGAGAGGTATGCAACTTGATGCAAAAAGCTATCGACAAAGGCTTTTGCAACTTGAAATTATTGCACACAGAGTCTTTCATATCCACCAATGGTGAGCTTGTGGATATTGAGAGAATGAGGTCAAAGTTCTTGATATTTGATGATGAATCCATTGACCCTATCAATTTCCAAGTGTCTAATATCCAAGACCTCTCAGTAGCATATGCGGTCATCATTAAAGAAAAAGAGAAGTATAAATCTAGGATGGCTAAAATGGATGAGTTAATAGACATACATGATACTTATCTAGATTAATATGTTTAAGGTGAAGCTCAGCACACACGGATAATAGAAGATGAAGTTGAAGACATGATTGATCCATTCTATGTTGATCAAATTGAATGCATACCCATCCCTGAGCTTGACTGGATTAGAAGGGAAGAAGATGACCTATTTTCTCATACCTCAAAAGTGCTGAGGAGAACTAAAAAATGGTTGAACTCAAAGAATGTTGAATCACATTCCCCTAGAGTTGTAGAGAAATACTTAAGAGCCAAACACAAAAAGGCACAGCCAAAATCAAAGGTCATCACTAACCTTGATATTGTTGACCCTATTGTAGGATCTCCAAAAGCTGAAGCTGAAGCTGAAGTTGAAGTAACTCCACAGTCCCTTCAACTTCAAGTTCCTAAAGAGATGTCGAAGTTCAAAAGGGTAACTCACTCCTATAATACCCCAAAATTGGCTCATTTCCATGTTAACCATTTCTGGTCTATTTTCGATCAATTCTAAAGTCCTATTTTACTAGGCAATTCTTATTCTAATTTTTTGCTACTCGACTTAATTGTCAAATGGCAAAAACCCTAAATTTACATTAATTAGGCTACCTATTTAATTCCTAAGTATTGATTTGAATTAATCACATTAAACTTATTGATTAATATTTAATTTAATTTAAAGTGTTTTTACTTTAATTAAATTAAATTATATCCTATGACTAGTGTACTAAGGAATTAAAAATATTTAATTTAATATTTATGCTCACTTTAATTAATTGAATGAGATTATTCATTTAAATGGAAAAGGCATTTGAGGTCATATCTCACTTTATTAAATTAAATAATATCTTCGAAATCTTCTCTTCAGTTCCAAAATGGAAACTTTGAGTGAACTATCTCTTGAAATTGGAATTAATCTAGTTAACTTTTTCTCACACTTATGAAAAGTTTAGTTAACTATTCATCACAATCAGATTTGAAATAGTCAACATCACTTGCACAAGGAAGTTTCCATTTTAACTAAATCTTTTCTTTAATCTTAACCGTTCATCCAAATTGATCTTGATCGCTGATCAATTTCTAGATTCTATTTAAGGGGCTCCCAATCCCTCATTACAAAGGTTAGAATTTGATTGTATTGAATTGATGTCAAAATAATCACACATTCTAGCTTTCATACTTGATTGAATACTTTAATGTCATTTTAGGATAAGAATGCATACATTTAGCTTAATGTCTTTCATTTCTTAGATTAATTCTTGCATTTTCACATAGATCATATTCTACACTAAATCATTCATTCTAGAAAGGTTTGGTTACCTGCATCTCAATTTGAGAGTATAATAGGCTAAATCCTTCTAGTTAGAAGGCAACAGGTCACATTAGCAAGCCTCTTGGATAAAAAACCCCATCTATATTCTAGGATGAATCTGCATTTAATGACCATGTTGAAATGTAGGTAAAAGATTTGAGGCCTCATTTTCACATATGCATTTCTAGCACCCACAGTGGGGTAGAGAAAAATAATTTTTTTGGCCTCATTTGTCTGGTTTTCTGACATTTTCATCATTCTTTTGTACTTGTTCGTATAGTCTTCCAGATTTTTGCATGGAAAATCTCATTTTCACATGGAAAATCTCATTTTCACATGGAAAATCTCATTTTCGCACAAAGATTTGAGGGTTTCGCACATCTCTGTATACTTTCTCATGTGAAAAAGTGCCCCATTTTACAGATTCTTGTGTGGCACCTCATTTTCTTGTGCATGACAATGAAAGACTTTGCGTGGACCTATGCAAGATTTTGCAAGAAATCTTGAAACAACATAGTTAAAATGCAGTCTTTTAGTACGCTATTTATCATTTTTTACTAATGTGTTTTTTGTGAAGCATCATTATTTCAGTTTTTTGGTTTTTTGTAGCCTAATAGTTGTCTATAGGATGTTTGATGAAGACTCCTTTATACAAACTTTCTCAAACATGAACTGACTGTGTGTTTACAAGACACTATCAAAGATATGATTGTTGAAGACCAATATTAAAACCCACTAAAACAATATGTCTTTTTCTTGCTTTCCAAACATAGTCTAATTAAGGCTTGTGAACTTCATAGGGTGCAAGATAGAGGAATAGGGGACTATGCTCTTCACCACTTGGAGGTCATGACCAAGGGTGAATCAAAAACCTAGAAGCCTCTAAAAGATGTCATCCGATGGAGGCAAGCAACTTAGTGGTTCTCTAGTGTGAATCCTCTTCTATGATGAAATAATGATTTCCTTTTAAGGGGTCAAAACCTTTAGAAAGGATGAGTCTAGATTGATTAAGCTAAGTTGGTGATTAACATGTTCAGCATGTTTGGGTGAGAAGATAAGGTAGAGGAGTATGCTCTTTCCCCTTGAGGGAAATCAGAAACTTTGACCCTTGTGTTCGAACCACCAGTCCAAGTCAATTCTTTAGAGGGCCTGTCAGAGTGATCCAAACTCTAGAAATGACCCAAGTAAACACACTCCTTTTTCTAGAGATTTCAACTCACTATAATAAAGAAGATTTGTTGAGAAAAAGGCTCCAAAGTCATATTAATTTCTTCCTCTTGATTCTTGATATTGCATATCAAGGGGAGGATCTATTTGTTTCACTGGCTGGCACTAGCCCCAGTCTTGCTAAGCAAGTGTGTGCACTTTTAGATGCTAGTGTGGGCTACTAGTCCCAACTCTACTTATAGAGCCACCAGGGATTAATACAAATGGAAGCCAAATAAAAAACTTTTAGTTAGAGGCTACCTGGTTCACCTCTGAAAGGAGGCATAATCTTTGTGCAAGGGGGCGGAAGAATCTCTCCTAGAGAACTCACCATAGGCATGCTATTGGGCATTGGAAGGTGGTATACATGCTTGACCCTTGCCACAAGGGTGTTCATTCAGCATATATATTATCAAGCCCTTTGAATATACCAAAAACATGGGTACCCTCTAGGGGGTGACATGGCTGTGTGAGGTGCATGCATGCACATAAGTTGTGGGACAAAAGTTTTTCCTTCTCTACTATTTTCTATTTTTAGGGATAAAGTGTGTTTATTATCAAGCCTTAAACATGTCCAAACCTATCTAAACAAACTAACGGTCAAGACTCCCTCATCCCTCTGAGTTGCTTTGCCCTTATTTGGATTGTATTCAAATACTACTTGCTTCTCGTGTCTTGTTGAAAACACTTTGTGTTACTTGGAATCCAACATTATTTTACATACTTGAAAATCAACCTTGCAGTTTATTTGATATTTTTCAAACAAACCAACAATCTATCTGGAACAGTCTGAAATCATCAAGAGCTCTTCAAAATCAAGTTTAGTTGTCAGTATGGTCTTAATTTTGAAATGTCCCCTTTTTCCAATTTGATATGGTATTTCACACTTCTAATCTGATTTTCAAAATCAAACAACTGATATCACAAAGATCCACCAAATTCCTCAAGAAACCCCAAATCGGGTATGCTGAAAATAGTGCTAAAAGCTTCACAACTTCACAAATTATTAATAAATCTGAAAATGGAAATTTTTACAGAACTTTCAGCAGCATAACAGCCTACAAATTGAAATTTCCAGATCCATATAGCCTTTACACAACAGCTCGAAAATGTAGGACCAAAACTATGCTCATCGGGCTCCCGAAATAGCACAAAATATGCCCGAAAACACCACAAAAAAACTAATAATTTATCTCAGAAGTTTAATCACGTCCCAATATATATATTCAGCTCTATTTTAACATTTAAAAGTCTGATATACAGCAGCAACCCAAACTGATATGAAATACTCAATTGTAAACACCAAACTCCTACAAAAACACACCCGAAAACTCACAAATCTGCACTGTTTAGCACAAAGACAAACTCTGTATGAGCATGCACATGGAATGGCTTCAAACTCCCATCCTTAGCCTTCCTAGAAACCTGAAAACTCCCATTCTTGGGTCTCCCTGGAAACCTGCAAACTCTCGTTCTTGGGTCTCCTTCTCCACAGGTTTGGCAGCCTCTGAAGAATAACAAAGAATGAGCAAAAATCAAGTTCTGGAATGAGCCCAAAATGCCTCCAAACCCCTTAAAAGAGGGCATAACTGTAACTCACGTCCAAGAGAGGTTAATGAAACTTATTTTAATAATAATTTTCATTTATTAGTCCAAAGGTTTCCAAAGATTAACCCCCTTTTTTCGAAACTTCACTTTCTTGGGCTTGCCTGCCTTAGCAAAGATTTTCTTTTTTAATTATTTGAAAAGGGGACATGAAAAGTCCTCCCCTCCCAATAATTGCTTGTCCTCAAGCAATGGCTGAACAATAAACCAATCAATCCACCTGGATCCCAAATGTAGTCATGAACTATAATACTACCAACTAACACAGGCTCCTGCAATATCCTCATCAACGCATCCCACTGGCCTATATGGGATGTACAATCCAACTCTGCAACAATGGTGAACCCTCTCGAATGAAACTGTACCAAGTATGGAGAATCCACACACTGTACAACTCCATGAAGAAGTGATACAACCCACTGTGAGTGATCACAAGCTAAGTCAAGAGATGTCATAGCCAAAGGAGTAGAATCAATAACAACACCTGCTAAAGCATCACTCCAAAACTCCTGCTCTAAGTCATGTATTATCAACCTGTCAATTGCAGGACCTATCAGCATGTCATGCCCATCACAACTCTCATCCTGAGGCATCAAACTATCTCATAACTGATGATAAGCACTAGGAACCAAAGTACATCTTTGTATCATCATCTCATCAACATGGTCATCAAGGTAGATAGATGAGCATACCTCACAGTGTAATGCCGATAGAATGCACCAATCTCAGTCAGTGGCTCAAACTGCAATCTAGATGTAACTAACTGCAATCGATCATTAACCAAGTTGGAACTGACTACTACCTCTGAAGACATTGCGAAGGGAGTAGTATTACTAGTAGGAACCATGCCAACTATCAGCTCACCAACGTCACACATGGTCTTTGATACAACATCTCTAGTCTTCGTGCCATTAGTACTAGAGGTCACCACCATGTCAGGCACACCACAAAAATCTGCTACAGCACCCAACTCAATTAAACCTGACTCTAGTGGGAATGAACCTAATATGCCAATGTTAGTATCAAGGATGGTTGCATCCCCATCTCCACTATCTCTAACAATCTCGGCCATGGACATCACCGGATCACCAAACACCACAGCTTGTGACTGTATAGAATTAGGTAAAGACTGTAGTCGCTCTAACTCCATGGTCACCTTAGCCAAATGAAATTGTGACTCCTTGAGAGCCAACTGTGTACTCTCAAGAATCTCAGAAGTCACCTCAAGCTGCTCAGTAAGCTCACTCACCTCATCTTCCTTGGCCAACAATGCATCATATGCTGTACTACCCCACTCCATAAGATAATCTCTATTGGCTACCAACTGCATATAATTTTGTCTCAAAATCCGAATAGCCTCCCATAAAGAGTGGATCTCTATCAAGGAAAGATAACTTCCTCCATGCTCATCACTAGTAGGAGAACCCCATCCATAAACTGCTAACAACTGACGAGCAGCATCAAAATGTTGGCAACTGATAGCAATGTCTTGGTCACTAACTCTCAACTAATTAGACACATGATGGCACTGGCTTGAATGTCTCCTACAAACCTCCTCTGATGCACTGTCTGAAGGAGTGTCCTCAAAGTTACTAGTCTCTAGAGTATTACCATCCATATCCTATGAATCAAATCTAAAGCTCATATCAACATATGGAGTATCAAAAACATTAGCATTGCTGTCCAACTCCTCTGTACCCAAGGAAACTAAGTCTTCAAAACTGCCCACTGCATCCTCCTGGATGTCATCAATGCCAATATGATCCTGGGACTCATCTATACACACTGCCAAATATGAAATATCATCAACACATTCCAGCAAGTATGGTCGACTGGATATATGAACAAAGCCCAACATTGGTGTATAAAAACTAATACCAACATCAAACAAGATACTGGCACAAGAAAAGACAACACTGTGTAATCTGCTAATCAAATCCATGATAGCACCCAAACAAACACTGCTACCAAAAAGTGTTAAAGATCTCCAGTCAACTGAATCCCAAATGCCAATATAACAATCTCGAGTCCATATCCGTAAACTAGAATCAACAGGTAACTCAAGAAAACTCCTCACCTGAGTAATATGACCAATACCAACTAACTCCACATACCTGTCATGATGAGATAATGAAGTCACAATACTATCTTGGTTCACCTTCAGCTGGCTGGACAAATCATGTGAAGTACTACCAGCCTCAACCTCATGTGATGAAGCATCTAACTGTGCCTGGTACTCTTTCTCAGCAAAGTCATGAATGCTCAATGTCTTCTCATCTCTACTAGGTATCTCACCATCCTGCACAACAACATCCTCATAATCATCATCTGAACCCACTACACTGTAGTCACTGCCTGTTGTAACTATACCATCTTGAATACCTGTGGCATCACCCTTTGACGACCTGTAAACAATTGTCTCAATTTGAGTATCAAGTTGACTGTTACTATCAATTTGTGTGATATCCTTTCCCACCACCTCCTGTGGCAGAGTAGAATCTGAGACCTCTACCTGGCTATCAGCTAGTTTCTCAAACTCCTCATGCAAGTTCTTGGGAATTGTGTCATCTGTCCTGTGAGAAAATTTTCCAAATAGAAATCCAGTCAACTTATCCACCTTAGTTGGGTTAGATAACATGTCATTTATACAGTGGTGCTCAACCAACTGTTTAGACATGTCATGGCTTATTTTCATAAGTTTATCTCGAATGTCTAAATAACCATCCTTTCTACTATTTTGACTCTGGCTATCAATTGTCCAAGATTGTTCCCTCTGAGACTCTGTACTATACCTGTCCATTCTGGATAAAGTAGAGTGTAACCCCAATAGGATATAACTTCTTCAAGCACCAAGAACTAACATGCAAATGATTAGAAGTAGCATGCAACCATAGATTTGGACATGCAACTGATTAGAAGCAACATGCAACCACCAAATTATGACATGCAAGATCTGGGTAGTTGTCAAAACTGACATGCAAGATCTGGGTAGTTGTCAAAACTGACATGCAAACTTCTACAACCACCAAATTCACCAAGAACTAACATGCAAATGATTAGAAGTAGCATGCAACCATAGATTTGGACATGCAACTGATTAGAAGCAACATGCAACTACCAAATTATGAAACACAAGATCTGGGTAGTTGACAAAACTGACATGCAAGATCTGGGTAGTTGTCAAAACTGAAATGCAAACTTCTACAACCACCAAATTCACCAAGAACTAACATGAAAATGATTAGAAGTAGAATTTAACCATAAATTTTAACATGCAGCTGATTAGAAGAAACATGCAACCATAAATTATGACATGCAAAATCTGGGTAGTTGTCAAAACTGACATGCAAGATCTGGGTAGTTGTCAAAACTGACCTGCAACTTCTACAAACCCTCATGCTGGCAAGATCATGTCTCTGATACCACTGAAATGTCCCCTTTTTCTGATTTGATATGGTATTTCACACTTCTAATCTGATTTTCAAAATCAAACAACTGATATCACAAAGATCCACCAAATTCCTCAAGAAACCCCAAATCGGGTATGCTGAAAATAGTGCTAAAAGCTTCACAACTTCACAAATTATTAATAAATCTGAAAATGTAAATTTTTATAGAACTTTCAGCAGCATAACAGCCTACAAATTGACATTTCTAGATCCGTATAGCCTTTACACAACAGCTCAAAAATGTAGGACCAAAACTATGCTCATCGGGCTCCTGAAATAGCACAAAATATGCCCGGAAACACCACAAAAACACTAATAATCTATCTCAGAAGTTTAATCATGTCCCAATATATATATTCAGCTCTATTTTAACATTTAAAAGTTTTATATACAGCAGCAACCCAAACTGATATGAAATACTCAACTGTAAACACCAAACTCCTACAAAAACACACCCGAAAACTCACAAATCTGCACTGTTTAGCACAAAGGCAAACTCTGTATGAGCATGCACATGGAATGGCTTCAAACTCCCATCCTTAGCCTTCCTAGAAACCTGCAAACTCCCGTTCTTGGGTCTCCCTGGAAACCTACAAACTCCCATTCTTGGGTCTCCTTCTCCACAGGTTTGGCAGCCTCTGAAGAATAACAAAGAATGAGCAAAAATCAAGTTCTGGAATGAGCCCAAAATGCCTCCAAACCCCTTAAAAGAGGGCATAACTGTAACTCACGTCCAAGAGAGGTTAATGAAACTTATTTTAATAATAATTTTCATTTATTAGTCCAACGGTTTCCAAAGATTAACCCCCTTTTTCCGAAACTTCACTTTCTTGGGCCTGCCTGCCTTAGCAAAGATTTTCTTTTTTAATTATTTGAAAAGGGGACATGAAAATTTTTTGCAAATAGTTTGCAACATTTCATGCGAGTACCTTTTGTCTTCTCACTTCTTCATGCAGTTCTATCTAGATCCTCATGTGAGAACTTGCATATCTCTACATAAGATCTTGTTGATAACCTCCTATTTTGTCTACCAAAACCTAGCAATTCTTTGCATAGCTTGTAGCACATCCTCAAGCAAGTTTATTTTGTTTTTTTGAGATTTCACCTATGCCTGTGTGCTTTCTTGTGCACCTCCTAGGGGATCTTTGCACAAAACCTTGAGTCAAAGCTATCAAATCAATTTTTTTGAGCAATTTGCACTCTACATCTAGTCTATTTTCTTCATCAAGTTACCTCTTCTCTATCTGTAAATAGTCCCAAAAAGTGGCATTTTGCTCAGCTGATGACCCATGGTCTATATTTTGACTAGTCTTGTCTCTTAGTTGTCTTGTTCTCATCCTCTGGTGTTTGTTATACTCCCTATCATGATAGTCATAATCTTTGGTTGTTTTAGCCTCTACTCAAACTACTCATACCTTAGTATACAACACTCTTCCATTTCTTTTTGAGACTATGTTTTAGTGTGATCCTTGTTTTGGTTTTTGCTGCTTGTATTTGTCTATGGTTGTCACAACAAGAAGTGGAAACGTTTTTTATCCCCTTAGACTTAGGCAAGGTCATGCTAGGGGTAATAATTGGGGTAGAGGTCATCTTCCATTTTATACATGGTCTACATCTAGTTCGTCTAGTGAAGAATCTTCACAATCTCCCTCACTCATCAGATCACCTCAAGTCCAGTGAACGTTCTCCATAAACTTACAACAAACTAGGAATCCCTTGTATCAAGAGGATCCTGAGGCTAGCAAAGGTCCCATATCTCCAAAAAAAAATTCTGAATTCCTTTTCAAATGACCTTTCCAATCACTACATATTGAAATTGAACAGTTTCCTACAATGGCTAATTATGAACCTAAACATGGTAGTCACAGCAGACACTAAGACCAACCTAGGAATGACAAAGGGAAAGACCATGACACTTATGAGGAATAGAAAGAGGTGGAAATACTTATCGAATACATAGCAAAGTGTTGTAAAGAAAAAACTTTCAAAAGGTCATGGAAATCCTACTCAATGAAGAAAAAGAAAAGTACTTTCTTAAACTTTCCCAAGAGGGAGCTAAGCTACCCCATCATTTCAATGTGGAAACCATCATCATGCCTGAAGAGGAAACTGAGACTTCCAAACTCCAAAAACAACTAAAAATAATGCAAGACCAACTAGCTCAGATGATGCACGAGAAAAAAGAACCCACGAAAATATAAACCTTAGATGCTCTTTGTCCATTTCCATTTGACAGGAGCATAGACATGCCTCCTTTTCCAAGAGGAGTAGAGCTACCTAAGTATGATAAATACTTTGGAACCACTGATCCCTAAGATCATTTGCAAGAATTTGGTGGCTTTTTTATGGAATTTATGCATAATTAGACATATCTCATGCATTTATTCCCAAGAAGTCTAGGTGGTCAAGCTATAGAGTGGTTTTCACACTTCAGTCACATGTTGATCTCTTATGAAATAAATTATAGCATCATTGAGAAATCTTGCTTGGCAGTTGTCTTTGCTTCCAAAAAGTTGAGACACTACATGCTTGCCCACACTATGTAGCTAGTGGCTAAAATTGATCTACTAAAGTACTTGCTTAGCAAGGTAGCTCTCACAGGTAGATTGGCTAAGTGGGTCATGATACTCAACAAGTTTGACATTCAATATGTCGAATGAAAGGCTACCAAGGAGCAAGCGATTGTAGATTAGCTAGCAGATGCACCTATGCAAAGTCTTCTCCTAATGAACATTAATTTCCCTAACGAGTCAATCCTGACACTCACACATCAAATGTGGGTGATGTTCTTCAATAGTTCCTTCACACAATAGGGATTTGGTGTTGGATTACTTTTCATAATGCCACAGAGATATTTGATACCCAAAGCATACAAGATTATGTTTCCTTGTACAAACAACATTGTAGAATATGAGGCTATGATTAATGGCATGAAAATTGTAGTTGAATGGAGGGTGGATCAGTTAGATATCTTTGGGGACTCTTAACTCATAATCAACCAGGTTAATGATGTGTATCAAACAAAGGATGATAAATTCAACCCTTACAAATGCATGGTTGATGATATGAAGAAGTATTTTGCTCACATCACTTTCCAACAAATTCCTCGAGTAGATAACAAAGCGGCTGATGCTATGGCTATCTTGGCCTCCTTGCTACAGATGCCTAAACATGATCTCTAACATGAGTTCCTATTGGAAGCCTTAGTCTACCCTGCTTACGATACTCTCGATTCATGGAGGATCTGTTCTATTGTAGGACAAGACTCATCTCGCTACCATCACATCTACTCCTATCTTCGTAACCAAACCATTCTAGATGGTCTAACCTAGAATGAAAAATGTTACCTTATTCATAATACTTCATGGTATGTCATTATTGCTAACGACTTGTTTAGGAGAGGTTTCGACGGAACACTCCTTAGCTGTCTAGAACCTGAAGAGCCCAAATATGTATTAATTGACATTCACAAGGGCATTTGCAAATCTCACTCAAATGGCTTGGCACTAGCTCACAAACTCATTAGAGCTTGTTACTATTGGCCAAAAATGGAGCAAGAGGCAACAAGTACGCCAAGTCTTGCAAATAGTGCTAGCTCCATGGGAATCTGATTTATGCTTCAACTAGGGAGTTAATTTCATCTACCACACTATGGCCATTTCAAAAATGGGCCTTCGATCTTGTGGGTTAGATTCACCCATCTTCCTCTAATGGACATAAGTTCATTATTATGGCTATAGACTACTTCACAAAGTCGATAGAGGTAGTACCTCTCACAATAGTAAATGGAAAAGCTATAGCTCTTTCTATCACAAACTACATCATCTACAAGTGTGGTGTACCATCCTCTATCATTACTAATAATGGAGGACAGTTTAAAAACAAAGACCTCAAGGAGCTATTCAAGAAATTAAAAATCATGGAACATTGGTCTTCTATCTATTACCCCTAGGGTAATGGCTAGGTAGAGGCATCCAATAAGGTGATCCTCAAGCTTCTCCATCGTACAATCAGCAAATCTGGGAGGGACTGGAATCTCTAGATTAATCTAGCCCTATGGGCATACAGAACAAGTATCAAGACTCCCACGGGTACAATGCCCTTAACTTTGGTTTATGGAGTGGATGCAATGCTTCCAATAGAGGTTGAGATTCCTACTTTGGGAATCTCTATGAAAGGCCTCATTACTGATGAAGATTACAGAATAGCTCAGTTTCAAGAGCTAGTGCTATTAGATGAATATCAACAAGTGGCATGTGATCATTTGTGAGCTTATTAGTAGTGAATGTCCAGAAGCTACAATAGGAAAGTTAAGCCACATGACTTCCAACTGGGTGATCTCATCCTGAGAGAGAATCCTAAGAATAAAAAACAACAGGTCCAAAAAGGGAAGTTTGAACTAAACTAGCTTGGTCCTTAAATAATCACTATAGTGTATGGATCTAGTGCTTACCAACTTTCTACAGCTGAGGGAGAAGTGCTCAAGGAGCTTGTCAACACTCTCCACCTCAAGCAGTTTTATAGCTGATCTAATCTCAAAAGCTCTCTATATATATCAAAAAGTCTTGAAAAAAATCTAAAAATTGCAAAAAGTTCTGAAAAAAAATCATTACCCTGGTGAAAACCTAGTAATAGGCGCCTTGGTAATACCAAAAAAAATTTAAAATTTTCAAAAATACAAAAAAAAATGAAAAATAAGAAAAGTGCCATTGATGAAAACTTAAAAATAGGCATCATCATAGAAAAGATAAAAAGCCCTCCAAGAAGGTGGAAACATGGTAAACAAGCACCTCTTGTTCCCAATGCTCCATCTTGTAGTGCATCTTCTGGCTCCCTGTATAGTTGCTTTCCTACTTTTCCTACTTTTCTGCTCATGTATCGATGGATTGAATCTTGTTATAACTCAAGGGCATCACCCTTCAGTGTCATAGAATCTCTTTCGCAACAGTCACCAATTGTTCTAATTGTATCTGTATACTGCCACTAGTGTCTCTCTCTTCAAGATTCTCCTCATAGAATCTCTTTCATGATAGTCACTAGTTGTTTTAGTTGTGTCTGCCTACTATTGCCCATGTCACCTTTTGAAATTCCTTTCATGAAACATCTCTCTTGCGTTAGTCAACAATCATCCTAGCTATGTTTGTCTACTGGCACTCAATTCTACTTAGGTTCTTCACTCTGAAGATTCCTCTTTGACTTTAGTCACTAGTCATTCTAACTATGTCTATCTAAAGTTGTCACCCTACTGAAGAGAGTTCTTTCATCCATGTTCTGGACGTTAACACTTGACATCAATCCTATAACACAAAAACACTGAACTTGAAATGACATACTTGTTTGGATATGCTAAACATTTTTCTTTGTGTGTTTTGCTTTCGCTTCATCATGTCTCCTCAAGCAACTTGATGATGTCATTCTGACTAGAGAAGCAAGGATTGGGGGCATAATCTTTTCTTTGATTTTTGTTTGTGGTTTAGTTCCAACAATTTGAAACATCCATATAAGAGGGGTGTCCACTATAAGAGCCTCCATCTCATATTGGATGGTTGGGTGTACCTCAAATCTTTTTATATGGATACATCAAATAACATTGGTCCTTCTCCTTGCTTGTTGGAGTGAATTCTTCATGATATAGCAAACACTAATACTTGTCCTGCTAAGTGAACATATGGGTCACTATGACTATATCTAGCACACTTTTGTCTCAGGTTACGAACTCAAGGGTCATTGTGGATAGAATACTTACTGATTACTTAGCATAAGAGGGATCTCCCATGTGTCTGGTGTGTCCACACGCAAGAAACATTCTGGTTATCCTAGCATTTATGTTTTAATGCTTATGTTAACTTGCTACATTAAAAGGGAAAAATGTTCTAGTCATTATGGCTTCTTCTGCCTTGAATGCTTACATTTCATCCCAACAAAAACTAGAAGAGATGTCCTATTCATATTCTAATGATTGAAATGTTAGTGAGAGTTGTATGACATCTAGGGTTTTGGATATACACTTAGTGATGATAAACTATCAAAGCTTGGTAACTAGACCTAGGGTTGCATCTAGTTTTAGGTTGCATCAAATAGATGGTTGTGTTGCATGCAATACTTGGTTCAACATATAATTGGATTGTGACTCTACTTTCATCTTCTGTGATGGGGGATTGTTGACTCTTCATGGTTGCACAAGAATTTTATTCTTTGGTTCATCCTCTCGTGCTCCTTGATGGAATACCTATTACTATCAAGAAAAAACATGAAAACACTACATGAGATGTCAATCTATTTACCTGTGCATTTCATTCATAAATCCATAAATTCATTTCATCTACATGAACAACTCAAATAAAAAATGCATTCATACATCACATCACATTTGCATCTCATAATGAGAGCATAAAACATCTCATGTGTACCAAATTAAAAGGTGGACAATGCCAATGACATGTACACAAGATGCTCAGCTCAAAATCTCATATATATATATATATATATATATATATATATATATATATATATATATATATATATATATATATATATATATATATATATATATATATATATATATATATATATATATATATCAAAGAATGTGTCAGTAAAAAAATGAGCACTACTTGAGCATTGTCAATCAAAATGGTATAAAATGGTGATAGCACACTAATTGGTACATAGCCAAAATCAAAAACTTGGAGGCAAGAGCATTGAATCTAACTCTATCCAGTACCCTCACCTCCTAGAGGAGGAGGAGGCGGTTGCATATCTAGTCTAGTTGGTGGATTTTCATGCGAAGAAGGATTGGGTACACATGAGGAAAGACACCGTCATGCGAGAATTGACAGAATAACTTTTAAAACATGCTAAAAACACCTTGAAATGCATGAAAAATTAAATGCAAAGACGGATTATCGACTACTCATTGGAGATCCATAGTCTGCTGGGTGGCTGTGTCATCTAGAGTGCTTGAAATGGTATGTAAGCACTATAACTACCATCTTCCTCTTAGAGCTCTCTTCTTCACCAAAGACAAAATGTACCAATGATTTGAAAATGACCCTTTGGGCCCTTATAGAGGTTTTGACCTAATTTTTCAAAGTGCTCTGATTTGTGCAAAAATCACTCCCCTAGCTAATGTGACTATTCTGAATCCATTTTTGGGATCAAATTCAAAATTTGACAAACCTAAATAGCTCAAAAATGCATTTTAAAATTTTGGGACTGATGTGATCGAATGTTTGTGTAGTCCAAATTTTGTTGATAGTTTGTGAATTTTAGTATCCTTTCAACTCACAATTTATTCAAATTTCATCACCAATCTTGAAAAAGTCAACTATGGTCAAATCTAGTCAACTTTTGGTCAAACTTGGTCTCTTGGAGCTTGAGTTCACGTTGAATTGACTCCAAATTTTCTTCTGATCATTCTGATCTCTCATATATTCTTCTGACTCTTCAATTTCTTATGTATCTCTCTCTATACTGCTTAAGACCATATTTATGGTGTGTCATCTTTTAATTTCGCTCCTGAGGGGGAAGGATGATTAAATCATTAAATCTAAATTTCAAAATCAATCTAAATCTTCATTGCTCATGGTATCTCATCAATAGGGACATCTTCTTCCCCTCTATCTAGCATCTTTTTCATCTATCTCATCTTTTCATCAGCTGATTATATCTTATAATAGTCTTTATTAGAGTTTGATGGATAGGTATTTGGACAATCAAAACCCTAACTCCTAGGGATCAAGCCTCATTCTAAGGATGATTTTACAACTCATGATTGGATCTTGTTATCTTTTATGCTTAGGTATCTAGGTGTTCTACCTAGATCTCTTAAGATTAAGCTCCATTTTGGAGATAATCTTTAAAAGATTATTCAACTTAGGTATCTAGGTGTTCTACCTAAATCCCTTAAGATTAAGCTTTGTTCTAGAGATAATCTTTAAAAGCTTATTCAACTTAGGTATCTAGGTGTTCTACTTGGATCCCTTAAGATTAAGCTCCATTTTGGAGATAATCTTTAAAAGCTTATTCAACTTAGGTATCTAGGTGTTCTACTTGGATACCTTAAGATTAAGCTCCATTCTGGAGATAATCTTTAAAAGCTTATTCAACTTAGGTGTCTAGGCATTCTACCTGAATCCCTTAAGGTTAAGCTCCATTCTGGAGATAATCTTTAAAAGCTTATTCAACTTAGGTATCTAGGTGTCCTACGTGGATCCCTTAAGATTAAGCTTCGTTCTGGAGATAATCTTTAAAAGCTTATTGAACTTGGATATCTAGATGTTCTACATGGATCTGTTAAGGTTAAGCTTCATTCTAGAGATAATCTTTAAAAGCTTCTCAATTTAGGTATCTAAGTGTTCTTCTTGGATCCCTTAAGGTTAAGCTCCATTCTAGAGATAGTCTTTAAAAGCTTATCAATTGGTCTCTGTATCATCAATTTTAGAACCAATCTCAATCTCATTTCTTGATCTTCACAATCTCAATCTCATTTCTTGATCTTCACAATCTCAATCTCATTTCTTGATCTTCACATCATGAATGTGTTGCTCACACATTCATACAAAGAGGGCCAAAATTTAATACCCCAAAATTGGCTCATTGCCATGTTAACCAATTCTGGTCTATTTTTTATCAATTCTAAAGTCCTATTTTACTAGGCAATTCATATTCTATTTTTTGCTACTCGACTTAATTATCAAATGTAGAAAACCCTAAATCTATATTAATCAGGCTACCTATTTAATTCCTAAGTATTGATTCGAATTAGTCACATTAAACCTATTGATTAAGATTTAATTTAATTTAAAGTGTTTATACTTTAATTAAATTAAATTATATCCTAAGGCTAATGTACTAAAGAATTAAAAGTATTTAATTTAATATTTATGCTCACTTTAATTAATTGAATGAGATTATTCAATTAAATGGAAAAGGCATTTATGAGGTCATATCTCATTTTATTAAATTAAATAATATCTTTGAAATCTTCTCTTCAATTCAAAAATGGAAACTCTGTGTGAACTATCTCTTGAAATTGGAATTAATCTAGTTAACTTGTTCTCACACTTATGAAAAGCTTGTTAGGAATAAGGTGTCTCAACCTTGTATAATTCCTATTCTTATTATTTGTTTTGTAAAATGTATTTCTTTCAAATAATGTTGATGTGTTGACATCTTGAATTATGTATAAGGATATCATTACTAAAATGGTTATGACGGATTCCTATGACACATAAGAGCTATGTTAGGAAGATTCAATGACAGGTGAAGACATTTGGCAACTAAGATAATTGAGTACTGTACACTTTACCCCAATAGTGGGGTTTGAGGCATCACCCTGAAAATTTTTTTGGGGTTCCTATTTTCTCGAAGAATGGTAAAACCCTAATACACTTTACCTTTGGGAGTAGCCCTAAAGTGAAGCGCATGTTATACACATTTTTTAGGGTTGCGAAGAGATACGATGTGAAAAAGGTGTATTGTTGGTACTGTGAGTAGCTACTGGAGTCTTCTGTTGTCAATGTTGAACTTGCATTGCAAGTGTATTGTAACCTTGTGTTGAAGATAATAAATTGTGCAGGTTCTGAAGGGGTGGGGTTGTTTTACTGAAAGGTTTTTCCCCACCGAAAAATCCTTGTGTTATGTGTTCCTTTCTCTGTCTATTTTTTGTATGCATGGTTGGCTGCAATATTGTTGTTTACATGATATTGAATCTATAAGTGAAGAAGATTTTAATAGGATTTGCATCATACTTTCCTTATGAGATTAGTGTAGGAAGCTATTTTCGCACCTGAGTTTCCTTACAAAGCTCAGTTAACTACTCATCACACTTAGATTTGAAATAGTCAACTTCACTTGCATAAGGAAGTTTCCATTTTAACTGAATCTTTTCTTTAATCTTAACCATTCATCCAAATTGATCTTGACCATTGATCAATTCCTGGATTCTATTTAAGGGGCTCCCAATCCCTTATTACAGAGGTTGGAATTTGATTGTATTGAATTGCGGTTGAAATAATCACGCATTCTAGCTTTCATACTTGCTTAAATACTTTAATGTCATTTTAGAATAAGAATTCATACATTTAGCTTAATGTATTTTATTTCTTAGATTAATTCTTGCATTTTCATGTAGATTAATTGTATGATCATATTGTGCATCAAATCCTTCATTCTAGAAAGGTCTAGTTGCCTACATCTCAGTCTAAGAGAATAATAGGCAAAATCCTTCTAGTTAGAAGGCAACAAGTTGAATTGTCAAGCCTCTTGGATAAATGACCCCATGTTTATTCTAGGATGAATCTGCATTTAATGACCATGTTGAAGTATAGGTGAAAAATCTAAGGTCTAATTTTCACATATACAGCTCCAATACTAAGAAAGCAATATCAATCAAAGAAAATGGGACAATTATAGTTGATCTAGATCCTGCCAAAATGAAGACAAGTTCAAAGTAGTCTCCTATTCTCCCCATGGCCGATAATACTCCATATCCTTAGAAGTCTCCTGAAAGCACTAGTACTCGATCTGGCACCCTCACCTCAACTAAACTTTCCTCCATGATAGGAAAAGAACTCACTACTCCCAAGTGGCTAGAAACCTCTATTGAGAAGGAAAGGAGTTTGGTACAATTATCCATGCCTATCGATGACTTGGTTAGTAAGTTCTTGGGAAAGTCTTTGAAAACTAAAAAGGCTAAAATTGAGTCCAGGTGAAAGTTTGATAAAGATTTAGGACATTGGATAGCTAAAATAGCTAAACCACTAGAAGGAAGTTCGCATGAGGACCTCACTCGTCAAGATTGTCAAGTATCAAGGATTGATCTTGGAAGGGGGAGTCATGTGGTGGATATGAAGATTTTCAAAACTTCAAGAAAAAAGATAGCTGATAGAGTTTGGAAAGATGCCCAGGATAGGCAAGATATGAAAGAAGCAATGAAGAGCATGGTGCAGTACATCAATGCTATCCTACATCCAAAATACAAACCTCTGAATGAGATGTTGATAATGGTAATGTATCCTCCTCAGCCATCCAATAGTTTCTTGATAATTTGCAAAAATACAAATTTGTGGCAAGAATGTCTGAGGAGTGCTTGCAATTTTTCCTAAAGGAAACCAAGAAATAGATCAAACTTCTAGAAAAGGCTTCAAAAGAAACTATTGTTATTATTAAAAAGGTCGAGTCCAATAATGAAGGCTTTGAAAAAGAAAGAAATAACTATGTAAAAGTGGTGCTCTGGATTGAGGAAATTCAAGGATTTGGATTACAAAAGTTTGAAGCTAAATGCCCTGTGGCTGGTCTAGATGATAAAACTTTGCATGTGATTAAAGATTGCATTGAATGGAGAAATGAGGCACTGGTCCATGCAGTAACTAAAATCAAATAAATCTTGGACGGTCTCAGGCATGTGGATGAAATAATCCAAGGTGATTTGAAGTGGTTCAGCAAACATTGCGTAGGAAAATAAAGTGACTTTGTAGCCCCTATAGAAGAATTGATAAATGAAATCCAAAAGAAGTTCTAGGTGGTCCAGGAAAAGAAGAAACCATGTAGACACGATTTTTCAAATGTTGCCCATACCAAAGCTATGTTGATAATAAACTTGAAACATTTGGCGATGCATGAAGAAAAAGTTACAAAATTGAAGAGGGAAAAGGAAATCTAGAAGAAAAGGATTGCATACATTGGCTTACCTCATCAGTCAGTTATCTCTACATTTTCCACTACATACAAAAAATGGAAGGCCACAAGGATCATGGCTGGTGTGAACAGTTCCTCCTGATTTGGCACATGTTCATTGGGCAGCTATTTTTCATTTTCCTGTTTATTTCTTTTATGCATTTCAGTTAACACAATTGTGTTAACTAAGAGACAATTTACTCCTGGCAGGGTAATTTTGGATAACTATCCAACCCTATGCCCTATATATATGTAATAGATAATATCTAAAGGGATTAATCTCTCCATAGACTAAAATGAAAATACTTTTGTTTTGATACTCTGCACTTTAAATTTTGAAATAGAATATTTCCTAGGTTAGCAACAATTGAAGTAAAATTCTATAATTTTATATACTAAAACTTCTTGAGGTAGATACTACTATCTACTTTATGATAATTTTCATTCTTGAGAGTGTATGTTATATGTGAAGGTGAAGTTGAAATTTGCTATGTGTTTTGGACTTATCTATTTTCAAATCTTGAAGGTTGTGGGAGGTTGAATCTATATTATTTTATCATCTATCCTTTATTTTAACATTCAATCATGTGTATGATATTGATTGTTAAGATCAAATGGTTTTTCAGCATTAGCATTTATCTTGTGTTTCTGAGATGATTTTAAGCTTTTAAGTATTTTCAATAAAATACTTACTGAGAATATTTTTCCTCAATAGAGGAAAAAATGATTATCTTTTCATGAAGGTTAGCTACACCTTGAACAATATAAAGGAAATTTCATAAGTAGAGAATTCCTTATCAATAATTAGGAGTTCAATTTGTTAGTTTACAATTTTCTCCCTTATTCAAATTGTCAAAAAACTTGGGAAAAAACTATTCACTAACAACTCCAACATTCTCAAACCATCTCATCAACCCCCAAATAGGTTAACAACAAGAGAATAGGTGTCACATTAACACAAGCTCCTCCAACAATGAAACTTCCTATGCACTAGGAAAACCCATCTACCCATAAAGTCAACACTACAAGGTAAGAAAAAATCCACTCTACCTCATCAATAGGTGTTGAATTAAAACATGTACCAAACAAGTGACCACCAAACAAGTTCAAAACACTATGCACTTCTAACAAGAGTTGGAATTATGGGGAATAACCATCACAGAATTCCCAAGAATACTATCATGCCTCATATGAGCATCCTTGAATCCAAATAAACTCACCCTTTGAACAAAGAGGATGATAGTTTACAAAAAAGTGCACACTCCAAAGGATACTCTCCACAATTAACCACCAAGCATAGGAGCACATAGTCCCTATAATGCAAAAAGCTAAACTATTACTAGGAACTCAAGTTACATAACCCAACCAAAAAAGATATCACCTTTCCACAAGGTTGCAAATAATTTCATCCATGGAAAAAATCATGTAGTATCTTCATACCAACTCATAAGATGGTAATATGCATCCAACGATATTGTGTCCCTCCAGCAACATGCTTGGAATACTACACCCAACCAACTGCTAAGCTCAATCTCCAGCCTCAAGTCAACTATAAACAAGAAACTCGACTAAGACAATCATCTTCAAGATACAAGCTTAGGGAGGAAGAAACTATATAGTATTAGGACTGAGAGGGAGACTCACTCAACCTTTGTACGAAATCAGCCCAAGATGCATTAGGGAAACTCTCAATTCTACCAACCATCAAAATACTCATCCAACACAACACTAATTGAGCTAGTGGCATAACCACACTAGCATACTCTCTCAAGAGAGGAAAGCATACAAAGATGCACCAAAGTCAATGTCCAAAAGGAGGATCTAGACTCACCAAAAATGACTAAGTCATTCCCAAAAGACAAGGGCAACATCAAACTCAAGCAAGGAATGCTCACAATCCACACTTCTTCTCACAAAGGTGAGACAGTGTAATCAAGAACACACAAACCCAAGCACGAACCCAAACAAGTACCTAGTAGATTATGAAGACTTGTTAACTCCTCCCATAAGAATAACATGAAGGGATAAACTTTTCTAGTGACCAAAAATGTGATATGTCATGATTGAATTGGCCTCTAGTTGATAAAGGGTACTTGAAACATCAATCATTATCTTTTGAAGTGCGAAAGAGTGCATGTGGTTCCCCTAACAACATTCTACATTAGTGCACTTTTATGTGAGTTTTCTCACCAAACCAAGCAAGATAATGCAATGAACCAGGCAAGAAAATGCATGACCGCTTGTTTCTCACATGAAATTTCAAAACAACACAAAAATTGCCTTCACTTCGAAAGCTATAACTTTCACATTTGGACTCTGACTGATTCTATTTGAAAGTGTTAAAAAGGTCTTGATGAGGCCTACAAAATGATGGATCTTATAGAGTCCTAAGACCTAAATTTTGAATCACCACTCAAGATAAGATATCAAAGGCAAACTCATACCATCTCAATTACCAAGACAAGTAACAAACAAAATGTCCAAAATACCCCAAGAGCATACATGCCCAGAATGAAATAAGACATGAAATGAAAGGTAACTCACACACTGAAACTGTCATGTCCCCTTTTCAAATAATTGAAAAAGAAAATCTTTGCTAAGGCAGGCAGGCCCAAGAAAGTGAAGTTTCGGAAAAAGGGGGTTAATCTTTGGAAACCGTTGGACTAATAAATGAAAATTATTATTAAAATAAGTTTCATTAACCTCTCTTGGACGTGAGTTACAGTTATGCCCTCTTTTAAGGGGTTTGGAGGCATTTTGGGCTCATTCCAGAACTTGATTTTTGCTCATTCTTTCTTATTCTTCAGAGGCTGCCAAACCTGTGGAGAAGGATACCCAAGAACGGGAGTTTGCAGTTTTCCAGGGAGACCCAAGAATGGGAGTTTGTAGGTTTCTAGGAAGGCTAAGGACGGTATTTTGAATCCATTCCATGTGCATGCTCATACAGAGTTTGCCTTTGTGCTGAACAGTGCAGATTTGTGAGTTTTCGGGTGTGTTTTTGTATGAGTTTGGTGTTTACAGTTGAGTATTTCATATCAGTTTGGGTTTCTGCTGTATATCAGAATTTTAAATATTAAAATAGAGCTGAATATATATATTGGGATGTGATTAAAATTCTGAGATAGATTACTAGTTTTTTTGTGGTGTTTCCGGACATATTTTGTGCTATTTCGGGAGCCCGATGAGCATAGTTTTGGTCCTACATTTTCGAGCTGTTGTGTATAGGCTATATGGATCTGGAAATGTCAATTTGTAGGCTGTTATGCTGCTGAAATTTCTGTAAAAATTTCCATTTTCAGATTTATTAATAATTTGTGAAGTTGTGAAGCTTTTAGCACTATTTTCAGCATACCCGATTTGGGGTTTCTTGAGAAATTTGGTGGATCTTTGTGATATCAGTTGTTTGATTTTGAAAATCTGATTAGAGGTGTGAAATGCCATATCAAATCAGAAAAGGGGACATTTCAGTGGTATCAGAGCCATGATCTTGCCAGCATGAGGGTTTGTAGAAGTTGCAGGTCAGTTTTGACAACTACCCAGATTTTGCATGTCATAATTTATGGTTGCATGTTTCTTCTAATCAGATGCATGTTAAAATTTATGGTTACATTCTACTTCTAATCATTTTCATGTTAGTTCTTGGTGAGTTTGGTGGTTTTAGAAGTTTGCATTTCAGTTTTGACAAGTACCCAGATCTTGCATGTCAGTTTTGACAACTACCCAGATCTTGCATGTCATAATTTGGTGGTTGCATGTTGCTTCTAATCAGTTGCATGTCCAAATCTATGGTTGCATGATACTTCTAATCATTTTCATGTTAGTTCTTGGTGAATTTGGTGGTTGTAGAAGTTTGCATGTCAGTTTTGACAACTACCCAGATCTTGCATGTCAGTTTTGACAACTACCCAGATCTTGCATGTCATAATTTGGTGGTTGCATGTTGCTTCTAATCAGTTGCATGTCCAAATCTATGGTTGCATGATACTTCTAATCATTTTCATGTTAGTTCTTGGTGTTTGAAGAAGTTATATCATATTGGGGTTACACTCTACTTTATCCAGAATGGACAGGTATAGTACAGAGTCTCAGAGGGAACGATCTTGGACAATTGATAGCCAGAGTCAAAATAGTAGAAAGGATGGTTATTTAGACATTCGAGATAAACCTATGAAAATAAGCCATGACATGTCTAAACAGTTGGTTGAGCACCACCGTATAAATGACATGTTATCTGACCCAGCTAAGGTGGATAAGTTGACTGGATTTCTATTTGGAAAATTTTCTCACAAGACAGATGACACAATTCCCAAGAACTTGCATGAGGAGTTTGAGAAACTAGCTGATAGCCAGGTAGAGGTCTCAGATTCTACTCTGCCACAAGAGGTGGTGGGAAAGGATATCACACAAATTGATAGTAACAGTCAACTTGATACTCAAACTGAGACAATTGTTTACAGGTCGTCAAAGGGTGATGCCACAGGTATTCAAGATGGTATAGTTACAACAGGCAGTGACTACAGTGTAGTGGGTTCAGATGATGATTATGAGGATGTTGTTGTGCAGGATGGTGAGATACCTGGTAGAGATGAGCAGACATTGAGCATTCATGACTTTGCTGAGAAAGAGTACCAGGCACAGTTAGATGCTTCATCACATGAGGTTGAGGCTGGTAGTACTTCACATGATTTGTCTAGCCAACTGAAGGTGAACAAAGATAGTATTGTGACTTCATTATCTCATCATGACAGGTATGTGGAGTTAGTTGGTATTGGTCATATTACTTAGGTGAGGAGTTTGCTTGAGTTACCAGTTGATTCTAGTTTACGGATATGGACTCGAGATTGTTATATTGGCATTTGGGATTCAGTTGACTGGAGATCTTTAACACTTTTTGGTAGCAGTGTTTGTTTGGGTGCAATCATGGATTTGATTAGCAGATTACACGGTGTTGTCTTTTCTTGTGCCAGTATCTTGTTTGATGTTGGTATTAGTTTTTATACACCAATGTTGGGCTTTGTTCATATATCCAGTCGACCATACTTGCTGGAATGTGTTGATGATATTTCATATTTGGCAATGTGTATAGATGAGTCCCAGGATCATATTGGTATTGATGACATCCAGGAGGATGCAGTGGGCAGTTTTGAAGACTTAGTTTCCTTGGGTACAGAGGATTTGGACAGCAATGCTAATGTTTTTGATACTCCGTATGTTGATATGAGCTTTAGATTTGATTCACAGGATATGGATGGTAATACTCTAGAGACTAGTAACTTTGAGGACACTCCTTCAGACAGTACATTAGAGGAGGTTTGTAGGAGACAGTCAAGCCAGTGCCATCATGTGTCTAATCAGTTGAGAGTTAGTGACCAAGACATTGCTATCACTTGCCAACATTTTGATGCTTCTCGTCAGTTGTTAGCAGTTTATGGATGGGGTTCTCCTACTAGTGATGAGCAGGGAGGAAGTTATCTTTCCTTGACAGAGATCCACTCTTTATGGGAGGCTATTCAGATTTTGAGACAAAATTATATGCAGTTGGTAGTCGACAGAGACTATCTTATGGAGTGGGGCAGTACAGCATATTATGCATTGTTGGCCAAGGAGGATGAGGTCAGTGAGCTTACTGAGCAGCTTGAGGTGACTTCTGAGATTCTTGAGAGTACACAGTTGGCTCTCAAGGAGTCACAGTTTCATTTGGCTAAGGTGACCATGGAGTTAGAGCGACTACAGTCTTTACCTGATTCTATACAGTTGCAAGTTGTGGTGTTTGGTGATCCGAGGATGTCCATGGCCAAGATTGTTAGAGACAGTGGAGATGGGGATGCATCCATCCTTGATACTAACATTGGCATATCAGGTTCATTCCCACTAGAGTCAGGTTCAATTGAGTTGGGTGCTGTAGCAGATTTTTGTGGTGTGCCTAACATGGTGGTGACCTCTAGTACTAATGGCACGAAGACTAGAGATGTTGTATCAAAGACCATGTGTGACGTTGGTGAGCTAATAGTTGGCATGGTTCCTACTAGTAATACTACTCCCTTTGCAATGTCTTCAGAGGTAGTAGTCAGTTCCAACTTGGTTAATGATCGATTGCAGTTAGTTACATCTGGATTGCAGTCTGAGCCAGTGACTGAGACTGGTGCATTCTATCGGCATTACACTGTGAGGTATGCTCATCTATCTACCTTTGATGACCATGTTGATGAGATGATGATACAGAGATGTACTTTGGTTCCTAGTGCTTATCATCACTTATGGGATAGTTTGATGCCTCAGGATGAGAGTTGTGATGGGCATGACATGGTGATAGGTCCTGCAATTGACAGGTTGATAATACATGACTTAGAGCAGGAGTTTTGGAGTGATGCTTTAGCAGGCGTTGTTATTGATTCTACTCCTTTGGCTATGACATCTCTTGACTTAGCTGGTGATCAGTCACAGTGGGTTGTATCACTTCTTCATGGTGAGCTGTTGACTGAGGTTGGTTTTTTTAATCAACATTATATTGCAGGGTATGTACATCAGTTAGCATTTGATCCTTTTGCTGAGGAGTTGATGGCAGACAAATTTGGTTTGTATTCCATTTCTTACTCTTTATCTTGTAATGTCTTTTCACCATCAGCAGTGTATGGGAGTTATGGTTATGAGATAGTGGCCGATGATTTTCAGAGTTGTGTTGACTGCAGGAGTTGTACAGTGTGTGGATTCTCCATACTTGGTACAGTTTCATTCAAGAGGGTTCACCATTGTTGCAGAGTTGGATTGTACATTCCATATAGGCCAGTGGGATGCGTTGATGGTATTTACTATGTTGGTAGTTTGATTTGTCCACTTTACTTGGGTTCTGATGTTCTAAGAGTTTGTCCCTCATGGGGTTTTGATTGTGGTAGTGGTGATTTCGGAGTTTGGTTGAGCTATAATTGCCAATTTGATTATGAATTCCTCTTGGTCATATTGCAGAGGATATTGCAGGAGCCTATGTTAATTGGTAGTAGTATAGTTCATGACTACATTTGGGATCCAGGTGGATTGATTGGTTTATTGTTCAGCCATTGCTTGAGGACAAGAAATGATTGGGAGGGGAGGACTTGTCATGTCCCCTTTTCAAATAATTAAAAAATAAAATCTTTGCTAAGGCAGGCAGGCCCAAGAAAGTGAAGTTTCGGAAAAAGGGGGTTAATCTTTGGAAACCGTTGGACTAATAAATGAAAATTATTATTAAAATAAGTTTCATTAACCTCTCTTGGACGTGAGTTACAGTTATGCCCTCTTTTAAGGGGTTTGGAGGCATTTTGGGCTCATTCCAGAACTTGATTTTTGCTCATTCTTTGTTATTCTTCAGAGGTTGCCAAACCTGTGGAGAAGGAGACCCAAGAATGGGAGTTTGCAGGTTTCTAGGAAGGCTAAAGATGGGAGTTTGAAGCCATTCCATGTGCATGCTCATACAGAGTTTGCCTTTGTGCTGAACAGTGCAGATTTGTGAGTTTTCGGGTGTGTTTTTGTATGAGTTTGGTGTTTACAGTTGAGTATTTCATATCAGTTTGGGTTGCTGCTGTATATCAGACTTTTAAATGTTAAAATAGAGTTGAATATATATATATTGGTATGTGATTAAACTTCTGAGATAGATTACTAGTTTTTTTGTGGTGTTTCCGGGCATATTTTGTGCTATTTCGGGAGCCCGATGAGCATAGTTTTGGTCCTACATTTTTGAGCTATTGTGTAAAGGCTATATGGATCTCGAAATGTAAATTTGTAGGCTGTTATGCTGCTGAAAGTTCTATAAAAATTTCCATTTTCAGATTTATTAATAATTTGTGAAGTTGTGAAGCTTTTAGCACTATTTTCAGCATACCCGATTTGGGGTTTCTTGAGAAATTTGGTGGATCTTTGTGATATCAGTTGTTTGATTTTGAAAATCTGATTAGAGGTGTGAAATACCATATCAAATCAGAAAAGGGGACATTTTAGAAACCATCATTACTTCTCTTTCATTATTTCATCAATTAAATATAACACATGCACTAATGCATAATGAAACTAAAAGGTTTTCAAAGGAAAGGTTTGAGAGTCACTTCCCATACAAGAAGTACGTATCCTTTCAATTTATTTGCAGAATAACATCATGTCTAATAAGAATTTAAACCATCCAATTATATTAACAACTTTACATCTATTGCAAGCACACTAGTATGTTCTTTATGATATTATCCCATGTACGTACTACCAAAGGTTTGAGATGAATGTGATAGAGTCACAACACACAACTAGGCAGCAGTAAAACACATTCAGAATAGTCATCATGAACCAAAACAAAAAGCCCAAATGGGAAAATGTCCACTCTAATAGTAAATCACAAAAGAGCTCATTTCAACAATAGTTCAAGTATGACAATAGCCACAAAGAGAGTGATAGAGAAAATTTGATGATTATTCCAAGAAAGGAAAATATTGAAAACCAGTGCTAGCCCAACAACATGTGGAAAGTACCTCTAGCCAAACAAAATAAGGCATCAATCAAATCACATTACATGTGATGATTGGGAACAATCACACAAGAGGGATAAATCACCACGCAATTCTAATGAATACATCATTCTGGCAGCGTTAGAGAACACACTCACATACACCAAGTAGTAATCCAGCAATAAACTCTTGCATATGCAGACTACAATAATTTCCTTATTTATTTTCCATACAATGTGACATTTAGATATCCATCAATTTTAATACAATTTATATAAGCTTATGAAGCAATTAGATTGGGGACTTAAGTTATTATAAATGAAAAACCTACACCTTTGAAATGATTCACAATAAACACTTATTCTTCAATGAAAGGAACCATTTTATTACTATATTGACATAACATAGAAACACAAATAAGATTAAATTATATACTTACAATTAGGAGAAAAAAAAGAAAACCAATGCACCTTACTTCACAAGGAGAAACAAGAAGAGGCACTCAAAGCCAACACATGGACACCAATCAGTGGCTTCATCCAATAAGGTCACACACACAACCAACCAAACAAGACACATCAATCCCATCTACAAAACAAGGAAAGACTCACTACCTTATCCTTACACTACTCTACTTGAATCTACTAGACAAGAAAGTCAATCACAAGTAGATACTAACAAAACAAAACTAGTGAGCTCTCATTAAGACACTTGCACTCACACAACACAACATCAACCATATGGGTAACATATAGACAAATGTTTGAACATGGGTTCCGATACTAGATGTAATGCCATGCCTAAAGATCCTTGGAACAAGGATAAATATAAGCCTAGACAAAAAAAAATTTTAAACAAGTATGGATGCACATGACATGCAACACCCGAAGTCCAAAAAGATCACAACAGAAGACTAAAAAAATATCCAAACACCAAAAAACTCCAAATGCTACTACTTACCAAAATGACTAACCATGGAAGGAACAAAATGATTTCAAATCTGAAACATTATGAAATCAAAATGCAATTCCAAGGTATTCAAGAACACTATATAGGGTAGTCAAAAACACCTACCGAAAACTTCCAATTAGACTAAAAAGTGCCCACTATCCATCCAGATAGGTTTTTCAAAAGACCTAGGTGATACTTTATTTTAGCACTATGTGTTTCTTTCCAATATCATATGACCTTTCTAAAGAAGGCATGTGATACTTTCAGGGTCTAGATGACACTTCTCCTAAAGCCATGCAATACTGAACATAAGTATCATATGACCTTTCTTCAATGGGTGTGTGATACTTTCCATTATCATATGAAATTTCTCCTTAAGACATGTGATACGTTCCAGTATCACATGATATTTCTTCTTTGGGCGGTGACACTTTATAATTGTCATCTAGTGTTGGAACATAGTCACCCAGAACAAGAAATAATGCTCCAATGAGCATACATAAAGGTACAAGAAGAGATAGAACCTCCACATTAGACAGTACTAGATCCACATATTGAGGTATAGATAATTGAAAACTAAACTGCAAGGTGAAAACTATATTTAACCATCTAACATAGCAAACAAGGGAAAGAACTAAAAGCAACATCGCAATGTATTAAAATAACAAGCTAAGTGTACAGTTCCTCCCAACCATAATAGCATCATGAGACCTCGAAAGCCCTAGCCATCCCCCACATGTAACATCCTAAACTTCCAGCTAGATAGTTAGAGCTATCTTTTGAGGATGCCACTACTAAAGCATAATAACATCATAGGAACGGGAAAATCTAACATGCTAACAAGTAAAGCAATAGATATTCCAACTGATCAATTCACATCATCTAACCATATGTTAAACATCATAATATAGAAATGTGTCAAATAAACTAACATAATCTATACATGATATCCAAACATTCTAATGAAAGCATAAATCACAAGAAAGAATACTCTGGAATCCAAAGTATCAAGTGAAAATATCTAGCAACAATCACACAAGGACAATAGACCATCTTTTTACATTAGTCCCTAGTAGTGGTATAGGTAGCTATGCCTCCCAAACACATGGAACCTATACCTAACGTACTAATGGAGTTAATGATCCAACCACAATGCACATAAAGAAAATGTCCATGGCTAACACTCACACTAGATAGTAATGATGACTAAAACCAAGATCATGAGACAATGTAAGTACTACAGGTCTTGGTCAAACACTCAATGGGTTACTATGTAGGGGCTGACATCATGGAGAGTCACTTGGCATTAAAAATCCCAAGCTAGTATTGGTAGCATCAACTTCCCAATGAAAGGCATGCAATCCAACTTTTAATTATCTTAAATTTTATTACCACCCAGTTTTTTAATTAGTTATCACTTGAAAAAAACTTTTGCATGCAAACACACTGGGCACGGACACCAGGCTATAGAGATAGAAGCCCCCTCCATATGCTACCCTACCCTAACCATGCTCATCTAATGATGAGTTCCTGTAGGCATGCATATTCCCAACCCAACTCCAAATGATCATAACTCCACCGAAATACAAATGGAAGATCGGACCTCGTAAGTGACCCGACAAATGTACGTGCACGTGCTTGTGTACTACACACCACCATCATGAAGATCATAACACAAGGATAGGATGAGAACATAAGAAAAATATAACTCAACTGAAACAAAGCTTGGGAGGATGGATTCTACATGAATCCCAAAGAATAATAAAACCATACATCATGAACTCACCCAATTGACCTCAATCGAGGAGTATGCATGCTACTCGAATCTCAATGATGCAACAAGACCAAACATCATGAACTCATTCAACTGACCTCAATCCAAGATCATGGATTCTACGTGAATCCTAGTGTCCACGAAACAATAACAAGGGTCAAAAAGAAACAATAACACCAGGAAAAATGTAGTGTCTGCCCCTAAGTCGCATTTTAGTTATCATTGCCAAACTTTTTTAGGCCAGTTTTATACTTGATGATTAGTAGTATTGTTTTAAGATTATCAAATATTGTTTCAGATTTAGTTGATTATATGATGAGATTACTTGGTACTCTATATTTCATGTATGTATGATGATTATTCAATATTTTCAGTTATCTATGATGATTAGTTAAATGGTTTATTATCACATGTGTTTTCTTATGGATACTTACCCCATACTACATGTGTATGGTGTGCGTGTTTGTTTTCTTTATGTATGGTGTTTCTGATGTGGTTAGGGAAGGGAGTCATAGTCACTTGCTAGTCGGGATCTACACAATGCACCACTTCCTGTCATTTCTTGTTTAGCTTAGTATATATTGTGTCTGTACATGCGTGAATTTTATGCAAGTTGTAGGTACCGAGTATCAACTTCCCTAAATTTCCAGGATGAGCGTACCCTATCACATTATCTCAATGATAAGAGAGGGGAGATAAATCTTAAGTCCAAATCCTAAACCCTTTTAGCCATTTGTCCCAATTGATGATTAGGACAAGTATCTAAGTCAAGTACCCTCTGAATGCGTCGAATGATGTTAATTCATGGTTATAATCCTTTAGCTTGATTTAATATGTGTTTTTTTCTATTATGAGTTTTTGTATGTTATCTTTATGAGTCCTTGGCGTATTTTCTATTAATTAAGTCTAATTAAAAGATTAAATTAATGATTTAATTTAATCAAAAATTAATATGATATTTTAATATTTAATTAATTGAGAAATTAATTATATAAAAAGAATTAAATTTGGAGATAAAAGTTTAAGTATAAATTTAGAATGTGATAATATTTAGTTAATTTAATAATAATATATTTAGAGTTCATTTTTAAATAAATGCTAAATATTATTATTAATTGGATTAATAAATATTTATCAATTAAGTTTCTAAAATAAATTAAAAGTGGAGAGATATTAAATCATTAAAAGATACTAGATCGCATGATGCGAGCATGAGTTGAAAATAAAAGAAATTAATTAAAAGATAAAATAAGTGAAAATAATAATGTTGTTTTAATTTCATAAAGTGCGCATGGGATTAAAAGTAATAAAGATTAAAAATAGAAGTTAAGTGAAAAAATAAATAAAGTTATTTAATAATTCATTTAACGTGCATTAAAAAGATATAGCTAAGATTAAGGAAAGTTAATTTGAGAGTTAAGTCTGGTGAGTGGAGAGTTCTCTCGGGTGAATGCACAATTAGTGCCCCGATTTGAGGAGAAAACTCCTTATCACAATTTTGGGGCTCATTATCGAAAAAATGAGAATTTTTGGAGATAGGAATTTTGGGAGATATCTTTTGGCAGTGAATTTCAGAAGGAGAATTCTAGAAAAGTTTTTCAAAGGAAAGTTATTGAAGAGGAGCGAATTCTCTCACAGTTTTTCAGGGTTTTCGTATTAGCATCAGGATCAGGTAGGGTCTTGTGCTTTGATCGTTGATTAATTTCGCAGTTATCCTTTCCTGTCTTCTTCGTGTCTATGGATTGTAAAAATCTGAATTCTCTATGATAGAAGCTTAAGTATTTCAAATATTGTGAATTTTTAGATGCTTGACAATTAATTACTCTATACATAGGGATTAGAAAAGAAAAACGGAGAAACCCTCATTGTAGAAATCAAAATTTAATCAGGAATGGTTGAGTTTTAAATAAAGTAAAAATTTGAGATTGAAAATTTGGATGGTTAAAAATATTTTCTCTATCAGAGTAATGTAGAAATCAAATATATATATATATATATACATATATATATATTTATTTATTTATTTATTTATTTATTTATAACAAGAATTTCTGCGAGATGAGTATTTAATTGAAATTAACTATATTTAATTTATAAAACATTAATTTAAAAAAAATATACAATTTAAATGAAATTGTTATCTATAAAACAAAAAAAAATTATTAGTTGATGGGGGAAATACCCCCACCTGTGCCCTTTTATAAAGCCTGTGGCTATACAGCCACAAAAATGCACTTCATTTACATTACTTTTTCAAACTTTTTAAAAAAAAATCTAAGTCCTCTCCTTCGTAAGGAAGTGCATTTTCGTGGCTGTATAGACGTTGCCTTTTATAAAGGCAAGCCAACTGCTGCACAGTCGTACCTGCTGATGTAGGCCGACTATAACAGCAGTCATGCGCTGCAATTAATAAGTCTGCAGGTAGCGATATAATTGAAATCGCTTGCAAAAAAAATTTAAACTTAAAAAATATCATGCCCTTCTTAAAATTGTTCAAATCGATTTTTGTTATAATTTTTTTTTTATAATATAAATTTATATTTATTTTATATAAATTTTAATATAAATTATAACTTTATTAATAAATTTTATTATAATAACTTTATTATTATTTAAATAATAAGTTTTATAATAATTATTAAGGATTGAATTCAAATTTTTAGTTGTTAATTAATTAAGTTAATTAACAATATATATATATATATATTATATATTAAGGAATTTATTAATGATTATTGATTAATTAATTAATAATTATTGGATAATTATTAATTATTAATTCAAAAATGTAAATGAATATTGGAACTGATTTGAGCAAATGATAAATAGTATTTAATAATGTTAAGTATATTTATCTTTTAGAAATTTGATTTTTAATGGGTTTGGATTTATTTATTTTTATTTAATAATCAATTATTGTTATTATTTTAATAATTTAAGAAATGATTATTATTACTTTTAAGTTGTGTTATGATTAATTATTAGAATGGGTTAATTCGTTGGGGTAAGCTATGAAACTTAGTTATTTGAAACATACGTTAATCTGCAAACTAAAAACCTCTACTTTTAACTCAATAATATACTTTCAATCAAACCTACTATGAAGCTATGATGTTTTCTATGTACTGGTGTGTTTGGGATTTGGGTGGTCCTAGAGTGTTGACAAGTTTAGGATGTTACCAAAGGCTCGAGGGTTATGCGATTGTGGTGATATGATGTTTTGGTCTCGATCTTTCTAAACCCAACCATGGTCATGTGTTGATATGCTCTATGATGGATGTGTTTACTGGTTGTTATTGCTTTCTAGCTTCTTGAAAGGACTGAAGTGTTTTAAGTGATTGTTTTGATGATGTCATGTTGTGACATGTTTTGACTTGACCATTATGGAGTCTTCGATTAGTATTGTGATTATTTTGGGATATTTTCTAGTTGCTTGTTAAGAACCGATGGATACTGTAATTTATCATTGATGCCTTCAGTTGCTAATAGAAAACTATTGTGATTGTTATGATTATCATTTGATGCTTTCCAGTTTCTTCTGGAGAACTGATGTGACTATTGTGGCTTATCTTTTGATGCTTTCCAGTCGCTTGTATAGGACTGAGGTGATTATGTGATTTGTGATGTCATGAGCCTAGGGTAGGTTATCTATGTGTAGTGTCAGGAAGTGGCTTGCAATGAGGGACAGGAGACCGGAAGTGGCTCTGGGGATGACTCATTGTAAGTTGTTCGTTTTTAATAAGTGATAATATTACACTAAATACTGAATTAAATGAACCTAATAAGATAACTGTATGTTCTCTCCCATGCCTTGAGTACTAGTATAGACTAGGATGGGGTAGAGAGAACGCTTGGTTGCTACCTTGCATTCCATAGTATGCCTCGTCAGTACAAGAGGATACTAGTGGCCACAGGATTACTAGGGACTCGAGATTCCTGAGGGATTGCTCGGGTAACTTCCAATGTGATTCATGTGATGACACTTTCCCGCTTACATAGTAGGTTTCCTACGTGTCTTTGTGGTGCCGCTGGGTCTAGATGTCTATTTATGTTGGAACCTTTCAGTTAGTGTACCTTTATGATTTCCCAAACTTAAAGAGTACTTGTGTTTTGTGTTTTGATATCCTATTTGGGACTTGAGACTATCTCCTTAGAGTGGTGGGAGTGGACCATTTAGGTTCCACGCGATCAGGTGGTAGTGCTTTTTACTCTTACCATTGAGATCTGTCCGTGGTCACCATGGCTAGTGCTTTCTTCGTTGGTATTTATCTTCATTCTGTTCATGGATCATTATGATGGATGGTTAGATTTTATGATGGATATTTTATCATTATGGATGTATGGATGTATCATGTATCGTGAATGATTTCATTTTTTTACTATATTTTGTATCATGGATTTGAGGATGATGTATCTTTATTTCTACATATGTGTATTATTTTAAGCCTTTCATACCCTGTGACATGTACAGCGGATGATTGGGCATTCTGAATTAATTTGCCAAGAGGCATTCAGAACAAATGTATATTATATGGACATTGGACTTTTTAATTATTCTTTCATGTGGATGTGATATTTGTTAGACTTGGAATTAATTAAATTTAAATGTGACTCAATGTCTTGGGATCCTTAAGGAATGTAACCTATTATGTATGTTTGTTGATGATTACATGTTATTGCTTCCACTACTATGTGTTTGATGTGGATGTTATACTTTTTTACTTCAAAAAAAAAAAGTTTAGCAAACTTAGTAGAACTTTAGGTTAATTATTTTGCATCCCTTGGTGGGGCGTTACACAAAAAATCACTCAACTGAACACAAAGTCGAGAGTACAGATGCAACATGCATCCCCATGCAAACATAAAAGTGTAATAATGGTCTAATTGACATCCTAGATATGATCTAGGTCCACAACCAACATTATTCCAAGAAAACCCAAGAAAACTAGATAGCACACAAATCAAGGTAAACCCCCCACCCCCCTAAAAAAAAAAGGAAAACTTTGAAATTAAAACCCATTTGGTCTTTGGGCACAAAAGTCGGGAAAATCCAATAAAATCTAATTTTGGGGCCTGTATGCAAAAGGAGCTAGCATAATGGTGCAAAACCCCAAACCTTCATCCTAGAAAATAGGGAAATGCTCATACCTGCCCAACCAGGTAGAGCTAGCATATAGGAAAGGAGGGGTACACTAGTTCTTAACCTCCTAACAAATAGATACCAAAAAAAAAAGCTAAAATAGAGCTGAAACAATAAAATGGGAGAGCCCTAACTCATAGCCAAAAGGGCTAAGCTGGATCTAATGAGACCAATCTCACAATGATCACATGACCATAGCTCCCACAACAAACAAAATAGTAAATCCTTATGAAGATAATTTTGGGTTTTACTCTTAAACTTTCTAATTCAAAGGAGAGAAGTGAGGAATTTAATTCCTCTTTGGATTCTTATTCACTTTTCAAGTGAATAATCAATTAGGGTAAATAACCAGGAAAACTAGATAAACCCCAAATCAACCCAAACAAAAACAGGTGATTCCAAGTAATTGGAATTCATCTATAGAAAAGCTACCAAAAATTTAAATTAATAAAATAAAGCCTATAAACCCAAAAACCAAAATCATAGAAAACCTTAACAACTTCGTGACAATGCAAAACTCTAAATGCATAGACACGTTCACTGGTCTAATCACATAATGCAAATAAGTTTTTATTTATCAAATCATCAAAAGGTTTAATTAGAACATTTAAATAAGATACATTGACCATACAAGGATGACAATGGTAATTGTGAATAGCTGAATCACTAACTGCATGTGCCACTGTCAGGGATATAAATTTTACACACTAAACACATGATCAAGTGCAATTGCATGTAATAACATAGCCAAGGCAATAAATGCATTAAATACCTAATTTAACCATTTATTTGATTATATTGAAATAATCCCTTTACATCACTCATGTTTTCATAAAGCATAATGAGGCGAGAATGAAGTAAATAACCATTGCTTAAATCCAACATCTTGCTGAGGTGCATGACCGAAATTGTTCCCAACTTGTTCACCTCCATTATGTGTCCCATCCCGATTATTCCCATTCTGATTATTAGCATTCTAATTATTGCCATTTTGATTATTTCCTCCACCCATGTTAGCATTCAACTCCATTTGATGAGCCATCATCTGCATCATAAGCTCCAATCTCTTATTTTGTTCCTATGCCCTCTGTTCTGCTAATCGTTGTCCCTGTGCCAAGGTCTCTAATAACTGTAAGAATCTTTCCTCTCAGAGATCCCTAGCATTCCTATCTCCCATATTGCCAATAACCTATTCACCTGTATCAATATGATCCTCTAGATTTTTTTGTTCCTCTTGTCCTGTGTTTAGACGAGCCCTGGTTCTTCTTAAATTATAGTGATGAGTTAAAGGTTGAACACTCCAATCTTTCATATCACCACCTGTTCATTGTGTTTGTACCCACTAGGATGGAAGGAAAAACAAGCTCTAATACCACTGTAAAGATCCCTACTAAAAACTACTAACAACTACTAATGTTGAAGTACAGAATTTCATCAAACACTTGGTATGCAATCTAACTCGTAGTGTTGTAGAATGGAACTGAATACGTACTATAGGAATTTTGTCAAACACTTGGCAAGCAATTGATTTGTACTATTAAGGTTTAATACCGTACTCAAGATTTTTTTGTGCAACAAACCCATAGTAAACTAATGTAATAATAGTGCCAAAATGTGGTGATGTAAGAACAGTACCAAATAATGATATATTTCAGGAGGGTTGCCAATTACAACATTTAGATGTTACAACTCCAATGCATGAAGAATGAATCTATTGAAATGTCAAGACCTCATCAATGCACTTCACATTTACTATGACATTCCAAATACATATATATGATTTCAATGAATAACAATGATCGATCTTAACAAATATGCTAGATTGTTACAATCTGTACTATTTTTTATCAGTAAAAAAAACTCTTATTGCTATTCCTAAGACTGAACACATTAAATTGGAACTTGGAAATTGATGCAAATCATTGTTGACAAATGCTAATGAAGAGTGTTAGTGTAGTTTTTTATTTTTCCTATTTTGATAGGTTTTTCCTACACTTTTAATAATCTCGCTTAGGTTAATAAAGCATGTCTTATTAGGTGAATGGTTGTGAGGTGTCACCTTCCTACATGTGAGCATCCATTAGCTATCTTGGGAAGATACTTTCCTATCTTTAGTCCAATAGATGGTTGCTCCTCATTGGTTGGTATTGCCACCTCCTCCCTCTTCCTAGCCTATATAAGCATGCTACCTGGCTTGTATTTGTATCTCTTATTTTTGCATCCTCTTAATGCTATTTTGCTTCCAGCATTTGCATTACTCTCTTGGAGACTAACTCTATGATGCTATTTTGATTTTGTATCATTTGCATTCATAGTTTAGATATTTACTCTTTGCACTAGTTTTCTGGGTTATTAATCTTTTCAGATTCTAACAAAGAGACACCTAAACTACTCCCCAAAATGGTCCAAAAATTGCACTGTACCTTGCTGCTAAACCTCACAATCTGATTTCCAACAAGATAGCAATTACTATAGCCATATTACTATAGCTCAGCACTATAGCGTTGTCACTATAGCTTGGCACTATAGCTCGACACTGTAGCGCTGTCACTGTTCACCATTCACTTTGCAAATTAGTTTCTGATTTGCAGGCACAAAATAAACCCCTAGACTGTATATTGCAACAGTGTGGAGATTGATAGCTAAGAGGGATTTTGTCCTTAAAGCCCCAGGAAGATTCTCTCCAAACTAAACAAGTGATTTCTTCAATCAACCAATGCATGCCTCAAGGGAAGCTCTTCTACCTCTTTTATTTTGTTCTCACAAAACCCATGCCTTTGTCTAGTCAATGTGGGATAAAAACATAACTCCCTTATGTAACTTATGTCTCCAATGTATTATAAAATAAAGGGGACTCTTTTATTTAAATATTTCCCACCAACTATAGTCTAAGCATTAACAAAGTTAAATATTTGAATTTAACTTTATAAAGTGACTTTATTAATGCAAGATAAATCATAAATGAATCTTTTTGTCAATTTTAAACATTTACCATCGACATATTCCTGCCATAGGATGTCCAATCATATCCAGAATGACTTACTATAAATAGTACGTATGCCCAAAACTATCTCAAAACCCCTCAGAGACACCTACAACTGAAATTGTCTAGGTCAAATGGCCTCTAAGTCCCTTTGATGTCCTCGTTAGCCTATGGGACCATGGGGAAATAGGCTAACGAAACATCATGCTATGAATGCTAGAAAGGGGACATTACAGTCTACCCTTCCCAAAATTGCTTTTCCTTAATCAATTTCAGCTCTGGATGCTGCAATATCTGCTCATTTTCCCAAGTAGCATCCTCAATAGGTAGGTTCCTCCACTTCACTAGATACTTCTTGATAGTCCTCCTATTAAGCACCCTCTCCCTGGTGTCAAGTATAGCTTCAGGAACCAAGATAATCTGCCACTCATCATCGAGAGGTGGAAATACTATTGAAGGCACCACATTGTGCCCCAATGCCTTCTTAAGGCGGGACACAAGGAACACGTTATCCACTTTACTGTCTACAGGCAGCTCCAACTCATAAGCTACCTCGCCCACTCTCCTGATTACTTTAAATGGTCCATAGTAGTGTGGTTTCAATTTCTCTGTTCCACTCCTCTTAAGAGAGGACTGTCTATACAACTATAACATGAGGTACACCATGTCTCCCACCTCAAATGACCTCTCAACCCTGTGCTGATCAGCATATTGCTTTTGCTGATTTTGTGCCTTTTGCAAATTTTCCTTCAAGGATCGCATAATGTCCTGACACTCCTACAAAGTATCCTTGGCTTTAGGCACCCTACTATCCCCAAATAACAAATCCAAGAAATTAGGAGCATCATACCCGTACAGTGCCATGAAAGGGGACATTTGAATAGACATATGGAAAGAGGTATTATAGCAGTACTCTCCTAGATGTAGCCACTTCACCAAGTCCTCTGCTACCATGCAATGTAGTTTTGGAGATATCCCTCAACCCACTTGTTCACTATCTCTATTTTCCCATCGGTTTGGGGGTGGTAATCAGTTTGGGGGTGGTAACTGGTACTCGGAGTGAGCTCTATTCCACATAACCTAAACAACTCCTACCAAAAGTGACTCATAAATCTATTGTCTTTGTCACTGACTATGATTCGTGGTATCCCATATAGTCTGAATACCTCTCAAAAAAATAGTTTTGTTGTTTGTGTTGCTGAATACGTAGTCAAAATTGCAAAGAAATGTGCAAATTTCATCAATCTATCTACCACAACAAAAATACAATCCCGACCCTGTACCTTGGGGAGGCCTATGATAAAATCCATGGAAATGTTATCCCACTTCTTCTCTGGTATGGGTAGGGGCTGTAGTAAACCACCTGGAAACGAATGTTCCTGTTTGTTCCGCCGACACACTGGGCACTCCCTAACAAACTGAAGCACCTCTATTTGTAGTCCTTTCCAAGTGAAGCACTCTCTCACCTATCGATATGTCTTAAAGAATTTAGGATGTCCTGCCATTGGTGAATCATGTAATTCCTTCAAAATCTTCTGCTTCATAGCAAACCCGGGTACTAAATAAATCCTTTCCTTGTAGATGATCAGATGATTTACAACGGTGTATCGGCTATCCTGAATAGCCCCCTCCACAACGCCAGATGCCGAACTATCCTTAGCATATTCTGCCAAGATCATCTCTCTCCAATCATCCATGACTATCCCAATAGCAAGTAAATGAGGCCTCCTAGATAAAGCATCTGTGACAATATTTTTCTTCCCTTTGACATAGACTATGTCAAAATCATAGGCCTGTAATTTACTCACCCATTTCTATTGCCTGTCATTAAGATCCTTTTGTCCAAGGAAATGTTTTGAGCTATTATGATCTATTTTTACTATGAATCAGCTTCCTACTAAGTACTGCCTGAACTTAGCTAGCGCGTGCATGATTGCTAGCATTTCTTTGTCATAGATTTTGTAGGTTCTCTCAACACCTTGTAATTTTTTGCTCTCATATGTGATGGGATGTTTTTCCTGCATGAGAACAACTCCTATGCCCTCTCTTGAGGCATCACACTGCAGCTCAAAAGGCCTAGTGAAATCTGGAATGGCTAAAACAAGACATTTACTCATCAGCTCCTTGAACCTATCAAAATAATCTTGAGCCCTCTCTGACCACTTGAAACTATCTTTTCATGTCAAATTTGTAAGTGGTGCTACTATCTATGAAAATCCTTTCACAAATCTACGGTAGAACCCACAAAGCTAAAGAAATCCCTTGAGTTGTGAAGTGTTCCTCGGCAGTGGCCAATCCAGAATGGCCCTGATCTTGTCTGGGTCAACTCGAACACTTCCTACACTAATAATATGCCCTAGATAGAGCAACTCTATCATCCTGAACTCACATTTACTCATCTTGGCATATAATGACTCCCTCTCTAGAATACTAAGCACTGTATCAATATGCTTCAAATGTTCCTCCCAAGTACGGCTATATATCAGTATATCATCAAAAAATATCAACACAAACTTCCTCAACTAATCTCTGAACACTCTATTCATATAGGACTGGGAAGTGGCAGGGGCATTAGTCAACCCAAAGGGCATGACTAAGAACTCAAAATGTCTATAGTGGCATCTAAAAGTTGTCTTCTCCACATCCACCTCTCTAACCCATATCTAGTGGTAGCCAGATCTCAAATCAATCTTAGAGAAGTAGCACGCATCGTGTAATTCATCAAGAAGCTCATCAATGCACAGAATAGGGTATTGGTTCTTGATTGTCTTCTTGTTTAGCTCCCTATAATCAATGCACATACTCATTGTACCATCCTTCTTCTTCACCAATACTACTGAAGAAGCGAAAGGACTCTTGCTTGGCCATATGTGCCCCATGCCAATCAACTCCTTAATTGCCTTTTCTATTTCATCCTTATATCTCTTTGGATGGTGGTAAGGTGTGATGATAACTGGCTTAGCCCCTTCCTCTAACTAAGTAACATGCTTGATTCCCCTATTCAGGGGTCTCCCTAGAGGTATCTCACCAAACACCTTAGTGTGTTTGGTTATTATTTTTTGTACATCGGGTGGATACTCCTGTTTATGCTGCTATGTTACCTCAGGCATTACTCTGAACTCTACTATCCACTACACCTGGTCGTGTCTGAAGAAACTCTGCATCTGCTTGAGTGACACCACTCGAAGTCTCCCATCTGACAAACCTCTGAGCACTATCTTCTTACCATTTTCCTCAAACCTCATTTCCATTTTCTAGAGGTTAAATGTAAACTCTTCCAGAGACTTCATCCAATTCATCCCAAGCACCATATCCTGATCACCAATGTTGACCACAAAGAAATCTCCCACCATGTCATAATCTCCCAAACGAAGCTGCAAGTTGGTGATTTTCTTGGTATATTCAATTTTGAAGCCATCAGCAACCATCACCTTAAATCCCCTATGTTCCTCTAAATGTAGCCCTCTGTGTGACACAAACTTCTCATCAATGAAGTTATGTGTTGCCCCTGTATCAATGAGTGCCACAAATCTTTGTCCATCCAAAGTACCCCTAACTCTAAAAGTGATGGCCTCTTGTATACTAGACAACTTAGCTATCGTGCTATCACTGCGTGCTTCCTCATGTGAAGAATTATCATCTCCATCTGATTCTGATGACTACTCTAAATCTTCCTCCACTGACTCTTCAGCTGAAAAGTACTCCATCTGCTTATCTTTTTCTTTCAATGGACACTTATGTGACAAATCCCAAGGCTCCCTGCAATGAAAACAAAGCTTCTTCTTCCTAAGATCATTAAGTGTCTCATTTTCAAACCTCTTACTTTCCTCCTTAGGTGGCTGAGCCTCTCTATGAAAAGGTTTACTATCCTTATCTTTCCTCAAAGGGAAACTCTTTGCTTGGAATTTATTTTTAGAAGCTGAAGAGGAATCCATGTCACGAGCTTTCTTAATGGCTTCCTAAAAGGTGGGAGGGTTGAGAGCTTTAATTCACCCTCTCAACGGATCAGCTAACCCATCCATAAATAGAACTAGTATCCTCCGTTCAAATACATCTGTTTCTAACACTGCAAGTTTTTGAAACTCTGAAATGTATGTTTCCAATGATCCCCACTGTTTAAGCTGAGCTAACTCCTTGAAATGGAGTTTTGGATCCTTCCTATCAAAATGTTCAATCGATCTCTCTGTAAACTCCACATATGGGGTAATGTGTATATGTCCCATAGTGACCATACCATGATGCCACCACTTGTGTGCTAACCCATCCAGATGAATTGTTGCATACTTAATAGCTTCTTCCTCAGGCATAGGGTTCAATTGAAAGTATGTGTCAAGCTTTTGAACCCAAGCTCTTGCTATAGACTTCCCTGAGCGATCATAATATGGTAACTGAAGTTTCCCTACTTTCTTCCATAGCTCATAGCTCTGGTTCCTGTCATGTCCATGTGGCATATGTTTCATCCACACATCCATATACTCCCTAAAGGTAATTGCAGTAGTAAAATCTGAACCTCTGGCTTCCCAATCTCTCCTCAATTGGTCCTATATATCAGTGATCTAGGGCTCTGGTACGGGCTGCTCTGGAGCTCTAAGAGGAAATGTGGGAATCATGGGCCTTGAACTCACAGTCCTAGCCTGCTGGGGTGCATGACCGAAATTGTTCCCAACTTGTTCACCTCCATTATGTGTCCCATCCTGATTATTCCCATTCTAATTATTAGCATTTTGATTATTACCATTTTGATTATTTCCTCCACCCATGTTAGCATTCAACCCCATTTGACAAGCCATCATCTGCATAATAAGCTCCAATCTCTGATTTTGTTCTTGTGCCCTCTGTTTTGCTAATTTTTGTCCATGTGCCAAGGTCTCTAATAACTATAAGAATCTTTCCTCTCCATGATCCCTAGAATTCATGTCTCCCATATTGCCAATAACCTATTCACCTGTATCAATATGATCCTCTAGATTTCCTTGTTCATCTTGTCCTATGTTTAGACAAGCCCTAGTTCTTCTTAAATTATAGTGATGAGTTAAAGGTTGAACACTCCAATCTTTCATATCACCACTTGTTCATTGTTTTTGTACCCACTAGGATGGCAGGAAAAACAAGCTCTGATACCACTATAAAGATCCCTACTAAAAACTACTAACAACTACCAATGCTGAAGTACGAAATTTCGTCAAACACTTGGCATGCAATCTGACCCATAGTGTTGTAGAGTGGAACTGAATACGTACTATGGGAATTCCGTCAAACACTTGGCAAGCAACTGATTTGTATTGTTAAGGTTTAATACCATACTCAAGAATTTGTTGTGCAACAAACCCACAGTAAACTATTGTAATAATAGTGCCAAAATGTAGTGATGTAAGAACAATACCAAACAATGATGTATTTCGGGAGGGTTGCCAATTACAACATTCAGATGTTACAACTCCAATACATGAAGAATGAATCTATTGAAATGTCAAGACCTCATCAATGCACTTCACATTTACTATGACATTCCAAATACATATATATGATTTCAATGAATAACAATGATTGATCTAAACACATATGTTGGATTGTTACAGTCTATACTATTTTTTATTAGTAAAAACAAACTCTTATTGCTATTCCTGAGACTAAACACATTAAATTGGAACCTAGAAATTGATGCAAATCATTGTTGATGAATGTTGATGAAGAGACACCTGAACTGCTCCCCAAACTGGTCCAAAAACTGCACTGTACCCTATTGCTGAACCTCACAATCTAATTTCCAACAAGATAGCAATTACTGTAGTCGTATGACTAAAGCTCGGAACTGTAGTGCTGTCACTGTAGCTTGGCACTATAGCTCAACACTTTAGCGTTGTCACTATTCACCATTCACTTTGCAAATTAGTTTTTGATTTTCAGGCACCAAATAAACCCTTAGACTATATATTGCAACAGTGTAGAGATTTATAGCTGAGAGGGATTTCGTCCTCAAAGCCCCAGGAAGATTCTCTCCAAACTAAACAAGTGATTTCTTCAATCAACCAACACATACCTCAAGGGAAGCTCTTCCACCTCTTTTATTTTTTTCTCACAAAACCCATGCCTTCATCTAGTCAATGTGGGATAAAAACATAACTCCCTTATGTAACTTATGTCTCCAATGTATTATAAAATCAAGGGGACTCTTTTATTTAAATATTTCCCACCAACTATAGTCTAAGCATTAACAAAGTTAAATATTTGAATTTAACTTTATAAAGTGACTTTATTAATGCAAAATAAATCATAAATGAATCTTTTTGTTGATTTTAAACATTTACCATCGACATGTTGCTGCCATAGGATGTCCAATCATATCCAGAATGACTTATTATAAATAGTAAGTATGCCCAAAACTATCTCAAAACCCCTCAAAGACACTTGCAACTGAAACTATCTAGGTGAAATGGCCTCTAAGCCCCTTTGATGTCCTGGTTAGCCTATGGGACCATGGGGAAATAGGCTAACGACACATCATGCTATGAATGCTAGAAAGGAGACATTACAATTTGTAGAAGTTTCATGCTTCGAGAAGGTTTCTATTTCTAGTAGGTTTCAATTTTGGGAAAGTTTTTCTAAGTTTAATAAATATAAAATTATTTTGGTAATTATTGGTAATTATTATTATTAATTTTAATAAATATTGTTAAAAATTTTAATTTAATTATTTGGAAATTTGATTTATTACTTTATTATTTAAATATAATTTTAAAGTAAATTGAAAATAAAAAATAATTGGGAGAATTAATGTTTGTGTTTATAAGCGTGGATGTGTTTATATGGTTCAGATATATGAAAGTAATTTGTAATACTAGGAAAATTTTATTATTCAAAATCTTAGTAAATTTGATACTTTGGTAATGAAAACTGAAACCCTAGTTGTAATTGAAAAGCCCTATCAAACTTTGATACTTAAAACGAAAATGAAAACTTGAAAACCTTTAGTGAAAATTGAATTGTTGTGTTTTCAAAACCTATTGAGTTATGAAAGTTACATTGTTTTGTACTTTATATGATGTGTGGTTTACTGTCATGGGTTTTGGGTTTGACTTAGTACTTTGACCAAACCATGATGATTACTAGAGGCTTAGGGGTTTTGTTCTATGAGGATATTATGTACATGATATTTATACCTAACCAATGTGTCATGTGTTTCTATGATGAGTTATGATTAGTGCTTGTTTGTGCTTTCCAATTGCTTGTATACAACTGAGGTGATAATTGTGATTTTTTTCCTATAACCTTTGAGTTTTTTATTGGTTATCTTCTGGTGCTTTCTAACTGCTTGTATGGGACTGAGGTGAATGGTGTGACTTTCCTAGTATAACCTTTGAGTCTTTGATCAGTTATGTTTTGATGCTTTCTAGTTGCTTGTACAGGATTGAGGTGATTATTGTGAATTATCTTGTGATGCTTTCCAATTGCTTGTATAGGACCGAGGTGATATTGAGATTTGTCTTTTTGTGCTTTCCAATTTCTTGTAAAGGACTAAGGTAATTATTATGTTTTATCTATAGGTTCTTTCTAGTCACTTGTAAAGGGTTGAGGTGAAAATTGAGATTTTACATGATTTGCATTTTTATGAGCCTAGGGCAAGTAATCTATGTGTACGTTGGGAAGTGGTTTGCAATGAAGGCCAGAGCCTAGAGTGGCTACCTGGGTAACCCATTGTAAGTTGTTCTAATAAGTAATAACATTTCATTAAATGGGCTTTAAAATGAATTAAAAATAGTTAGTGTTTGTTCCTCACCCATGCCCCAAGTGCTAGTACGGGCTAGGATGGGAGTAGAGAGAATGCTTGGTTGCAACCTTTCTTCATTAGTATGCCTTGTCAATACAAAAGGATATTAGTGTCGCATAGAGTCACTAGGGGGGACAGAGTCTAGTGAGGTTGTTAGGGTAATCTTAGAGTTGACTCATGCAATGACACTTACCCACTTACATAGTAGATTTCCTACGTGTCTTTGTTTCTTCTGGGATTAGATGATACTTGTGTCTTGGTACCCTTTGAGGTAGTTTTCTTTTAGGGTTTCCTTGACCTAGATCTTGGATTTCCCTTCTGGGATTATTATCTTGTATGGGACTTGAGTTTATCTCCTCAGTGCAATGGGAGTGGGTCATTTAGGTTTTATGAGGTCAAGTGGTAGTGCATTTTTCCTATACTATTGAGATCTAATAGTTCGATGCCATTCCTAGAGTTCCTTGTTTTGTATTACCTTTCATTTTGTTCTTGTGTATTGTGATGGATGGTTATACTCTAGTTGTATTATCATAGATCTTAAGAAATATTGATTATTATTTATGATGCATATTCTTTTAGTCTTTCATACCCTATGAATTGTATAGTGGATGATTATGCATTTGAGATAATTGTATATTATTTAAATGGATTCATACTTGTAGTATTCTTTGATGTGTTTTGTTATGTATTAGATTTAGTATTTAATTAAACTTAAATGTGATTCAACATTGTGGGACCCTTAAGAGATGTAATTTGTTTGATGGTTGTATGTATGTGAGTTAATGCTTTTCCTATACTTATTTGTTGTTTTTTAATTGTTATTTAAAAAAAAAAATGGAAAACTTAGTAAAACTTTAGGTTAATTTCTTTTGGGTTCCGTCGCAAGGTGTTACATGATACCTAGTAAGAGGTATGACTAGTTTTCCTCGTCTTCATGAGAGAGTATTCTGGTTCTACATGTGTCACATTGGGGGTTCGGGGTCTAGAGTGACTAGTCTAGGGAAACTCAATGTTTGAGGGTCCAAAGTCTAATGACAGACCAATCAAGGGTAACTCAAGTGGTTTGACCATGTGATGACACTCCCTAGTATGTAGCCTAAGTCTCCTTCATGGATTTTTTATATTTGCCTCTAGTGGTGTCCTTGTTGGATATTACTTTTGATGATGTATTTATTGTGACTTGTTACTCATTGATTCAATGTCATTTATTATTGAGAATTGACTTTTATTGATGAGTGTCATCTATTTATTGGTGGTGTACTTATTGTTTGATGTTCTTATCAAGTTGGTAATTTACTTTTATTGATGATAACTATTATCTATTAATTATTATTCTTAGACATATGGCCTTTGACTTAAGGTGGACATCTTTCATTGACTTTATCATGATTTGATACTGTATTATATTATATTTGGTATATGAATGTTGACTTGGTGTGTGATGTTGGCATTGGAATGACTATCTTTTAGTTTCATTATCTCTTCTTCTTGAATAGTTTATGTTACCCTTGAGGTAGATTTGGTTATCATGATCCCTTTCCTAGGATTATTTTATGATTTGATTATTTGTGTATGAATCATACATTATCTCTCCTACATGGTGGCAGTGGGAGCTTGACTAGGTGACCATGTGGTCAAGAGATAGTATCTTCTTACCACTTGGGTCCCCTTCAAATTTATAGATGTTGGATGTTGATTGATGCAATTATATCTTTATCATTCTTATTCTTATCTTGGAGACTTTTGTTCATTTGATGTATCTATGTATCATGTATTTTGAGATCCTATGGGATATTATATTGTATATTAATGTACTTTTATGTATTCTTGCATACCTTGTAGCATGTGTAGTGGATGTTATTCATTAGATGTATTTATGATTTTACTTATGAGATGATGTATCTATTATTTCCTTGTGATTAGGACATTGTACTTGAGACTTAACCTAATTCTTATAAACTTCTTAATGTAGCTCAACATGAAGGAACCCTTTAGGAATGAAATCTGTATTGTAATTGCATTTATGTAAATGTTGTGTTTGTGTATATTGCTTCCACATTATTACTTAGATTCTGTTTAAACTTTTTTTTTAAAATAGCTTAGTAAACTTTGTAACATATTAGATTTATTTCTCTGGGGTTCTCAAGTGAGGTGTTACACCTTCACAACTTCATGAAATGATAACTTAATGAAGATATTATCATTATCACCATCCAAATTATTTAGAAAATACAGAGTAGAATAAATTATTAGACAATATTAATAGCTAATATTCTATAAAATGTTAAGTTTGGAGTATAAAGATATAGGAATAACTTTTAGAAACGCCCCTTTGGAAAAATGTATAAAATTGTGGCGAATCCAACACTATTTTAGGGGCAAAAAATATTAGAGTAATTATTTGTTGACACTTATTAATTAAATCCATTTGATTTAAATAAATAAGTTGCCTATAACTCTAGTTTGCTTAAGCTATCTTGTAGGTGGATATAATTAATATTTTATTAATTATATTGTCCAACCTAGCTTTTTTAGGCTTTAGGTTACCCTTTTCGGGTTTCAATCTCCTTTTATAAGGATTGATCTCTTTGTATTTTTCATTATGAAGATCTGTTGAATAATATTTTCTTCATCTGAGTTTTTCAGATCAAACCCTTGCCTCTTCTTGTCTTTTTCTTCTCCATGATAGGTTTTCAGCATGCAAGTTTTCTTGGGATTCGTGGATTTATTGTGCGCTTTTTCTCAAATCCTACATGGTATCAGAGCAGTGTATGTAAAATAAGGCACAAGATATGATGAATCCCAAGAATACAGTAATCTATACGAGTGTCCTCAGATGACACTACTCGAATTAGAAGGCAAAAGAAGGCAAACAGCTAAAACAAAAATACAAATGCAGTATGGCACTTTATCTCAGTGTGTTTGCAAGAATGCATACAAATGATGTCTAAATAGATCATAAGAGACATAAGACTAATACAAAAGATAGTACAAGTCATGATGAATCATCTAAAGCAATGCACTGAGATAAAGTGCCACTCTTGTGTTTCGAGATCCTTTTCATCATTGTGATTTTTTGTACTCGCACTATTTTATAAAGTGATATGGGGGGATAGTTGTTTTCCACTTATAGGCCCTCTTTCTCTTTTGCCTCATGTAGTGTCGATGACACGTGCTTGTATTGGTGTCTGTACCTCACTCTCAATGTGTCTAGTTCCTGTGTTGTAGGAGATTCTTTGGCCCACCTTTTCATCTGCCTATCACCTCACCCTATCTACATTAGGGGGGATTCTATTGTTGTTTCTCATGTTTCCTTGGTTTGATTGATCAACTCTTCAGGCTTTAGTGTTTTATACCATCTATATTTTCGAGTTTAGTTGTTTGTCTCTTGGTTCGATGCAAATTGCAGTCTTCTCTACCTGGTCAGGTTCTATTTTAGTGGAGGTTCTTCAAATCAGCAATCATCTTTTGACATAGCTTTGTAGCTTTTACATGCTTCAGTGATGTTCTACGTGATCATCTTTGTTCCTATCTTCTGGGACATTCCCTAGTTTGGAGGCTTCTTTAGTCCTTCACTAGTTTCTTTTAGCATGTTTTCCATCTCTTTTTGGAGTAGATTTTTTCCCATGTGGTTTTCTCTATTTCTCCTCTTTACAGAGATTTGGTTGTGCTTGGGTACCTCATAGGCTTTGTTTGCCAGGACCCATTTCTTCTTTTAGCAGTAGTTTCTAGGTTTTTAGCTACTCCCTAAGATTATCTTAAGGGGGGGTGTTAGAGTAATTAGATATTTCCTAATTAACTCTAGTTTCTTAAGCTAAACTTTAGGCATCTAATAATTAATTCTTTTATTAATTATTTTGATGCAACCTAGTTTAGACCTATTTAAGGGTTTTGATCTCCTTTATAAGGACGATCTCTCGTTGTAGACATTAACTTGAGATAATTCATTATTTGATATTAGCAATCTTTCTTTTTGCTCATCAAGAATGTCTCATCTATGGATCTGGTAATTCCTGCCTCCATAGCTTTTTGCCTCTCTCTTTCTATGATAGGTGTTTGCATGCAAGTAATTCTTGGGAGTTGTGGGGTTGATTTTTCATCAACTTCAACAAAATATTAATTTGTATTGACTTTTTTTTTTCAAAATAGGAAACATTTTAATTTTATTGGCAATTTTCTCTATCGTATGAAAATTTTGTAAAACCGTGGCGAATCTTCAATTATTTCATAAAATCATGACTAAAAGTAAAAATATCTAGAAACCATAAATTTGTATCATCCAAGATACAATAAACCTTTTTAATGTCCATTAGATGATCCTAAATCAACGGTATAAATCTTGTTTTGGACTAAAAGGTTAAAGTACAAAAAGTTTCTGAGAAAGTTTCTAAAATAATGACACTTATCCACAGTATAATCTATTCTTGGCCAAAGATAAGAAGGATAAAAAGGTTCCTTAGAAACTCTCCAAAATAGAGACACTTGTCAAATCTATTTACTATACATATAACCCGACTTAAAGTTTTACCATAGATTGGTGAATGTGACCATCTATAAAGACATGCCTTAGTTCTTGTAGGAAAATATATTTAAATTTACCATGTGGAAAGATTAGATTCCATTGGCAAAGTCATCGTTGAAATAAAATGATTATGTATCATTATTGGCAATTGGCCTGAGCATGGGGTCCAATTTTCATAAATTGCGAGTGACATCGCCATCCCAAAAGTGCAAATCATTTCTCCAAATTTAGGGCCCCTGATGAGTGAGATTCGCCATTTGGCAAATATTCACCACTAAAGTAAACCTTGTAAATATATATTCAAGAGTTTGGTTTCAACAAGATTTGTAAACTTGATTTATAAGAAGAAATGTATTTAATATATAATTTGAATAGATTTAATTGAAACAAAAAAGTATTTCTTTTCATATGTTATAAGAGATGAATCTCAAAGTCTTGTTCATTTTAACATCAAATTATTATGTTATCAATGTAAGTATTACTTTATGTATCGTTAAATTATAAACATATATTTTCTAACTTACTACTATTGATTAGTTATATTTAATAAATCTCAATTTTATTTGAGTACTCTATATTAACTTGGAAAGATATATCATTTTTTTTTCTAATTAAATTATATATTAATATTAACTAAAAGATATTTATAATTAAATCTCAATTTTATTTGAGTACTCTATATTAACTCGAAAGAAATATTATTTTCTTTTCTAATTAAATTATATATTATTATTAACTACAAGATATTTATAATTATTTTATCTTACTTTTGTAAGGTTTCTTTTTTAACAAAGAAAGTTTTAAAATATGGTTATGCTTAAATAAAAGCATTATAAGTTTTGATATTGTTAGGTGGTTCACTTAAATACTAGTTTTTCTAATACAAATCAAATTGAGATGATTTCAAATAAACCACATCACAAATTCTACTTTTTTATTCTTTTAGGTAATTGATCTATCAAATTACACCAGTTTCTCCAATATGACCCACATTGTTATGTGATTTAAGATGAACTACCCGAACAAGTCAAAACATAAATTATGTTGTTTAGACCAAGCCCTAAAATAAATATGACAATTTACCACCAAAAAGCAGTAGTCACATTTCAAAATATTATTGAGTAAACTTAGATAGGGATAGGGGGGAATTAATGGAAATAATGAAAACACAAATAAGTTGAGGCAATTCATGGGTCAACCAAATAACTAGCCCTTTGCATAAGAAAGCCCTTGATAATGCACATTTACCTCCAATAAATAGTATTCATGTTTTGAATATCACTGACCTTGATATTTATGACTCATAGTGATGGAGATATGCATCAATAATTTAGAAATTGAGAAATAAATAGTTATATTACTATTTATGGGTCAACAAAGGAGAAAAACATTCATAAAAATTATATGAGTATTTATGGGTCAACAACTCTTGCTTGTAAATAGTAATCACATTTTGAGACTATCATTGACCTTGATATTTCTGGTCTATGGAGATTGAGATATGCAAAAATTAAGGAGAAACTGCAAACAAACAAACAAAAGTTGTGTGACTATTTATGAGTCAACAACGTGATTGACCCTTCACATAAGAAAAAAATTGATAACACATATTTAGCTCCAATAAATAATATTCAAATTTTGACGAATATCTTTCACCTCAATAATTGTGGTTTGTAGAGGGGAAAAAAAAGGGAAAAGGAAAAAATAGGGACAAATTGAAAACAAAAAATTGTGTATGACTATTTATGAGTCAATAAGAGTACTTTCCATTTATACATGGAAAATCTTGATAATATGTATTTACCTCTAAAAAATAGTATTTACATTTTAACATCCAATTTGATACTGGTCCTCCGTAAAGATTAAAATATACACAAATATGTAGAATATTTATGGGTGAGGAAAGTTACTAACCGTTCGTATATGCAAAAGCTTGGTAACGTATATTTACCTTCAAACAAAATAATATTCATATTTTGACATCCACCTTGATATTGACACTTCAAAGAGAGGAAGGCAATTAACCTAAGAAGAAGAAAAGTTGTGTGCGACCAATTATAAGCCAACCAAATGACTAACCATTTACATAAGTAAAAGCTTGATAATATACATTTTCCCTCGAAGATATCATTGACCTTGGTATTTAGAATCCAAAATGATTGGAGATATAGAAAAATTGAAGGAAAAAAATAAAAAGCATCAAATTTTGTATCGCTAGACGCTACGTATGGGTCAACGAAATGACCTTGTATGATCACATACAACTTTCTAGAAGCATTTACACTTTGAGTGGAGCGCTTTGTGGGGCAACAAATCTGACGTGGACATGAGCGGTAATTGGCAACTCTGTAAAGTTGAAATTCCTTCCGTATCACCGAATTCGAAACGAAGCATTGGCCGACCAATATAAATATCACCTACGTTTGTCCACCGTCCAAATTAACCTCCAATATAAACGTGAAGATTACGAATGCCCAAACTTCCCAATCACGGGGCCACTTAGTAGCGCTATGTGCGTGTTATTGACTTTGAAAACAAAAAGCTTCCACAGGATCACCCACACCCGTTTATAAACAGTCTCCGCGCTGAACTAATAAGAAACACATTTGCCACGTCTTCACCGCCCTCGCCGGCCTTCCAATCCGGACTTTGCTTATGCTATATATTCACCATTGATTTCCCTCTGTTGAAAGGATTTGGACATGGAGAAAGAAGAAGAGAAGAGGAAGTACAGAGGAATAAGGAGGAGGAGCTGGGGAAAATGGGTATCTGAAATTAGAGAGCCGAGAAAAAGGTCCAGAATCTGGCTGGGCTCGTATTACACGCCAGAGGCAGCCGCTCGAGCGTACGATACTGCGCTTCTTTGCCTGCGCGGCCCAAATGCCCGCCTTAATTTTGCAGACTCCATTTCTAATGTCGCAAATGTTGGCGTTGCGCTCTCCCCAAAGTCAGTTCAAAAGGCCGCGCTCGCCGCTGGCTCCGCCCACGACGTCGACCCCGCCAAAAAATGTCCTTCTTCTTCACGACGTCACGAGGTCGAATTCCAGCCGGGCCAAGCTTCGACTTCAGGTGTCAAAATCGAAGCTGCTGTATCGGTGGCTGAAACGGAGACCAAAATAAACGATTTTGTGCAGCACGAATGCGCGCGTTTTTCTTCTGAAGATACGAATGTTTGTCGTTCTTTACAGAGCGGTGTGTTAGAGAAATCTGTTGCTGGAAATTATGGTCCGCGTGATGAAGATGACGAGCACGTCTTTGAGTTTGGTCTTCTTGGAAGCGATCTGTGGAGCTCATTTTAATGTCGGCTTCTGACCAGACGTTTATAGCTTTGATCTTTTCCGTATTTAGGCATTAGAGAATAAAAACATGTTTCAGTTGACTAACACTTATTGGCCCAATTTAATTTCTTTCCTAGTCAGATATTTGGGTAGATATGCTCTTTTCCTTCAGAGATTCGAGAGATTGTGGAAAATTCTGGATGTCTCCTGCTATTGACATTGTTTAGACTTTTGACTGGGAAGGGATTCTTTTGTTTACGCCTCATACGAAACTGCTCATTTGACAGTATTTGGTAATTACTTTGAATTCAACACCATGATAAGCATTTCACAATTATTTTTATGGAAACAGTCGATATTCGGTTGTCAGCATTCATTTCGTCATCCTTTATTTTAATTTTTTATGTTAATTTGACCATTTTTATTAACTGGTTGAAATTTACGATTGCGTCGTAACTTTCGTTATTTGTGGAGTTTGGTTTATTTGTATTTTAGTGGGACCATTTTTATATTACTTTATTTGTTGTGCAATATTTTTACTTTATTAGATGAATCTTGTCTTTTGCAATCATGAAATGGCCTCCTTTTAGTACTGAGTCTTAGATTATTCAAATTCCAAATTCATATTAAATTTGATATAAGGGAAATGAGTCACTTCCTCCCATGTACATTGTCGTCACGTCTAAACTACAAATTACCGTTTCTTATCGATTTAAAAAATCAAAATTTCAATTTTTTTAGATTTATTTTTATAATAATGACTTCAAACATTCAAATATTAATAAGGCCATAACTTTCAATAAATATTGAGGGAATTCAATATTGAAAATTGGTGATATGCTACTCCCAAGTACACTTAATGTTCATAAATTGAAACAATTCAATATATAGTTCAAAAAAAAAATCATTCAATTTAAATACAAAAAAATGTTAATCTTTATGCATAAATCAATTATTCAGAAGCAATTCCATATAGAATCTAAATGCACCTTCAATGCTTTGAATTTTTAATCCACCCCATGTGGAAATGACTCCTCAGTCAAGAAATTAAACTTCTCAAATATGAGATAATTTAGGGAGAGCAAGTCTAAAATTTGAAATTCATCTAAAATTGTCCACCTCTTCTTTTTCCTTATTTTATTAGTTTTCTATTTAATCTTTTTTAGTTTACAAATAAAATAATTATTATTTATATAATTCATCAATAATATTGTTACTTACAAAATTAATTGATAATTAGATTTGAGTTTGTATATTTGAGGTGATACTAGAATAATTTACAATGTTGTGTTTAAGAGGTGCGGAAAGTTAATAGGGTAAAATTTTAGTTTTATTTTGATTGATAGGTTATTTGACAAATGATGTTTGTAGAACAAATATTTTAATAAAGAAGTGATATCTTCAAACTAATTAAGGGTTCGTTTGGTTCGTGGAATTAAAAAAATCAGGATTTCTTCAAACCTTGGTTTAGCCAAATCAAGGTTTTGCAAATCTTCATTCCAATTTTTGGGATTTTAATTGAACCATTTGTTTCACTCGGAATACGCATGTGAAGACACATTTTTATGTGTGAGCTTGGAGTTGAAGGAAAATTTCAAAAAATAGTCCAATCTATTGTTTTTACACTCCTTAAAAAATATTACCAGGTTTTGATTTTCAATTCCTACTTGCTAGTAAGAAGTTGGAAAATCTGGTTTTGAGGCAAAATTGGAAGTTTAGTATGCTAATTACATTTTGCCAATTTTGAAACAAACGCAAAAAATTTCAATTCCAGATCTTGAAAAAGCCAATTCCTGTCATCTTCCAAGAACAAACGCACCCTAAGTGTTCTTTTGTATGCATCTAAACATGAATTAAACAAAATATCTACATTATAAATAATTATACTCCATTATCAATAGGTGTGTGTGTGTGTGTGTGAGATATATATATATATATATATATATATATATATATATATATATATATATATATATATATATATATAGAGAGAGAGAGAGAGAGAGAGAGAGAGAGAGAGGTGAAGAAATGTCTAGAGATAGACTCGAGGGTAAGATACATGTCTAGAGATAAATGGGGAAATAGAAAGATAGAGGAAGATATGAAGATAGAGTGAGAGAGGAAGAGGGAGATACAGAGAGAGAGAGAGAGAGAGAGAGAGAGAGAGAGAGAGAGAGAGAGAGAGAGAGAGAGAGAGGTTGAGATAGAGAGAGAAATAAGGCATGCAAAGGGAGTGACGGAGGGAGATATAGGGTGAAATTGAGAGGAGTGATAGAATGGGGGGGACAGAGAGAGAGAGAGATAAATGAAGGAGAGAAGATAGGGAGATAGGGAGAAAGGTAAGTCTATTAAGGGGTATCTCTAGACCTAACTAGAAGAAAGCCAACAATATACATTGCTTCCCAGCAAAGTTATAGCTAGCTAGGCCTCTCAACCACATGGAACCCATTGGCCCACTCTTGTCATACCGATGGAGATAGTGATCCAACCTCAAACACAAAGAACAATCATCCAAGGCTAACACTCATGCCAAGAAAAACAAGGGATTGAAACCAAGATCATGAGACAATGCAATACATTAGGTCTTGGTTAGACACTCTATTGGGATAACTAGGTAGGGACTCTACTGGAGTGTAGATCTCCTTGCATTGGGAAGCCCAAGTTATATTTGGTTCAAAATGAATCCATCAGGAAACCATCACACCATGCCCTCGTGATAGCTTCCATAGAAGACTATAGAATGTACAAACATCACAGCCTTGCACCAATGCATCAAAGAACATTAAGGTTAGGTCTTATCTTGATTAAATTTTATTACACATTAATTAATTTGGTTATATCACTCAGATAAATGAGCAATATCACAAACTTGTATCACCTTTTATAAAGAAAAAGGATCCCAAAATGCAAATTGTTCAACTTTAACGATATAAAAGTTATATTTGTTCTTAGAATTTCAAGATGATGTAAGATAATCAAATGTGTTAAATTGGGTGAATTTTATGGCTAAATTTTATTGAGTAAATTTATTCATTTAAAAAAAAAATTGAAATCCTTTTTTAACTGTGAAAAATATAGCTTATAGTTCCCATCAAACAAGTATGTGCAAATCCTTTTTTTTGCACTACGATTTTAAAAAAATGTTATAGATGACATGTACAGCTAGGGAACAAAAAAAAAAATTTAGATTTTGATGTGTGTGTGTGTGTGTGTGTATACTTATATATATATATATATATATATATATATATATATATATATATATATACATATATATATATATATATGTATATATATATATGTATATGTATATATATATATGTATATATATATACATATACATATATATATATACATATACATATATATATATACATATACATATATATATATATATATACATATATACATATACATATATATATATATATATACATGTATATATATATATATACATGTATATATATATATATATGTATATATATATATACATGTATATATATATATATGTATATATGTATATATGTATATATGTATATATATATGTATATATGTATATATATATACATATATACATATATATATATATATATATGTATATATATATATATATATATGTATGTATGTATGTATGTATGTATGTATGTACGTATGTACGTACGTATGTATGTATGTATGTATATGTATGTATATATATGTGTATATATATATATATAGATATGTATAGATATACATATATACATATGTATATACATACATATATGTATATATATACATACATCCATATATATACATATATGTGTATATATATATACATGTATATATACATATGTGTATATATATACATGTATACATACATAAACACATATATATACATGCATACATGCATACATACACACACACACATATACATACATACATACATACATACATACATACAAAGATGATCTTATCATAAACTAATAATTTTTTCCTCCCACCAAAACTTCCCTATCAATTCTACACCTTTTTGAAAAAAAATTACATATTCTGGAAAAGGAATCTCTCCTCTAGAGCTAAATATAAATTTTAAATATTTTTTATATGATTTACAATTGTTTTCCTTTTTTGAGGGAGCATCTTCTTAAATGTTAAAATGCCTAACAATATTTTAGAATTATAAAATATTATAACTAATCAAAAAATTATGAAATTTATATAATGATAATATTGACTCCGAGATCTATAGAAGGGTGTTTTTAGTTTTTGAAAAAATTTGAGTTTCATATAGGAATGAGATTTGACCAAAACATGTTTAGAGGTCCGAAAAGGTGACACAAATATGTGCTTTTACCCAAACCTCTTCATGATACCTTATTGTCCCTAGTCTAGGGTACCAAGAGAAACCACTCCACATGCCTTAGGCAATACATGCACATGCTCATCACACAACGAGTGCCCGTAGGAAATGCATTTTCCTAACTCAACCCTAATGAATAATCTCTCAACTATCCTATATCTAGGAGTTTGGGTTTCACAAGATCCCATCATACACAAAGGTACATACTCATGCATGAGCACAACCATCCACACTAAAAAATTCTAAACAATGGTTGGATGAGAAAAAAAGAAGCACCAAGTGTAAAAACACACTCAACCAAGCATAATGTTGAGAGTACCAATTTGGCACAAATTTCAATGAATACAAGGTGAAAATTATATTGGAAACCTAGCATACATTTGGAATCCACAACAAAAATTACTACCAAGAAATACTTAAGAAAATTGGGTGGCATATAAAACAAGGTGATGCAAATATTTCTTAAAAATTAAGATTGTCAAAAATCAACAAAATTAAAACCCATTATACAAATGGGGGCCAAACTCCCACAAATCAAATTTAAAATCAAGTTCCAAGGTTGTATACAAAAATTGTTAATAACGAATCAAAATTTTTAAGCTCCAAAGTTGAAAACCCCCAATTGCTTAGACATACCCAACTGGGTCAAATATACATGTGAAAATGGAGGGGAACACTAGTTCTCAACCTACACCTCTAAAGCAATAAAAAAAAAAAAGCTTAAATGGGCCAAAAACATTAAAATAGAAAAACCCTACCTCATAGCGAAAAGAGCATAAATGGAAAGAGACGAGAAAAAAAGAAGCATAGGTACAACATCGATGAAAAGATTGATCAAAGAGGAGTTTTCCACTATGAATCCAACAAGTCTGTTCTCGCTATGATCTGATGAGCACATTTCACCCAATGAACAAAGGTATAAAAATATCACAAGGGGTTTTAGAGGATTTGCTCCAAAATTCATAATTTCAAAAGTAAGAAGTGAGAATAAACTAACTTTTAGCCAATATTTTCACTTTTAAAAAGTGATATATAAATTAGATTATTTAATATAATTTAGAGTATTTAAATTAAATAATCTAATCAGCTCCCTTAACCTAAATAAATCTAGCAAACCCAATTCTTTGGGATTTAACTATGGGAAATTAGTCAGTAATAGAAATTTATTTAAATCAAATATAAAATACCCTTTAAACAATTAAATCACAATATTAACTTTTGTAACCACTTTGGATTCCTAAATGCACAAACACACTCAGGGGTCTAATAAAAAATGCATAATCAATCTAGATTTTACCAATTAACCAAAGGTTTTATTGCTTTAATTAACGCAAATATGTCATCCATAGAGGGATGGCATTAGCTCAATATGAAGAGTCGAATCACTAACTTCGCATGCTACTACTAGGGATATAAGTCTTGCATAATAAACAATCTAATCAAATGTATATGAACAATAATAATATATCTGAAGATGTTGATTTCTAAGCCTAAGTTGTCTATTATTGTCTAACACTTAGTCATTTGCAAGGCAGTGTTGGATGGTCATCACTACTACTTAGCTATCTAGAGAATGTCAAGCTACAAAAGGACTTGTTTATTTGTTAACAAGTGCCAAGAAAGTCAAAGGCTGTCGAGCACCCTAGTTGAGGCCAAGGGAGTACATAAGCTGAGTAATTTAGTTGAGACCAAGCAAGCAGAAAGCCAGTTATTGCCAAGTGAACAAAATATGTTGAGGACGAGTGACATCATGAATGTTAGTTATGACTGAGTGTCAAAATATTCAAGTGTTGAGTAAACCAGTCTTGACATAGGAGTTTATAATTGGACAAACACTTATGTAAATCATTCTAGCTGACCTCTACATGGCATTTAAGGATCAAAGAGATAATTAAGGAGGAGATTATGCATTTTGTCAAATGGTATTAATCCCTACGAAAACATATTAACCAATGAGAAAATATGAATGGAAAATGGAAAAAGGATGAAATATGGATCATTGATCCTTATCTAGAACCCCAGAGGATTATCTATTATCTATTTAAGAAGGGTGAGAGAAAATCAAAGAGTCATGTACTAAATTAGTTCTAACAGATTGAGTTAGGACAAGTCTCTTAATAGAGTTTCTCTAATAGACCTATTCCAAATCTTCTAACACAGTCTATACTTTATTGTAAGTGTAAAATCATTTAACAAGGTAAGACCTAACAATGTTAAATGCTTTTAATGTAGAGCATACCCCTCATAGGGTGGATCATTTGATATGATCAAAATTGTAACTCTAACAAGTTAACTTTATTGTTGCAACAGTGAAGATTTGTGGGTTTCATCCCCACTCTAGTTTTACCTTCATATTAAAGTATTTTTTAGGTAACCAAAATCATTGTGTTATGTGTTATTGATATTCATGGATTTTATGCTTGGATAGATTTCATTTTAGTATTACATGTTTATGTTTATATGGTATAAGATTTGAGATATGAGATGGATTAGGTGTAAATTATTTTATTAGTGAAAAGTATCATAGATCTTGATTCACCCCCCACCCACCTCTTAGTATCTTGTTCCCATTATAATTTCCAACAATTAATATTAGAGAAAAATTCTCTTGAAAAAGTCTAACAACTTAAGAGGATCAAATCTTGAGGATGGAGGAATAGAAAATGGGAAATATCATTGAGAACCAAATGATTGAAATCCAAATCATATTGCAACAACTTGAAGGCACAAAGGAAGAGTTGAGGAAATCCTTAAATAAAAGGAAAGAATTTTCCATTATAGTGATGTAGCAATAGAAGATCTACTGGAGAAGAACAACATTCTGAATAAAGAAGTCAATGAACTCAAGAGAGAAAAAGAAATTCAATCACTAAGATTATATGAAGTGACTGAACAAAAGAAGAAAGAAGAAGAAGCAAAGCCATGACTAAGGAAGACAAAAGACAAATGGCTTCTAGACTTGAAGAAATATCATTGGAGGTGGAGAAGCTCACAAAATATTAGTTGGACATGATGAATAATTTTCTAAATGCAAATTAGGAATTGAATAGAAAGGACATGGAGATCAGAAATCTGAGATTACAAAGTGACTAGATAAGAAATGAGTTAAGATCCACAAAAGAAATATTTGAAAGAATGAACAAACCAAGTAAATCTATCCAATAGTTTGAAGAACTGATGAGATCACCAAGGTCATCTAGTGATACTTCTGGTCTAGGATATGTGAAGCACTTTTCATCTATTGAGGTAGTAGATTCATCAAAGAATGGAGAGAAGAGAAATGAAAAATCCAAAGACAACTCTACTTGTCATCATGAAGGTAAACTTGGACATACTACTAAAATATGTAGGAGTAAAAATGGTATTCAAAACCCTAAACCTTAGTTTACTGGTTACTATTTTAAGTGCAAGAATCAAGCACATTAATGTAGATCAAAGAAAAGTGATGCATCCACTACATCTAGATTTGAAGGACATTGTTATAACTGTGAGAAATATGGACAAAGAGCTCATGAATTCAAATCCAAGGAAAAATCTAATTAGACATCCAAAAAAAAACACATGCACCTAAGCAAGGTAACTCTTACAATTGAGATTACAACACATGGTATAATTGTCATTATTGTGGAGAGTATGGGTATATTCTAGATAATTGAATAAAGACACATTTTAGAGATAACTATAAGAAATGGTTGAATGGAAAGATAGTTTATTTTAGTTGTCTTAAAGTTGGACATGTTAGGAAGAACTATAGGACCTAAGCACCAACACCTAACAATGGAATCAATAAAGAGAAAGGGAAATTTAAGGTTAAGAAAACATGGAAAGAGATAGTAGAAGTCAGAACAAGTGGAGAAAGAAAAGTTGGGATTACCAAATCCAATGGATTGGGTGATCACACCTCATCTAACTAAGAAAAAGAATGTATGTAGGGATTGTATACATAATGAAATATCATACATAAGTTCCTAACAAATAAATAGTTAAAATTCCATATCAACATGAATCAAGATGCATTAGGACCAAATCTAAAAGAAGTATTGGGCAATGAAATATTTTTTACTATCAAGTGTCAAGTATCAGTAATGTAGTCTATGTTGACCAAACACTGCAATATAGACCAAGCTCTTATGATGGTCAAGTTGATGTATTGGTATTGGCTAAGAAAGGTAATGGTGACTAAGTATTTGAAAAGAAATGCAAAAGGACAAGATAGTTGTTATGCATCTACTAGAGTACAAATGCATTTATTGTAGACCTAATTGGAAAAATTGAAGCTAATATCAAATTTGGGCATTCATTTTCACTTTACCAAGTGAATTCAAGTGCACAAGTGATTCTGAGGTGATTAAGGAAAATTTAGCAACAAAGTGAGCGAATCATTGTGTGCAATTGGTGATTGCCAGAATTCAGTAAGTCAAACTTTTATTTTTGAGCTAGTTATTTTTAGAGGTTATCAAAGAAAAGTTATTTTTTAAAAACCATAGTTCAAAATGACATCATTTAAAAATGCAAGTGAAATATTGAATGTGAGAAATGCACAAATTGTGAGGAACAACCAGTGTCCCCCACCCATTTCTATGGATTGTTCAAAATTTGAAGCAATGAAAGATGAAATTTGCACTCTATCATCAATTCAACCAAAGGTTTTGACAATTGAAGATGTACAAACCTATTACATGTGCAAAATCAAAGAAGTTGGAGGTTTTGAAATGAGGACAACTTACAAGAAGTTGTATGATAATGGAGTACTAAAAGATGAGCATAAGATTATTGTTGAGAAAGGGCTTACCCATGCCCTAGGTTTTCCAAAAAAATCAAGGAAAAATGGATAAAGCTCACGTTAAGCCATTTTCATGATATGAAAGTATGGTTAAAATAAATTCCAATCAAGATCAACAAGGCTATCATATGTTGAGTAACTAGATATCCTACCCTAGACAGACCAAAATCAATAAGATGTGCAACAAGAAATGAAGTTGAGGAATCAACAAAAGATAAATAGTATGGTCAAGGAGTGTCATTCGATGGGATTGATGACCTTGTTATCAAATTTTTAGTAAGAGTGATTGCACATAAAAAAAATTTAGTTGAGCCAATTGAATAGTGTGCCATGCATTGCAGTGAACCTAGGCTACAAACTTGTTTAAAAGGATCATAGTTATGATTTTTCCAAGCTATAACTACAACAATTGATAGATAATCTTGGAGCTATAAGGAAAGCGAAGAATAAAACATGTAATTTTTGATACAGAATTCATCTCCTACCACTAGAAAAATGGCATGGGATAGGAGTAGGCTAGCTATGGAGAAAATAAATGACTTGACAAGTCAGCTAGGAGAAATTTTTGAGGCAATTATGGATAATTATTTTGAGGAGTTCATGAATAAAATGAGAAATCCTATGAGGATTCCAAAATTCATTGTAGATCAATATTTTGATGATATATATTTCACGGTAGACACAAATTTTGTTTATGCTGAGGTTGTACTACCTAGAGTTGCATGGTTAAGATTGATGCCTTATGAGGTAAATGATGATGAAGTCATAGTAGTAGTGATTGTACCTTTTTCAAAAGATGTTGATTTGAATGCCAAGCCATTCAGCACATATGAAACAATAAAGGATCAAATAAATAAAGAGACAAGTGAGCCCAAGAAAGAAAAAAAAGAGAAAAAGACAATCGAAGTTCTTCAAGGAAAAGATGATGAAGGGGAAGGATCACAACATACAACTGAAGCCAAGGAATCTAAATGTAAAGAGCTAGTTGTTGCCAAGCCCAAGGCAATAAAGTATAAGAAAGTGATAATTATTGATCCAAAGGTGAAGGACGATCTCGAGAAAGGTGTGGAGAAGGTTGCTACACACCAAGAGCCAAAAGGAAGAATAATAACAAGATCAAAGACAACTTAGCCCCTAGCTACAAAGACAAAATTAAGTCTAGCAAAGAGGAAAACAACCAATTCACCTAAGAAGAACTTACCTAAGAGGCCGAAGAGAAGATTAGTTGAAGAAGAGGAGGAAGAAGATGATGAATAAATAGAGTCTAAGAATCTAATAAAAATTTAAGTTGTATCGAGACCACCTCTAACAATTGTAGATAGGGTATGTCAATAGATTACTAAATCAACAAGTTTGACAGGATTTAAAGATATAAATTTTAATTCTTTAAATAAAGAAGGTTAGGAGAAGCTTGAAAAAGATATGATAGACATGATGATACAATTGAAATCTACACCCATAGAATTAGGAGAAGGCATTCTAGAAAATTTGTATAATAAAGTTGCTGCTAAGTGGAAGTGGGCATTATCCACAAAAAGGCAAATTAAGTGAACCACTTTATCACAAACAACATCATATTTAGGGAAGACACATATGTCTATTGCCATAAAATATCTTGTGAAGAAATTTATGCCTAAGGAGAGGGCTCATAAAATTTTGATGAATAAAGCTCATGAAGTTGAGAAAGAGAGCATAATTATATGGAACGAAGCATTTTGGTTTCTTGTTCCATCGACTAACAAATAAAATGAGGAAGAAAAGGAAAGAGATGGAGAAGTTAAAGAAGAAGAGTATGATGCAACAAAAGTTGCAAAGCTTGTAGAAGAAATTAGGCAATTAGTAGAAGGGTGTGAACAAAAAGATATCACAATTAAGGACATTTCTTATTCATCACCACATGATCAGAATCTGTTGATAGAAAAAGACCTAAAAAATGTTGAATCAAATACATCTCTACCAAAGACTAATCCAGTATTACTACAAATCAAGGATTACCCAAGGATTGAAAGTGCAAAAATTGATGATACAAGTGTCAAGCAACTAGGCAAGGCTCTAATTGTGTTCCTATAATTTACTTATATTTCAACGGGCCAAATAGTTGAGAAGGTTGAAGAAAAGAAAGAAATAGAAACAATAAAAGAAAGAAAGAAAACCAAAGAAGAGGCTATGAAAGCTCTTATACAACTGTCAAGTCCTAAGACAAATGAGATACTAATAATTACACCTGAACAACAGGTTGTATCTACTCAAAAGGAGTATATAAAAATATCTAGATCAATTGAAATTGGTAAACAATTGTAGTTTTCACTACCCATTGATACAACCCCTCGATCTCAGATAGTGGCACAATCAAAAGAAATAACAAAAGATTCAATAAGTCTAGATGAGGTAATCACTTTACCCATGTATGACTTAAAAAATCTAACAATGGAATAAATGCAACTGTTGTAAAATTTTCTAATCCATAAGGCAAAGAAAGAACTGAGAAGAGAGCACAAAAAGAAGCAAGTATTACATACTATTAAAGACATTTTTGTTGATGCATTTGGAATCACTGATGTTAATAGCCAACATCCAATTTTAGATCAATAAGTATATAATTGACAAATTTCAAACGGATGCTATTGAGACCAATGATAAATTGATGTAATGGTCTGAGAGGAAGTTCAAGCACAAAGTTTTGGAGAAAGTCTCTAGGGGACTTGTACATAGACAAGTAGAGCTTTCTAATTTATTCAAATAGATGGAAGAAATTTTCAAGATTATTCATTCTTTATATATGAAACTTTGTAATGTTGAGTTCTTCACATTGGAGAATCAATGATCAATTGATATAATTCAAGCAGATATGAAGGCATGTTCACATTCATTGGGCAAGGATGCAAGTTCAAGATCACCTTCATATAATAAGTTGACATTTGGTCAACAAAGGTTAGCCAAGTTACTATCTAGGGATAGTGGTATGAGGACCAAATTGATTTCTATTCAATTCATGGTTTTACTACATTTGGAGATCATTTAAAAGTAATTGTCTATAGCTTAGAGTAAATTGAATAAAAATACACATCTTTCAAATGTTGAGAGCTTAATTGATCTAGTTATCAATGTAGAGATTCATATTCAAGTCATGGAATCTACAAGAGATGGATGAAATAGAGGATTTGAAGCAATTTTGGCTACTCATCAAATATTTTTTGATGAGTACAAGATAGCCCCAACAAACCCAAAGCCATAAGTGAAAAAAACAAGGGGAAATACACTAAGAAATATATAAGGGAGGAAATAATGGAGAAATTTCTAGAAATAACAAGGAGAAATATATAATATAACATAAATCAAAGACAAAATCATCAAATGAAACAATATTAGAGAGTTTAGAGATTTCAGATATGTACATATTGAATAGAAGAGATTAAATTTTTGTAGATTGAATTATAGTATCAAGGAGAGTATTACTTTTTGCATGAAAATATATGTCATGACAGAGTGTTTTTGCCACTAATGTCAAAGGGGGAGATTTTTGATCTCTAAGCCTAAGTTTCCTATTAGTGTGTAACACTTAGTCATTTCCAAGGTAGCATTGGATGGTCATCACTATGATCGAGCCATCAGGAGAAGGCGGAGCTAGGAAATGACTTGTTTATTTGTTAACACATGTTAAGAAAGTCAAACGTTACCAAGTACCCTAGTTGAGACTGAGGCAGCACATAAGCCAAGTAATTTAGTTGAGATTGAGAAAGTAGAAAGTCATTTATTGTCAAGTGAACAAAATATGTTGAGGCTGAGTGATAGCATGAATATTAGTTATGACCAAGCATCACAAAATTCAAGCTTTAAGTAAACTAGTATTGACATATAAGTTTTTGATTTCATAAACACTTATGTATATCATTCTAACTAACCTCTACATGATATTTAAGGATCAAAGAGATAATTAAGGAGGAGCTTACACATTTTTTTAGATGGTATTAATCCCTAGGAAATAAAATCAACCAATCAAAATATTAGAATGGAAAATGGAAAAAGGATGAAATATGGATCATTGATTCTAATCTAGAACCTTCGAATATTATCTAATTAAGAAGGGTAGGGCCTAAGAGTAGTGTGAGTGAGAATCATATAGAGAAACATATATGTGTATGGAAATGAAGAAGTGAACAAGCTAAGTACAAAGAGAAGGAGTTTAAAGATAGTACAACCAGAACAATAAAGGACTAAACAAATATATTAGATTTTTGGAGAGAGGAGATTTGTAATATCCTTTCAAAGAAAATTGAAGGGTTATGTACTAAGTTAGTTCTAACAGATTAAGTTAGGGAGAATATCTTAATGGAGTGGTTCTAACAAACCTATTTCAAATCTCCTAATAGAGTCCTTACATGATTGTTAGTGAAAAATCCTTTAGGAGGGTAAGACCTAATAGTCTTAAATGCTTTTAATAGAGTATACCCCTCATAGGGTAGACAATCTGATATGATCAAAATTGTAACCCTAACAGGTTAACTATTTTGTTGCAACAGTGAAGATTTGCGGGTTTCATCCCAACCCTAGTTTTACCTTCATATTAAAGCTTTTTGTGTCACCAAAATTATTGTGTTATGTGTTATTGATTTTCATGGATTTTATTCTTAGATAGATTTCATTTTAGCATTACATGTTTTTGTTTATATGGCATAAGATTTGAGATATGCGATGGATTAGGTGTGAATTATTTTAGCAGTGAAAAGTATCATAGATTCTGATTAACCACTCCCCCCCCCACCCCCCTCAATATCTTATTCCCATTAAGATTTCCAATAGAAGTAATAGTGCAAAAAATTGTGTAAATACTCATTTAGTTAATTTCATTAAAATAATCTATTTAAAAATTCATTTGTACCATAATAAAAGTTTATTGCAAGAATGATATAAATATCTGTAGCACAAACATGTCAACTATAATCTGATAAAGTCCATATATTTATAAAAAAAAAATTATATCCTAATACAATAACCAAACATCATCATAAAGAATAATGTCACATCACTAGCATCATCATGCAGATATGATCAAACTAAACAATGGAGCAACTAACATCTATCAACTAAAATATTGGCAATCAAAATAATGTAAAATCATCAAAGAATCTCAAATGCACATAAACATAAATATCATGGAGTGTCATTGAACAAAATAGGCCATGGTATATAATCCGAATAGAGGAGGCAATATGTCCTCTCCCACTAGGTACACCTTTACTCCTGGAAGCTTGCAAAAAGATAGGGGTACATCTCTCTCAACTATATGGCATCTTCCCAAGTATCTCATGTCTCAATATTTGGGTCCCATTGGACCCTTACTTGCTCTATGTCCTAATCTCTGAGGGTTAGCCTCTGATGCTAAAAGATATGAATGGGTTCAAAAGAAAGATGCATATCCTTGACCAATATAGTATCCCAATCAAGTACATGGTTCACATCGAGAATATACTATCTCAAGATAGAAACATGAAAAAAATTGTGGATGCACAATGGGCTAGGTGGAAATTCTATACAATAAGAAATAGGACATATCTGCATGAGGATCTTAGAATGTCCAATAAGATGTGGTGCCAACTTAGAGCCTTTTTCCATAACATATGGGGCTCTTCGACAGATGCACTCTCAAAAACACCCAGCCACCAATAGAAAAATGATGATCCAACCTATGGGTATTTGCATACTTTGTATGCCTTTATTGGGTAGTAATAAAATGCTCTCTAATATGAACAATATAGTTCTCTATATCATGAAGCATCTTTGGACCCAAAACTACTCAATTCTTCAATTGATCCCAACTCAATGGGGTACGAAATGGTCTACCATACAAGGCCTAAAAAGATGGCATGCCAAGAGAACTATGGTATGCATATTTGTAGGAAAACTCCACCATGTACAAATAGCCCTCTCACTTTCCCTATCTTTCTAGCACATAAATGTGAAGCATGTCACCTAGAACCCGATTCATCATCTCCATCTATCTGTTCACATTAGATTGTGATTGATTAGTGAAATATTGTACATACTCCATGATTCATGGGGGGTTCAAAGGTGGAGCCACCAAGAAAAAAAATTTGGGGTTATTTTATCAAAATTTTATGGCCGACATTTTGTAATTAATTATAACCCTAAAGCAGTAAAAATACTTGTATAAAAGAGCTTAGGGTTAGGGGTTTTCATAACGTGTGATGCAAAAATTGCTTCTTGTGGAAGTATTGAGCTGTAAGGGATTATAGATTGTAATTAGGTTGTAACCACTAGATCATAATAATATTGGACTTGATGTTTGGTGGATGTAGCCTAGGGATTGGGTGAACCACATTAAATCTTGGTGTCTTGTGTTCTCTTATGTGCGATCTATTATTTTCTATTATTTGTTATATTCGCATGTAATTGTTATTTATGTCCATGGTTTTATCCTAACAAGTGGTATTAGAGAAAGGTTGTTTTTTAAGTAATCATTTGTAGGAAAGTCTCATGTTTGAGTGGAAGTCTCATGGTTGAGTGGGAGTGATGGAAGACGAGGATAAGTTGAGGGTTGAAAATTTTAATGGGAAAAAATTTCATTTATGGAAGATGTAAATGGAGAACTATCTTTATCAAAAGAATTTATGGAAGTCATTGGAAGGAAAAGTTAAGAACTAGGGAACTATGGCAAATGAGGACTAGGAGGATTTAGACAGAAAGGAAATTGGAAGCATTCAGTTATGTCTGGTAGCATTGGTCACATTCAACATTACAAAAGTGAAGATGACAGAAGAGTTGATGGAGATTCTAACAAAATTCTATTAAAAGCCCTCCACTTCAAATAAGGTATTTCTCATGAAGCATTTATTTAATATAAAGATGGAAAAGGTGGATCTATTATAGATCATTTACATGAGTTTACTACTTTTACTAGTTAGTTATCTTCTGTGGGTATTAATTTTGATGAAGAAATTAGGGTTTTCTTGATTTTGTGTTCTTTTCCTGAAAGCAGGAATGGCTTGGTAATGACAGTGAGTAATTATCTTTCTAGATCTAATACCCTAAAATATGATGATGTGATCGGTGTTATTTGAGTGAGGAAACTCGTAGGAAAACTTCAGGTGGATCTACATCAGGAAGTGCTTTGAATGCACAAAGTAGAAGCAGAATGATTGAGAGAGGAAAATTTTTCAGAAATTGTGGGAAATCAAGAGCAAAGTCAAAGGGGAAGAGGTCTCAATCGAGAGGACTAGGTGACTATTGGTACTATAGGAAACTAGGGCATAAGAAGAAATATTGTTGGACTTGAAAGAAAAATGAAGGAGATAAACTAAAAGGGAACAAGGAGGAAAATGTGGTAACAAATCCAAAGAGGATGCTTTGCTTCTGTCTTTATAAAGTATTGATGAATCATGGGTTTTAGATTCTCGTGCTTCATTTCGTGCTACACCTCATAGAGGTTATTTCATTGATTATGTCAAGGAAATTTTGGGATTGTTTATCTCGGGGATAATAAACCCTGTCAAATTGTTGGAAAGGGAAAAGTTAAGATTAAGTTGCAGAATGGGAATCATTGGCTACTACATGAGGCAAGACATGTTCCAATGCTAAGTACGAAATTAATTTTAGCAGGGTGACTCAGTGATAAGGGTTGTGTGGTTACTTTTAATGATAAAAATTGGAAGGTTTCAAAAGGTTCCCTTATAGTAGAAAAGGTGTGAAAGTAGGCACCTTATATCTTTGTACAGGTCATACTATTCCTTCTATTTGATTATTTTAGAGAAAAATGAATGTTTAGGAATAGTTGCTGCAATTGAGCAGGGAGAACAAATTGTTGTTGTAGATTCTGATACAATGTTGTGGTACAATAGACTTGGGCACATGATTGAGAAAGGTATGAAAGTACTTCATTCAAAGCAAGTTTTAACAGGTCTGAAATGTGTTAATATGGATTTTTGTGAAAGTTGTGTGTATGGAAAACAAAAGAGAGTGATGGATTTTTAACTCTTGAGTTAGATCTAGTCTCCAAATATTTACTTTCTTGCACTCTCTCATCTTGATGATGGATCATGTAGTATGATCTGAAACTTTGATGTAAAAAAACACACACAATTGAATAAAAAATCACACTATTTTTAAAAAGAGAGTGAGTTTTCTGAAGACTAGGAAGGAAAATAAAAGTGAGAAATTAGAGCTTGTCCATAAAGATGTGTGGGACTAGCTCAGGTATCTTCCCTTGGTGGCTCTCATTATTATGTTACATTTATTGATGATGCAACTAGAAAAGTATGGATTTATTTCCTTAGACATAAATATGATGTATTTCAAACTTTTAAGAAATGGAAATGCTTGGTTGAAAATGAGACTGGTAAGAAATTAAAATGTCTCAGATCTAATAATGGTGGTGAGTATTATAGTCATGAACTTAAATATTATTTTTCCACTAGTGGTATTCAGAGAAAATAAATTGTTCCAAGGACTCCATAGGAAAATGGAGTGGCTAAATGCATGAATAGGACTATAATGCAGTGTGCAAGGAGCATGAGGTTGCATGTTGGGTTGCCCTTAGACATGTGGGTGGAGGTTGTCAATACTATTGTATATTTGATTAATAGAGATCTCTCTACTCCTTTGGGTTGTGGTATTCCAAAGGAAGCATTGATTGGTAAGAAGGTGAGTTATTCTTTTCTCGAAACCTTTGGTTGTGAAGCATTTTCTCATATAGATTTTGAAAATACAACAAAGCTGGAAGCTAAGTCAAAGAAATGTGTATTTTTTGGCTATGAAATTGTTGAATTTGGTTATAAGTTTTGGGATTTTGAAAATCTTAAAATTATAAGAAGCAGGGATGTCATATTCAATGAGAAAGTGTTACTCAAAAATCTATTGTTACCCCCTTTTTGTGAATTGTATTCTAAGTACATTTTTTTAATAGAATAGGACTATTCATCAAAAAAAGATCTATTGTAGCAACATGAGAGGAAGTCAAATAAATATATAGTATTGGATGTGTTGGTGTTTGAAAACACTGGAGGGTTTTCAATTATCCCAATGAGAATATGATATATCTAGGGGCAGCTAACTCCCATTTTCAACATGTCATTTCAAACACTGGACCAACTATAAGGCATGACCCTTTTTCTTCTTCAATCTCTGCAAAACCTAGGAGGGTGGACCTATAGATTCTTTATATGGTACCAGTTATCAAAGCATACACTGAATCTAATGTAAAGCAGATAAAACCCCCTAAATCTTCTATACTTAACCAAGAATCACAAGCATGAAATAGCTAAAAACATAACTCATGAAACTAGCAAGCTAAGTGCTGATTAACATTAAATAGCTTTCAACATAAAAGGGGAAATTGATTTAATATGTTGATAACAACAAGACCCAAGTATGAGCAACAAAACTTAATGATCCTATCTCTGACCAATGCCTTACCTATTGGGTAATTAAAATGAATTACAATAGTACATCTCCTGGAAACCTCTAACATAATTCCTACATCAAGATCCCTGATCTATCTTTCACCTTGTGAATAGACATCTGCTTCATATTTGAATCTCATACTCAGACAATCCTTTCATGAATTCAGTAAACCTTGTGATAAACACCAAGCAATTACATGGCTCTTTGTTCCATAATCTATGGTCTTTGATCACAAACTAGAAAAGATTACAGATCCACAAACAAGAGACAAGATTCAAACTGAATTTGAAACCATTGCTATTCTTTATTTGCTTTCCTTGAAACAAAATACATGAAATGTACAGAATTTAACTGATAAATTACCTAACAGACCAAAACTATCTACATAAAACTTAATTGTTGTTCATACAAGAAGAAATGCTGAAGAATGGTATCACAGTCAAGGAAACATGTCAAAACTAGAACCGAAATATGTTCTCACAATAATGTGCAAATTTTCTCCCCAGAACTAGAACCTATTGGTTTCTCAGTCACAAAAAAAATTGGAACCCTTACAATGAGAAAGAATGAGAAAGATATAGGTTGAAGGAATTCCTGGATCAAATGTGCAATCGACATGTGTCCCTTCAGGATTCTTCCTCAAGAAGTTGAAAATAATCTTTCTACCTTCTCTCTTTAACTGCCAGAATCAAATCTTTCTTGTTTTGCCTCTCCAAATGAAAAATATCTTAGTAAAGACAAATATCTACTAATGAACCCAGATATGTGCCAATTTACCAAATTGAAGCCAAAAACAATACAAAAGCTCAAAATAATCTGATACAATAATTACTGAACACTTTCATGATGTTTTTTCACTGAATTCTACAAGTGGTGACCTGAAACACCTGATAAAACATACAAAACAATCAGAGAGACAAAACCTCCTGTAGCATGTACCAATGACATCCTATGCAAAAAAAAGCTCCAAAAATGGATATCTCATTCTTTTCTAATTCCAACGGTATAGTGTAGTCTATGTTTTGCCTATAGGAAACCTCCAAAATCTTATTTTGAAAAATGCCCCTCTGTTATAACTATCAGGTCTGCAATTGAATATTTTTAAAATTTAAATATTCTAAAGTTTCAATTTTAGAAATAGGCCCCTTTTTCATTTAAAATTTTGAACGTCACCCATTTTGAAAAGCATTTTGAATTTTGGCATTTAAAATATTTTATTATTTTTTCTTTTGCCTTCAAATTCATGGTCAACCTTCCTTTGATCGGGTGCCATGTGTCACCCTGTGATTGGTCTGCCTAATCTACATCATCTGCCATGTGTCATCACCATATCAACCCTCGCTATGTCGCTATGGTAATTCTCGTGCAACTTTCGCGTGGCGAGATAGCGAGGACCACCAGATGTGCCACATGGCATGATCTCCTTCATTTGTCTAGATCTTGTCACATCACCTCCTACTCATTGCCACTTGGTGCAATCTGATTCATTGCTCGAGCCCAATGACATGTGTCAGCACCATCTCCACCCTCGTTATGTCACCATAGTTAACTAGTGAGCACTTAGCATTGGCAAGATAGCAACACCCGCTCGATTGGGACATGTGTCGCAATCTCCTTCCTTGATCTATTTCCTACCACCTCATCACGCTGGTTAGTTTGTTTAAAATTTAGTTGACTGACAACCTCCAGCTAAGCACAGGCCAGACCCACCACACACCAAGTGGCTTCCAAAAGTCTCTTCTCTTTAATACACCATGTATAGTGTAAAGAATAGTATTTAAAGATCAAATATTCTCCCACACAAAGAATATGGGATAAAAGTTAACCCTTCTTCTTTTGAAAATCATAGGCCTCTCTTTAACACCACTTTCCTGCCAATCCATAGGCCTTTCTTATCCATTTGGCGGCTTCTTTCTTCATATGCTAGGTTGTTTTCTGATTTGGAGCAGCCTTGCTCTATCACTTATTGGTTTGTTACTTGTATTGCATGAGCTATCTGAAGGCTTTGACTGCATTTTTCAATGGGTTCCTCTAACTGGTCAGCAACTTTCATTTGCTTCGGGTGATGTTATTTAATGTTAATGGCACCTCCTTTGTGCCTTAAAATTGTAGCCACTTAATTGCCCACGTTTAATATTTTTATGGACTATTACCTGTGTTTTCTAGCTATGCGTGGCTTCTTGCTTCAGGTGGAAATTACCTCTGCTTCCTTCAGCTATGTTCCTTCCTCCATTCATGTGCTAATTCCATTGTTCAAAGCCATGGGAATCCTTTTAATCTGCTATGAATTTGTTTTATGTATTTGGTTGCACCCCTCTATGGGCAACTCCTTCAACATGTTGCTATTAACTTGGAATCTCCTATGATTTCCTTTTATATTGACCAGCCTGGAGTTCTTTTTAAAATGCGTGGAGGATGCATGTGCTTAGCAGCTATGAGGTTAACTGTGTGGAACCCCTTTTAAAGTGTTGTTCTAATCTTTTATTTGATTGCCTTATCTTCTGGCAGGGCTTTGTTTTAATAGCCGTGGATCTTCTTGTCATAGGAAAATCTACCCCTCCTCTTCACTTCTTGTCTAGCATGGGGAGTTTCATTTTATACAGCTTCTCAAACTCTTTGTGAGTGTCCTTTTGATGTCTGATGAAATTCCTTTTCATTCATTGGCATGACAACTTTAGAAAAGTTGAGAATGAAGGTGGGTTATCAATGCCCAAAAAGTTTATGTGGAAGATAAGTTTGTCAGGAAAATCTTTCTTTCTTCTTCAAATGACACATCCCATTGAGGAGCACCCATATCACTGAAGCATATATGTCTAGCACCAAGCCAGTTTGGAGGTCCACTTTGAAAATCAAAAGCATGTCCTAAGTGCCGACCATGGTGTCTTTCATATGCATATTTAGCTCTTGATCCATTCTCGATAATTGATTAATCTTTAAAACTCATTTTACCAACATTCTGTGAACTATCAAACTAGTGTCAGGAGGTCCGTTGACTGCCCTTAAAAATTGACCCAGACAACTGACCAGGCCTTGAGATTGAGCACACTGATTCTCTGCTCCGCACTCTTGTATCTCGCCAAATCTTGTCTCATGACGAATTTGCAGTCAAAAGATATTCAATGTCAAAGTTTCCTTCTCAGAATCACCTAAATGAAAACACGTCAGAAAATAATAAACTGGGTTTGAAATTAGCTTGGAAAATTGGGCAAACGGACACTTGGAAACACAAAAACTGGGACACTCATTCTTTGTCATGAGGATAGTATGAATATACGATTTGGGCTCATGATGAATAACTAGGCACAAATGATAGTTGTTCAAAGTAGGCTACTTGGATTTTGCAGATTGAAAATAATGACAGATAACAATTTTTGCAAATGGAATTAACTTGGAAAAGTGTGAATATGGATTCGTCATGACTTGCAAACTGACACACTTGGAGTATTTTCAGAGAAAAACATAGGGGTACAATCCATTTGACTTGACCTATCACGAATTTCATGTTATTACATCACAAACAGGAGTTCCAATGAATCTGTACTTATTGACACCAATAAAACTTTAGAAAATTCCATTTGGAATCGCATTCAAAAACTGATCAAACAGATTCATCAATACTTAAAAATTTAAACATAATAAGTCTCTGATGCCTACAATATAACACAAAAGGAATTTTAGCATTTGGGTCAACTAGGTAAAAGTTATAGTACATCAAACAGGGCTTCCTATCGCTATTTGACACTAAGGGTGAAAATGCAGATTTGGAACTAGCTCAAAATAGGACTTCGCCAAAAAACTTGGAATGAGGTTTTAACTTCATGGAACAAGTGGACATGCTGAATGGAGGGTGCTAGAAGCATTGAACACCATTTAGGCCTCATACTGATAGTCAGGTACAATCTCATCAAAAGGGCATTTATAGGGCTTGAATTGACTCAAAACTTGAAATGGTTGCTCAAAATGGGAACGCAATTTTGAGTGCCAATAGGATGATACTCCAAAAGATGATGTTCCAGAAATTCCTCAAGATGTGCAACAACTACAACAACAAATACCACACACACTAGTGAATGTTAGACAGTCAACAAGGCTAAGTAGACCTCTAGAAAGATTTTATCCCTCTTTGTATTCTATTTTACTTACTGATATTGGTGAACCTAAATGTTATGATGAATTTGTGCTTGTGGATACTAATATTTAGTGGGAGCCTACTACGAAAGACGAAATGGACTCTTTGCTGAAAAATAAGACTTTAGATTTATGCAAGTTGCCTGCACGTAAAAGGGCTTTATAGAATAAATCTGTTTATAGGTTGAAAGAAGAGGATGGAGGTAAGAAAATATTTATAGCCAGGCTAGTCGTAAAAGGATTTGCATAGAAAAAAAGGCATTGATTTTGATGAGATATTCTCTCTTATTGTTAAAATCACTTCTATTTGTATTGTTTTAAGTATTGTGGCTACTGAAGATTTTCATTTTGCATAGCTTGATGTTAAAAAAACCTTTCTTCATGGTGATTTAGATGAAGAGATATATATGGCACAACCGCAGGGATTTGAGGTCAAAGGTAAGGAGAAGCTAGTGTGCAAACTGAAGAAAAGTTTATATGGCTTGAAGAAAGAACCTCAGAATTGGTATATGAAATTTGATAGTTTTATGCATAAGCATGGATATAGTAGGTGTCATTCAGATCATTATGTTTACTTTAAGAGGCTAGATGATAATAGCTACATTATTTTATGTTTATATGTTGATTATATGCTTGTAGTTGGGTCTAACATGGATCATATTAAGGGGTTGAAACGCTAGTTAGCACATGCATTTTCTATGAAGGATTTGGGGGCAGCAAAATGAATCCTTGGTATGAAGATTTTTAGAGATATGAAGAATAGGAAATTGACATTATCTCAAGATGATTATATTGTGAAGGTGTTTCAATGTCTCACTATGGAGAATGCTAAAGCTGTCAGCACACCTTTACCTGGTCATTTGGAGTTGACTAAGGAGACGTGTCCCAAGACACAAGAAGAGAAGGATGAGATGTCTAAGATGCCTTGTGCTTTAGATGTAGGAAGCTTGATTTATGCTATGGTATGTACAAGGCTAGATATTGCACATGTAGTGGGAGTCATTAGTAGATATATGAGTCATCCAAGAATTGAGCATTGGAATGCAGTCAAATGGATTCTCAGATATTTAAGAGGAACATCCAATAAGTGTTTACATTTTGGGGGCTCTACTACTAATTTATAAGGATATGTTGACTTAGATTTAGTAGGGGATATTAATACCAAGTGGAGTACTATAGGTTATGTATTTATTGTTGGTGGGGAAATTGTGAGATGGGTTTTTCGATTGCAAAAAGTTAATGTTTTATCCATTACAAAGGCAGAGTATGTTGTTGCTACAAAGGCAACTAAGGAGATGATATAGCTTCAATTCTTCTTAGAAGAATCAGAACACCCTTAGAGGGATAATTATTTGTTTAAAAATAGCTAGAGTGTCATTCATCTTGCGAAGAATTTTTCTCTGCATTCAAAGACAAAACACATACAGTTGCGATACCATTTCATTTGGTTAGTTTTGGATGATGGAAAATTAAAGCTTGACAACATACATACAGATGACAATCTAATAGATATGTTTACAAAGGTAGTAATAAGGGAGAAGCTAAAATCCTCTTTAGCTTTGGTTGGTCTTCTGGACTGAACAGGAATAAAAGAATAACAAAGTCTAGGGTGGTTTGATCTAGTGGGAGTCTCATCAAGTAACAACATAGCTATAGGATCAATCTCCATGTGGGAGTATGTATTTTAGTGTGGAAACTAATCAGTCCCTAAGTGGGATATTGTTAGATTGTTGTGACTTGTTGGTGCTAAAAATTGCAAGGTCAATTTTAAGCACCATTGAGAAAATTTGGTCCTATAAACGCTTTTAAGTGCATGTGTACCCGGTTGTCAGTTTGAGGCCTAAGAGGTGTTTAATGTTTCTAACACCTTCCATTTAGTGCGTCTACCTGTTCCATGGAGTTAAATTGACATTTCAAGCCATTCCGTGAAGTCCTATTTTGAGTTTGTGTAATTTTTGCATTTTCACCTATGTCAAACAGCGACAGGAGTCTGCGTTTGCAATTGAATATCTCGCACCTAGAAAGGTTTTGTGACTCACCACTTTGGAAGTATCTAGCGTCCATACCTGAGAACCTATGTTTTAGATTTTGAGTCATTTCGAAACCGTCTGACTAGGTTTTGAATCCCTCAAAGTTGGTCAATTACTATTTTCATGATTTTGCAATTTGCACACGTTTCTGGGAAGCCCTGTTTGACGTATTATAACTTTTGACCAGTTGACCAAAATACTAAATTTCTTTTTGCATTGCATTTTAGACTTCAGAGATTTCTCATGTTTCAAGTTTCAACTTATGACGAATCTATTTGATCAGTTTTTAGACGCGATTCCAAACGCAATTTGTAACTTTCTACTACTGTCAGCATTTGTAGATTCGTCAGAACCCCTGTTCATGATATCATATTTCAAAACTTGTAATTGGTGAGATCAAATGGATTATACCTCTATGTAGTCCTCTGAAAATACTTTAAGTATGCTAGTTTGTAAGTCAAAACGAATCCGTCTTCACACTTTTCCAGGGTCATTCCATTCGTAAAAAATGATATTTCACTGATGTCCTATGTCTTGCAAATCTAGGTAGTCAACTTTAGACCTTTGCCAAATATGCCTCATGATTTTTCAAGAGCCCAAATCATAGAATCGTACTTTCCTCATGACAATCTACTAGTTCCCTAGTTTTCATTAACTCATGTGCCCGTTTGTCTAGTTTTCCAAGCCATTTCCAAATGCACTTTCCAATTTTCTAACATGTTTATCTGCAAGTGAATTTAAGTTGGCAACTTCAGAGGTCAATATCTTTTGACCCTAATGTCATCATGCAACGAGATCTGGCAGGCCTGTTGAACATGCCAGAGAGAACAGAGATCCTCAGTTTCAGAGCCCGATTAGAGGTTCGGGTCAGTTTTTAAGGCTAGTTAAGACACCTGCTGACACCAAATTCATGGTTTGCAAATCAATGGTAAAATAGTTTTTTGATTGATTAATCAGTGGTTGAATTTAGTTCTGATCAGTTTGAAGATCTCTGTAGATCAGTTTGGAATATTAGTGGTTTGGAAACAAATTTTTTTTTAGCTGGACACACTTTGGGGCCCAGCTAAATTCATCAGATTTGTGATAACTGGACTAAGTTTATATTATTGTTCAAAACAACATGGCTTTGCAGTTCAAAGGTATCTATAGGTCCGAAGAATTTTGTATTAGATATTGAGGAGGGGAACATTTTTATTATCTTATTCTGAATATTTTATGGGCCCCAATTTATTAAATTTCTTCGTGCTTAAATCTTGGTGTGAACTTTAATGAGCTTTAATGAGCAGTTTTCAGAGGCATCCATTTTCTTCACTCTCCTGCAACCATGTGATCGTTGCCCATGTTGGCAAACTGAATAGCATTGATATGTGAAGATGGTGAACATAATATGGTGTAGTTGCTATTAAACCACACCTTGTGATACCAATAGAACCAAGAGCGATATGTGACCATCCATATTGGATAGAAGCATTATTTTAATTTTTATTGGCTTTCAAATGGTACAAGGTGGCATTGATATGTAATGGGTGTAGAATACAGGGAGAAAATTGTTGAATATAAAGAAAACCAATAGAACACGCACTTGAGGGAGGGAGCCAACTGAAGGCTAAAGGAAGATTTGAGCACCAAGATAAGACAAAGAAGAGGCATCCACAATAGAAAGAAGGATGTCATGCCATTGGAGAATGAATAGGGGAATTAAAGCGTTGAGAAAACAAAAGAGCATATCAAAATAAACAGTCAATGCTCCATTAAAACCTCCACACCGCATGTCAGAGAGGGAGCTGCAGATCAAGGTAGCTATTGGAAGGAGAAGCAATGATTTTAATGCTATTTATAGAGGAGTCAACACTCGAACAGGGGAGGAGTTTATGAATACGCAAGAAAATTGAAAGGAAAGACTAGTTGTAGCCGGCTAAAAGCAAGAGGATGGAAGTTGGGAGCCATTGTTTGGAGAACACAAAGCGGTAGACAAATGGAGGAGAAGACGTGATTAAAGAGAACACACAAATCCAATGAAAGCAGGTAGTTATAAAAGGAGTAGACTCAGCCAAAGCTTGCAACAAGAAATCTACGCCAGTAAGAAATAAAGCCGCCAATTCATAAAAATGAAGGAACCCACAGACCAAACAAGAAGACCCATGCCCAAGGAAAGAGATGCCAAGTTTTGAAGGGAGGAATCCACATTAAAATAAAAAATCCCCAAGTTATGAAGCCGCTAACAGAGGAGAATAAAGTGTCCACACACTGCATGAAGAAAGATGCCTTGCGAACAATGAAACTACAGATCCAAAGGAGAATTTTCCATAAAGAACTCCAAGCAAGTCCCAGCCGCTGAGCAACAATATTCACACAAATTAAAAGGAGCATCCACATGTGTGAAGTGTTCCAAGAAAAGGCAAATGTCCCACGCACAAAATGAAGAAGAGTCGGCTAACAATCTAGAACACGCCAAGTTCAAAACCCCAGTCGTTGATCAGTAAAAAGAGAGTCACAGAGTAAGGGTAATATGCAGGAGAGAAATAGTTAAATATCTTTATCCCACATCCATGAGTCGAGGGGGTTTTTAGAAGCTTACATATAACAACACTCAAAAAGTGAGATGTCTAAAAAGACAAAGGCTTTTGAAGCCTTAGCCGTAGGTGAGCCTGTGGTTGGCCAGTTGAAGGAACAATTAAGGTGTGATGTCAGCATGATAGAGGCATAATTTTGGACAGACAAGTAGGCTTGGTGATGTGGCAAAATGTGTGAGATTGCGCCATGTGTCATGATCTTGCGGAGGGCGCTTTCTCACAATGTTAAGTTGCAAGGTCGATAAGTAATGCGAGAATGCGCATTTTCGACATGTGGCAGCACGGGTTGTAGACGTAGTGATGTGGCGGGAACGTGCAGGTTAAGGCAGGCACATAGAATCGTGCCATGTTGGGACGCAGACGTAGTGATGTGGCAAGAACGTGCAGGTTAAGGCAGGCGCATAGGATCGCGAAACATGGCACGATCATGCGGTTGGCTCTTCCTCACAAAATTTAGTTGCGCGAACATTAAATAATGTAGGGAAGCAAATTTTTGACACGTGGCACTAGGTCCCAGGAGTGATGAGGTGGCATCTGATGAACAGTGGTCAGCCAATCAGAGGCTGCCACATGGCAGAAAGGCTCGATCAAACATGGGTTGACCCCGAGTTGGAAGGATAGGGAAATTTGAAAGTAATAAAAAATAATAATTTTTTATTATCTTCTTAAAAGAGTGACGTGCATCATTTTTTTAAATTCAAATGAGGCCCTTTTCTAAAGTTTGAACTTTAGAATTCTTTGAATTTTGAAATTTTAAATTTTTCAAAAATATTGCAGACCTTAGTTCTGTAACAGAGGAGCTTTTTTCAAATCGACTTTCTGGGTGTTTTCGAGAGGCTAGATATGCACTCCAATATACCATCAAAATTGGGAAGAGCTGAATTTTCTGTTTCTGGAGTCAGATTCTACACAGGTGCTCACCAGTTTGAGCTATAGGTCAATTTGTGAAATCAGGGGCATTAGTAATAGAAAGAACAGATTTGATTATTGAGCATCTAAATAAGTTATAGGGCATTTTTGAAGTCTTGGTAAAGCTTGATTGTGGAGGAAAAAAGCATAAAAGGTTACATTGCATTCTGAAGGCCACTTTATAACTAATTTTCACTTTTATGGTGAATTCATTTTAACTCTAGAATCAGTTACATCCTTTCATCATTACATTTTGAGATATTTTATGAGCCAAAATGAAAGGATTTGATTTTTAGTTAGAAGGAGAAGTTAGAAAGAGGTTTTTGGTCTTCAAGGGAAGGAATTCTGAAGGGACAGCTGTCAGCTATATATTGAATCTGGGAATTGCCTTCTCCGTACATATTCTTTCTTTTTCTCTGAAGCAGGTTATTGGTTGGTTTTCAATTTCTAGTTCTTGGAGCTCTACTCAGGTTGTGAAAGCCACAAACCCAACATTTCTCTATTGTATTGAACAACATTTCATGTTTTATGCAGATAGTTCTGGTCTGTTAGGTGATTTATGAGTTATCTTCTATACATTTCATGTATTTGGTTTCAAGGAAAGCAAATAAAGAGCAGCAATGGTTTCAAATTCAGTTTGAATCTTGTCTCCTATTTGTGGATCTGTAATCTTTTCTAGTTTATGATCAAAGACCATAGATTAGGTTGCATCTCATTTAGTGATGTATGTGATTGAAATAACTTGCTTATGGAACAAAGTGCCATGTAACGCTTGGTGTTTATCACAGGGTTTACTGATTTCATGATGGGATATTCTGAGTATGAGATTCATTTTGATGCAAATGTCTATTCACAAGGTGAAAGATAGATCAGGGATCTAGATGTAGTAATATGTCTGATATTTCTAGGAGATGTATGGTTATAATTCATTTAATTTCCCAATAGATAAGGCACTGATCACATATAGGATCATTAAATTTTGTTGCTCATACCTGGGTCTTGTTGTCATCAATCTTTTAAATCATTTTCATTTTATGTTGAAAGGTATTCAAAGTAAAACCCGCACTTAGCTTTCCAATTTCATGAGTCATGTTCTTAGCTATTTCATGCTTGTGATCTCTTGGCTAAGCATAGAAGAATTAGGGATTTCATCTGCTATCATAGATCCTGATTATGTTTATTACACTGGTTCCATATGTCAGATCTAAAGAGGTTCACCCGCCTAGGTTTTGCAGAGCCTGAAGTAGAAGAAGGGTCATGCCTTATAGTTGGCCCAGGTTCTTGGTAAATTGTGCCCATTATTAGAGATAGCTGTCCGTAGACGCATTCTTGCCTTGCATACTTGGTTGTTCAAATTTTGTTAAATCGGGAGCCAACATGACTAATTAGGGAAGTACTATACATACTCCAAAATTCTTCAGGGGTTTAGGGGCGGAGCCCCTAAGAAATTATTTTGGGGCTATTTATTGGCATTTTATGGGCAACATGTCATAATTAATTATAACCCTAAAGTGTTAAAAATACTTGTATAAAAGAACTTAGGGTTAGCAGTTTTCATAAGGTGTGACACAAAAATTGCTTCTTGTAACAGTATTGAGCTATAAGGGATTACAGATTGTAATCAAGTTGTAATCACTAGATTGTAATAATATTGGCCTTGCTATTTGGAGGATGTAGCCCAAGGATTGGGTGAACCATGTTAAATCTTGATATCTTGTGTTTTCTTCTGTGTGATCTATTATTTTATGTTATTGGTTATATTTTCATGTAATTGTTATTTTTTTTGTGGTTTCATCCTAATAGTTAGTCTCTAGGTCATAAATCAAACTAAAATTAAGTTGTGCACCTAAACAATGTCGTAGAAACATATATAGTTCTACAATACACATTATATCTCCATCAAAAATTATCATGAGGGATCCCATGCAACCTAATAGTATGCTCCAAGAAAACATGAGCGCACAAAGTAGTTATGTAAGATGCTCTCATGGGTCAAAAGTGTTCTACTTTACACAACTTGTCCACTATCACCATAATAGCATCATGCGGACATGATAACATGGGGAACCCTATGATGAAATAAATAGATACCTTGTCCAACTTCCACTCTAGAATGAAATGCAACTAGAAAAGACCTATAGGATGTTGATGTTATACCTTCACTCTCTATCACTTAAGGTATCAAGAAACAAAATGAATAGTACAATGTCTCATCCCTACCCAAATGTACAATTGTCTAAGGTCAATATGCATCTTTTGGCCCTAGGATGTGTACAACAGTGCACAAAGTACCTTTGACAAAACTATGGAATGAAGGTCACCTAACACTAGAACATACACATGTTCTAAGTATCACAAAAATGCATAAAACTCTAAAGAATAGCAAAAAAAGTTCCTCTCGAGGGTATTTCTAGACTCAATCTTTGCTCTAACCATCTGATACCATGTGTCTCTAGGAGAATTCTCTAAGATAAAACTACAAAAATCCACTCCCAAGGACAAAACTAATACCTCACACCTTCTCCTACTCAAGCCATCAACAACAACATTCTCTTTGCCTTTGATGTAATGAACATCAAAATTGTACCCACACAAAAAATCCATCCAATGATGTTGTCATACATTTAGGTTCAGATGAGTAAAGATATACTACAACCTATGATGATTGTTATGTAGCTCAAACCTATGTCTAAAAAGAAAATGTATCCATCATACAAGCATATGCACAACTAGCGCTAGCTCCAAATCATGAGTGGGGTAGTTCATCACATGGCTCTTGATCTTCCTAGACTCATGTGCAATCACTCGACCATCTTGCATACTCCCACACCCTCTAATGATGCTTCAGTGAACACCACAATATCACCTACTAGACTAGGAATTGCAAGGACTGGCTCACTAGTCAAATGCTCCATAAGAGCCTCAAATGTTGACTCATGATAATCGATCCAAATATAATTCTTCCCATTCTAATAAAGAGAAGTGATAGGGAGAGCCACTCATGATAAATCATTCATGAATTAATAGTGATAGCTCTCCAAGCCCATGAAACCCTTAGGAACACTATTGAGTGTTGTTGAATCTATGATAACTTTAATTTTATCCAAATCTATTGTAATAGCCTCAACTATAATGACATGACCTAAATACTTGACCTGATACTAGAATAAATTGTACTTATCCAAGTTGTGATACAACTTATGGTCATATAAGAATTAAAATACATGGCCCAAGTGGACCTCATGCTCCTCCATAATCTTAGAGTAGATCAGTATGTCATCCTGAAACACAAGGAAAAACTAATTGATGTTTGTGTGGAATACTTCATTCATCAAACACATGAACACCGATGGTGTATTGGTCAAACCAAAGGGAGAATGTACAAAAATTTGTTTGATAAATTTTAGCCTCATGGATTTGAAGCTGATGGTATCCCTACTTAAGGTCAATCTTTAAGAATACTCTCTCTCTCCCTTCATTTGATTAGAAAATTCATCTATCCCCAACATGGGATAGCAATTATTTACCATCACATTATTCAATTTTTGATATTCAATGCATAACTGCAATGATTCATCCTTCTTAACAAAGATAACTCGTACACCCCATGAGGATACACTAAGATGAATATGGTCCTTGTCCAATAATTCCTCTAGCTACAATCAAACCTTACTCAACTCTTGAGTATTCATGCAATAAGGTGCTCAAGAAATAGGTTCCACTCCTAGGATAAGCTCAATGCAAAATATATTGTTGCATTGCAATGACATATGTGGTGTTGACAATTGGCTATATATGTAGTAATGTAATTTTTTTCATTAATAGCAACACATGATGTACTTACTTGCTAAAAATCTCAATAATAAAGATACTTAGCTTTTGGTACTCAAAAAATTGTCTAAGTATAAAATTCGTTTACAATAGTACATTGTTTTATATGAAAAATGTTTCTAATGTCATATTATGACTACTGAAGATAGATGGAGACTATACACATTTTGATGATGACATGTATAACCTTGGACATTAGTATGGACAATATGGAAAAGATATATTCATGATTTACCAAGTGAAATAGAACAACATAATTAAAGGAAAGGAATTATTTTGTTTACAAAATAATTACTTGACCAATTAGGGCTGACAAACTAGATGTTTACTCTAAGTTGGAAAATTATATTGTGGTCTTAGCCAACCTAACAACAATTTGTGAAAAAGCATGATATTTATATAAAGGATATCTTGCGAGAAGAAGTGTGCAATTGTATTGTCATAAGTGATATGAGAACTTTTTGTGAAGCAATATATGTAAAGTTTTTGAGAATTTGATTGCGTGATCTAAGATCATGCTAAGGAAAAAGATCAGTCAAGGAAGGAGATACAACATCTATATAATTGAGGACTAATAACTTGTTTGGGTAGTGAACTCTTCTTGTATTTGGAAGTGTATGTTTGGGCAGTGAGCTGTTCTAGCATCCACTATACTAAAACTCCTAGTAGGGTTGGAATCTCCTAATAGGGATTCAAAGTCTCCTAACAAGGACTCTCTATACTTAATTTTCTCATTGACTCCTAAAAAGGTCCATCCTCTAACAAGGAACAAATATATCAATATATTATCTATTGGGTATCATCCCCACTAGAGTTTTCCCTTGGCAAGGGTTTCGCTAGTTAACAAAATATGGTGTTATGAGTTCTCTTTATGCATGGTTATTACTATTTTTTAGCCTTACTTGTTTACTTTCTTACGCATGGTTCAAAGTAATTCATAATATCTAGTTAGCAAAAAAAGTTTTTGGAATACTAATTCACCGCCCCCCCCCCCCCCTCCCACCATCTAGGTATTCCTTATTTCTAACAACTGGTATCAAAGCACAGTTGCAAAGAAGAGACTTAATAGCTTGAGTAAGATCCTATGGATATGGAACAGTTGATGAAGAACCTTGAAGAGGCACTTGAACAAATTGATCTCCTTATTGAAGAAAGAGATAAGCTAAAAGATAGATATGAAGACTCCAAAACATAAATGGACTACTGAAGGACAAGATTGAACATCTCAAATCCAATCTTGAATCTACTAAATCTACTAGTGATGATGAATATTCAAAACTGAAAATAGTGTACAATATCTTGAAGCAAGACTTAAATATTACCAATTCAAAGTTGATTTTGAAGAATGATCTTAGTAAAATTGAATCTGATTTGAAGACTAAAAATTCAGATTTTAGAGGAAGCCTAGCAAAGAAGACATCTAAATTTGAAACATTGAAAGAAGATTTTGAAGAACTTCATAAGTACAATACTATTTTGAAAGATGAACTAACTTAGTGCAAGCAATGGCTTGAAAAGTTTTACACTAGCAGAGAAAGTCTTGATGAATCTATGTTAATACAAAGATCTACCTATGATAAGACTAGTATTGGTTATCTATTTAACATGTCTGCAAAGAAACCTTAAAGTAAATCAAATATGAAAGAGAAAGATAAGTCTGATGATAAGATTATATCCAGTCAATCTTTTGATAAATCCAAAGAAGTTTAGAAGGAAACTAAGAAATTGGATGAACCTAAGCAAGTGGAATCTCCTAAGGAAACTAGATATGAATTTAGAGGTAAATGTTTTCCATGTAATAAAATAGGTCATATGAAAAGAGATTTTACAAATAAATTATTCAATCAGTTACAAAATTTTACTGTCATAATTGTCATGGTATTGGTCATAATGCAATTGATGTAGGAAACCTAAATATCATAATGATAGAAGAAATAGTAGAATCTCTAAAAACACTAACCCTGTAGATAGAAGAAGATCTAATGAAAGAACATCAAGAGAAAGTAGACCTTATGAAGAAAGGAAGTAGATCGTGTGTTATAGGTGTAACAACTTTGGGCACACTGAATTTTCAAGCACCTATTGATCAATATAATCCTAGAAGTAGAACCCCAGTATGTCAGTTATGCAACTACTTTGGACATACAACAAAGTACTATAGAATGGATAGAAGCAAAAACGGAAGAAAATTTAGAAATGATAGAAGGAATCATGGAAGAAACTTTGGAAATAGAAGAAACAATGAGAGGAACTTCAAAAATGACAGAAGAAATCATGAGAGTAACTCCATAACTAAGAAAGACAATGAAGAAAAAACAAAAGTAGTTAGTGAACTTCAAGAAAAAATCAATGAGGCATTTGTAAAAGGATTAGATATTTCAGAGGGAATGTTAGATGATGGTGATATAGGAAAATCAAAGTCAATAATCGAGTTTGATTCAACCAAGTTGAATTAAGCTTGTTCACAACACCAGAATAGGAAACTTCGTTTAGAGATTGAGCTACTCATAGTGAGGTTGAGAGAAGACATATCTTAATGAGTGTTGATTGTAGTTAAGCTCACTTGCAATTTGGAGCTTATTGAAACAAGTTATAAAGGAAATAAGTGTTACTATTATAATAGAGAAAGTTTACTCTATGATAGAAGATATAATCTATGTTTCTATAGAAAATTTCATGAAGCAATATTTTGTGGAACATTTTCATGATAAAAAGAAGCTATGGTGAACCTCGAATAGCATTTGAAGATCAAACAATTGATCTTGAGCAGATATTTCATTTTAGAGCAAAATAAATAGTTTTTTTTATTAAGAAAAATACGTAATTAATGCAAGTTCCAATGAATAAAAAGAGTATGAACTTGATTATTTCTACATAGTGATCATCTCAAAAGCATAGAGCACCCATAAAAAATTTGGAAAAAGTGGTTTTGAGCAAAACCCTACTCCAAAAAAGGTATTTTATCATTCTCTGCATAGAAATTCTTCAATAAATTTTTATTTAGTGTAAGCATGGATATGCCAGTTGTTCTAAATGTTGAAAATGATGAGAGACCCAAATTAAATGTTGTTTCTATGAAAATCCTAGAGGAAAATCCTAATTCAACCTTATCAGTTACTCTAAACAATGTATTGTTATTGGAAGATGTAGTAACCTATCTATGGAATAAGTTTGAAACTATTGGAAGTGAGTTTATGAACAAGGATATGGAAATTGTTTTCAATCATGATATGACTATTAAGCTTGGATTTGAGCATTTTAAATAATTATACATAGTCAAATATCATTATTCCTGCAAACTCGATACATAAGAATGGACATAGATCATATTAAGCAGAATCCATAATGGAAAGATTTGGATGGGAGACAACGTAGTCAACATCTCTATCGATCTTATTCATGAAGTCATTAGTCTTATCAAACAAGGAAGTATACCTATTGGTGAGAAAATAGTTAAGAAAAAGGTTGAAAGTTATACTAAGGTAGTTTACAATGGTAAAGCAATGGTGATGAACACCATCAGACAACATGGTGTAAGATTCTTGAGTAGAATCATTGCATATTCTATATGTGCAAGTTTTAAGAATAATGAATTGTTAGTAGGCTTCATTTATGTAGCTTATAAGACATCTATTGAGAAAGAACAAGTGAATTTGAGTGAAATTATGAGAGTACAACTTCTTGAGAACGTAGACAAAATTAAGAGAACTAGGAATGGTGTATATAGATTCCAGTCTTTGATTAATCATATTTTATTTCATATACTTAAGAGATTTCCATTTTTATCAGTTATTGATATTATGATCAGTGAAAGATGCACTATGGACAAGATAATAGATGTGTGCAAAATACATCCAACAGAGATAAACTTGGACAATAGAAATTTGATTGTGAGAACATTTCAGAATGAAATGAAATAGAGATTCAGAATTTCCCCTATAGTTGTTGACAGATTTAAGAATGAAATATGTTTTTTGGTGGATACTAAATTAACCTACATTGAAGTAGTAGAACCTTGGGAAACATTTCTTGAGCCCCCAGGTTATGAATTGAGTGATGATGCAGCTATCAGTTATATTGATTTAATGTTGAAATTCAATATGGATCAAGCATCATAAAGATTTGGAACATATGAGGAGATAACCTAGACACCCTACCAAGCATCATTAGAAAAGGCATCTCATAAGAAGATTGCATCTATTATAAAGAAAAAATTATTTGAGGTCGGTATGTCACAAGAAGAATCTCAAGAAGTTAGACAAACTATCTCTAGACTAAAACAAACTGATGAATAAGGTGTAATGTATGTGACACCTCTATCATTTGGGCAAGCATCTAGTGTATCTATTGCATAAACACCCACACAATAGAACATTCCTTATGTTTTTGTATTAGCTGAGAAACCAATTGAACCTGAGAGGAAGTCTATAAAGTTAGTAGAGACTCACAAGTCTAAAAGATTCAAGCAGCAAGCTATTGAACATAAGAAGAGAAAGAAGACATTATTGGAAATTGAAGACTCCAGTGATGAAGAAGAAGAAGAGAAACAAGAAGAAAAATAGCCAGAGAAAGTCACTATTTGCAAGAAACCAACAAGTAAAACAAGGCAACCCTAGAAACCAAAGATAGAGAAGATTAACATATCTATTGTTAATGAAAGGAACTTTATACAGATGGATAAGGTCTATGATTTGTACAATGATATGGAGAAAGAATAGATTGATATCTCTACTATGAAATATATGATTCTGAATAACTTGAAACTTGAGAGTATTAAAGGAATGATGATTCAGAAGGTCTATGATAGACTTGTAGCTAAGAAGGCACCAATTCATGAAGAAGACATGGAACTTTGGAAGTCAATGATAAGAATTATGTGCAAGATAGATGATGAAGATGAAATCAAGAAATTGATGAAGAAACTAGCACCTTACTTGAAAAGTAAGCTGAGGCTATTTTTATTCATGGGAGGAGAAAAGAATGTTATTAGAAGTAAAATTATACCAACCATCAATCAAATCATGAGTAGGTTAAAGTTGAAACCTTCAACTGAAAAGAAAACTTTGGAAGTACTAGTAAGTGGTGATACTATGTAGATTGATTAGACAAATGTTACAATTAACATTGATGAAGACCCATTCAATCAGTTGGAGCCCCTTTTTGAAGATATGCAAGATTAGTTAAGACCGATTAAAGAAGAGAGAAAGTCAAAGAAGGAAATAGAGAAGAAACTAAAGGAAGATGAGGTGAAAGCATCTAGCGCATCCTCTCCTATATCTCTTGCAAACCTTATAGATGATGATGATGATCAATCTAACTTGATCTCATCCTTAAAAAAATTATTTAAGAAGAACAATAAGGTCAAAAGTCTACAAAGAGCATTAATGGAGGTGATTGATATCTTACACAACACCTTCTTAGCCAAACACACTAAAGAAAACCCTAAACAGAGAGTTGAAGTAGCAATAAAATCATTTGATGATGAATTTACAAATTTTTTGAATGTTGCTGAGTCTAAGGCTCAAATTTCACATTATGCTAACCTTTTTAGCACCATTTTTTAGAATATCCATAATAATTTTTTGAGTCTTGATACTTGTATCAAGGAACTCTAAAGATGTCAACAAGTTGGCAAGGTATTGTACATAAATTATACTTTATCTCATAATTTGACCAAAGATGTGGATAAAAAAGATTCAAGGGAAGCTAGGTGACCTAGAAGCTCTAAATAGTCAATTACAGCAACCCTATTGTAGAGTTGATGAATGGAAGGAAAAGTTATTAGTGTTCACATAGACATTAGGAAACTGGAACTTGAAAAAGAACTAATGGTGAGAAGACTATCAAAATTTACAGAGTCTATTACTCTGAATATATCAATCGTTGAAAGACAGTTGGAAGAATGTGTCAAAGAAAAAAGACACTTATGAAAACTTTACCTACTTTGACCTTAATGAAATTGAGATTACATCATATGCCTTATGTGCAATCCTCACTACTACCGAAGAAGCAAATGACACATGGGAGAAAGGTATGAACAATTTGAAAACAAATTTGATGATTGTATGGATATTTTAATAGTACAAGGTAGCAAGATAGTGTTTTGACAACAGACAGACAAATTTTTCATAGTTTTTTGACTTTTTTCATTGACGTCAAAGGGGGAGAAGTTGTAGAAGAAAATTGTGTAGTAGGTTATCTATGTATCAATCATATTCAAAGGGAGAGTGATTTAGCAATTGAGCATTTGTAATATAATAGTATAAGTATTTTAAGTTTGTGTTAAGTTTTTGTAACTTATCCAATTTTCCTTACTTTGTTCCCATCAATGCCAAAGGGGAAGATTGTTGACAATTGGCTATATATATATATATATATATATATATATATATATATATATATTGATGTAATTATTGTAATTAATGGAAAAACATGATGCACTTACTTGCAAAAAACCTCGGTAATAAAGATACTTAGCTTTTGGTACTTAGAAAATTGTCTAAGTATAAAATTGGTTTGCAACAGTACATTATTTTATATGAAAAATGTTACTGACATCATATTATGACTGTGAAGATAGATGGAGACTATATACAAATTAATGATGATGTGTATAACATCATACATCAATACAAACAATACGAAAAAGAGAAATTCACGATTTACCAAGTGAAATAGAACAATGGAATTAAAGTCCCTAAAATGAATTATTTTGTTTACAAAATAATTACTTGACCAATTAAGGTTGACATCCTAGATTTTTACTCTAAGTTGGAAAAATATATTATGGTCTTAAGAGCCAACCTAGTAGTAATTTTTGAAAAGGTATGATATTTATAGAAAGGAAATCTTGGGAGAAGTGTAAAATTGTATTGTGATAAGTGATATGCAAACATTTTGTGAAGTGATAAATGAAAAGTTTTTGAGAAACTAATTTAGTGATCTGAGATCAAGCTAAGGACATATATCAATCAAGAATGAAGATACACCACCTATATAACTAACAACTAATTACTTTTTTGGGTAGTGAGCTCTTCTTGTAATTGGAAGTGAATGTTTGGGTAGTGATCTCTTCTTGCATCCATTGTAGTACAACTCCTAACAAGGATTCAAAGTCTCCTAACAATGAATCTCTATGCTAAATTTTCTCATTGACACCTCAGGGTCCATCCTCTAACAAGAAACATATATATCAATATAATATCTAGTGGGTATCATCCCCACCAAGGTTTTTTCCTTGGCCAGGGTTTCCTTGGTTAACAAAATATGGTGTTATGAGTTCTCTTTATGCATGGTTATTACAATTGTTCAAAATTACTTTTTTACTTTCTTATGCATGGTTCAAAGTAATTAATAATATCCAATTGGTGACAAAAGTTTGTAGAATATTGATTCACCCCCCCCCCCCCCCCCTAGTATTCCCTATTTCTAACACCTAGTATGTCATTTAGAAACACATACGTATACTTGAAGAGGACTAGGTGATTTTCGAGTGACACCTCTTGACTCTCAACCTCTTCTAGTTGATTGATAGAGGCTACAAATATCTGACATCCATGTCACACATTTTGTTTTATTTTCTTAGCTAAGATCATTAGAAGTAAGACTGGTCTCTAAAACCCTACAAGTTCAAACTTCCCACCTATGTCATTGACACACTATACAAAATTTTATCAGAAATAAATACTCACATGATTGGAGGCTAACTAATCCATACCAAACATGATCTTATATTATCCTAACTAGAGGATACAAAGATCAACTATGGTGGTGAAGGTTCCTAAGTCCAATACACAACCACTAACCAAGAAATCCACAAACCCTCTGGATCTTGTGGCTAACTCAACTTGTCACATATCTACCTTTTATACTTCCACTAGCCCACATCCCTGAATAAGGGATGATAAAGTAAAATAATTTGAAGCACCAAAGTCAAAAATTCCTCAGGTTGAAAGTCATGTAATGTACCTATAGTCTTGACTATGGTATCCTAATGCTCAATTTGACAATTGTTAACCATCACAAAGACTCTATGGGATCTACCTACATCCCCTATTATGGGGTCTAACATTGTTGCACCTCTACTAGGTCTTGATGATGTTTTCTAATGATATCCTAAAACCCTATGGCTAAGATAACCACAAGAGAAATAGGCCCCACAACTATAACCATATCCTTGAGGAGCACTAGATTGTTGGCTACTCCCTCTACTTGAATCATTGCATCCCCTCTGAGTGGATTAACACTATTGATACTATTTACCCTAGGAATAGTAATGCTCCTTCCCACCTATGGTACCTCAACTCGAACCACTTTTATGGCCCTAGAAGAAGGATTGATTAACACTCTGATTACACCCACATCTTGAAAGTGTTGATCGGGTAGGAGTCTTTCCAGTGAACTATTTCTAAGAGGAAGGTACACCTAACTCTATAGACTGTACACTATGACTCTATGTACCTTCTAAAGTGTTGTTTCCTCTTGCCACATTTCTCTAAAAAAAGTTTACCTTTTCAGAAGCAAATACAAGTGTCCTAGGATGATGAAAATTAATATCCTCAATGATGGAGTCCTTAAGACCCTTGATGTAATGATGGGTAAGGAGTACCTTGTCATGGCTATATCTTGCATATCACCTCAGTTCAAAGAACCTCATATGATCTTTCTCCATTGAAATTTTCCTTGTTTAATCTCATGTAAATCATCAACCTCTAGCTCTCTATACTAAGGGGATAGGAACTTCTCTTTGAACCTCTCCTTAAAGATCTCCCATCTTAGATCCACTATATGAGTCTAGAGATTTTGCCTCTCAATGTTCCACCACATAAATGCATGGCCTCTCAACTGCATGATAGCACAAAAATCTCTTATCTTTCTTGCATAAGGATTTTTAGAAAAGAAACACCCTAATCTAGTAACCAAGTCTCAGCCTTGAGGCCAACTCCTTTACCATCAAAGTACGAGAGTTAAGATTGTTGAAGGTCAGTCATCATGTCAATTCTGATGGTATCCTCATCATCTTAGTCTCAACCTCTCCTATAGTAGCCTCTACCACTAGGTGGTATGTGGGAAAGTTCACACTCATGCTCTCACTCCTCCCTATTATCATGTTCTCATATGGGGGAGTTTTTTCCCTATGATCCCTCTCCTTAAGGTCCCAACTAAACTATAAGATCTTGTAGCCAAGGCACCAACAACTCAATCCCACCCTAATTATTTCCTTGTATTTCCTGTTCTTCCTTACATTTCTCCTCATGGTGTTATTCATTATGTTCATCTCCATAGTAATTTTATAAGTTATTCTTTTGAAAACTTAGTCTACATGTAAGCGACATCCTTAAAGGAACAACAAGACAAGGATTAGATAATTCTAAAAGCGTACATGAATTTAAAGCCACAAACCGTTAAGTATGATATAATACATAAGATATTCAATTTCCGCTATAATAGTGGGAGTGTAACATAGAGATCCAAATGTTGAAATATGGGCTACACAAGAATGCAATGGATGAATGACTTAAACCAATGACCAAAGACACCCCAAGAATTACTACTTACCAACATGTTCATTAACCAGCTACATCAGTTAAGCATACAATAGCCATTCCCATTTTAAAACTAGCATTCGATTATGATATTGATTTTATATCAAACATCCAAGATTCCTAGGTGTTTAAAGTAGACAAGTCAATTAACCATTTTAAGAAAATGCAATGAAGTTCAAGAACAACATATGAACCCTCAAACATCTTGTAGCCCAATGGTCAAGATATAGGGAGTAGGAACTCCCTAAAGGGTATCCAAATCAGCTTCCAAAATCTATCAAAAAAGTCAGGAAGTACTCATTGTTTGGCCAAACAAGTCTTCAAAATAACCCAACGTGATACTTCCCAATATAGCTAGATGATATTCCTTATAAGGTCATAAAATAGGATGTACAAGTGTGGTAGGATACTTATCTAGTATTGTAGAATAAACTATATCGTACCAATATCATATGATACTCTTTAGCAATGCAATATGATACTTGGCTAATATCATATAGTCTTGTTCCACTGTCACCCAAGTTTAGAACACGAGGCCAATCAGCTAGGTCAAAATCATAGTAGGGTTAGAACCTCCACACTGGGAGTACCTGAATAGCCAAAGTCAAGGAGTGATCACTTGAAAACACAAATAAAAGATTAAATAACCCAAACATACTAGAATGTCAAAATAATAACATCTATCCATCTAAACCACAATATAATAGGCATATATAGACATAAGAAATATCACAGTGGAAAGGAATGAAGAACCAAAAGATACTATCTCAAAACTTGATATCAAAAGAATATAAATCACAAGGAAACATACTCTGAAACAATGGAGAATCATAATGAAGCATCAAGCTCTAGACTTAATTGAAGGCCAACTCTTTACATCATTCCTCAACAATGTTATAGGTAGCTATGCCTACCAACCACGTGGAACCCATAGGCCCACTCTTGTCTTGTTGATGGAGATAGTGATCTAACCCCAAACAAAAATAATAGTCATCTAAGGCTAACAATCTTGCCAAGCAGAACAAGGGACTAAAACCAAGATCATGAGATAATAAAATACAACAGGTCTTGGTTAGACACTCTATGGGATAACTATGTAGGGATTGTAGTAGTGTGTAGCTCATTTTCCATGAACAAGCCTAAGCTATATCTGGTGCAGACCAAATCTCTAAGGAAATCATCACAGTGTTCCCTCACAAAATTTTCCATAGAAGACTACAAAATGTAGATACGTCATACCCTTGATCTAAATCATCAAAGAATGTTCACGTGTGACCTTATCTTGATTAAGTTTTACTACCCATTAGTTTATTTGGTTATCACTCATTTAAATCCCTTCATGATATCTTGCTAGCCCTAGTCCAAGGTACCGAGAGAAGGCACTCGATGTGTCTACCCTACAGACCCATTCTCATCACATGATGAGTGCCTATAGATAATTTATTTTCCCAACCTAACCCTAATGAAAAGTCTCTCAACAGGCCTAAATCAAAAAATTTGGTTCTCACAAGATCTCATCATATACATGTGCACATGCTCATGTGTGTGTACAACCATCCACACTAAAACAATGCTAAACAAGGGTTGGATGATAAAACAAGGAGCACCATGTATAAAAACACACTCAATCAAGCATAATGTTAGGATTATGAATTCAACACAAATCCGAATGAAGACAAGATAAAAACATGCTTGGATTGGAAACCTAGCATATAATTATGAATACATGACCAAAATCAGTGCTAAGAAGTACCTAAGAAAAATGGGTGGCATGCAAAATTAGGTGATTCAAAGATTGCTAAAAAAATAGTATCAAAAATTGATGAAATTAAATTCCATTATCCAAATGGGGACCAAACTCCCAAAAATTAAAAAAAATTGAGTTTCAAGCATATATGCAAAAACAACAAGTATAATGACTCAAATCTTCCAAATTCCAAAGATGAAACCCCCAATTACTCACACACATTTGACTGGGCCAAGTAAACATGTGAAAATGAAGGGGAGCACTAGTTCTCAACCTCTAACCCTAAAGCAATAAAAAATAGAATCTTAACTGAGCCAAAACTATTAAAACAAAAAATTCCTACCTTATAGCCAAGAGACCAGTAAACAATTGAAATGTTTAAGATCTGATAGAGGTGGTGAGTTTATGTCTATTGATTTTACTAATTTTTGTGTTGAAAATGATATTAACAAACAATTTTCAGCACCAAGGACACCACAATAGAATGACATTGTTGAAAGAATGAATAGATCTATTGTTGATTGTGCAAGAACATTGCTGATTGAAAAAGGAATTGCCCAAATGTTTTGGAGAGAAGTCATTAGCACTGTAGTTTACACTCTCAACCAATTTCAACTAAAGAAAGGAACAAACAAGAAATTTTATGAACTCTTGTATGGTAATAAACCTAATTTGAGTTATTTCAAGATATTAGGAAGTAGATGTTACACTCATAAAGATGAAAGGAATGGTAAATTTGATTTAAAAGATGATGAAAGTATTTTCCTTGGATATTATTCTATGAGTAAGGCATATAAATGTTTGGACAAGGCTACAAATACAATTATTTAAAGTGAAAATGTAAGAATTGATGAATTTGTAGATACAAATGATGAGGAAATAAAAAAGAAACTAGGTGATTACAATCAGTTTGTATATGCCTATGAAGATGTTATTGATACATTTCCTGAGCAATGATAAAGAGTCACTAAGCATCAACATGTAGTACTCAAGTTAGAAAGAGTAAAACCCAAGCAATATGGAGAACCCCAACCAAGTAAAGATAATTCTTGTAATCAAAGAACTGAACCCATACTAGACAAATATATGAGAAGGAATCATTCATTTAAACAAATTATTGGAGATGTTTCAATCATGAAAAAAATTAAGTTGAAGGATAGTACATGTTTAATTTTTTATTTTGTTTTGGATGATATTATATTTGGTGATAATGATTTTCTATCTAAATAATTTTTTGATCAAATGAGAGAGGAATTTCAAATATCTATGTTTGTTAAGATCATTTTTTTCATTGTCTTATGAGTTCAATAAAAATAATATGGTATATATGTTACCCAATCAAAGTATGTGAAGTAAATCCTAAAAACATTTGGAATGGATGAGTCAAGGCCAATCAATACACCTATGGGGATTGGATACAAATTGCCAAAGAAAGACACTACCACTAAGGTAAATGACACATATTATAGATCAATGATTGGTAAATTACAGTATGTTTTACAGTGTACCAAATATTTCTCATGTAGTTGGAGTTGTTGCAAGGTTTTCTTCTAATCCTGAGGAAACTCATAATACTATTGTTAAAAGGATATTTAGATATCTAAAAGGAACTAAAAATATTGAATTATGGTACAAACAATATGGTGCCTTTACACTTAATGTCTACACTGATTCATATTGTGCTAGTAATGTGGATGATAGAAAAAAATAGAAGTGGTAGAGATTTCTCTTAGGAGAAAGATTAGTAACATATTTGAGCAAGAAACAAAGATGGATTTCACAATTTACTATGAAGTTGAGTATGTTTCTACTACAATTAATTGTTCTAATATTGTGTGGATTAAGAAACTATTTGAAGGAATGCAAGAGGAGGTAATTGAACCTGTTATTATTTATTGTAATAATACTAGTGTGATAAATATATCAAAGAATCTAGTGATGCAAGAAAAATCCAAACATATATCTATCAAGTATCACTACTTGAGAGAGAAAGTACAAGAGAAGCAAGTAAGGCTTCAATATGTGAATTAAAAGCACAAAATGTAGACATATTTACCAAGTCATTGCCTAAGGATTTTTTTGAGTATCTAAGAGTTAAACTAGGGGTGCTTCCCCTATCCAAGATTTACTAAATGAAGATGTATATTACATCAATTCATGGATGATCAAATATATCTTTGTGAAGTTGATGTAAGAGTTCACTCTTTAGAGATGTTTCCTAAAGATGTGTAAGTGATTGTAATGAAATTGATGTAAATAGTACATGAAAGGTACAAGGTATTACTACAAGATTTTATAAGTTTCACATTGGGAATTATATTTACCATTAGCATTATTGTCAAAGGGGGGGAGAATAATGAAAAGACGGGGAGAATGAATAAAGGGAGAGCGATGAAGTTCCTACCAGACAATGAAGAACACCCTATGAGAGGGAAATGGAGAAATAGATAAATTGTGAATTGTGAAATGGAGAAATTCAGAAATTGGGAACATAAAGTTGTTGAAGATACATACCGAGTAAATCTGAAGATTGAAATATGTTGCTAAGAACCAAAATATAGACAGAGAGATGAAAAGTTATATAATTTTCAATGCATCCATTTAATCATCTTATATGTAATGTTTTCTAATGTAAAATCTTCTGTTTATGTGTTGTCATCAATACCAAAAGGGCAGATTCTCAGACCCACGTGATAATATAATTGAGAATGCTATTGTTACATGTAAAAGATTCATATTAGTTGTTATGTTTTCATTGATGTCAAACTTTAGTTGGTTAGACATTATGCTAATTCAATAGAGTACCATATCATTTGATTGATGAAGAGGATTTGATTGTTGAAGATGCTAGAAAGTAAAGTCCACCAAGATATATAACTAAGAGGGGGTGAATCAATTACCTAATCAAAACAACTTGTATTAACCTTATTAATTCTCAAAAATGCGATCAATATAAACAAAAACCATAAGAAGATAACCATACACAATAAAACCAGATATGTTAACTAGGGAAACCCTTGATTAGAGGAAAAATTCTAGTAGGGATGATACCCATAAAATGACGTACTAATAAATAAGCTCCTTGTAAGAGCATGGTCCTAGTTAGGAGCAAATGAAATACATTCAGTGTATATTAGTCCATGTTAGGAGACTTTGAATCCCTTTGAGGAAATTCCAACCCTGTTAGGAGTTGTTCCAATCCTATTAGAAGTTATAGAAGGAAGAAGGACCTGATGTCCAAACAACTTCAAGGGCAAGATCACTGAACTCATTATCTAACTGATCTTCATACTATCCTTTGTAGAATAATACCAATATAAATTATCTCAGAAACTCATACTCTCTTTTTTCTCTTATCATGCCTCATCTATACCAAATACTTCTCAAATCTCAACACCAAATCTACTTACTCACATCACATAAAAATCACTTAGATCGCTTATTCACATTATTCTTTACATATAATTTCATAAAAAATCATATAGATTTCAATTAAGGAAACAAAATTTCCTTTATACAAAGTCCTAGATTACATTATTGAGTTAGCCTTAAGCCTCTCTCAATTTATAATCACAATATAGGACCTCATTAATACATGTTACATCATATTTTCATAATTATCAAAAATGTGAATTCTCTATCTTTTCAATTTCTTCACATGTGAAAATTTTGACTTGGTGTGGCCAACAATGCCAATTTCAACATGTCGTCTACCCATGTCTAACTACTCTTATCTAAATTATGTCTCTATTAGGAGATATAATCAAAATATCCCAAATTCCTTCTCAAGAACTCTATCAGAATAAGATCTCCAATAAATCACAAATAATGATCACCAGTCTTTGACTTTCCACATGTGCTCTTACTAAAATCGTCAAGACACTCTATAGAACATGTCCATAACTCCACATAACCTCATCTTTCACAATCTAAGTGTACAACCTCAATCTCTATCTATTACTTTGTGACTATTCTCAAAATCACTAGTATGTTGACATCATGACAAATACAATCATGAATACAACATGTAACCACTATAAAAATCTCTCAAGTGCTTCAGCAATACTAGGATACTCCCCCATAGGAATATCATCATTATTCATGCTAACAACCTCCCCCTTTTGCATTGATGGAAATAAAAATGAAAAACATTGAAGTTCCATGAATACCAAATACAACAATGATGTTTTTGTTACTCTCATATTTTCAAATATTCTTCATAAATCATCTTTTCAAATCCTCTTCGTCAATAAAATCTTCCATACATCATCTCCCCCATATTCAGGAGTTCATTCTCTCCTTGATTCATAGGAGATATTTTATGTATTCTCTCCCCCATTGATATCAATGACAAAGACATCATTATGTCAATATTTTGCTCAATGTATTTAATTAGCTCAAGTGTCCTATGATACTATTGATATGCCAATTACCCAAAGTCCTTCATGACTCATCTCAAATGCAAATACTCCCCATAGAGTAAGTATCAAGCATTCAATTCAGATAATAAAGTCGTGGTCTGCTACCACTAGAATGATGCAACTCTCTACATAAATTACTCAAAAGTATGCTAGGGTATAACCCTAAGAATACCTCTCATATACTCAAATGTATCCTTAGGTAAAGGCTTTATAAATATGATTAAAATCTACTCTTTTGTGTTTACATAATCTACTCTAATTTCCTTCCCTACAAATTTCTCTCTTAAAAGGTGATACTTAATAGATATGTGATTTGTCTTTGCATTAACACATGATTATTTGACATACTTATTGTACTTTTGTTATCACAATGAATTATAAAAGGTTGTGAAAACTCTATCCCAATATCCTTCAACATTTTCTTTATCCAAATTATTTAATTGCAACTATTTGCTTCTACAACATACTCTACTTTTGTAGTACTCTATGAAGTACAATCATATTTCTCTCTTAGCAAAGAAACTAATCTTCCTCTAAGGAATTACTCCACCACTTTTACTCTTTGGTCATTCACACTTCATTCCCAAGCTACATCAATGTATGCACATAGCATAAAGTCATTTGATCTATCATATTACAGTCTAAAATTAGGTGTACCCTTCAAATATATAAAAATTCTTTTTACTATTTCATAATGTGATTCCTTAGGATCAACTTGAAATCTTTCTACTATACCAACTACATTAGCTATATCAGGTCTTGTGTAAGTCAAATATTGTAGAACTCTAATCATAGATCTATATATTTTTGCTCAATTGTAGGTGTCTCATCTTTTCTAGATAACTTGTGACTAGTTATCATAGGTCCACTAACAAGCTTACAACTCTCTCAACCAAATCTTCTCAACCAGTATTTCAAATACTTAGTCTGAAAAATAAAAATACCTTCATTATTCTACAAAATCTATAAACCCAAGAAATATTTCATCTCACCAATCATGTTCATCTCAAATTCTTTGTTCATATCTACTACAAATGCTTCACTTCCTTTTGTTGAAATCAATTATTCAATTGTATATTGTCATTGATGTTACTAAAATTTTGCACTCGAACTAAGCACAACTAGTATTAACCAAGCTTAGTTGGGCACTGAAAAAGACTCTAGTATTAGCTAAGTAGAATTCAAAAGGAACCAATTTCATCTAGTCATCAAAGAGAATCAATGTAAATCAAGTTAGGTCATTCAATGATGGGTATCAATATAGATTGAGTTAGGTCAATTACCAAAGGAATTTAGTGTAAACTAAGTTAGGTCAGTTACCAAATGAATTCAATATTAATCGAGTGATTCATTTTCAGTATTAACTAACTAACTAAGAGTAGATTACCTTTTTCAATTAAATGGTTAATGAAAGCCAACCTAGTGGATGTTAATTATTTGTTTCAAAGGGCATTCAAGCTAACTTGATGTTGGGTTTCATTAATATGAAAGCTCAAGTTATGGATTGAAATGTGAAATGAAATAATGTGAAAGATGTAAAATAAGAAGGATATATGATTGAAGATAGAACATCCAAGGAGTTGCAAAGCATATTCTGATCAAGAAGGATCAAGTCGATAAACCATAATAGTCATGTAAAATCTACAAAGTCAGTTACTTCATCAATCAAGTCAATCATTTTTACTCTCTAACAATTGTAGTAGTGAAGAAAACTCTTAATAGTGTTGACTTAATAGTCAATTTTTAAATCCTCTAACAAGGTGTCATTTCTAGATTGAAGTGTGTAAAGACCTCTAACAAGGTCACTCCTAATAGGGTGATTCAAAGCCTCTAATAAGGTCACACTTAATAGTGTGTTTTGTAACCTTTAATAGGGTTGGATCCTAACAAGGATCACTTTAGAAGAGTGAACAGTTGTAACTAGTTGTATTGGTGGTTTTCCTAAATTGGGTTTTTTAGAATATATAGTTCACTAATATAACTGAGGGGGGGGGGGGGGGGGTTGAATCAGCTACCCAACTAATATCACAATTAACAACCCTATTAATCTTTAACCATATGAGAAACATAATAAAAAACCACAAAAAGATACTCATACACAATAACACTAGATATAATAACTAGGGAAACCCTTGATCAGAGGGAAAACCCTAGTGGGGATGGTACCCACAAGATGATGTACTAATATAAATATTCCTTGTTAGAGGATGGACCCTGTTACGAGTCTATAACAACATTCAGTACATATAAGTCCCTATTAGGAGGCTTTGAATCCCTATTAGGGGATTCCAACCCTATTAGGAGTTGTTCCAACCTTGTTAGGAGTTATGGAAGACAAATGGACCCATATCCAAACAACTTTAGGGAAAGACCAATGAACCCATTGTCCAAATGATCTCTATGTTATTCCTTGTAGAATATTAGAAATGAATAGTACCGCTCCTTCCTCTTTCTTTGTCAAGTAAATAAAACTTTTTCTCCTTCTAATTTTGTAACCAGATCACAAATCTTGTATCCAATAATCCCTTGGATCATTTACTTGCATTCACTAAACTCTCTGTTCATTTTTGTACTTTTCACTCAACACAATGATCATGACTTCCATATATGTTTTACAAAAAAGGAAAACATCTTTCCTTTATATCATAATTTCAAAATAATTCCTTGATTCAAACTTGAGCCTTTCCCAATTAATTATAATGAGATAATTAATTAATTCATAATTATAATAGTGTTGTAGGCTCACAGATGCAACTTCTCACACGTTCAACACTAGGGCTTGTGCATTTTTTGATGTCATAATCAGACTCTCTTATGTCACTAGCTAACCTCACATCTCCAAATTATATCTTTGTCAAATGATATAATACAAACATCAAAAATTGCTTCTTAGGTACGCTCTCTCTATACTACTCTCTAAAAATTAGACATATCTTTCATACATCTTCGACTCAAGTATTGTGCATTAAGCCTTCACATTGGGTTATTCTATCCAACATGTCCACGAATACACATCACCAGGAAATCAAAATGTTGTCCATACAACTAAGATCTCTATCCACTACTTTATTAGTCTTCACAAACTTACTACTATGTTGACATCAATGACATACACAATCATGAATGCAATATGTCAATACTCTCCAATACTTAGGATACTCCCCCAATATAGTATCATCAGCATTCATGCTAACAATATCCCCCTTTGACATTGATGGCAACATAGCTAAAAAAACATCTAAGTTCCAAAGTACCAAAATAGTACTCTGCTACTATTGTTCTTCTCATCTTTTTAAATCATCTTTATCAATCAAATATGAAAACCTCTGGAATAAAACCTTTTTTTGCATCTTCTTAGGATCAAAAATAGTTGTTTATAGTAAATAACTCACCATACATCATAATTCCTTATGCTGCATATATCCCCCATAGAGATATTCCTCCTTTCTTACATGAATCTTTCTAAATCTCCCTAATAAAGTAGAGATTTTCATGCACTCTTCTCCCCATACATACTTAGGAAATGTTTTTCATGCATATTATCCCACATTGGCATCAATGACAAAGGCCTAATTATGTCAATTTACTACTCCTAGTCTTCAACTAGCCCAAGTGTCCAAAGTTAGTGTTCAGGACTAAACATCAAGAGTCCTTAATGACTCAACTCATCATAGATACTCCCCCATATAGGAAGCATCAACGTTTAGTCCAATCTAACAATAGTGCTTTGTACCACTAGATTGATGCAATCTTTGCATCATCTACTCAAAAGTACATAGGGGCATAACCCCAATCATACCTCTCAATTACCTAAATGTATGTTTAGGTAAGTGCTTCATAAAGATATCTACAATCTGATCTTTAGTACTCACATATTCCAATCTAATCTCTTTTTTTGTCACCTTCTCTCTCAAGACATGATACTTAATAGATATATGCTTAGTCTTAGAATACAACACCAGATTCTTAGACATACTTATTGTACTTGTGCTATCATAGTATATGATAAAATGTTCTATAAACTCAATCCTAATATCCTTCAACATTTTTTTCATCCACATAACTTTTTTACAATTATTTGTTGCTGCAACATACTCTTCCTTAGCTATACTTTGTGAAATACAATATTTTTCTTACTTAGCCAAGAAACCAATCTTCCTCTAAGAAAAAAAGTTCCACCATTGGTTCTCTTTCAGTCATCCATACTGCCTACCTAATCTACATTAGTATATGAACATAGAGTCAAATCACTCAATCTTTTCATACCATATTCCATAATCAAATGTTCCTTTCAAATATTTGAATATTGTCTTTACTGCTACATAATGATACTCCTTATGATCAGCTTGAAATCTATCTACAATCCCAACTACATTTTCTATATCTGGTCTGGTGTGAGTCAAATATTGCAAACCTCCAATCATGGATCTATACTTCTTCTTCTCACTTGTAGGTGTCTCATCCTTTCTAGATAACATGTGACCAGTTATCATAGGTGTACCAATAGGCTTGCAACTTTCCAATCCAAACCTTTTCAAAAAATCTTTCAAGTACTTATCTTGTGACATACAAATACCATCACTATTCTACATAATCTTCAACCCTACAAAAAACTTCATTTCTCCTATCATAGTCATCTCAAACTCATTCTTTATTTCTTTAGCAAACTTGTCACTTTCTTCATCATTACCTCCAAATGTTATGTCATCAACAAATACTACTATTATAAATAAACAATTCTCACTTTCTTTCAAATACAAGTTACTATTTGGTCATACCTTTAGCAAATCTAATTTTTTCCAAATATTTGTCCAACCTTGCATACTAGGTTCTAGGTGTTTGCTTCAATCCATATAGAGCTTTATTTAGTTTGTGTACCATATCTTTGTCTTCTATTAGAGGGAAGCCTTTAGGATTCTCAATGTAAACCTCTTCTTCAAGTTCTCCATTTAGGAAGGTCCACTTAACATCCATCTGATATACTTTGAACTTCTTATTCATTGCTTAAGCCAAGTACAATTTTACTGCTTTCATTTTGGCTACAGGGGTATATGTCTCCTCATAGTCTATTTCTTCTTGCTATGAATATCCTTTGCACACAATTCTATCCTTGTTTCTTAGAAATTTCCCTTGCTCATTCATCTTGTTTCTAAATACCCATTTGGTTCATATAACATTCTTTTCTTTAGGTTGAGAAACTAATTCCCATGTTTCATTCTTCACAATATGATCTAGTTCTTCCTTCATTTCTTGAATCCAATGATCATCTTTACATGATTCATCTATACTCTTAGGTTTAACTTGAGAAATTGAACATAATTCCTCATTAACCCTATTTTTTTTTATTACACCTTTGTCATTGTTTTTCATTATCTACTCTAGACGGTGATTCTTTGTCATTTTTTGTTGGAGGTAGGAGTTTCCAACTAAATTCTTATCTCATCTCTTGGTTTAGATCATTGTTCTCCTCATTGCTCGATAGTTTGTACATCATTATGCAGATCATTGTTAGTCTCAAAGAAAACCTCCACATTCTATCTAATAATTCTAGTATTATCTTCTTCTTCATCTGAATTGTAATCTAAAATATTTTCCTTAGTTCCAAACTTATCATCGATCTTTATATTTGTGCATTCAACTATTTTCTTAGTTCTATGATTAAAACATTTGTATGCCTTTCTTTCCAATTAATAGCCACTAAACATACCTTCATCACTTCTTGGATCAAACTTACCAATATCATCATCTCTCTTAATGTAACACTTGCTCTGAAATATTCTAAAATACTTAACTAATTGAGAATGACCAAATCATAATTCATAAGGTGTCTTGTTCATAACTTTTATGATTTGTACTATATTCATAGTGTATACTATTGTGTTGACTACTTATCTCCAAAAAATCTTTGAAACATTATTCTTAGACAACATTTCTCTTGCTATCTTTGCTACTGATATGTTTCTTCTTTCTACAATCCTATTTTGTCCAGGTGTCCTAGGTGAAGATAATTGTCTCTTGATCTCATTCTCTTCACAAAACATATTAAACTCTCTAGAGGTTGATTCCACTCCTCTATCTAATCTCGAACATTTTATCTTAACACCAAATTCATTCTTAACTCTATTCTTAAATATCTTAAACTTCTCAAAAGCTTTAGACTTTTCTTTAAGAAATGCTACCCACATCATTCTAGTGAAATCATCAACAAAAATCATGAAATACCTTTCACCATAAAATCCTCTTGTTCTAGATGGACTACTTAAATTTGTGTGAACATTCTCCAACTTCTTTTTGGTTGTGAACTTCTTGTTGGGAAATGATACCTTCTTCTGCTTAGCCAAAATATATTATTTTTAAACAAAATTAGTAGGCTTTATTATCTTAAGCAAATCTCTAACTGCAAATGTGCTACTAACTTTCACAATATTATCAAAGATTATATGACAAAATCTCCTATGTTATAACCAAATGTTATCCACTTTTGCAACCAAACATTTCATTTTAGTGGGATTCAATTGAAATACATTACCTCTGGACCTAGTTCTAGCTCCAATCATCTTACCATTTTTATCCTTGATAGTGCAAGTTTTCTTTGTGAATTGTAATTGATACCCTTTGTCCACCAACTATTCAACACTTAAAAAAATATGCTTTAATCCATCAACAAAGTAAACATCATTAGTGTTTGTCTTTCCATCTAAAGTAATGGATCCTACTCCTGTATTATGATAGGCTAGATTGTTACCAACTCTAACAATACCTCCACCATAGTTCCTAAATTTAACATACGTATTCATATCACTAGTCATGTGATGTGAACATCCACTATTTATTATCCAATCATATTTCTTTTCAACTTGATGAATTGGATCCTTTTCTTCTCTAATTTCTTTATCAAGACCATCTTCCTTAATAGCTACAAATCCTAGCTCATCATCACTTTCACTCTGACCTTTTTCATCAAATTCCTCTTCTTCATTGGCATAGAGATGATTCCTAGGTCTTCTAGGATTAAAAAATCCCTTATATTTTTTTCTCTCTTTTAGGACATTTAGATGCATAATGACCAGACTCATTACAAGTCCATCATTTAAAGATATTCTTACCTTCTTTTTCTGTTCTCACAAGAGGGTTATACCTTCTTCAAACTTTTTATCTTCATCAAATCTGGTTCTGTTGCTACTAATAAAAATCTCGTGTACTACTTCTAGACAAACTTGCCCAAACATTTAAGGCACTAAAAGTTGTCTCCACTCTTGTCAATTCTCTTTATTGTCTCAAACCTACTTTTGTTGCTTCCAATCTTCCTAGCAACATTTCCCTGGTAAACTCCTTAGTACAGGGTATAAGTAGTTGAATCATCTAAGCTACTTGCATGAATGGTGGTGTCAAAGTCTTCAATATCTTCCACAAAACCTCATCTTCTTCCTTTTTTCTATCATATGTCTTGATTTGTGCAATAATAAATGATATACTACCAATACAACTTCTTAAAGATTCATCTTCCATCATGATAGCATCTTGAAATGCAGATATCCAATTCTATAATCTTGCTCTTTTTGTATGTATATCTGTAGTGCCTCTCCCATTTGACTTTTGTAAGTCATCCTGATGGATGCGACCTTGATGATCTTTTGTTGTGATGGATCATGATTGTGACCCTGAGTGGTCTACACCATTGAGGTGTTTGGATTTATGTTTCTATATCAGTTGCTTTGTTTATGCTTTTGACTGATCTTTGAGATTATGATGTGACTTTTGGTTCACTGAGGTTTGTGCCAGTGGTTACTAGGATCGATGTGGTATCATGAGGTTGTTCCATGATTACCCTGAGATGTGTGCAGAGATTGCACTGTGTACTTTTTACCATGGTACACTGGACTAGGTTCCTGTAGTAGTGGTTAGTCATGTTTATGACTATGTTTGCTTATGTGTTTTAAATGCCTTTTTAATGCAGAGTAAACAATCATTATTAAATGCTTAAGTAATTAGAATGGATTATTCTTGATGGATTCTTTGGTTATGTGTTGCGGACATTTACCTTGTTTTATTTTTGATTAGAGAGATATTTGTTACTCATGTTATGTTTACATTTGAGAGGACCCGAGGGTGAAATGTTACTCTTTGATTCCAGTATCATAGATATTAGACTACTATGTTGTTCAGTTAATCATATTGCATGATGATGCCATTTTGAGATGATAGTGTGTTTTATGATGTTATCTAGTTATCTGGTATTTGGACATACCTTTGATTATGTTATGTGATGGATTTAATGCTATGGTTATTTACTTCATTCCTGCGTTGCTATGCCTTTTGTGAATGTGAGTGATGTAAATAGATTATTTTAATATAATTAATTAAATGGGTAAATTAGGTGATTTAACGCATTATTGCTTCGGCTATGTTATTATATGCAATTGCACTTGATCGTGTTGTTTAGTGTGCAAGATTTATATCTCTGGCAGTGGCACATGGAGTTAGTGATTCAACCTTTCATATTTTACCAATGTCGTCCTTGTATGGTCGACGTATCTTTTATTAAAATGTTTAATTTTAAACCTTTCGGTGATTATTAAACTTGAACTCATTTGCATTATGTGATTAGACTAGTAAGCGTGTCTGTGCATTTAGAGGTTCGCATTGTCGCGAAAGTTGTTTAGGTGATTTCTTTGTTTTTGGGTTTTCGGGCTTTTTAATTGATTTATTTTAATTTCTGGCAGCTTTGCCATAGATGAATTCCTATTTATAGGAATAGCCTGTTTTTGTTTGGGCCGATTCGAGGTTTAACTAGATTGGCTGGTTAAATGCCCTAATCGATTATTCACCCGAAAAGTGAATAAGTATCCAAAGAGGAATTTAATTCCTCACTTCTCACTTTCAAATTGGAAAGTTGGAGAGTAAAACCCAAAATCCTCTTCATGAGGATTTACTATTTTGTTCGTTGTGGGAGCTATGGGGGTGGGATCATTGCGAGGTTGAGCTCATTGGATCGAGCTCAGGGAAACCTTGGATTGCTGCGATTTTCAGCTACTTCTGCGAGATATTTATTTTCTGGTTCAGATTCCCGTTTTGCCCTTTTGGCTGTGAGGTAGGGCTTTCCTGTTTTATTGTTTCTGCTCCGTTTCTACTTCTGTTTTTGGTAGCCATTTGTTTGGAAGCTAAGAACTAGTGTTCCCCTCTATTTTTGTATGCTAGTTCTACCCGGTTGGGCGGGTTTGAACATTTTCCTGTTTGTTGGGATGAGGGTTTGGGATTTTACGCCGTTATGCTGGCCGTTTTTGCATACGGTGTCTGATTCCATTTATTTTTGGATTTTTAGAGTTTTTGAACCCAAAGGCCAAATGGGTTTTAATTTTGAAGTTTTTCCAAAATTTGGGATTTTTACCTCATTTTGCGTGCCGCCCTATTTTCTCAAGTTTTCTTGGCACAGTGTGGGTCGTGGACCTGGATGATCCGATTAGATATCAGTCAGACCACTTTTGCACTTTTATGTTGCATTGGGATGCGTGTTGCATCCGTACTCCCGAAGTTGTGTTCGGTTGAGTGATTTGTTTCTTGTTATGGTTTCGTTTAGACCTTTGCTTTTGTTCATGAACGCTAGGATTCATGTAGAATCCATACTCTCGAATTGAGGCCGGTTGAGTGAGTTCATGTTGTTTGGTCTTGTTGCATCATTGGGATTTGTGTAGAATCCATACTCTCGAATTGAGGTTGATTGAGTGATTTAATGATGTATGGTTTTATTGGCTTTGGGATTCGTGTAGAATCCATCCTTCCCGTGTTGCTTTCAGTTGGGTGTTTTCTTTGCATTGTGTTCTCATTCTTGTCCTTGTGTTATGATCTTCGTGATGGTGGTGCGCCACACACGAGTAAGTGCGCGTACATTTGTTGGGTGACTTGCGAGGCCCGATCTTTCGTGAATTTGCTGGGAGTTATGATCATTGGGTTTGGGATGGGAGTATGCATGCCCACAGGCACTTTTTGTAGGATGAGCATGGGTAGGGTAGGGTAGCATCTGGAGGGGGCTTCTATCTCACAGCTCGACGATCATGGCGTCATGGGTTGGCAGAGGAAGCTTTAAATAAGTGATAACTAAATAAAATGTGTGATTGTTAATAAAACTTAAGATAAGTAAAATGTGTGAGCCCCCGATTAAGTTTGAGGGCACAATGTGTGAGCACCCGTTTAAGTTTGAGGACACACGATCCGAGCTTGGGCTTTTTGATGCCAAGCGACTCTCCAGGATGTTAGCCCCTACATAGTAGCCTATTGAGTGTCTGACCAGGACCTATACTCCTTGCATTGTCTTAGGTTGTTGGTTCAGCCATCATACTATCTGGCATGAGTGTTAGCCTTGGATGTTGTGCTTTTGTGTGTTTGTGGTTGGATCATTATCTCCATTAGCACGGCGGGTGTGGACCTACAGGTGCCACGTGGTTGGGAGGCGTAGCTACCTTCACCACTACTAGGGACTAGTGTACAAAGACAGTCTCTTATCCTAGTGCGACCGTTGCTAGATGTTTTCACTTGGTACTTCGGGTTCCAGAGTATGCTTTCTTGTGATTTATTCTTTCATTGGGATGCTTGTATATCATATTTAGATGATGTTATTTTATTTGACGCATTCCCTTATTATGATGTTTAGCATATGATTAGATGATGTTATTTGATTTAGCAATATATATGTTGCTTACTGCTGTTTAGTATGTGATAGGTGATGTTATCTACTGTAGGATTATCTTATGCGTTATCACTAGCATGTTAGATTTTCTTATGCTATTATTGTGCATGTTTTTAGTAGTGACATCCCTATTACGACAGTACCGACGATCTGGTCAATGGCTTGGGATGTTACGCACGGGGGATGGCTAGGACCCACGATGCTCTTATGATGCTATTCATTGTTAGGAGGAACTGCGTACTTAGTTTGGTTGTTTTGTTCCTGAGATGTAATTATGTACATTGCGATGTTGCTTTTGTTCTCTGTGATGTTTATATTCAGTGTGTTCTTTGCTACTGTAGTTTAGATGGTTTGATCTTCTTCTTTTTGTGTTGTTCTTTCACTTGAGTGTTCATTCCTCAAGCCTTTGTGGATCCGGTACTCTCCGGTGTGGAGATTCTTTTGTTAGTTTTTCCCCGTTTTTGAGTTCTGGAAGTGTTTTTACTTTCTATGGGTGACATTTGTTCAGCATTGTGCGACACTGATAAAGTATTGCACGCCCATAGAAAGAATGTCGTACGATACTATAAAGTGTTGCACGCATTAGTGGAGAAGTGTCGTACGACACTGGAAGAGTGTCGCACAGCTTTATGACAAATATCGCGCGATACTTTTCCAGTATCGCACGCCTTCTTGAGAAGTGCCGCACTCAGTAAGGGAGAAGTGTCGCCCTCCCTTAGTAAAAAGTGTCGCACGATATTTGTGAAAAACTTGTGCGTGCCATCAGCGGGCACTTTTCTTCGTGATCTGATCTTTTTGAGAGTTGATCTGGATACCCTTTTGGGCGTTCTTCAAGCCTATGTTGTTGCATTTTGAATTCAGGAGGTTTCTTTTGAAATTCAATTTTTGGATTTCTATTGTAGTCCTTCGGGGTTTAAAATATATCGTAATTCCTTATACTTAAGATATATTTTAATATATGTGACAAATCGTTTGAGATAGGTTTCAGACCTCTTAAAGATAAGTTATGGATTCTAGGAAATTTCAGGGCTTCAGAAATCCAGACTTAGCCAATTTTTAGGGCTTCAAGATTTCAGGCTTAGCCAAATTTCTGGATTCTGCATTTTACCCCAGCTAGGTGTTTTGTTGATGAGTGGTCATTTCTTGTGCCCTCATCTTATTGTGGTGGTTGTTGGCTTTTGTTTGGGTGTGTCAGTTGGGTAGTGGCGTTCAGAGATTCATTGGTTGCTGGGATTGTGTTGAAGTCTTCCGTTGTGATCTTTGTGATCCCTGTATGATGTTGTCTTGTGCATTCATACTTGTAAAAAAAAGAATATCTTGGCTTGATTTGAATCCTTGTTTCCAAGGATCGCCAGGCGGGGCATTACAATATCACCTTCAAAAATAGATTCTAATGTTGTCCAAATCTTATGAGATGTTTCTAGTGACTTTACCTAACTATATTCATTCTCTGGAAGAGATGATAGTAAAGCTTCTTTGGCTCTCATGTTAGACATAAATAAATCTCTCTCTTCTTCACTGCATTCTTCAATCTTCTCTTCTTTGACAATTACCTTTTCTCTGTTAGTCAAAATCCAATTACTCAAACCCATACATAACAGACGAGTCTTCATCTTCTCCCTCCAACTTTCATAGCTGACCCCATCAAATCTAGGACTATCCTTTCTATAAAAAATTGTTATTGATATCCTAAAGTTATTAACCTTTTACTTTAAGTACCTAAATCTTTTATACCAATTGTTAGAATATATAGTCCACCAATATAATTGAGAAAGGCGGTGAATTAGTTATCCAAATAATATGACAATTAACAACCTTATTAAACTTTAACCATATGAGCAACATAATCAGAAAACACAACCAAACACTCATACACAATAACACCAAATATGTTAACTAGGGAAACCCTTGATCATTTGGAAAAATCTCTAGTAGGGATGGTACCCACAAGATAATGTACTAATATAAATATTTCTTGTTAGAGGATGGACCCTGCTAGGGGTCTATGAAAACATTCAGTACATATCAGTCCTTGTTAAGAGACTTTGAATCCCTATTAGGAGATTTCTACCCTATTAGGAGTTGTGCCAACTTTGTTATGAGTTGTGGAAGATAGATGGACCCATTGTCCAAATAGCTTAATGGCAAGACCAATGAACCCACTGTCCAAATGATCTTTGTATTATTGCTTGCAAAATAATAGAAATGAATAGTACTAATCCTTCCTCTTTCTCTATCTTGTCAACCAAACTTTTGCTCCTTCTAATCTTGTAACCAGATCACAAATCTTGAATCCAATAATCGCTTGGATTGCTTACTCACATTCACCAAACACTCTTCTCCTTTTCACACTTTGTACTCAATTCAATGATCATGACTTCCATATACATTATGCAAAAAGGGAAAATATCTTTTCTTTATATTGTATCTTCAAAATAATTCCTTGAGTCAGCCTTTAGGCTTTCCCAATTAATTCATAATTACAATAGCATTTTTGTCTCATAGTCTATGAAACTTCTCATACATGCAAGACTAGGGCTTGCACATTCATTGCATCATCATCAGACTCTCTTATGTCACTAGCTAACCATGCATCTCCAAATTATATATCTATCAAATGATATAATAAAAACATCAAAAACTAATTCTTAGGTTCTCTATCTCTGTACTATTCTCTATAAATCAAACATATCTTGTGTATGTCTTTCACTCAGGTACTATGCATTGAACCTTAACATTAGGGCACTGTATCAAATATGTCCATGGATGTGCATCACCAGACAATCAAAACATTATCTGTACAACTAAGATCTATGTATGCTAGCTTACCAGTCTTTATAGACATACTTCTATGGTGACATCAATGACAAACATAGCCATTAATGCAACATGTCAATACTCTCTAATGCTTAGGATACTCCCCCAATGTAGTATCATCAACATTCATGCTAACAGGGTTTTTCGTTAAATCTTGGTGTCTCATGTGTTCATATTATTTTCTTAATAATTTATGTTTCTATACCTAATTTACTAAAGGTTAATTCACATTAATATATTAAGACTACTTTGTTAATTGAGTTATACTGCATATCTAGTTCTAACCAAGCAATGCAAGAATTTAGTACAGTGAGAAGTTTGTATTGAGATCTAAGGGATTTGAATTTTTTTTTTGGTAATTGATTCACCCCTCCCCTCTTAGTTACTCCTCTTATATTTCCAACAATTGGTATTAGAATTGTTGGTGCTTGCCAGAGAGGTTTCAAAGACCTAAGCTAAATATCAAGATGTCTTATAGAAGAGAGATCCCTAAGCTTAACATAAATAACTTTTCGACATGGAAAGAACAGATGAAGCTATTTTTGGGAACCATTGGAGATATAGGTTTTCACTTCTTAGAGAATCAACATGTGGCACCTCTAAAGCCTTTAATAGTGGATCAAATGGTGGACATGAATAATCATAACACAATTTTGATTGATATTGCTTCCTCTCTCAACTATTCTAAATTTGATGAAGTCAAATATTTCCCTTCTACCTATGACATGTGGTAAAAACTAGCAAAGATCTATGGAGGAGATGATAATGTCAAAAGATCCAATGCAGAAAGTCTAAGAGGCTAGTCTGATCAAATAAAGATGAAAGAAGATGAAAACATTGTAAAATACAGTGAAAGAATCAAAGCTAGTATCAATGAAATCAAAGTTGTTGGAGGAAAAATAGATGATACTATAGTAGTCAACAAGATATTAAGAACTCTTCTTCCTATTTATGCAATTAGATTTTTAGCTATTCAAGAGATGAGATGTGATCCCAAAAATGATATAACTTTGGATGCACTAATGGGAAGATTAACTTATTTTCAGTTGGATAACTTTGATAACTATCTTACTATCTTTAACAACATAGAATCATTGTTCAAAGCTAAACTAACTCTTGGTAGAAAGGGAGAAAATTCAAAAGGAAAACTGATGGACAGTGAAGAAGAAGAAGATTCTGAGGATGACCTTGAACCTATTGAATTTGTTCTTGCAAGAAGGTTACCAAAGGCAAAGGAAAATATAAAGGTAAAATACCATTTATTTGTTTCTCTTGTGAAGAATTTGGTCACATTGTTGCAAGGTATCCAAAAAAAGAAAAAAAGATGACAGAAAATTCAACAAGTTCAAAGGAAAGAAAGATTTCAAGAGCTACAAAGACTACAAAGATAAAGGTAAGAAATCTTGTTATATTATTAAAGATTCTGATTGTGATGATGAAGATGAAATGGTATTTATTGCTATTAAAGATGATGAGGATATTGAGGATAATGAAAAGATGTCACTTATCTCTCATGTTAGCAAGAATGGTGCTTGGATAATAGATCAGTGTTCTCATCACATGACTGGTGACAAAATTAAGTTTGAACACTTGGAGCACTAGATGATGGTGAAGTGTTAGATTTGGAAACAATGAACCATGCTATATGAAAGGAAAATGATCCATTAAATTAACTGATGGACTTAAATGTGACAATTCTTACTGGGTTTAAGGACTAAGACACAATCTTCTAATTGTGGTACAACTAAACAACATTAGATACAAAGTATAGTTTATGAATGGGAAAACCAATTTGTTGGATAATAAAGAAAATCTAGTTGGGACTGGCAGTCAAACTAAAGGTAATCTATTATATCTAGATCTCACTAAAATTTCATGTTTTTTTCACATGTAAAGGAAAGTTGGTTATGACATAAGAGAATGTGTCATGTAAACTTTGATAACATAGTTATGATAAGAAAGAAAAAAGAGTAAGAGGTATTCCAAATCTAAAGAAGCCCTAAATGACCATATGCAAATAATGTCATATTAGAAAAATGGGCAAAAGTAGTTTCAAACGTAAGAATTACAATACTGAAGAAATTCTGGAACTAGTTCATACATATCTTTCTAAACCAATAGGTATTGGGTTCTACAATGGAGACAATCATTTCAAGTTTTTTTCATGATTATTCTAGGATGATGACAGTGATTCCCCTAAAATAAAAATCTTAAGCTTTTCAAAAATTGAAGTGGTATCTGGCTAGAGTTGAAAAAGAAATTGGAAAGAATCTAAAATGTCTAAGGTCAAATAGATGAGGTGAATTCAACTCTAATGAATTCAATGACTTCTGCAATCAAAGAGAAATCAAAAGGCAAGTATATGCACCTAGTACACCTCAGTAAAATGGTATAGAAGAAGGAAGAAATAGATCCATTATGGATTGCGCAAGAACACTGATGATATAGAAAAATGTTGCAACCAAATACTAGAAAGAAGCAATCAACATAGTAGTTCAAACCGTGAATTGAGTTCAACTAAGAAATGTTAAAAATCAAACTCCTTATGAATTATGGTATGCATATAAACCTAATGTTTGTTATTTTAAAATATTTGGAAGAAAATTCTAAATCTTGAAAGAAACAAAGAATGGAAAGTTTGATGCAAAAAGTGATGAAGGTGTATTCCTAGGGTACTACAATAAGAGAAAAGCATATAAAGGTTTGAATCTTGCTACTCACAAGGTTATAGAAAGTATACATATGAAAATTAACCAATTTGCAGAAAAGAGTGAAGAGAAAAGAAACAAAGAACCTAAAGACTATAGAAAAATTGTTTACTATGAGCCGAAGACTTTACCCAAGGTATAAGAAAATAATGATTGGTCAACAATAGACAACACCACCCCAGTAGTCAATGCTACCTAACTCACCCAAGTCTATGGTGCAACCCGAGTTGTAGCCAATGCAACTTGAGCAATAGTTAGTGCAAGTCAAGTCACAATTAGAGGAACCCAAATCACAAACATAGGAAACCAAGACTCACACCGTAAGACCTGAGAAAAGATCAGAATTCCATAGAGTCATTGAACGTGGTGAATCTAGTAAAGCAACTCCAAAATCTAGAAGGAAGAAACTTTCACTTTCTAGATTTGTCAAAGGCATCATGCACCTGAAAAAATAATGGAGATCACAAAGGAGGCATATTGACAAGGAACAAACTGAAAGGTACGTGTTTTCTTACAAAATTTGAACCTAGAACTATAAAAGATGCTTTGAATAATGAAAGTTGGATAGAAGTAATGAATGAAGATATTCAGTAGATTGAAAGGAACAAAACCTAGACTCTTGTTCCTAGACCCAAGGACAAAAAAGTAATTGGTAAAAAGTGGGTTTTTGGAAGAAAATTGAATGAAAATGGTGAAGTATCAAGAATTAAGGCAAGGCTACTGTGTAAAGGATATGATCAAGAAGAAGGTATAGACTATGGAGAAACATTTAATTGTTCTTGTTGCTAGACTTGAAGGAATCAAAACACTACTTGCATATGCTACACATAAAGGATTCAAAGTGTATCAAATGGATGTAAAATTAGTTTTCTTGAAAGGAATTTTGGAAGAAGTCTACATTGATCAACCTGAAGGTTTCATTGATCCAAACAAAAGAGACATGGTCTGCAAACTACATAAAGTTTTATATGGTCTAAAGCAAGCTCCTAGAGCTTAGTATGAAAGGCTACATGGATATCTGGTATGGATTAATTTTTAGAGAAAAAATGATAATAGTAGTATGTATATTAAAGAAGGATCACAGAATAAGATATTGTTAGCAAAAATATTTTTCGATGATATTTTATTCATAGGTCATGATGACTTATGTAAATCATTCTTTGAAGAAATGAGGAAAGAATTTGAAATGGAAATGTTTGGAGAGATAAAATTCTTTTTCAGTTTACAAGTTCATCAAATGAAGGATGACATCTACATTACTTAGTCAAAGTACATCAATGAGATATTGAAGACCTTTGAAATGGAAGATTCCAAACCAATTGGAGCACCTATTTCTACTAGACACAAACTATCCAAGAATGATGATTCAAAGGAGGTAAATAAGACTCTCTAAAAATCCATGATTTAGAAACTTTAGTATGTGGTGCACACAAGGACTAATATTCCATAAGTAGTTGATATAGTCACAAGGTTTTCTGCAAATCCTAGAGAAAATCATATAATGACAGTGAAAAGAATTATGAGATATCTAAAAGGCTCCCAGGACTATAGTCTAGAGTACAAGAAAAGAGGAAACTTTGAGTTAAAATCCTTTACTAATGTTGATTGGGTTGGAAGAATTGATGACACAAAAAGAACCAATGGAGAAGCATTATTTCTTGGTAACAAGTTAGTATCATGGACAAGAAAGAAGTAGAATTTCATCTCTTAGTTTATAGTACAGGAAAAATAAGTTGATGTAGTAGTTAATTATTCCAACATAATCTAGTTCAAGCAACTATTGTCAGGAATGAAGGAAAAATTCAAGGACCAGTGGTTATCTATTTTGATAACACAAGTGTAATAAACATATCCAAGAATCCAGTGATGCACACTAAGACAAATTACATTGCAATTAAGTATCATTTTTTGAGATAATTAGTTCAAGATAAAGAGGTTAGGCTAGAATATGTGAACACAAAGGATCTAGTTGCTAACATATTCAACCAAGCCATTACTAAGGATGCATTTTTGTATATAAGAGGTAAGCTAGGGTTCATTCCCCTATCTGATGCTCACTACAGTACATATTAGTGATGCATCAATAGAGCTTCATTGATAAACTATCAAGTGATGCAAGAATTTCATCACACATTGAATATGAATTAGTAAATTAGGTACATTGTAAATTATTTGTATAAAGTCTTTAGCATTAGGTGTCAAAGAGGGAGAGATTAATGTCATGTCAAAGAATTTGAGGAAGAGATTTTTATAAGAGAAAGAGGGAGAATTTGATTAGACAAAGTTTGAAGATAAGATGATAGAGGGAGAATCTCAGAGGGAGATCTTGTGGATGAAGAATCAAAATCAAACTAAGGATATTTTCTCCAAATCTTTCTTCACATAATGGATTGTTCTATTGCCATCAATGCCAAAGAGGGAGATTGTTGAAATCAATTATTCAATTATATATTGTCATTAATGGTACACAAATTTTACACTTTAACCAAGCACAAATAGTATTAACCAAGCTTAGTCAAGCACTGAAGAAGACTTTAGTATCAATCGAGCAGAATTTATCTAAGGAACCAAGTTCAATTGGTCATCAAAGAGAATTAGTGTAAACTGAGTTAGATCTTTCAATGAAGGGTGTTAGTATAAACTGAGTTAGGTCTATTACCAAAGGAGTTTAGTGTAAACCAAGGTAGGTCAGTTACCAAAGGAATTCAGTATTAATTGAGTGATTTATTTTTAGTATTAGCTAGCTAACTGTGGATTACCTTTGTTAATTAAATGGTTAATGCAAGCCAACCCAGTGGATGATAATTATTTATTTGAAAAGGTATTCAAGTCGACTTTAAATTTGGCTTCATAAATATGAAAGCTCAAGTTATGGATTGAAATGTGAAATGGAGGAATGTGAAAGATGCCAAATAAGAAGGATATATGATTGAAGAAAGAACATCGAAGGAGCTACAAAGAATATTTTGGTCAAGAAGGTTCAATTTTCTTTATCAATCAAGTCAATCATTGTTACTCTCTAACAATTGTAGTAGTGAAGAAATCTCTTAATAGAGTTGACTTAACAGTGATTTTATAAATTCTCTAACAATGTGGCATTTCTAGATTGAAGTGTCTATAGACCTCTAACAAGGCCACTACTAATAGGGTGATTCAAATCCTCTAATAGACTCACACTTAACCATTTTTTTGTAACCTTTAACAAGGTTAGCTCCTAAAAGGGCTCCCTTCAGAAGAGTGAAAAGTTATAACTAATTACATTGGTGGTTTTCCCAATTTGGGTTTCCATGTTAAATCTTGGTATCTCATGTGCTTATGTTATTTTCCTAATTCTTTATGTTTCTATAATTAAGTTACTAGAGGTTAATTCACATTAATATTTTATGGTTTCTTTGTTAACTAAGTTACAATGTATATCTAGTTCTAATTGAGAAGTACATGTATCTAGTGGTCTTTGTTAACATGTCTTGAACAAACTAGTCCTTTGACAAGTATCCAGTGTCCTCTGACCAACCAGTACAAGTCAAGATAGTAAATTTTCTCCTTTCTTAGATTGATTGTCATAGTTTTTAACCTCATTCACAATAGCATCTCTTCTATCACTAGCCTTAGGACATTAATAAAATCTATGCTCCGATACCACCTGATGCAATACAAGGTAGGAGATTCCCCAAAGGAAACCTCCTAACCCCTAACAAATAACCACATAGTGGAAACACAAAAACAATGCAAGATCTGATACCAAATCACAACTCTTTAATCATATATCAATTCTTTACATGCAATTTGTCGAGTTGTAAGGTCTTCTTGATTATGGTCAAATACAATAGCAATTACAATAATAGTTTTGTAAGATCCCTCAAGATCCAATCAAATCACTAATCCCATCTAGTCTAAATCCACATTGGTAGAAAACCCCAAGGAAATATCAACTTGTGCTAAGCAATCTCTAGGTTTACCAAGCCTTAGCTACTAGCCCTTCTCAAAGTTCACTCCTACACTTCATCCCCTTCTCCAAGCTAAATGACTCTACTATCTCTTATTCACTCCTTTGAATGAATGAATGACAAGGACTCCACAAACCACCACTACTTATACCCAACTAAGCCACAAGTCAGCTAGTTCATTAAAAATTAAATTAAATCCAAAATTAAATACATGTTGAGCCACAAGTCAGCCATCAATAGATAGTAAATACCAAATGCCTTTAAAATGCTTCAAAACAAATTAAATACACATAGGAGAGATAAGCAAGACCCAAATAGGTCCATACAAACTCACAGATTGATCCACATCACAATAATAGGTTACACGCATTAAATGTGCCAAATCATTCAAGGAAATCCACAATAACTCCATCCTACAAGCCACACTGCCAAGTGTCAGCAAACTCAAAAGTATTGTTGAGATCCGACAAGCATTGTCTAGTTCCATAGGTTTCGAGAAACCAATACATGCTAAGAACATAAAAGAGTTCCAAGCAATAGTAGATGTTGAACTCCTTGAGGGACAAAACCCCTTCAATGACCAAGCTCCTCAACTAAAACTATACCCAATAATGACTAAACAACACTACTTTGGTGACTGAGTACACAACTCCAAGCCAAAATACCTCCAACATGCAGGATTGCAACTAATCTTAGGATGCTCCTACATTCAACACCCCAAGTTCAAAAATATATTCTTAGTAGCTTGAAGAACATCTTCTAGGATTCAACACATAAGTCCCAAAAAAATTTTTTATATACATATCCTCCAAGTCCTCAACTTGTACACTCTTTCCCTTGACCTTCTTTTGCTTCTTCACATTCATCCTCACTATGTCATAGCTCTTCTTTCCATGTTGATCTCTAACCCTCTCAGAGTCCTTCAACTCAACTTGGCTATCAATACTCATGTTCCTCCTACTGAGCTCTTCATTCTACAAAGGAATCATGGAATACTTCCTACCACCTTTCATAATTGTAAACACAGTCTTGACACAGTCATGCATAGCCCTAAAATCATACTACCAAGGTCTACCAAGAAACACATGACAACTATTCATGTCCACAATATCATACAACTCTTGATCCTTATACTGCCCAATCTGGAAATCAACAAGGCATTGCTCACTCACTTCCAAAGTATGCTCACCTTCCAACTGGCTGATCCTATAAGGATAAGGATGTCTAACTCTCTTCAAACCAAGTATCTGAACCATCTTCTCTAAAACAAGGTTATTAGTACTACCACCATCCATAATGACATTGCAGACTTTACCAATAGCCTTACAACGAGTCCTAAAAAAACTAGTCCTTTGATAAGAATCTGGTGTCATGTTATCAACTAGTACTCAACAAGCTAGTAAACTTTCTCCTTTCTTAGGTTGATTATCATGGATTTCAACCTCATTCACAACAATAACTCTTTTTTCACTAGCCTTAGGACATTCATAAAAGTTATGTCCTACTTCTCCTTATTTGTAGCATGATAACCTTATTGTTGAGTAGATGGTTTAGAAACTTGGTTTGAAGAGAGTGAGATTCCTTATCCTTATAGGATTGGTTAGTTGTAAGGTGAGCATGCTTTGGAAGTGAGGGAGAAATGCCTTGTTGATTTCTAGATGGGATAGTATAAGGATCAAGTGTTGTGTGATATTATAGACATGAAGAGTTGTCATTGGTTGCTTGGCAACCCTTGGCAATATGATTGTAGGGTTGTGCATGATTGTGTTAAGAAAGTGTTTTTAATTGTGAAAGGTGGTAGGAAAAATTACTTGATTCCTATGTAGAATGAATAGTTTGGTAGGAGGAACTTGAGTAATTTTTGAAACCAAGTTGAGTTGAAGGATTCTAAGAGGGTTGGAGATCAGTGTAGAAAGAAGACCTGTAGCACACCAAAGATGGATGTGAAAAAGTAAAAGAAGGACAAGGTAAAGAGTGTAAAAGTCGAGGACTCAGAGGATATGTATGTGAAGAACCAATTCAGAATTTAGTGTTGAATCCCAAAATATGTCCTTCCAACTACTAAGAACATAGTTTTGAACCTGAGAGGTCTGATGCAGGAGCATTCTAGGGTTGGTAGCAATCCTTCATGTTGGAGAAATTTTGGCTAGAAGTTGTGGACTAGGTCACCAAAGGAGTGGTGCTTGGTCATTGTTGGATGTGGTGTTGGCCAAAGAGCTCAATAATTGAAAGGGGCTCAATCATTGTTGGAGCTTGGCATCTTATGTTTCTTAGCATCTTTTGTGCTTGATATGTATTGGTTACTCAACACTTATTGGACTCAACATATATTGGTTACTTGACACATGTGGAACTCGGCAATGCTTGTAGCAGATCGATAGTGCTTGTGGGTTTGTTCTCATTTCATCTAGTGTATTGCTGTCGACTAGATTCTTTTCAAAGGAATAGTTTCTTTACGACTAATTTTGCTTGAGGATGGATGTGAAGAAGAAGGTCAAGGATAAGAGTGCACAAGTTGAGGACTTGGAGGATATGTATGCAAAGAACCCATTTGGGAATTATGTGTTGAATCTTAGAAGATGTTCTTCTAGATACTAAGAACATATATTTGAACCTTGAGTGTCTAATGTAGGAGCATCATGGGATTGTCTACAATCTTACATGTTGGAGGTATTTTTTCGAAGAATTGTGGACTCGGTCACAAAAGAGTGGTGCTCGATCACTATTGGGTATAGTTTTGGCTGAGGAGCTCAGTCATTAAAGGGGCTTGGTCACTCAAGCAACACAACATCTACTATTCCTTGGCACTCTCTACTATGCTCAATATGTATTGGTTTCCTGACACCTATGGAACTTAGCAATGCTTGTGGGAGATCGACAACACTTGTGGCTTTACTAAAACTTGGCAGTGTTGCTTACAAGATGGAGTTCTTACAGATTTCCTTGAACAATTTGAAGCATTTAATGTATCTAGCATTTGATTGTGACATGGATCAATCTAAGAGTTTGTGTGGACCTATTTGGGTTTTGGTTGTCTCTCATATGTGCATTTAATTTTTATTGGAATCCTTTTAATGAATTTTGGTATTTAATATCTATTGGAGGACAACTTGTCACTCAACATATATTTAATTTAAGGATTTAATTTAATTTGTAATGAACTGAACTGACTTGTGGCTTAGTTGGGTATAAGTAGGGGGTATTGTGGAGTCTATTAGTCATTTTCATCCATCTTGGAGAAGAGAATGAAGTGTAGGATTGAATTTTGAGAAGGCTTGTAGTTGTGGGTTGGAAAACTACGAGATTGTTTGGTGGGATTGCGAGCATAAGTTAAGATTTCCTTGGAGGTTTCTACCGAGCTAGGATTAGGATTGTGAGTTGGCTCTTGTGGGATCTTATAGAACTACTTTGTAATTCTTTTTGAATTTGGACCTAACCCAAAAGGCCTTACATCCAAGAACATGCATGTAAACATTTATATTTTTGAATAAGTGTTGTGATTTAGTATCAAATCCTACTTTTTTTTTGTGTTACCATTGTGTAGTTATTTTCTAGGGGCTAGGATATCTTCTTTTAGGATTATCTTTATTTTTACTCCATCATGTGGTATTAGAGAGAAGGTGTTCCTGAGTGTGTAGGAAAATCACCAAAGTTGAGGCAATTTGCACCAAGAATAGGGTGAAGGCAGAAGAGAAGGTTGATCTAGTGGAGTTGATTGATCTTCTAGATTTGTTTCAAAGGGTTTTGTGAAAATCTTGGAAGATGCCATAGAAAAAATTAGATGCTAGGTAAATTGATGATCTTAGTGATACTACGGAACAAAGGATCTTAGAGAAGTTTAAAGAAAATTTTAGATCTAAATTAAAGTAGGTTAAAGCCAATTTTAGATCTTATATGGCATTGATGAAGAGTGACATGAGTGTTGAATTTGTGAGTGTTTTAGGTGGTGTGCCTAGGCATGTGGGTATTGAAGATGGTTATGAGGGAGTTGTTGAAAACTTTAAAGTTGTTGGATCGAGTGGTGAGGATAGAACTGATCATGTGGAGAGACCTATGGGAAATAGTACTGGTGAGTTTGCTATACTTGGATCTTAGTTGAAGCTAAAGCATAAGATGGAGGTTTATAATTTCTCAGGTACTTTGAATCCTAAAGACCTGATTGATTGGATTGGTGAATTGGAAGACTACTTTGAGCTTGAGGATATTGAGGATCCACTCAGAGTAAGGTTGGTACAAACTAAGTTAAAAGGACATGCTTCTTTTTGGTGAAAAGAACTACAAAGAGATAGAGAGGAGGAAGGTGAAATGAAGATCACTAGATGGAGGTTGATGGTGACTAAGTTGAAGGCTAAGTTCATTCTTGTTGATTATGAACTTGAGTTGCTTAAGAGATTTTTTGAATCTGAAATAGAAAAGTATGACTATGAAAGATTATGTTAGAGTAAATAATTAATTATTAATTATTTATTCTATTACTTAAGCTTACTTACGTTAATGCATTTATTTAATATTTTGTATTTAATGCATGTTGAGGTTAGTTGTTGACAACACGAGAGTTTGTTCCCTTCTAGCATGTTCCACTTTTTTGTGGATATGTGTTGAGTTGTCAATCTTATCTTCTACCACCTTCCAGCTTGTTCTACAAGATTCCATGAGCTCTTTATAAGCAGGCTCCCTCTTTGTATTTTCATAACATAACATAACATCACATCATTGTGCATATTGTAAATACATTTTCATTGTGTTTGCACATATTGTCTCTCATTTCCGTTTAGGGGTTTTCCCTTGCCCCATGCTCTTCCTCTCCTTGGCTTCTCTTTGATAGGTTCTCGCATGCAGGTGATCTTGGGCGACTTTGGAGTTGGCTTTTCTCAACTCCAACATGGTATCAGAGCCTTCCTACTGCTGCTTCATTGAAGAAATTTTGAAGCCGTGATTTGAAGTCACAAACCCTAGTTTGTTTGTGCATTTTTTTTCAAATCAGGGGATCAGCAATTTTTTGAAGCACTTTGGGACCAAACGGACATGATCATTGGATCCAGAAGGCCGTTTGTAGTCAGGATTCATATAAAACTTGTCGATTTTGGACACAGGGCATTTTTGGAGATTTTTTGAAGCCTCCAGGTCGCTGTCGTATGGACTGTACGGACGCAAGGTTGAAAAAAAATTTTAAAACTTTAAACCAGCTGCCGCCACCCGCGCTCCACTCGCTGGCCACCACAACCGACTGAGCCGCCGCTGGGTAGCCGCCGGCCGGCCACCCGCGCTCCGCCGGGTCCTCCGCTCAGACAGAGCCTACTCCGCCCAGTCCCTGTCGCCAGCTCTGCCTTCTAATCAACGTCCCACACATGGATCGACGTCCCCATCAGCTTTTCTGCACCTCGTACCTGGTCAGCAGTCTCCAGCGGGTGCCCCGTTAGAGCCAGTCTGCGCGTGACACGTGGCAAGGGCGCCACGTGGCACATTGCCACGTGGCCCCTGCCACGTCATCTGCCCGCCACGTGGCATCCACGTGGCCTCTATTTTTGCAGCGACGACTGACGGGCTGTCAAATTTAATGGCATGGATTTCTGACATCATCATGATGTAATCCTGCGTCAGCACCTTCTTGCACCTCTCCTAGGGTCATTTTGGACCTACCTTCAGTTTTTTGGCCATAACTTTTGCATACAGAGGTATTTTTCTGATTCAAAAGAAGCGTCAGAAAGCTGGTTCCGAGACGGAGACATTGGTGTAGGTATTTTTGGGTTTTGATGCATTTTTATTGCCCATTTTTTCAGTCAAAGTTCGAAGTCCTATTTTTGACTTCGACATGCATATCTTTTGCGTGCTATGTCTGTTTTTTGAAAACTTTATATTTTTGGAAAGCTGGTTCTGTCACTTTTTCAGAAATCCAGTCCTTGTCCTTAGTTTTTGGCCTCTACTCTTTCTATCATAGTTTTGGCATTTTTGCTCTATGGTGGATATTTTTGAGTGTTATAGGCCCGAGGATCATTTTTCTGGCATGGTTTGCTTTGTTTTTTGTTGTACTTTCCTTTGTTGCAGCTCTCTTTCAGTTCTAATCATTGTAGCTATCATTTTGAAGCACTATTTTGTATCACACTAAGATAAAGTGCCACTTTTGCATTCCAGGAATCATGAACATTGTTTTGAGTCAATTGTACTTGCACTATTTTCATAAAGCACCATGGGGGGGATTATTGTTTCCTATTTTAGGCATTCTCCTTTTGTCAAGTGATTGCCCCTTCCACGACATTAACCCCATGCAGAGTCAGTTAGACCGTGTCTTTATAGGTGTTTGTACCTCTTTTTCTCTCTCCTCGTTCTTGGTTCGTTTGCAGGAGACTTTTGGCCCACCTTCTTACTTGCCTGTTATCACACCCCGTCTGCATTAGTAGGGGGTTATGCTATTGTTCTAATGCATCCATGGTTCGATGGTTTGATAGTATGAACTATGTATTCAGTGGTTGATCCTATATACAAGGCGATTGCAGTGGCTGGCTACCTATGCATTTCGGTGAGATGGATCATCTACCATATAGACATGCTCGGTTCATGCCTTCTTCTTCCATGGAGGTTCTTTTAATCAGCAGTTTGGCAGATTTGCGGCTTCTTCATGCTTCAGTGATGCTTCTTCTTCATGTTCACTTCGTGTTCCTGTTTTAGGGGACAATTTCCCTAGTTGGAGGCTTCTTCAGTTCTTCACTAGGTTCTTACCTCTTTTTGGGGAAGGGTTTTTCCCACGTGGTTTTCTCTCTTTCCCCGTTTACAGAGGTTGCATTTTCTTGCATTGTACTTGGGTACCTAAAATGGCCTTGTTTCCGGAACCCATTTTGCATTCATCTTAGTTTTGTGAGCTTAAGGAATTTCCCTAAGTTGCACTTAAGGGGGGGTGTTAGAGTAAATAATTAATTATTAATTATTTATTCTATTACTGAAGCTTACTTAGGTTAATGCATTTATTTAATAATTTGTATTCAATGCATGTTGAGGTTAGTTGTTGACAACACGGGAGTTTGTTCCCTTCTAGCATGTTCCACCTTTTTGTGGATATGTGTTGAGTTGTCAATCTTATCTTCTACCACCTTCCAGCTTGTTCTACAAGCTTCCATGAGCTCTTTATAAGCGGGCTCCCTCTTTGTATTTTCATAACATAACATAACATCACATCATTGTGCATATTGTAAATACATTTTCATTGTGTTTGCACATATTGTCTCTCATGTCCGTTTAGGGTTTTTCCCTTGCCCCATGCTCTTCCTCTCCTTGGCTTCTCTTTGACAGGTTCTCACATGTAGGTGATCTTGGGCAACTTCGGAGTTGGCTTTTCTCAACTCCAATAGATTATACCTAGGAGTTCTATAAGTTGACTATTCGGTCTGGGCATAGAGAATTGTCAAAGGTAAAGGTAGCTTGGAACATTAATGGTTTGAGATTCAATATACAAGATGAGATTAGCATGTTGAAGATTGATTCAATTGAGGATTCTTATTAGTATATCCTAAAGGCATTAGTTAAGTTGAAGAGGAAAAGTCAAGGTAATGCTAGAGGGAAGGAGAAGCAAGATCGCTTGACAAAAGCTAAACTGAGTGAAGAAGATGAACCAAAACCTATTGATCAAAAGAGAAGTACAGGTAGATGTGATTTTAAGGGTACCTACAACAAATGTGGAGATGTAAGACATAGATTTTATGAATGTCCTAAGGCTAGTGAAAAAAGAGCTACTATTGTGAATGAGGTTGAAAACCATGATAGTGACCCTAAGCAAGGATAAAGTTTACTAGCTCGACAAGTACTAGTTGGTCAAACGACACTGGATTCTTGTCAGAGGACTAGTTTTTTTAGGATTCATTGTAAGGATGGTGGTAGAATTTGAAATGTGATTATGGATAGTGGTTGTACTGATAACCTTGTTGCTAAGGAGATGGCTCACAAACTTGGTTTGAAGAGAGTGATATATCATTGTCCTTATAGGATTGGTTGGTTTCAAGGTGAGCATGCTTTTGAAGTGAGGAAGCAGTGCCTATTTGATTTCCAGATTGGGCAGTATAAGGATCAAATATTGTGTGATATTGTTAACATGAACAATTATTATGTGTTTCTTGGTAGACCTTGGTAGTATGATTGTAGGCTTATGCATGATTGTTTCAAGAATATGTTTACAATTGTGAAACATAGCTAGAAGCATTCCTTGATTCCTTTTTGGGAATGAAGAGCTCGATAGGAGTAACCTGAGTATTGGTAGTCAAGTTGAGTTAAAGGATTCTAAGAGGGTTAGAGACCAGCATGGAAAAAAGACCTATGGCACACAGAGGATGGATGTGAAGAAGTAGAAGAAGGTCAAGGGAAAGAGTGTACAAGTTGAGGACTTGGAAGATATGTATGTGAAGAACTAGTTTGGTATTTATGTGTTGAATCCCAAAAGATGTTCTTCCAGCTACTAAGAATATCTTTTTGAACTTTGGGTGTCTAATGTAGGAGCATCTGGGATTTCTTGCAATCCTATATGTTGGAGATACTTTGGCTTGGATTTGTGGACTCGATCACCAAAGGAGTGGTGCTAAGTTGTTATTGGGTATATTTTTGGCTCAAGGAGATCAAAATCTATAGTTTCCCAACACTCTATGTTATGCTCAGCATGTATTGTTTGCTTGGCACCTATGGAACTTAGAAATGCATGTGGGAGCTTGGAAACACTTGTGGGTTTGTTAACACTCGAAAGTGTGGCTTGCAAGATGGAGTTTTTGAAAATTCCCTTGAACAATTTAAAACATTTAATTCATGTAGCATGTGATTGTGACATGGATCGATTTGGGAGCTTCTGTAGACCTATTTGGGTCCTAAATGCGTCTCATATGTGCTTTTAATTTGTGTTGTAAGCCTTTTGTGGCATTTTGGTATTTAATATCTATTGGAGGATGACTTGTGGCTAAACATATATTTAATATAAGGATTTAATTTAATATGTAATGAATTGAGCTGACTTGTGGCTTAGTTGGGTATAACTAGGGGGCCTTCTGGAGTCTTTTAGTCATTTTCATCCAATTTGGAGAAGAGGATGAAGTGTAGGAGAAAATTTTGGAGAAGGCTAGTAGATGTGGCTTGGAAAAATAGGATATTTCTTGTTGGGCTTGCGAGCACAAGTTAAGATTTCCTTGGAGGTATCTAGCAGAGTGTGGATCTGGACTAGCTTGGATTAGGATTGTGAGTTGGATCTTGTGGGATCTTGTAGAACTATTTTATAATTGCTATTTTATTTGGCCCTAACCCAAAAGGCCTTACAATTGTGCACATTGAATGTAAATAGTTATATTTATGAATAAAGTGTTGTGATTTGGTATCAGATCTTGCTTCGTTGTTGTATTTCCACTATGTGGTTATTTTTTGGGGGCTAGGACATATCCTTTTGGGATTCTCCTACCTTGTACTCCATCACTTTAGAAGAGTGAAAATTTGTAACTAGTTGCATTGGTGATTTTCCCAAATTGGGTTTCCATATTAAATCTTAGTGTCTCAAGTGTTCATGTTATTTTCTTAATGTTTTATATTTCTGCAACTAAGTTACTAGAGGTTAATTTATATTAATATCTTAAGACTTCTTTATTAACCGAGCTACAATGCATATCTAGTTCTAACAGAGAAGTGTAAGGAATTGGCATAGTGAGAAGTTTGTATTGATGTCTAAGGGATTTGGAATTTTTGTTCTTGTAACGGATTCATCCCTCTCCTCTCAATTACTCCTCTTATATTTCCAACACCTTCATCATTACCTCCTAAGATTATGTCATCAAAAAATACCACAATAATCAATAAGTCATTATCATCTTTTCACAAATATAGGTTACTATTTGCATTACCTTTAATAAATCCCAACTGTACAAGATGCTTGTCTAATCTTGCATGGGTATGTGCAGGATCATGGTGGACCAAAAATCAACGATGTGGAAAAATAAAACTAATATAAAAAATCCAAAAGCAATTCCAAATTTTCCCTGACTTGTTCTCCTAGTCCTAGTACTAAAGCAAAAAAAAGCCTACCTGATCATATCGGGTATTCGATATCTGTCACATAAATATCTAAAGGAACCTTATGGAAAATAAAGAGTTAGGATTGAAATTTGAGGAAGGGTCTTCATTATCCCCTCCATGATCCATCTGAGGTATATTTGTGTGTGTCATGAATAAGATGTGATTGAATTGTTAAGTGAATGCTTAGTTATTTAAATTATTACTTTGTAAGTTGATTTTTGTAGATAATGGATATATATTTCTTTTAAATATTATTAATTTATTTAGTTATTAATGTTAGAGAAATGAATTGATAAATACATTGTTGTTCTCACATGTAGTCAACATTTTAAATGATAAACTAATAGATCAAACTTTGTATAATCATATTAAAATCTAATTATTCCTTGCCTTATGGTGTACTTATAATTTACAACAAAATCTAATTATTCTAACTGATCTTATGTTCCAAAAGGGGTCATAGGTTAACTGACAACCCCTTTCAACCCATACGATCAATTAGAATATGTCCCTAGGGTTCCTAGGAATCCTAGGGACATATTCTAATTGATCAAATGTGTCAAAAGAGGTCATAGGTTAACCTATAACCCCTTATGACCCATACAATGAATTAGGACCCCTAGGGACATATTCGAATTGATCAAATGTGTCAAAAGGGGTTATAGGTTAACCTATGAACCCATAGGACCCCTAGGGACATATTTTAATTTATGGTATGGGTTGAAGGGGTCATAGGTTTGATGCATTTGATCAATTAGAATATGTCCCTATGGGTCCTAAGACCCCTAGGTGTAGGAGTTGATAAAATCCAACTCCACAGCTCACCAAGATCACCTACACGCAAATAGCTTGCTAAAGTGAAACTGAAGGAGCAAGAGCTTGAAGAAAACAATGCAAGAGAAAATATTTCACAATAGAAAAATGAAATTGCTATGTGAATGGATGAATTTACAATGAGAGAGAGACATAATATAAAGGCCTAAAGGAAGCTTATAGAATAGGTTGGAAAGTGGTAGAAGATAAGGTTGACAACGAAGTACACTTCCACAAAAAGGTGGAACATGCTAGAAGGGAACAAACTCCCATGTTGTCAACAACTCATCACTACAACTATTAATTAATAAATATTAAATAAATGTATTAACCTAAGTAAGCTTAAGTAAATAGAATAAATAATTATTAATTAATTAATTATTTACTCTAACACTCCCCCTTAAGTTCAACTTAGGGGAATGCCTTAATCTCACAAAAACTAAGATGAAATGCAAAATGGGTCCCACCAACAAGGCCATGCTAGGTACCCATGTACAATGCAAAGAAATGCAACCTCTAAAAATAGGGAAAGAGGGAAAACCTCATGGGAAAAACCCTCCCCCAAAAAGAGATAAAAATAAGCATGGAGAAAAAAAACCATAGAGGAAGGAAGGAAGGAAAGCCTCAATAAGACCCTCCAAGGACAACTTCCACCAAAAATAGCTCAAGAGACTCTCTCAAAACCATAAGTACAACCAGCCTCCCCATGAGAGATACTAAAGCCCCCCTAGAATAATGGAGCCCTTGAAGTAAGGATTGAACCAATGCAACTCCAATGTGGAAGAAACAAGGGAACATAACAAGGGAACCCTTGAATGAGAGGGGAAATTGGAAGGCTTAGCTAATGCCCAAAGGAGAAAGTATGAGGAACCAGAAAGGGAATCCCCAAGGAAGGTGTATCCAAAACAAGTGCATCTGGAAACTTGATGAATGAAGCTGGAGGATCAGGTAGAGTGGAAGCAAAATCCTACAAAAGAGAAAAGACCTCAACTAGATGTGGTGTGAAAGTCAAAATAGGGATCTCAGGAACAATACAAAGGTTCAAGTATCCTAACTGCACCACATGATTCTCCTGTGAAAGAGGAGAGCCATGCTCCAGAAATGAAGATGATGGTAAAAAGTGTGAGAAGGTGTAGAGACAGGTGGAAGAATCAATTGCCCCTATAGCAATAAGACTTCTTGTGAAACGGTCTCAAATGAAGACTGAATCAGCAATGAACTCAACTATCTCCCCTAATCTATTGCATGTAATCTGAGAAATCGAGAGAAGGTTAGTAGACAGAGATGGAACATACAATACATCATTGAATATACCATCCTGGATGTGAACTGAACCTTTCCCACAAAGTGGTAGAGTAATGTTATTCCACATGAGAATATGAGGAATAGGAGAAGCCTCAAGAGTAGAGAAGACACCTTGAGAAAATGTCATATGGTGAGAAGCACCTAAATCCAGTATCCAAGGGACCTATAAAGGGGATGCTAAGGATGCTTGTAACGCATGACCCTATTCAAGATCCTGTGTAGATGTCAAAGATGTAGAAGAGGATGGAGAGGAAATAGTACTCTTCTGTAGGAGAGCTTGCAAATCTACAATCTATTTCTCATAGCCATCAAATTTCTTTTGAAAACAACATGACTCATCATGAGGTCCCTTCTTACAATATGGATAGATAGGAGTCTCATTCTTCTTTTTCTCCTTCTTCTTAGAAGATGATAAACCTGAGGAATTTGATATCTGCTTCAGCTTTTTCTCCTATGTATCCTTGGTAAGCAAAGCTTGCAACTATGAACTTGAAAGTGAGTCCATCTAATTGATCTTGGACTGTTCCCAAGTTAACCAGTCACAAAAGATCTCAAATGAAGGCATCCTGTGTCTAACACCCAATGCATCCATAGTGGAGTAGAAAGTAGAAGAGAAGATCTGATACTATTCCCTCAACTTTGAGAGTATCAAAAGATACACTCATCATCTGTCTTGGTTTTTGCACATTCCTGCAAAAGTGTACTTAAAGATTTGAACTTCATCAAGAAGTCCTCAATGGTGGGAAAGTTGTCAGGTGTCAAAGAAGTGAACTCTACATCTAGCTGAAGTTCTCAAAACTCATTCACTTGGCCAAACAAAGTTTGAAATTTCAGCCAATAAGCTCGTGGAGTAGTCAAACCATCCAAGTGAAATAGTAGACTGTCTAAAATGTTCAGTGCAATCAATCCCATGGCCTCATCCATTTTGTTCTTGTGCTGAAGAACCTCAAAAGCTCGTGTAAGAATAGGTTGATTCACATCCAGACATGACCATAAGCCCCTTGACATGAGAAGCCTAGTCATTTGTGCCTTCCAGGTGTGATAGTTGAGTGGTGTGAGACAGGTCACAGATGGATCCACCATTGAGAGAGAAGAAGATGGAAGTAGAAGGGTCTTATTCTGAAGTAAATTATAGAAAATAAAATGCTCCCCCCCCCCCCCCCCACAATGTATAAATTGGGCACTCTTTACTTAATGCGATTACAATAGCCAATTTAGGGCTTTTTTCTAAAAGTAATATTTCTATCTATAGAATTTATAATCTAATTGCAGATCTGGAAAGTAGACAAAAAAATATAGACTTTCAAGAAAAATAGAACCTGGTTATGTGTCCAGATGAGCCCGTACTAAGCATTTGAAGTGGAAAAATTTGAGAATTGTGAGTTGTAGAAAAATTTAGGAACAAAGATCTCAAACCACCTACACCAATGTGTAGATCACGAAATCCTACCCCAAAACCAAAAAAAAATCTTGAAAAAATGAGTCTGTATGTGGGAGATATCATTGTTTGAAAATCACCTCTGTAGTTTTTTTTCCTAAATTGCTGTCGTCGCACCTTCAAATTTTATTTTTTAAAATCCAAAAAATATAAGATATGTTATGTCAAACCCTCTTTCTCCTTTTTCTCCAAATACTGAAAAAATGTTCTTCCTCCCAATTGAAGAAAAAATCACAAACAAACTAGGGTTTATGTCTCCAAATCGTGGCTTCAAAAATCCTTTAGACCAAGAAGCAGCAGGGAGGCTCTAATACCATGTAGGAGTTGATAAAATCCAACTCTATAGCTCATCAATATCACCTACATGCAAATAGCTTGCTGAAGAGAAATCGAAAGAGCAAGAGCTTGAAGCAAACAATGTAAGAGAAAATATTTCACAATAGGAAAATGAAATTGCTATGTGAATGGATGAATTTACAATGAGAGAGAGATCGAATATAAAGGCCTCAAGGAAGCTTGTAGAACAAGCTAGAAGTGGTAGAAGATAAGGTTGACAACCAAGCACACTTCCACAAAAAGGTGGAACATACTAGAAGTGAACAAACTCCTATGTTGTCAACAACTCATCACTACAACTATTAACTACTAAATATTAAATAAATGCATTAACCTAAGTAAGCTTAAGTAAATAGAATAAATAATTAATTATTAATTAATTATTTACTCTAACACTAGGGACATATGTTGTCATCAAATGACCCCTTTTGACACATTTCATGACAACATATGTCCCTAGGGGTCTTAGGATAGCTAGGGACATACTCTAATTGATCAAATACATCAAAAGGGGTCATAGGTTAACCTATGACCCCTTTCAACACATTTGATGACAACATATGTCTCTAGGGGTCCTAGGACCCCTACAAACATATTATAATTGATAAAATATATCAAAATGGGTCCTAGGATAACCTATGATCCTTTTCAACACATTTGATGACAACATATGTCCATAGGGGTCCCATGATCAATTAGAATATGTCTCTAAGAATCCTAGGACCCCTATGGACATATGTTGTCATCAAATGTGTTGAAAGAGGTCATATTTTAACCTCTAACCCCTTTCAACACATTTAATCAATTAGAATATGTCCCAAGGGGTCTATATTGAAAGGGGTTAGAGGTTAACCTATGACCCCTTTTGACACATTTGATGATAACATGTCTCTAGGGGTCCTAAGACCCCTAGGGACATATTCTAATTGATCAAATGTGTCAAAAGGGGTCCTAGGATAACCTATGACCCCTTTCAACACATTTTATGACAACATATGTCCCTAGGGGTCCTAGGATACCTAGGGACATATTCTAATTGATCAAATTTTTCAAAAGGGGTCCTAGGTTAACCTACGACACCTTAGGACCCCTAGGGACATATTCTAATTGATAAAATTTGTTGAAAGGGGTCATAGGTTAATCTATGACCCCTTAGGACCCCAAGGGACATATTCTAATTGATGGTATAGGTTGAAAGGGGTTGTAGGTTCACCTATGACCCATTTTGATACATTTGATGACAACATATGATCCCAGGGGTCCTAGAAACCCTACGAACATATTCTAATTGATCAAATGCATTGTAAGGGGTCCTATAATAGCCTGTGACCCCTTTCAACACATACCATCAATTAGAATATGTCCCTAGGGGTCCTAGGACCTTAGGGACATATGTTGTCACAAAATGTGTCAAAAGGGGTCATAGGTTAACATATGACCCCTTTCAACCCATACCTTCAATTAGAATATGTTCCTAGGGGTCCTAGGACCCATAAGGACATATGTTGTCAAAAAATGTTTTGAAAGGGTTCATAGGTTAACCTACAACCCCTTTCGACCCATATGAGCAATCAAATTATGTCCCTAGGGGTCCTAGGACCCCTAGGGACATATAATTCATAATATAATATAGTATAATATATTAAAATATAATATAACATATTATAAGATAATGTAATATAATATAATATAGCAAAGTATAATATGAATATAACATAACACACAAATAAAAATACCATTTCTAATATTGTTGGTAGATTTCACATGAATCATGGATAAGATAATGAGGACCCTTCCCAAACTATCAATCCCCACCCTCTATTTTCAACTTCTTTTCTTAACATATTTAAGCAAGAGATATTGGGTATCTAATATATTGGATACCTGATTAGGCATGGTTATTAACAAGCCTCTTGGTCAACTCAAAAAATGTTATTTCTCCCCATTTAGGTGACTTTCAAACTTTGAGGAGGTACCTAACAACTTTTATTATGACCAAATTTGTTAAAACAAAAAGGGTTTCTTGAGCATATTCTTACCTTTCCAACGATAAAACATTTTTAAAATTCAAAAGATGCATCACACTCTATGCTTCACCTGCTATAATAAAAAATTAAATTAAATTTGGTAATGTTTTTGAATTAGTTAAGGTGGTCAGACACAAGCCTTTTTTCTAAAAATGTTGTAGCAAAAATTCATGATTTTTTTTTTTTTTTGGAATAAACATATCCAAAAATATGTGTCACATCTAGGCATGAGTCTACTTTTGATATCTATAATCTTATAAAAAATAGTATTATATGATTGTAACTAAGGTAGGCAGACATACACCTACTTCTTATTTTTGTCTTGAAATATTTGTACTACTACATTAAAATACACATTTGTGACTAATCAGTTAAATTATTTTCAAATAAGGCCTAGTAGTTTAGAAACTACATTCAATTACCTATAGTTACATTCTTACAACTTTTTAATATAATTTTCATAACTATCGTTAAATTTCCTGTCAAATTGGTATAAACCTAATTTGTTGATTTTAGAAAACGACTTAAGGGTATGGTTTGGCCCACCATGATCCTATACATACTCACATACTAGGATCTCAATACTTGTTTAGTCCATAGAATGCTTTCTTCAACTTACATACCATATCTCCTTCTATCAAAGGAAAATCTTTAGGCTACTCAATGTGGAGTTCTTCTAATTCACTATTCAAAAATGTTGACTTCACATCCATCTGATACACGTTGAATTTTGTATTAGTTGCAAAAGCCAATAACATTCTTACTACTTCAATTCTGGCAATGGGTGAAAATGTATCCTCATAATCTAAAGCTTCCTACTGTGAATATCCTTTGCATATTAGTATTGCTTTGTTTCTCACACCTTCACCTTGTTCATTCATCTTGTATCTTAAAACCCATTTAGTTCCAATAATGTTCTTGCCTTCAGGTCTTGGAACAAGTTCCCAAGTGTTATTCTTCTCAATCTTCTCTAATTCTTCCTAACTAATCATCACTTTTGCTCAAAATTATTTCATCTAGGTCATCATCATAAGTTACATAGAAACATTCCCTAGGCTTTCTAGACTTTAAATTCTTTTTGTACTTCATTTCTCTTTTAGGGTGATTATGAAGACTTCCAATTGGCATGGTGAGTAATGATTTTATTGTGATATCAAAAGCATTAATGAGGGTGATTATGACTTGACTTGCCTTTATCTTTACGGCACCAAGTTCTGATAAGACATTTGAGGTCGCTATGTCATTGTCAAGAAATTCGTGATCATTGCCATTAGCAACATAGTGCCTTGATAGAAAGTAATAATGTGGGAACATTTTAGAAGGTGGGTCCCAAACACATGCTCCATCAAAAATGAGTTATGAAGTTTTTGGGATATGGTGACATATAGTGGGATACATGTATGTATGGGGAAAAGTGAAGGAACCAGAGGTTGCTATGTCGCTATCGTGGAAATTATGCATCTCACCGTTAGAGACATAGCACCCAGCCATGAAATGAACAAATGGTGGGACCCAAGCAATGTGGCACGTGACTAGGATTAGAATATAGTTTTATATGCTAGTTGTATAGGATATCCTCACAACATCAATAAACTAGACCCACATCCCACTCATAAGTCAGATAAAGGATTTTGATTTTCAAATCGGTCTCAAATCTATGGATGTCGCTACATCACTATGGAAAGATGTGAACTTTTTACTCTATGTGACATAGCAACTAGGGGACCCACCACATCTTATGTAATTCATGCAGTTTCCACACCCTCGAATCAATTTCAAATCTACAATCCTTGCTATGATGAGTTGCTCAAAGGATATGTATAGCAAAATAATAACAAATGCCCCACCACATTACTCTTAAGTAATGCATCAAAGTGTTCTCCACACAATCGAAGTAGAATCAATAGTTGTCACTACTTTTCTATAGCAAGATGCTTTCTCTTTATGCATAGTGAGGTAGCGACTTGACAACATGTGTCCCCAGTCATCAATGGGTCCAAACTGAAATGCCAACAATAAAGGAACTATACACATGGAAAAATCTCATTGGGTTGACTACCAACATGTCAAGTGGAACATGAGTCAGCTCTACTTGCATCCCTAGATCATAGGATTTTTCGAAAATCAAGGATGTGAATTTTAATGAAGAAGGTGGTGCCACTCTGTGCATTTATGAGGAATGAAAGTTTTGTGTGTGAAAGAAAAATAGAGTATAATACAAAAGATTTCATCAGTTCCTTCTCACGTGAACAAAGATTGCAAGTGTTAAGATCAGAAGCCATTACTAAAAAGATTGTGTCAAGCTTTCCAAGGGCGTGAAGCAAATTTCCATTGCTCACAAAGACATTGTAGAATTATGGAGAGAAACAAGCAAAAAAGAAAGTAAGTACTTACACTATAATCTCTATAGTGTCTCAGTTTTTGCAAATTATAATAAAAAATACCTCCAAAGAAGGTATTTTCTGGTCAAGAGAAATATTTGGATAGGAATGTCCATGATGATTTGTTTGAGTTGCTCCCTAACTCCACTATTAAAACTATACAAGTTAAAAAGCTTACTTTATTAAACCCTAGGTTTAGAGTAGCGGATGGATTGTATGACAAGGGGAAGTAGGTCTGGGATGCCAGTACCTCTCAAACAGGTCTGGATTTCTTTAAGAAATGGTTTTTAGAGAGGAACCTTTTTATCCCACATGCCAATATTTGGAATTTTGATTTAGGAAAATTGGTGGTTCCTAGTGTTTTTATGGATTATGATCTTCTTGAAGTTGTGGCAAAGAACTATGACCAAGCCACTAAAGTAGTGAGAAGAACTGATGGTGAGGTCCTAATTATAGTTAGCCCAAATGAAATTAGGGAAGTTTTTGGTTTAGGGCCTCTCACTAATTATCATGTGCCCATTGATTTGAAAGGGTTAGAAAAGGAGTACATGTCCAAGAAGGATGCCATTAGGCAAGGTGCACTGAAGGCACATATACGTAAAAATGGAACTCTGCCAGCAATAACAATAGATTTTAGGGAACCTTTCAAAAGGCATACTTCAATACTAGGGATGTAGAGAGATATAGGACCTTGTGCAAAGTTTTTGGGAGAGATGGAGAGGAGTTTATGCCTATGGATTTTATGTATATGGTTACTCAAATTTCATCTTTTTGTGTGGACATAATTTTTTATTTTTCTTCTTACTTAGCTAAGGAAATTCACAATGGACTAATTGGGATTACTAAGGGCAAGGTGGAAAAAACTTTTGGCCTTTATTCTTTGTTGATGCACATGTTTTTGTTTAAGGAAGCCACATATTTTGGTAAAGAAATGGAGTTAAATAGAAAAGAGAATGGAGAAGTAGTGCCAGTCCAATTATGGAGTGTAGATATGACTTGGGATGCAAAGAAGGCTAGCTTTGTTAGGTTTGATAGGTATTTCACTTCCAAGCTGAGATGCCTCTTATTAAGTGACAATCCAAAAATCCCTAGGGCACTAATGGCTCTCATTATGCCTATCGACAATCCTAGTGATTTTAAAGTTTCACATAATTGGGGAGATGTCATTCCATACTCTATTTCTACTATATTTAGAATTTATGATTTTAAAGGAAGTCCTCATGTACTACCTTACCAAGTTCCCTTGAAGGTAGAAGTAGCTGAATTTTTATGGTAGTTGGGAGGAGTGGAGGAAACCTTTTTATTAAAGAGGGGAAAAGGGTCAATTTTTCCTACTTGTACAGCGGCCCATCATTTTGTAATCACAAAAGGGGGTTGGCTTTCTCTGAACAAGATTTTTGATCCTTAGAAGATGGCTATTTCTCACCCTCATTTTTGTGATTCTGAGGGATTTTATCATTTGGCTTTGAGACACAGAATTAAGCTTGGTAAAATTGAGCATGAATTCTATTTTCCTAAAGAAATAATAAGGAATGAATACTCCTTGCAAGAGCAATAGAGTAGAAAGGACAAGTGGAGAGTCTTCTCTAAAGTTTTGGATTTCATTCATAGTTTTGATGCAGATTATAGTCCTTTGGACAATGTTGTCACAAATGTAGATAAGATAACTAAACTTATGAATGCCTTTTCTAAAATAATGGAGGCAATGAATGAAAAGAAGCAATTCTTTATTAGATTTTACCCAAATAAGGCTAAGGAAGTAATGAGAAGATTGGGTTTTACTCACAATATAGGGGCAGGTCAATTAACTATCCAAAAAAGGCCAAGATATACTATTATTCAAAATAAAAGGACCACTAAGAACAAAGGCAAACAAATAATTGATTCCACCAGTGATGTCCTAGAAGAAAGGCCTCCTAAGCCCTCCCTTAAAAAGAAAAAAATAATAAGGGAAGAGGATCCTCATGTTGAGGAATATTGACCCTCACAGACCCCTATGAGAATTGAAGAGGAATAGCTCACTGAAGAGCAAATTGAACAATTGGGATCACAAGGGGGAGTTTTTGTTACACAATCAAAAATAGATGAAGGAAACCCCAAGAGCCTCCAATGCCAAGTTTTGAGTTGACAGTTGCAGATTATAGAGAAAAGGAATTAGACCCTATATTAGAACAAGAAGGTCAAAAAATTTTATTAGATGACAACTTTGTCAAATCTAGGGCTTTTTGGCAATTTGCATGGAGAACTAACATGAGAAAATTTGAAGAAAGATGCAACAAGTTGAGAACAGAGCATCCTGAGCTAGAGGAGGCAGCCCTACAAAATCAAAAAAAGGAATAGATGATTTAAGAGTTCCAAAACATAACCCCTGAAGAGGGGAGAAAAATGGTAAAGGCCTCAAATATTTTATTCTTACCCAATTGGGATATTGCAGATGCATTGATTTTTAATTCTATTTCAAATAAGTTGGATTCCCAAGATCCAAATAAGAAGGAATTTGTGAGAACTACATTCAGTCAAGACTAGGATGCTCTAGTTATATGGTCTTTAAGGAAGGGATCAAGAGCTACCCCATCACAGCCAGATGAGTCTGGATTGATGGGAAATATCATTGTAAGAAGAGTAGCTGATACTACCCATGTACAGGCTACACATTGGAATGTAGATTCATCTCATTTTTTTTTAGCCACTACTAAAAAGGAAGAAAGGGCAATATTTGAATTGCAAAATAAGTATGAAACAATTGTGGAAGCCTACAATAAGGAAGTTCAAAAGAGGATTAAACTTGAGAATAAATTAATGGGGAGGTCTACAAGACCTAGAATAACATATCCTTTCCCTCTAGTGGAGCCTTTTAAATCCACTCCTCTTATAGAAATGCCAGACACCCCATAGAGGCCTCAATATTATACAGTAGAAGATTTTGAGGAAGAAAAAAGTAAACTTTGGGCATTACATGTGGAGATGGAAGTGCGATATGAGGATAAACTTAGGAAGGCTCTAATGTACCTAGTAGATAAAACTGAATGGCCCCTATTTTATGACTAGTTGGCAAAAGTAATAAGTATATGGGAGGAATTGAAAACCCATGATGAAACCCTGAAGCCTATTTTTAATAAGTGGGGAAACAAAAAGAAAGAAATTACCTTTTTATATTATTCTATTATAAGGTCTTCCCATGACCATATTGAAAAGACATATGATATTGCTAATGATTTGTCAGATTTTGATAACAAAAGAGTTGCTTTGCAACTAAAGGTTGTTTCTTATTTAAGCAAATACAAGAATCAAAAATTTGATTTGTTTCATCATGCCTTGGATAGAAAGAATAAATTGAAGAATAAGGATGAATGGGCTAAGGAATTGGATGAGCGATTTTGTCTGAGGATGAATAAGGCTATAAATGAAAAGGGGCATCCTTGGTGGGCCACCACAATAAAGGAATTGGTGAAAGGCTAGTTATTTTTTATTCTTTGAAACAAGAATTTGTTAGTATTGATAATAAGGCTGAGTATATACTTAAGAAGCAAAATGATATTCTACAATTCAACTGGCTAGATGATGCACAATTTGACACATGGATGAAAAATTTTGCTTTTAGTGAGCAGTTTGAAAAAGTTGAAACTGATAGTGATGAGGTGCAAGATGATGAGATTCAAATCATTGATGCCACCACACAAGGCCAACAAGAAGAACGAAATAAAGGTGACCAATCAATTTCTATTTTAGGCCTAGAACTTTAGGATGTTGACACAACTAAGGAAAGGGGAAAAGTAAAGCAACTTTGATAGTGCAAGATGATGATAATGAAAACCCATGGGTTGAGATTAATCTACAATCATCAGAATAGATTTCATCATTGGTGGGCATAGCAAGTGTATATGCAAAAAAATCATAATAGCAACCAATCAAAAAATCACCAATATAAAAGGATGTAATAGAAAGGGACCCACAAAAAAGAATGTTTGATGTATAAATTTTTTTGTTATTCACAATTTTGTCTTTTTGTGATAGGTGTATGTAAATATCTCTTCCAATAGACACCTGTTGTAGACACCTAAAAACCTTTAGAAAATAAAGTATTTTTATTTTCTGAAAAAGTTCTAATGACATCATCATTTATTAATTAATTATTTATTTAATTAATTAATGCCATTAAATCCCTTTATCTTAATTAAAAATATTTAATTAAGGAATCCCTCCCAAAAATGTTTAAATCTTATTTAAACATTATTTCCTTATTTATTAATTATTTAATTAATAAATTGACCAAAAATCCTAGTTTTGTATGCCTAAAGCTTGTTACATCTCACATTATATAAGTGAGATTCCAGGGCTAGAGAATGGTCTGATTTCTAATGCATTTTAGTATTACCCTTAGGATGTTTTTGGTCCAATCTTTGAGAAACTTTATGATATGTCTTCTCTACATATTTTCTGATAACACATCAATATGGAATGATCTTTGTGTCTCTTTCTAAAGTCATTATAAGTTTCTGTAATTGCATACAATATTCAAAGAAATTAATACAAATTTTGAGCTATCCCAATATCATTTCTTTCTGAAGCTTGTCTCCTTTAGTGTTACTTGGTTATTTTGAGATTGTGTGAGTAAAGCTGGTATAAATGAATGCAATTCAGTTAGGTTGTATGTCAATTCATTATTGCTATTAATTCAATGAATTAAGTAAAAGCTTTAATGAAATTGATAAAATTGATGTGGTAATAGAAAGGATGTCTGTAAGGATGAATGCAAGTGAGAATTGCTAATAATATTTTTTGTAAGGCAACCAATCAGATCCATAAATTTACAGTAGACTCTAAATTCCAATGGAATAGGCATTGAACTAATTGATCCAATCCATAGATAGATATATCATAAATGAGTATCAAGTCTAAAATCATAATCAATTTTACTTTTCTTGAAGATTTTCACAGGTGATCAACACTTGTTTGCATGGGACGTTTTAGCCTTAGTTAGCCACTATTGCTAGGAATACTTGAAAATCTATAGAAGAATTCTGACCAAATATGATATATGGGATGTGTTTTATCCAAACTATCAAAACCATGCATGTGTCTGAGGATATGAGGTGAGAATTAGAATGAAACTAAAGTAATTTGCATTCAGTAACATCCAGCCTTGAATCATCCCCTGGGTATACCCAACCTGGTTTTGCAGAGCCTAAAGAGTAGAAAACCATCCTTGGTTTTGTTGAAGTTGGGTCGAAATGGTTTGCACATATAATTGTTAATAGGAATTGGCTAATCCTTAGGTTGTGCGAGTAATATCATTTTGGTATTTAGCATTTTTTTGTTCAGTAGTTTTAAAACTCCAACAAAATGGTGACTCTGTTGGGGAGTTGTCCAACACAAGTGTAAAAAGTACTGCAATTTCTTTGATCCTATTGTGAACGTGTGTGTTAGATCTTTTAGTATTTCTCATGGTTATAAGGGGGGTGTTTTAGTGACAAAATTTGAGAATTTAAAAAGAGAAAAAGAAAAACCCAAATACCACAAAGATACACTAAATTATCCAGCCTTTCCAAGTGTCTTACCTAACAAGCAAGAGTTGTAGTCTTATGATCTTAGTTATTGGTCCATCTGTGTCAGATATTTCCATTTTAACTTGTGTCATTTCTTTGAAGAAGGGGTAATTGTGTATTTTCCAAAGAAAAGGGTGGTGACTTAGTCAGGGTTTCTAAGCTAGTGCTTATTTGATAAAGAGTAAAATGGCTGACAAAAGAAAAAACACAAGAGCATACATGAGAGCCAATGCTAATGTACCAATGTATACTAATTTTCCTAAAGGTGGTACGAAGAACCTGAATAAGAAAAAGCCAGACCCAAACCCCACCCAGAAACCTAGAGGTAGTGTATCAGTTAGTTCTCAATATTAACTAGTGATAGGAAGAGATTCTTCTTCACTTAGCTCTGAATCAGAAACTACAAGACTCTTAGGAGGGATATTTAGTACCCCAGTACCAAATGAAAGAACATATCAAGATAAGGATATGTCACCAATAGGGAATATATCCCCTAGACCAAATCTGATATCTGAAATGCATCATAGGTTAGGACTCAGGAGTTCATTTGGAAATCCTTCTAATCCTAAACTAGTCCCATATATGGAACCTGATCTTATAGACCTGGATGATCCTATTGATTTAGAAGGTACTTCTATAGATCCTACAAAAGTACAAACAGAGATCTAGGATTTTTGAAGAAATGGGTTGCTGAGGAAGAGGCAAAGTGCATTCATTTAGAAAAGGAAAAGGAGCAAGCCACCTTTGATGATATAGTGGAAAGAGATAATCTACCTCGAAGGATGGCTTCCTTAAAGGAACAAAATAAAAAGTTAGAAGAAAGAATGAAAACCCTCCATGCTGATGTCTTTGGCGATGTAGGCAGTTTGAGATACAAGGTTCATGAACAAGAAAAACTCCTAACTCAAAAGCAAGAACCTATCCTCACTCAAGTCCAAGCTTACAGGCCTGTCCAAGTAGATCCTGTAGAACCTACTATGAAAGCTATAGATAAGGGAAAAGACAAAGCCACAAGGATCCAAATAAATGAACCTCAAGCTCTACCAAGAAAATCCATAAAGCCTTTCATGTCAAAATTAGATCTAGATCTAGAGACATCAAGAAAGGAGAAGGAAGATCTTGCAAAAGAACTTGAAAAGGTGGAGAATGAAGCTTAAGTTGTAGAAACTAGGAGAAAAAATCAGTTCATTAAGTCTAATTCTACATTAGCTTCATGGCCAAATTTTTCCACTGTAGCTTCAGTTTCTGTACCTGCTTGTGGACCAGTAGTTTCAATTCAATAAATATCTCAATCTACCTCTACCTTGTCATCCACCATTAATAATCAAGCCCCTGTTGTTCAACCTCAATAATCCCAAAGTGTTCCCCTTAACCAAGTAAATGTAACGAGCACTTCAAATGTTCCTGGTTTTTAGATGAAACTTATATACATGGAAAAGTATAGACAAATATCATTTGTAGGTATTCCTAGTGCTCCACATCCCATATCTTTTGATCTAAGAGATAAAATGGTTAAGTTTTCTAAAAATAATGTTGTTACTGTTGAAGAACATTTGAGAATTTTGATAGATATGTTGAATGACTATGAAGTTGTTTGTTTATTCACTAACTGAGGATGTAAGGGATTGGTTCAGAAGGTTACCTGATGATAACATTAGTTCATGGAGTGATTTAGAGAAGTTATTCAAAGAACAATATGGTGACAACACTAATGTTGGATTCATGTTAAATGAGTTCAATAATATCAAGAAGAATCCTAATTAGTCCGCTTTTGATTTCAATGTATGATTCAAGAAAGGTATGTAAAAAAAAATTTAGGTTATGAGGTTGAATGAGGATGTTTGTCTTGCAACATATTTTAATGCTTTTGATAGCAAAATGGCTTACCAGTTCAGGGATAAAGATCCTAAAACTTTGAGGGATGCTTATAAGGTTGCAGTTAATATTGAGAATAATAGAAAGGCATTTGGCAAGCTTGGTAGGAGAGATGATCCAAAGTTGTTCAATCCCAAGAATAACAACAAAAGGGAATTTGACAAAACTCCTACAAGAAAGAAGCTAGAAGAACACACAATAGGTCAGGTGTTGGAATTGCTAAAATAGATGAATCCTACTGGTTTCAATATCCAGAAGCCAAATGTTGCTAAGAAAACCCCTGTGAATAATAGAAATTTCAATAGATAACCTAGAATGCAGAATTACCCTTATACCACCCAATGGAAGGATGGCAAGCCAATCCCTAACCATACCCAAAATGTAAAAGATAAGGGTACATCAGACCCTTTGCAAAGAAGTTTAGTAAACATGAATGATAATGTGCCATGATGTATTATTTGTCAATCATGTCACTCTATAGAATATTGTGCAGTTGCTCAGTCATTTGCTTCTGATCATAGTTTACAAACTAAGGAGGAGGAAGAAGAAAAGAGCCATGATGATGTAAGCTATAATATGCTAAGCATGTGTAGTGATTGTGTTGATTCTGATTTAGAAGAAATAGAAAGTGATTTAGAGAATAATAAAATTGCTTATCAGTTACATCATCAACAAATCTTCTTAAACAATGAAGGCTATGATGAAGATCAGGTATGTGTTACATCTTCTGAAATTGGTCATGTGAATTTGAGAATGCCTTCTAAGGAAGAAATCAATAGGATCACTGCAGAGATGATCTCCCAAGTACATAGAAATTACAACTTGAGAAATAGAATAGTTTACAATGATGTGGGAAAGCCTTCTGGTATATTCATAAAGGATATTACACATAAGATGAAACACGAAGACAAGAATGCTAATGTAGAGACAGTCAAGGTTAAATACATTGAAACTAAGAAGTGGGAACCCAAGAAGAAAGTGCAATTCCAAGAAAATGAGATAACAAAAGAAACTATACAAGAGAAAGGGTCAGGATCTGATAATGCCAAGAAAATAGTAGTCCCTGCTACTCAGAAGATTCCTACTCTAGGTATGATTGTGAAACCCATTGTGTCTGATCCTATTGACATGATATCCATGTTGTCACAAATTACTATTAAGGTACCCTTGTCTAAATTATTTAGAATTGAACAGCATAAGAGCAAAGCCTTATCATGGTTGGGAGGGATAGAAAATAATACCAACAATGTAGAACAAAATGCTATTCAGTAGACCCCCTTAGTAATAGAAGATAGTGGTATCATGTCCCAAATTCTCCAAAAGTTCTTGGATGATTCATCAGTAGCCTACATAGAAGATATTGACCCATTTTTTCTCAGCCTAATTATTAAAGGAAAGACCCTAAAAAATTGCATGATAGATTTAGGAGCTTCTAACACCATCATGCCTTTCAAAGTAATGGAAGCCTTAGGGTTGAAAGTAGACACCAAACAAGGTAGATGCAGAGGTATGGATGCTAGAAAATTCCTAGTCATAGGTACCATAAATTCTTTACCATTTAAGCTAGCAGCATATCCTGAGGTAGAATTGATCATGTCAGTCCTTGTAGTTGATATCCCTCCACACTATGGAATGTTTCTTTCTATAAAATGGAGTGTTGCTATGGGAGGTAGCCTACAATGTGACTTAAATTATGCAAATTTTCACATAGGTGATAAGGTTGTTAAAGTAGACAAAGAGCCAAGGGTTAGTCATATCCTGGGTGAAGAAATTGACAAAGATGCTACTTACTTTTTAGATACTAGTGTGAATGCATTCAGAGCTGAATTGATTATCCAAGAAGTTGAGAAATTTCTTGTTGTTATTGAACATGAAGTTGAGTGTTATATGGACTCACCAATATTATGGAAAATGTTCTTTGATGGGGCTAGTTCTAAAGAAGGTGAAGGGATAGGGGTAGTTTTTTCTTCTCTAGAGAAAAGCACTTTTAGATATTCCTTTACCTTGAATTTTTCATGTACCAACAATATAGCTGAGTATGAATCCTTGTTGTTAGGGTTGAAAGTTGCAACCCACCATCGGATCAAGAAATTTCATGTTATAGGTGATTCCAAATTGATTATCTCACAAATAAGGAGAACATATGCTTCTAAGAATAGAAGGTTGAAGCAGTATAGAAATGTTGTTTGGGATCAAATTGAATTTTTTAATGCATTTGGCATATCATGGAGAGATAGAACCCAAAATAAGATGGCTGACAAATTAGCAAATGTAGCAATTAAACCCTAGGAGATATCATTTGTAAGAATATCAAAAATTGAAGTTCAAAATAGGCCATCAATACCTAACAATATTGAACATTGGAAAGTCTTTGAAGATGACAAAAACATTGTGAATTTCTTGCTAAATGATGATAAATACCATGGACAAGAGTTGAACTGTAGTGATTTGGTTCAAACTATAGATGGGAAGGAAACAATTTTTGGTCAAGAGGTTATACAATTAAAAACTAATAAAGTACCTAAAGGTTTGGTTATGTTGGAGAACATGTTTGATAACCAAGATAGGGTAAGGCCTAGTGCTAAAGATTGTAAACCTCAAGAGATAGAAGAGATAAATTTGGGTACTACTAAGGCCCCTAAGAAAGTTTATATTGGCTAGAATTTGTCAGCTAAAATTAGAAATCCTTTGATTGACTTATTGAGAAAATATAGACATGTCTTTGCTTGGTCATATGATGACCTAAAAGCATATAGAGAAGATCTCTTTCAGCACATCATACCTTTGAAGGAAAATGTAAATCCTTTTAGGTAGAAATAAAGACCAGTTAACCCAACTCTAGCCGCTAAAATGCAAGAGGAATTAATGAAGCTAAGGGATGGGGGAATAATTAAGCCTATCAGACATTCCACTTGGGTCTCTAGTTTAGTACCTATCAGGAAAAAGAATGGAGATATCAGACTGTGTGTAAATTTTAGAAAATTGAACATTGCTTCCTTAAAAGATAATTATACATTACCAAACATGGAAGCTATGTTACAATAGGTAACAAGATCTGAGCTTATGTCTATGATGGATGGGTTCTTAGGATATAAGAAGGTTCTAGTAAAAGAAGAAGAGTAGTTTAAGATAGCATTTACAACTCCCTTGAGAACTTATGTGTATGTTAGAATGCCTTGTGGACTTATTAATGTTGGTGCCACTTTTCAAAGAGCCATGGATGTGGCTTTTCATGAGTACATAAATAATTTTATGGTTGTTTACCAAGATGATCTCATAGCTTATTCTAAAATGGTTGAAGACCATTGTAGGCACCTGGAGAAGATATTCATCAAGGCCCTGGAATATGGAGTATCATTAAACCCTAAGAAATGTACATTTGGGGTAATTGAAGGAAAATATTTGGGACATATAGTATCAAAGGATGGAGTAAAGATAGATCCTAAAAGAGTAGTAGCCATTGATAAAGTCCCTAAGCCAAAGAATGTGAAAGGAATCCAATCTTTCTTTGGGCAAGTTAACTTCCCAAGGAGATTTGTTAAAAACTTTGTTTAGATTAGTAGAACTATTTCTAAAATGCTCAAGAAAGGAGCTACTATTAACTGGGATGGTGAACCTTCATAGGCATTTCAAGATATTAAAATTATTATAAAGAATGCCCCAATCTTGAGGACCCCTGACTACACTAATCCAATGCACATATTTTCTTTTGCATCCTTCCATATTGTAGCTACAGTTTTGTTGCAAAAGAATGAGGAAGGATATGAACAACCCATTGCTTTCTTTAGTAAGTCACATCACCCTGTTGAGTTAAAATATGAGATAAATGAGAAACAAGCTTATGTCTTAGTAAAAGTTGTTAAGGCTTTTAGATGCTATTTGATAGGTGTTATTGTCATTGTATTTGTGCCCAGTGCTGCTATAAAGGATATTTTTTCTCAACAAGAAGTGTCACGAAGAAGGTGTAGATGGATCAATAGGATCCAATAGTTTAATATTGAGATAAAGATAACAAAACTAGTAAGAGGTCAAGGTTTAGAAAAACTCATGGCTCAATCTAATTTGGATGCTAATTAGGTAAATATCGTAACAAATGACCTCAGATCTGATTTATGTGAAATGGATCACTATGAGTGGTATGCTAATGTTACCCACTATCTACAACATATGGAAGCTCCACCTCATTTGACTGAAAATGAGAAGAGGAGCACTAAATTACAAGCCATCGAGTACATAATTATCCAAGGTAGCTTGTGGTGGAGAAATTTTGAGGGAATATTACTTAAATGTGTTGATCAAGAAAAGGCTAAAGAAGTCCTAAGTGAAATGCATGCTAGAGTGTGTGGGGGACATTATATGGCCAAAACCACTACACACAAGGTGATGAGAGTTGGATTCTGGTGGCCATCCCTTTTCAAAGATGCTCAAAACATGGTTAGGAAATGTGATGCATGTCAAAGGTTTGCTAGAAAACTAAAATTCTCAGGTAATACTCCCTTGAAGCCAATTGAGGTTCAAGCACCTTTTCAACAATGGGGTATGGATTTCATAGGCAATATCTCTCCTAAATCTAGCATTGGCTATTCCTAGATTTTAGTTGCTACCGATTACTTCACAAAGTGGGTAGAAGCCATCCCTACAAGAAATGCAACTATTAAAGTTGTCAACAATTTTTTACTAAATAATATTATTTCCAGGTTTGGTTGCCCCCAAAGAATTGTAAGAGATAATGCAATGTGCTTTAGTCTGAGGAATTCATAAAATTCTATAACAAGTATAGAATTACAAGATCAACATCCTCCCCATATCATCCACAAGGAAATGGACAAGATGAATCCACAAATAAGAACCTGTTAAAAGTCATTAAGAGGACCTTGGATGATAACAAGAAGGCATGGGATTCCAAGTTGCAACTAGCAATATGGGCTGACAGAGTGACTATGAAGAAGGCCATTGGAGTAGCCCCATTTGATCTAGTTTATAGAATTCAGGCAAGGATGCCTTAGAATAACTTGATAGGACTCTAAAATTACATCCAGTTGTATGATGAAGATATTATAGAATATATGCAAGAGAGGCTGGACAAGCTTGTAGGATTAGTAGAAACAAGAAGAGAAGCATCTTTTCAGAATCAAAAGTTGCAACTACAAGTCAAGACATTATATGATAAAAGGTAAGTGAGTATAAAGTTTGGAGATGGAGATTTAGTCCTAATGTGGAATGCCAGAATTGAGGAAAAAGAAAAACATGGTAAATTTGATCATATTTAGTTAGGTCCCTATTTGATTGAAAACACTTGGGGAGAAGACTCTTATGTTCTCAAAGATTTGTCAGGAAACATTCTTGAACTGCCAGTTCATGGATAGTTCTTTAAGAGGTATTTTTCTTGAAAAAATACTTGTTTCTTCCATGAATAGTAGTTTAGGGTTTTCTTGTACATTTGTAAATCCTTTTGTCTTTGTTTAGTTTCCTGTATAAAACTTTCCTATGTTTTGTGGTTCTCCTAGAGTGGTCAACTTGTAGGGAATCTTTGTGGTCTACTTCTCCCAAAAATTCTAAGCCCTCATTTGAATCTATATAATTTTTTCACAAAATAAAATTTCCCCAATCTAGGTACAAAAAATTAGAATTGAATCAATTAATGGTGAATAGGGTTTTTGGTGTTGGGTCCTCTAGATTTGTTAGCCTTTGAAAACATTTTTTAAACCCTAAGCCCCATTCCTTTTTAAATTTTTAGGCAGGAAACCTTTTTAAAAATTTACAAATATTCTATATCCATTTCACACCTTTTTCACACCCTTGAGTGGCCTTTTTCTTTTATGTTTCTCATCGTTTGATCCTTGTAAGATTTACAACAAGCACTATCTCACTATGAAAAGATGCAAATGTTTTACCCTACGTGACATAGAAACTGCCACAAAATTGAAGGACATTGTTATAAAAATGGAGGTGCAGTGATTAGAGATTCTATTGTGTTAGAAGTTTCAGTCACGTGCACTTTTTTAGTGCTATTAGAGCCAAAAAGGGAACCAGGTATCACTAACGGCAAAAGAAGTCACCGAAATATAGTTTCTCTTATGGCTTGCTATGTCACTGTTGAAAAAAATAAGCACCCTACTAGTAGCGACATAGTGCACAACCAGGAAATGCATGTCATGATGGCTTCCAAACTTCTCGGTAATCATAAAGACTTCCAAGTGGCATGGTGAGTAATGATTTTATTGTTATGTCAGAAACATTAATGAGGGTGATTATGACTTGACTTGCATTTATCTTTCCGACATAGAGTTTTGATAAGACACTTGAGTTCGCTATTTCATTGTCAAGAAATTTGTGATTTTTGTTGTTAGCAACATAGTGCCTTGATAGAAAGTAATTATGCGGGAACATTTTCAAAAGGTGGGTCCTAGACACATGCTCCATTAGATATCAGTTATGAAGCTTTTAGGACATGGTGGCATCTAGTGGGATACATGTATGCACTAGGAAAAGTGAAGGCATCAGAGGTCACTATGTCGCTGTCATGAAAATTATGCATCTAGCCATTAGCAACATAGTGCCCAACCATGAAATGAACACATGGTGGGACCCAAGCAACATGGCAATGTGACTAGGATTAGAATATGGTTTTATATGTGAGCTATATAGGATATCCTCATGACATCAATAACCTGGACCCACACCCCACTCATAAGTCAAATAAAGGATTATGATCGTTAGATCAATCTCAAATCTATGGATGTCGCTACATCATTATGGAAAGATGTGAACTTTTTACTCTATGTGACCTAGCGACTAGCGGACCCACCACATTTTATGTAATTCATGCAGTTTCCACACCCTCGGATCAATTTCAAATCTACAATCCTTGCTATGATGAGTTTCTCAAAGGATATGTATAGCAACATAGTGACAAAGGGCCCACCTCATTACTCTTAAGTAATGCATCAAAGTGTCCTCCACATGATCAAAGTAGAATCAACAGTTGTCACTACTTCACTATAGCAAGATGCTCACTCTTTATGTATAGCGAGGTAGCGACTCGATCACATGTATCCCCAGTCATCAATGGGTCCAAACTAAAATGATAATAATGAAGGAACTATACACATGGAAAAATATCATTGGGTTGACTACCAACATGTCAAGTGGAACATGAGTCAGCTCTACTTGCATCCCTGGATCATAGGATTTTTTTAAAATAAATGGTGTGAATTTGAATGAAGAAGGTGGTGCCACTCTGTGCATTTATGAGGAATGAAAGCTTCACATGTGAAAGCAAAACAAAGTATAATAAAGAAGATTTCATTAGTTCCTTCTCACGTGAACAAAGATTCCAAGTTTTTAGAGTAGAAGCCATTACTAAAAAGACAGTGTCAAGCTTTACAAGGGCGTGCAGAAAATTTCCATCGTTCACGAAGACATTGTAGAATTATAGAGAGAAACGAACAAAGAATAAAGTAAGTACTTACACTATAATCTCTATAGTGTCTCATTTTTTGCAAATTATAATAAGATGTGCCTCCAAAGAAGGTATTTTCTGGTCAAGAGAATTATTTGGATAGGAATGTCCATGATGATTTTCTTGAGCTACTTCCTAACTCCACTATTGAAATTGTACAAGTTAAAAAGCTTTCTTCATTAAAACCTAGGTTGAGAATAGCAGATGGATTGTATGACAAGGCGAATTGGGTCCAAGATGCCAGTACCTCTCGAACAGGTCGAGATTTCTTTAAGAAATGGTTTTAAGAGAGGAACCTTTTTGCCCCACATGCCAATATTTGGAATTTTGATTTAGGAAAATTGGTGGTTCCTAGTGTTTTTTATGGATTATGAGCCCTCCCTAAAAAGGAAAAAAATTATAAGGGATGAGGATCCTCATGTTGAGTAATACTCACCCTCATAGACCCTATGAGAATTGAACTGGAACAACTCACTGAAGAGAAAATTGAACAATTAGGATCACAAGGGGGAGTCTTTGTTACACAATCAGAAATAGATGAAGGAAACCCCCAGGAGCCTCTAGTGAAAAGTTTTGAGTTAATAGTTGCAGATTATAGAGGAAAGGAATTAGACCCTATACTAGAACAAGAAAGTCAACAATTTTTATCAAATGACAACTTTGTCAAATCTACAGCTTTTTGCTAATTTGCATGGAGAACTAACATGAGAAAATTTGAAGAAAGATGCAACAAGTTGAGAACAGAGCATCCTAACCTAGATGAGGTATCCTTACAAAATCAAATAAAGGAATAGATGATTCAAGAGTTCCAAAACATAACCCCTGAAGAGGGGAGGCAAATGGTAAAGGCCTCAAGTATTTTATTGTTACCCAATTGGGATATTGTAGATACATTGATTTCTAATTGTATTTCAAATGATTTGGATTTCCAAGATCCAAATAAGAAGGAATTCACAGGAACTACATTTAGTGAAGACCAAGCTACTCTAGTTATATGGTCTTTAAGGAAGGGATCAAGAGCTACTCCCATCATAGCCAGATGAGTCTGGATTGATGGGAAATATCATTGTAAGAAGAGTAGCTGATACTTCCCATGTACAAGTTGTACACTTGAATGTAGATTCTTCTCAATTTGTTTTGGCCACTATTAAAAAGGAAGTAAGGGCCATGTTTGAATTGCAAAGTAAGTATGAAACAATTCTGGAAGCCTCCAATAAGGAAATTGAAAAGAGGATTGAATTTGAGAATAAATTAATGGGGAGGTCTACAAGACCTAGAATAAAATATCCTTGCCCTCCAGTGCCTTTTAAATCCACTTCTCTTATAGAAATGCCAGACACCCCACAGAGGCCTCAATATTATATAGCAGAAGATTTTGAGGAAGGAAAAAGTAAACTTTGGGCATTACATGTGGAGATGGAAGTGTAATATGAGGATAAACTTAGGAAGGCTCTAATGTACCTGGTAGATAAAATTGAATGGCCCCTATTTTATGACCAGTTGGTAAAAGTAATAAGTATATGGGAGGAATTGAAAACCCATGATGAAACCCTAAAGCCTATTTTTAATAAGTGGGGAAAGAGAAAGAAAGAAATTACCATTTTATGTTGTTCTGTTATAAGGTTTTTCCATGACCATATTAAAAATACATATGATATTGCTAATGATTTGTTAGATTTTGATAATAGAAGAGTTGCTTTGCAACTAAAGGTTGTTTCTTATTTGAGCAAATACAAGAATCAAAAATTTGATTTGTTTCGTCATGCCTTGGATAGAAAGAATAAATTGAAGAATAAGGATGAATGGGCTAAGGAATTGGATGACCTGTTCTATCTAAGGATGAATAAGGTTGTAAATGAAAAGGGGCATTCTTGGTGGACCACCATGATAGAGGAATTGGTGAAAGTCCAATTTTTTTTTTATTCTTTGGAACAAGAATTTATTAGTATTGATAATGAGGTTAAGTATATACTTAAGAAGAAAAATGATATTCTGCAATTCAACTAGCCAGATGATGCACAATTTGACACATGGATATAAGATATTGCTTCTGGTGAGCAATTTTAAGAAGTTGACACTCGTAGCGATGAGGTGCAAGATGATGAGATTCAAATCATTGATGCCACCACACAAGGCCAAGAGGAAGAAGAAAATAAAGGTGACCAATCAGTTTTCATTTCAAGCCCAGAACTTCAAGATTTTGACACAACTCAGGAAAGGGAAAAAGTTAATGTAACTTTGATAGTATAGGATGAAGATAGTGAAAACCCATGAGTTGAGATTAATCTACAATCATCAAAACATATTTCATCATTGGAAGGCATAGCAAGTGTATACATAGAAGAATTAGAATGACAACCAATCAGAAAATCAGCAGTATAAAAGGATGTAACAAAAAGGGACCCATAAAAAAGAATTTTTGATGTATAAATCTTTCTATTACTCACAATTTTGTCTTTTTGTGATAGGTGTATGCAAATATCTCTTGTAATAGACACCTGTCAGTTTTGTATGCCTAAAGCTTGTTGCATCTCACATTATATAAGTGATATTCTAGGGCTAGATAATGGTCTAATTTCTAATGCATTTTAGTATTACACTTAGGATGTTTTCGGTCTAGTCTTTGAGCAATTTTATGATATGTCTTCTCTGCATATTTTCTAAGAATACATCAATATGGAATTATCTATGTGTCTCTTTCTAAAGTCATTATAAATTTCTGCAATTCTGTACAATATTCAAAGAAATTAATACAAATTTTGAGCTATCCCCATATCAATTCTTTCTGATTTTTTTCTCCTTTATTGTTACCTGGTTATTTTGAGATTGTGTGAGTAAAGTTGGTACAATTGAATGCAATTCATTTAGGTTGTATGCCAGTTCATTATTTCTATTAATTCAATGAATTAAGTAAAATCTTTGATGAGTTTGATGAAATTGTTGTGGTAATAGAAAGGATGAATGCAAGTGAGAACTGTTAATAATATTTGTTGTAAGGCAAAAAATCAGATCCATAAATTTGCAATAGACTCTGAATCCCAATGGAATAGGCACTGATCTAATTGATCTAGTCCATATATAGATATATCATAAATGATTATCAAGTCTAAAATCATAATCAATATTAATTTTCTTGAAGATTTTCAAAGGTGATAACCACTTGTTTGCATGGGATGTTTTAGCCTTAGCCACTATTGCTAGGAGTGCTTGCTAAATCTATAGAAAAATTGTGACCAAATCTATTATATGGGATGTGTTTTATACAAACTATCAAAATCTTGCATGTGTTTGAGGATATGAGATGAGAATCATAATGAAACTAAAATAATTTTCATTCAGTAACATCCAACCTTGAATCATCCCCTAGGTAGACCCACCCTAGTTTTGCAGAGCTTAAAGAGTAGAAAACCATCCTTGGTTTTGTTGAAGTTGGGTCGAAATGGTGTGCACATATAATTGTTAATAGAAATTGGCTAATCCTTAGGTTGTGTGAGTAATATCATTTTGGTATTGAGTATTTTGTTGTTTAGTAGTTTTAAAACTCCAACATACTCTACAAAAAATCTCCAGACTATTTCAAACTTAATTATGTTGCTTCAATCTTCCAAGAAGAGTCTCTCTAAAGAAATTATCAGTATAATGTATCACTTTCTCAATCATCTCCATTGTCTTCGTGAATGATGGTGTCAAATTTTTCAAGATATTCAATATGATGTTATCTTCTTCTTTACTTCCTCCACAAGCCTTGGTTCTTGTAACAATTTTAGATATTCTGCCAATATAACTTCTTACAAACTTCTCTTCCATCATTTTAGATTTTTGAAATAGAAATATAAAATTTGTAGTCTAATAATTTTAGCATGTTTATCATCTTCAAAGGTGGACTCCAAAGCTTTCTTAATTTCATAGGATAACCTCAAATATTTTACTTGATTGTACTCATTTTCAAGATGAGATGACAAAACTACTTCTCTAGCAAGCATGTTACACATGAACAAATCTCTTCCATCTTCACTACATTGTTAAGGCTTATTTTATTCAACTATGGTCTTCTCATTCTTAGTGATTAGCCAATATCCTAGACCCATGCATAGAAGATGTGTCTTCATCTTCTCTTTCTAGTTGTCATAGTTAACTCCATCAAACTTAAGAATTTCTTTTCAGAAATAACCCTCCATTGAGCTCCTTAAGTTGTTAATCTTTTCCTTCAAGGACCTGATGCTCTAATACCAATTGCTAGAAAGTAAAGTACACAAAGATAACCGAGAGAGAGGAGATGGGTGAATTAGTTATCTAATCAAAACAACTTTTATTAATCTTATTTATTCTAAAAAATGTGATAAATGTAAATAACAACAATAAGAAGATATCCATATAAAATAACACCATATATGTTAACTAGGAAAAACCTTGATTAGAGGGAAAACCCTAGTAGGAATGATACCCACAAAATGATGTACTAATATATATGTTCCTTATAAGAGGATGGACCCAATTAGGAGACAATGAAAAAAATTTAGTACATATTAGTCTCTATTAGGAGACTTTGAATCCTTGTGAGGAGATTCCAACCCTATTGGGAGTTGTGTCAACCTTGTTAGGAGTACTAGAAGGTAGAAGGACCCACTATCCAAATAGCTTTAGGGGTAAGATCATGAAACTCACTGTCCAACTAATATCCATACTATCCTTTGTAGAATAATACCAATACAACTAATCTTAGCAACTGATACTCTTTCTTTTTCATCTTACCATTCCTCTTCTACACCAAATACTTCTCAAATCGCAATATCAAATGTACTTACTTGCATCACATAAAAATCCCTTAGATCACTTACTCACATTATATTTCACGTATCATTTCACACAAAATACATACATTACAATCAAGGAAACAAACCTTCCTTTATACCAAGTCCTAGATTTCATTATTGAGTTGGCCTTGAGCCTCTCCCAAATTATAGTTACAATATAGAACCTCATTAATACACGTTACATCACATTTTCATAAATATCAAAACTATCAATTCACTAAATTTCACTTTATTAACCAATATAACTTCTTACTTCGCACGATCAACCTTGTCATTTTTAGCTTGTCTTCCACCCTTGTCTGATTATGCTTATCCAAAATCTATCTCTATTAGGAGATATAATCCAAACATCGCAAACTGCTTCTTAAGAACTTTGTCAAAACATAGTCTTTAATAAATCATCAATAACCATCACTAGTCTTTAACTTTCCACATGTTCTCTTAATCAAATCATTAAGATACTCTATAGAACATGTCCTCAACCCTACAAAACTTCAATTTCCACCATCTAACTATGTGGCTTCAATCCCTGTCTGCTACTTTTCTAGTCTTCTAAAGATCACTAGTATGTTGACATGAATGACAAACATAGTCATGAATGTGACATGTAACCACTATAACAATATCTTAAGTGCTTCAACAATTCTAGGATACTCCCCCATAGGAATATCATCAACATTAATGCTAATAGAAGATGATCTGAAGAAAGTATGATGATGACAAAGTTGATAAGTATTGGTATTTACTAGGTACTTAAATAAATTAGACTATGATAGTATAGTGTTGGTTTTATTGTTTTTTAATCATGGTATGTTGTGATTAAGTTCATAATTGGTAAGTCAGTGATAGAAAGACTACAATATTAACTAGGTGATTACAGTTGTCACCAAGCATCTGGGAAGGAAAAGTTAAAGTTCGGTGTTAACCAAGTAGTTCTAGTGTTAATCAAGTGATGTGTTTCCCAAGTGAAATTTCCATATTCACCAAGTGAAAAATAAAATAAAAGATTAATCTTAGGCTGATAATTGATGAAAATTGAGAATGTTTGAGTAGCATAAAGGATAAGGGTGAAGTTTTTTATGAGATCAACAGATGCAATAATTCAAAGATGATCGTATGGAGAAGATTTTCTATTTTGAGAATGAGCACAAAATTTGAGGTGAACTTGTTAGCATGAATGTTGATGATACTACATTGGGGGTTTATTCTAAGAATTGGAGAATATTGATATGTTACATTCATGATTGTGTTTGTCATTGATGTCAACATAGAAGGGTTTTTGTAGACACTAGAAGAATAGTAGTCAGAGATCTTATGTTGTGCAGTAACTAATAAGGCTTAACTGATATGCAATTGAGGACATGTTCCTAAGAGTGTCTTGATGATGTGGTTAAGAGGATGAAGTCAGAATCAAAGATGTATAGTAGTTGTGTATGATTTACTATGAGCAGCACAGAAACAGAGCATATGTTTGGAAGTTTTTGATATTTGCATTGTATCTTTTAGCCAAGATATAATGAGGTGATGTGTGGTTAGCCAGTGACAAAGGATAGTCAAATGATTATGTTTGTGAGTTCGCAAGACCTGGAGTCAGATGTGTAAAGTTTTGTATAGACTATGAGCTGATTGTGCTATTGTAATTGTAATTAATTATATATCTTATTGTAATTAGTTGGGAAAGCCTTAAGGTTGTGGTGGTCATTTTTTCACTTCATGCCTATCTGAATATATCTCAAAGTGAATATTTTAGGTTCCTTTTGTGAAAATTAGGGTTTTGTGTTCTTAATTTTGTTAACCTTAGGAAAACCCTAAATTTTATTTCACTAAAATGTTGCCCTAGAAAATATTTTGGGTTAGTTTCTTTTTCAAAGTATTTTGAGCAGGAGAAATCATTTTTGAAATTTCCTTGCTTTTTTATATTTTTGAGAACCTTTTAAAAGGGTGGTCACATTGTTCCCTAAAGCTCCTGAAATAATTTTTGACCATCAGATCTCTTCAAAATCAATGGTGGTTGCTATGTCGGTGTAAGAAATTGTGTGCCTTCTATTGCTAGTGACATGGCAACCAAGAAACTATTACATGTGGGACCTAGTCAATAAATAAACAATGTTTTGAGGTAGGTGATCTACATTATTAGATCTCCCTTAAATTGATGGTGGTCACCTTGTTGGTACGAAAAGTTGCATTGACTTTATCGCTAGCAACATAGTGACCGCTTGCAAAAGGAAAATATGGTGAGACCAAACCTAAAGATGATGTTGTAAATTTACCTATCATTAATAGCCTTGTCAACATGTCAGCTTGTTAGGAATTTTAGATGCCACTTAGGATGCACACTAACATAAGGGCATTATTGATCCGCGCTGTCAAATCTCTTCAAGATCGACAATGGTTGCCTTGTTGCTATGGGAACTTGCTCAAACTTTGCTACTAGCAACATGGCAACCAAAGGGAAATATTGTGGACCCACCATTTTTATAATTGAATAATCATAAAGTTTTAACCATCTGATCAAAGCATCATCAATGATGGTCACTTACTCACTATGGGAAGTTGCTCAATGTTTACCATTGGTGACATAGCAAGAGCATGACACATGTCCAAAGGCACAAGTGGGTCTAGTGTAATTAGCTAATAGTTAAAGGAAAGGCTTATGTGGAAGGTTTTAATTGGGTTGACTGCCAACTTGGAGGGTTGAAGCTAAGTCATTAAAGATTTTATTCCTCAATCATTAAATTTTTCCAAATCGACAGCTTGTTTTCAAAATTGGAAGGTGGTGCCACTTTTTTTTTCCCCTATGATCCATTTATGAGAATTAAGGCTCCCTATTTGAAGTAAAACCAGAGATATAGTGTAGGATTTTAGAAATCTTCTTTAAGAAAATGAGTTTCTAATTTTCTAAGAGCCAAGAACCTATTGAAGAACTTTTCTTTCCTAGTTGAATTGTGAAAGAGTTTTCTGTATCCACTATCTATTGTAGAATTCAAAGAAGAGATAGCAAAGAGCAAGTATCTTAGCTTGTATCTCACTTAAAGAATTTTGGTTTTTTTTGCATTATTATCATCAAATATGCCTCTAAAGAAGGTTTTTTTGAGAAAAGTAGAATATGGTAGTAGGAATATACATGATGATTTCTTGGAACAATTAACTAAATCCACAAATGAGGAGCCCAAGTAAAAATTTTAATTCCTTTGAACCCTAGACTCAAGGTTACAGATGGATTATATGATAAAGGGAATTGGGTTAGGGATGCCATTACTTCTAAAATAGGTCTCTAGCTATTTAAGAAATGGTTCTCAGAAAGGAAGTTGTTTTCCTCCCATGGAAATATTTGGAATTTTGATTTGGTTAAATTAGTAGTCCTTAGGGTTTTCATTGAGTTAGACCTTCTCACAGCCATAGCCCAAAATTATGACACACTAGCCAAGATAGTGAGAAAAGTAGATGGGGAATGCTTGATAAGAATTAATGCTAAAGAAATTTGAGAGGTTTTTGGGTTGGATCCACTCACATATTACCATGAGATCATTGACTTTCAAGGTTTGGAAAAGGAGTATTTATCTAAAAGAGATCAAGTCAAGCAAGGTGCATTGAGAGTGTAAGAATTTTCCTTAGGGAAAAATCACCTAAGACCAAGAAGCTCAATAACTAGCACAAAAAAGACCATCAAAGTATGATCAGAATAGCAATATGATATTGAATTGATGTACAAGTATATTAGAAGTACCTATATATAAAGGCCTCTAGAATGCTTCTAGAATGTCTAGGAGTTAGCAATATGATAAGCCTCACAACTAAGCACATGTCCACCAGAAGTGGATTATCCTCCATTGAGCACAGAAATTAGTGAGATGATGAGAGGATAAGCCTACAAAGGTGTGTCACGTAAAGTTATGTTGTAGATACTATGTGCTTAACTAAGAGTGTGAACAACTCTGTTGTCAACATGATAAATCAGTTTATTATGGAAACTCCAATGTTGTAGACACCATGTGCTAAAATAGAGTTGCTTACTCCTATATTGTCAACAAGAAAACTCATATGAGTATGCAAACTCCTAGGTGTCTAACCTAATAAATAATAAAATAACACATTTATCCTAAGTAAACTTAAGTAAAGTGTAGATAATAATTATTTACACCGACACCCCCCCCAAGTGCAACTTAGGGGAATTTACTTAAGCTCACAAAACCTATGATGAAATGCATAATGGGTCCCAGCTACTAGGCCATGTTAGGTACCCAAGTACAAATGCAATGAAATCTCTCTAAAAATAGAGAAAGAGGGAAAATCATGGGAAAAACCCTCCTCCTAAAAGAGAGATGTGTACAATATAGAAGAGAAGGATCATGTGACCCCCTTGGTGAAAAATCTCTCACCCCAAGAGATCTCCCAAATGAAGATACTTGACCTCTATGAAGGGCTTGGCGAAGATGTTAGCTACTTGCTGCTCAGTAGGACAATACTGTAATGTGATGACCTACTCATGAATCAGTTCTCAGATGTAGTGCATATGAACCTCAATATGTTTGGTGCACTAATGTTGTACTAGATGTTTTTAGATTTCAATAGCACTCTAGTTATCACAATGGATGACTGTGGGTCTAGGTCAATTAAAACTAAACTCCTTCGGAATTTGTTATAGCCAAATAGCTTTTTTCGTTGCATTCACTACTCTTGGATACTTAGCCTCACTCGATGAAAGAGAAATAGTGTTTTGATTTTTACTCTACCAACAAATGGGGCCAAAACCAAGATGAAACATATATCCTGAAGTAGAAATGTGAGAATCAATATCTCCTAAATAGTCAGAGTTTGTATATCCCACTAACTGAAGTCCTGTACCAGCTATATAGTGTATCTAATGTGTATGTGTACCCTAAATATAGTGCAAGATTCATTTGGTTTCCTTCCAATGAAGTTCATGTGGCTCTTGCATGAAGAAAGAAACCATGCCAACTAAAAATGAGATGTCAGGGCATTTATGTATCAAGTAGATGAGGCTTCCAACCAATTGTCTATACAAAGTCATATAAACAAGTTGAGTGGAACACTTTGTTTCTAACTTAACACCTAAAAGAAAGGGAGTAGGTGTAGCCTTACAGTCACTCATGTGAAACCAAGCAAGTAGATCAAGAGCATACTTGGTTTGTGATAATGTTATCCCTAATGAAGACTAATGTATCTCGATACCAAGGAAATAATGTAGTAGACCCAAGTCTTTTATTGAAAACCCATCCAGCAAAGTAGCCTTGACACTATCAATAATGGATGTCGTGCTCCTTGTAATGATCAAGTCATCAACATAAAGCACAAGAAGCAAATGTGAATCATCCTTCTAAAGAATATAGACATTCAGATCAAAATTTCATATGGTGAATCCTTTGTAGAGAAGAAAAGAATCCATCTTGGCATACCAAGCTCTTGGAGCTTGTTTAAGTCCATAGATAGACTTCTTGAATTTTCAAACCATGGAAGAATCCTGGGTGAATCCCTATGGCTTCTCCATATATATCTCCTCATGAAGATCCCCATTCAAGAATGCACTTTTCACATCCATCTGATGAACAACCCATTTCTGAGTTACTACTATAGCTAGTGGCAAATGAATGGAATTTATTTTAGCCATTGGTGCAAAGGTCTTAGTGTAATCAATGTCAGGTACCTGAGAAAAACCTTTTGCAACAAGTCGAGCTTTATGTTTATCAACACTTCCATCCACTACAAATTTGGCTTGATAGATCCACTTACATTGAACCAATTTTCTTCCCTTAGAAGAGAGACTAAGTCCCATGTATCATTTCTCATGAGAGAATTATATTCTTCCTCCATTTCTCTATCCCATTCTAGAATACCTGATGCTTCTTTGAATGATTATGGATCAGAAGCAACTACAATATAAGTATGTTGGAATAAGTTGTGTTGTAATCTTATTCCCCTTATATCTAAGGGATTCCCTACCAATGGTCCTACTGAATCCAATGTCTTCTTAGTCCATCTAGGAATATTGGAAGAAGATGTCGAAGGTTTATCCTCAACCTCAATTGGTTGATGCCTCTATTTGGGTATCTTCCAAGTCACTGTTAACACTATCACTATCTTCAATGAAGGAGGAAGAAGGAGGAGTTGAAGAAATAAAGCTTGGACAACTTTCTTCAAAATGTACACTCCTTTCATAGAATATGTCATTTGTCTCTATATCCCTTAAATTTTAGGCTTTATGCGAGTCCACATATCTAACAAAGATGCAAGGTTTTCTCTAAGCTTCCAATACCTTTCATTTTCATGGAGGAATTATGGCCCATGCTAGAAAACCAAAGACGCTAAAGTGCTTAACCATAGGTTTCCTACAAGTCCATCCTTCAAAAGGAGTTATACCATCCAAAGCTTTGTGAGGACTCCTATTCTATATATAGTTAGCACAATTCATTGCTTTACCCCAAAAGATTTGATCAAGAGACTTGTTTAGTAGCATGCAAGTGGTCATCTCTTTGAGAGTTCTATTTTTCCTTTCAATAACACCATTCTATTATGGTGTATATTTTATTGAATTCTAAAGGTATTTTCCCTCTTACATGCAAAATTCTATTAGTCTTGTGTTCACATACTCCCCCCCATTATCTATTCATAGAACTTGATGGCTTTCCCTGATTGCTTTTCTTCTTGAACCTTGAAGCTGAGAAATTTTTCAAACACTTCACTCTTATGAGCCATGAAGAAAACCCAAGTAAAGTGAGAGTAGTCATCTATGAAGGTGAGTGCATAGCGAGACTTGCCAAACGATGGCACTGGAAACAAGCCTACTACATCACTATGAACCAATTCGAGAACACATTGTGCTCTCCAAGACTTCCCCTTTTCTTACATTTTTTCTAGATGTTTTCCAAGTGAGAAACCTGAACAAACACCTTTTGAAAACTGGACTTAAGGTAGACTATTAACCATTTTCTTGTTGCTAACTTGCTAAAGATATTTGTAGTTGAGATGTCCAAATCTCTCATGCCACAGTTTTCTTTATGCATTTGATTGTAATAACAAGGCTTGTACATTTGATTTTGGCACAAAGGAGGAGAAAGTTTAAAGCCTTGAATCATGATTGGCTTCACCTATTGCAATCATAGATTCATCCTTGATGCTTTTCACTACCACTGAGTTTGGAAGAAATTCAACTTTATTTCCACCTCCATAGTGAGTCATTTGGTAGACTAAAAGAAGGTTAGAGGTAAGATTGGGAAAATATAGAACATCTTTGAACACTCCATTTTTCATCTCAACTTCACCTTTACATTCAACTTCCACCTTAGTATCATCACCTACAAATATGTGCGGTACCTCTGAATGTGTCATGGAAGAAAAATCTCTCTTTGACGCACCCATATGATGTGTGGCACCTGAATCAATGATCAATTCTCCCTGACTAACAATGTTTGTGAGCAAAGCATGCCCTTTTCCCTAAGAATCTAAGGATGAAGATCCTTTCTCCTTATAAGAATTAGGTAGTGGAACATTGTGTTTCTTCATGATGCTCTTCAACTCATCAAGTTGCTTGTGATAACACTGATGTTCATCATGAACCCTCTTCTTACAATAGGCACACTTTTTTTTCTTTTGATTAGTATCCCCCTTCTTGTTTGTATTTGAGGAAGACTTGCCTTGTTAATTGTTGTTGGTGTTCTCTTTTCTATATCCTCTTGTTTGTTATTCTCCCACTTCTTCTTTTTGCCCTTTCCTTTGTTTGAACTTTGACTAGCTAAATTTTGAGAACCCTCATTATTAGTCATAAATGCCTTAGACTTTGAAGATTTGAGAATCACCATTGTTGTCAACTTAGTTTGTTCATCCTCTAATAGCTGATCATAATCATCAATAGTGATTTTCTTATAGCAAGCTCCTAAGGTAGTCTTTGTGGTGTTGAAAAAAGAGACAAATGTGGAGTACTCAGATGGTAGCTTATTATGAATGAGATAGATCAACCTGTCATCTTTAATAAGACTACCATAATCATCTAATTTTGTTCTTAATTCATTCACCTTAATGATAAAATCCTATATTGAATCAAAGGTCTTAGGATCTAGGGAGACAAGCTCATCTTCAATTTTGTAAACATCATCCTCAGTCATTTTACCATATAGGTTTTTGAGGGCATCCCAAGCTTCCTTGGATGTATGATACTTCATGATCTAATAGAGGATCTTTTCTTCAACCCCAAACCTAATATCACTTAGTGCTTTCCTATCTTCCTTTACCCAAGCTTCGATATCACTTTGAGATACTTTATCACCTATTGGTTTAGGAATGGAACCATCCACATATTGAGAAACTTCATCATGCACAATTGACACCATATTTTAATAGACCATGTGGCATAGTTATGTGGTGTTAATTTTGAAATCTTAAGATTTCTCATGATGTAAGAAATGAAAGATAACAGCAAGAAAAGAGGAGCACAACACCAATAAACAACCCCCTTGTTCACTCAATCAAGAAACCCCCCCACCCCAAATGAAAGATTTTGGCACTTTATACTTAATGTGATTACAATAGCCACTTACCAAATTTGGCCTTAATGGTCTTTTGATTTGTTGTTTATGACCTCCTTTTGGAGTTCAAAATTGGTACAAAGCATTGTAGCTCAGATATACAACAATTCTAAATTTTTATCAAAGCATTACAATACAGAAAAGGACCTAATTTTGAAAGTGGTTTATTTTTCATACAAGCCTATAATCTGGTTATAGATCTAGAAAGTAGACAAAAAATTATTCACTTTCAAAAAAATGGAATCTTATTTGGAGTCTAGATGAGCCCATACAGAGAAATTGAAGTTGTAAAATGAAGTATTAGATAGGTACAATCACCAAAAAATGTAATTTCTAAAAAATTCGTGCACCAAAACTAGAAAATAATAGCACCACTAAAAGTTCAAGAAATTCTAGCCAAAATCAAAAAAATTACACCTGATTTGGAGTTTGGATGATTGAGATATGGCCTCCCAAGCTTGGACTGTCAAATCAAAACTGAATCTAGAGAGGGGTCTGATTAGAAAGCTACAAGGTTAAATTTGACGTCCAAATGGTTATTTTAGTTGTGCAATTTGGCCTATGAATGATGATTAAATAACTACCAATTTTAATGATGTGGTCAATTTATGTTAGCGAAAAAAACCTCCTCAGATGATGTGGTAGGTATAGATGCTAACATCACTATATGGAATATGATGATGTGTCATATAGATATGATTGTGTGTTTGCTAAGTTGGTGTATGGCTCTCGTCGATGTGGTAGTGCCACGTATATGGTTGAACTATACTGATGACATGGATTGCAAACTCGATGATGAGTTGGCAATGCTGACTGGTCTGTCCACGTGTCAGACTTGGCCACCATGGATTCCTATGTGCATCAATCTGACATGTCAATAGTGACTGTTCACTACATTGATAGAGGTTTAAAATGCAGTTGCTAGGAGTGTTAATAATGGTAAGGTTTGACAGCAGTCAAGAAATACACAGCGGGGGCCGACAATGAGAGCTCTAGTGCTAGCAAGTGTGGGTTTAATCCCACATCTACTATGCCATGGATGTTTCAATGTTTAAAAGCACTTGGCCACTAGTTGCAAAATAAAATGAGGCCACCAAAATTTGTGTAGTCTATCGGTTGTGCAGTGTTCGGTCGGTAAGTGTAACCAAAATTTGGTAAATAGCTACCAATTTAAATGTGGAATATTCACCCGAACATGGTGTGAACTGCTAGGTTATGAAAGGAATATGGCGATACCTAAGAATATTCCACCTGCAGGGGCTAAGATTTTATCACCTAGTTCCTGCAAAAAAAAAATCTCTATAGGCCTGATAGGCTAAAAAAATTTCGAAAATACAAATTTAAAAATTATCAAAATTACAGTATAATGGCAGAGAAAAATAAATGTAGATCTAAAAAAAAAATGTGCAGATCTAATAGATCATATTGTACTTGCAAATCAGGCCTTCAGGTTCAATTTGCAAAAAAAAATCCTCAAATTTGACTATGGCCCAACATAGGTGAATTTATAGTCAAATTTTACCGAATCGATGCTCCAGATGCAATGGTGAGGTCTGCTTTGGCTCTAAATGCTGCCGATAGCTATGGATACTCTGGATCTAAATCAAGGTGTCCTCAGAGAGGTGAAGCAAGAATGGTCTCCAATTGCTATGAAATGATGCATCTATGGTTGTGATACTATGTAAGAATTTGCCTTAGGGAAAAATAACTTAACACCAAGAAGCTCAATAACTAGCACAAAATAGACCAATAAAGTATGACTAGAATAACAATATGATATTCAATTGATGTACAGGTACATTAGGAGTGCTTTTATATAAAGGCCTCTAGAATACTTCTAGAATGTCTAGGAGTTAGCAATATGATAAGCCTCGCAACTAAGCACATGTGCACCAGGAGTGGATTATCCTCCATTGAGCACAAGAGTTAGTGTGATGATAAGAGGATAAGCCTACAAAGGTGTATCACATAAAATTATGTTGTAGACACCATGTGCTTAATTAAGAGTGCAAAAAATTGTGTGTCAACATGAAAACTCAGTTGATTATGAAAACTCTAATATCGTAGGCACCATGTGCTAAAATAGAGTTGCTTACTCCTATGTTGCCAACAAGACAACTCATATGAGTATGCAAAATCCTAGGTGTCTAACCTAATAAATAATAAAATAACACATTTATCCTAATTAAATTTAAGTAAAGTGTAAATAATAATTTTTTTACACTAACAGAGAGGGTACCTGGCCACAATTGAAAACTTAACCTTTGTTACAATATCAACTAAGAAGCCCTTTAAGAAAAAAATTTTCAATACTAAGGTCATAGACATTTACATGACTTTATGTAGGGATTTTGGTGAGGATGAACAAAATTTTATGCCCATAAATTTCATGTACATGATGACATAGATATCTTCTTTTGGCATGGATATCATCTTTGATTTTGCATCTTATTTAGCAAAGGAGATTCATGTAGGATTGATTGGGATTGTAAAGAGAAAAGTTGAGAAAACATTTGGCCATTATTCATTGTTGATGCATATGTTCTTATTTAAATGGGTTACTTACTTTGAAAAAAGATGGTTTTAAATAGATAATATGAGGGAGAAGCTCTACCAGTCGAGTTATGGAGTGCATATGTGACTTGGGATGTAGAGGAGGCTAGCTTTGTTAGATTTGATAGGTACTTTGCATCCAAGTTGAGAAACCTCATATTAAGGGACAATCCCAGAATTCCTAAGGCACTAATAGATTTTATTAGGCCTATGGATAACCCTGCTAGTTTGGAGGTGTCTCACAATTGGGAAAACATCATACCTTACCCTATTTCTACAGTTTTTAGAGTATATGGATTCCAAGGGACTCCCCATGTACTCTCTTACCAAGAGCCTTTGAAGGTAGGGATAGCTGAAATGATATGTTAGATAGGTGGACTGGAGGAAGCAGAATTGACTAGTAGGTCTAGAGGCTCAATTTTCCCAATTTGCAGAGTTGCTCACCAGTTTATAATCACCAAGGGTGGTTGGTTGTTTCTATAAAAAATTTTGGACCAGTATAAAATGGTTGTCTCACATGTTTATTTTAATGACAGTGAGGGATTTTTTGGTATATTCAGATGGAGGGCTAAGGCTAGTACCAAGGAGCATCAACCCTATTTTCCTGAGGACGTCATAAGTAATGAATTATCTCTTTAGAGCAAGAGATTAAAAAGGAGAAGTGGAGAGGTTACTCTAGGGTTTTAGAATTCATTGATTGTTTTGATAAGGATTATAAGCCACTAGAAGATGCCTAAATTAAATCAATTAATGATCACTTTTCCAGAGATCATGGAGGCTATAAATGAGAAGAAATTATTCTTTATTAATTCTTATCCTAATGAGGCCCAAGAGGTCATGAGAAGATTATCTTTTACCCCTATAGTAGGATCACGGCAATTAGTTTTCAAAGAAGACCTGGCTATAATATAATTCAGAATAAGAGGCTTGCTATGGATAAAGGAAAACAAATAATTGGGTCAACCAATGCTATTTTGGACAAAAGGTTTGATGAACCCATGCCCAAGAGGTAGAAGGTAGAAGAAAAATAGGTGCCTCAAAAAAAGGAATTTTCACCCACCTAGTCTCCATTACATATAGGAGATGAACAACTCATTAATGAGTAGATGGAACAGTTGGGGTGGCAAGGGAGAGTTTTTATTACTGCCTACAAATTGGAAGAGGAAAATCCTCAAGGACCTCCAATACCAAGCCTACAGTTGACTGTTGTTGACTACAGAAGAAGGGAGTTGGACCCTATTGTAGAACAGGCCAACCATGAATTTATTTCTTATGATAATTTTGTTAATTCTAGAGCCTTTTATCAATTTTCTTGGTGGACAAATATTGGATTATTTGAAGAAACATGTAATAAAATGAAAATAGAGCATCTTGAGATGGAGAAGGCTGGTCTACATAACCAAATAAAGGAGGAAATGATGCAAGAGTTTAAAAGCTTAACCTCTAAAGAGGGGAGGAAATTGATAAAATCATCAAGGGTTTTGTTGCTGCCAAATTGGGACATTGCTGATGCAATGGTTTTTAATTTTGTTACCAACAAGCTAAATGCAAATGAAAAGGTGAAGAAAGAGATGAAAGGTGCCAAGTTTAGTGAGGATCATGCTACATTAGTGATCTGGTCAATGAGGAAAGCATCCAGAACTAGCTCTTCCCAACCTAATGATATTGGCTTAATAGGAAACTTGATTGTGAAAAGGGTGGAAGATACTACAAGTGAAGAGGCTATAGAGTTAGGTGTTGGATCAGCCAAATTCACCCGAGCTACAACTCAAAGGGATAAAAGGGAAAGGTTAGAGCTATAGAAAACATATGGAAAGGTCTCAGCAACATATAATAAAGAGGGTCAAAAAAGGATAGAACTTGAGAATAAGTTTATGGGTTGCCAAGGGCAATCTAGTAGGCCTAAATCACTTATCCTTATCCACTAGTGGAGCCTTTTAAATCCACTCCTCTTATTGAAATTTTGAATAAACCATAGAGACCTTAGTATTACACTATAGAGGATTTTGAAGAAGAAAAGAGTAAATTGTGGGTGTTACATGTAGAGCTAGATATTCAGTATGAGGATAGGCTAAGGAAAGCTATCATGTATTTAGTTGGTAAAATTGATTAGCCAAATTTCTACGAGCAACTAGCAAAGGTAATAAATATATGGGATGAGCTGAAAGCAAATGATGATGCCCTAAAGACAATTGTCACAAATGGAGTAGAAGGAAGAAAAGTGTTACTCTTATGTGTTTTTCTATTATTAGTTTATCATGTGAGCATATAGAAAAGACTTATGATTTGACCAATAATCTCTCAGAGTTTGATGATAAAAGAATTTTATTCCAAAAGAGGATCATAAATTATCATGACAAGTATAAGAGTATTAATTTTGAACTCTTCCCACATGCCATAGATGAAAAGGATAAGTTGAAGAATAAAGATGAATGGACCCAGGAATTAAGTGACCTATTATGCCTTCGAATGAATAAGGTCATAAATGAGAAACGAAATGCATGGTGGGAAAATACAACTGAAGAAGTTGTAAAAGTGCAATTATTTTATAATTATTTGAGAACAAATTTTATTGAAATTAATAAATGAGGAGAATATGTGTAGCAAGTAGCATGAGATTCAAAGTTTTAATTGGCCAAATGACACACTCTTTAACAAGTGGATGGTAGATTTTGTTCATGCAAAATAGTTGGAGGTTGAGGAAACTAATGATGATGAAATGGATCAAGATGAAGTGCAAATAATTGACACATCAGTAAAAGCAAAAGAGGAAAAAGTTAAGAAACCAAATTTAGTTACCAAAATAGAGGTCCAAACTGATGATATGGCAACAAGAGAATCAAATGTAACTATGGTTTCAATAGTACATGATGACGTGGATGGAGAGCCTCGAGTTGAAGTATGCCTACAAACATCAGAATTAGGTCCATCACCACTTTTCAATCCATCGGTTACATCTCCCAAGGAACTACAACAACATCAAAACCAATCATGAAATCTTTAGCAATGAAAAGTGCAGCAAAAAGTGGTCCCACAAGAAAATATTCATTATAAAAGACATTTTGTTGCAGAAATTTTTTTCTCTTATGACAATAACTTTGTAAATATATTTTATGTCTTAAGGATAGCTATCAGTACTCTCTAGACCTGAAGCATATTGCATCTCACGCTATATAAGTGAGATTCCAAGGCTAGAGAAGGGTTTGATTTTATCATATAACTTTTAGTTATGCTAGTTTATTTTGGTTCTCTTTTTTTTCTTGATGTCAACTTTGTTATGTATTTTCTCATCAAGTTTGAGAATACATTATTTTTTTAGGATCATGGTGTCTTGTCTTGAGTTATTTTGAGCATTATCCAATGTGCATGTAATTTTCAAAGAGAATTAATACAAAGATGAACTATCCCCATATATTTTCTCTCTGAGTGTTGTCTCCATTTCTATTGGCTGGTTAATTTGAGATTGTATAAGCAAAGCTTATTCAATTTTATACAACTAGGATAAGTTGTATGTCAATTCATTATTTCTTTTGATCCAATGGATTAAGTAAATGCTTTAGTGAATATGATAGGATCTCCAAGCAATAAGAAGGATTTCTATAAGAATTAGTTTGAGAGAGAATTTCTAATAATATTGATTGTAATGTAGTCAATTAGGTTAAGAAATTGGATAGACTTTGAATCCCAATGGATGAGGCTCTGATCAATTAGTTCATTTTGCATATGAAGAAATCATGAATAAACATCAAGCTCAATATTAAAATAAAAATCAATTTTATTTTAAATGTATGAAGATTGTCATAGCTAATCAATACTTGTTTGCATTTAATCCCTAAGTCATAGTTAGTTATTGTTACCCAAAATTATTTGTAAATCTAAGAAGGATTGTGACCAATCTGCTATAGGGGATGAATATTGTAATATAATGTCATGGAATTCAAATGAAATTTGAAAATAGTATTAAGTTTTGAATCTCTTTATCCCTCAGGTACACCTACCTTGGTTTTACAGAGCCAAAAAAGTAGAAAATCTTTTATATTTTGTTGAAGTTGGGTCCAAATATGAAGAACATTTAACTTTTTATGGGAAGTAGCTAATCCTTAGGCTATTTTGATCTTTATTATCTTGGTATCAAGTATCCTTATTAGTTGGTAGTGTAAAACCACCAATAGGCTGAGTCAAGGAATTATTATGAAGGTATGGTATAAAGGAAAGATGTTTTCCTTAACTGTAAGTGTATCAAGTATCTATTGTACATTATATTTGTGAAGTGTGAAAAGGAGCATAGTGTTGATTGAATGTGTGTAAGTGAGTCAAGGGATTATTGGATGTGTAGTTCATGATCTAGTTACAAGATCAGAACGAGAAGAAGTCTAGTTGATAGGACAGAGACAAAGGAAGGAAGTTTAATTTAGTTCTATTATTCTGCAAGGAATAAAACAGAGATCATTTGGGCAATGGATTCATTGGTCTTACCCTCAAATTTTTTTACGCAGTGAGTCCAGCTGTCTTCCACAACTCTTAACAGGGTTGGCACAACTCCTAATAGTGTTGGAATCTCCTAACAGAGATTCAAAGTCTCCTAACAAGGACTCATATGGACTAAATGTTGTAACAAACTCCTAACGGGGTCTATCCTCTAGCAAGGAATATTTATGTTAGTACATCATCTTGTGGGTACAATCCCCATTGTTGTTTTTCCTCTGATCAAGGGTTTCCCTAATTAACATTTATGGTGTTATTGTGTATGAGTATCGTGTTGTGGTTTCAGTTTACTTTACTCATATGGTTAAGATTGTTTAAAGTTGTTATTGGTGACATTATTCATAAAACTAATTCACATCCCCCCCCCCCCCCAACTCAATTATATCAATGGGCTATATATTCTAATAGAACTAGTATTGACCGAATGACTATTTGCAATGAATTAGATCTACAATTGTAATTAAGTGACAAAATATGGAAGGAATTAGATGGAAGAACTTAACTATTTAAGGAGATGATTGAGATCCTTTTTGGTTGTTGATTGTTTTTTGATATTGTTGATAAAGTGAAAAGTATTTAAGGAGAAGGAAGAACAAGGTGAACTAAAAAGAATAGAGTAAGAAAGATCAAGAAGAAGATGTATAGGGTGAAAGAGTAAGAGTTTGAATTGTCCAAAAGGAGATTTGAAGGTAGAGACTGAGTAGAATAGAGATTTGAACAAGTAAGGTAGTGCTAAACCTAAGAGATCATTTGAATGTTACTTTCTTACCCTTGTAGTAGATAGAATCTAGTAATAGAGTGGACCGAACAAGTATATGAAATCCTGTAAGGTAATATTGATTAGTGATGTGTGTACATGCTTTAGAGAAGGCCACTCTTTAATAAGGATAGTGAGTGATAAGGTCTAAATGATCTTTAGTTGAAATCCTTAACTAGGTCACACTAAAAATATGCATGTAAACCTTTAACAAGGTTGGCTCCTAGTAGAGCTCACTTCAAAAGAGTGAATTTTTTGGGTTTCTAGTTCCCATGTGATTTTTCCCTTTACAAGTTTTTCACATTAAATATATGTGTCAAAATGTGTGATTTCTTATGTGTTGCAAGTTGATTTTCATGTTATTTGCATATTGTCACAACTTGGTATAAGCCAAGTTATTATTCTAATACTCAGTAAAGTAATGAACAGTGAAACAACAACTTGAAGTAAAACAATCATAGTGTGAATTGAGATGTTGAATGTGGTTACTAATTTGTTTTTGTGAAAGTGTATGAAGTTTAATTTTGTGTTATTGAATTGTTTCAAAGGCCTATTTGATAACTAGATATAACTAATTCACACCCCCACCTCTTAGTTATCTAACAGTAGAGGTAGAACTTATAGAGAAATCAATAGTTTTGACAATGAAATACAAGATGAGGGGAAGATTGAATGGAAAGAAGAAGTTGATGGTAAGAGAGGTGATTACACTAGAGATAGCTACACTGGTTACTCTAGGAATAATAGTGGTGGAAAAATAGAAGAAAGGTCTTTGGTTTAATGTCACTTATTTTAAGTGTGGAGAAGAAGGGCATAAGGCCTTTGAATGTACTAATTATGGAAAGAAGATTAAGGATGCTAGAGAAAATACTTTCACCTATGAAGAAGTTGTTGAATCATCTAATGAACCTAAGCATGGTAAGAACCTAATGATGGGAAGAATCTTGTGGGATGAGGAAACCAATGAAGGACCTATTTTGAGAAAGATTTTATCCAATACTAGGTGTATGATTGTTGGAAAATGCTGCAAAGCAATCATTGACAGAAGAAGTTGAGATAATTTGGCATCAGAGGAGCTAGTTAACAATTTGTATTTGTAGAGATTGAGACATCCTAAGCCTTATGATGTTTCTTGAATCTAGAAGGATCATAAGTTACTAGTAAGTGAGAAATTAAAAACTCAAAATTATTATGATGAAGTCTTTTGTGATAGTATGCCTATGGATTATTGTCATATTGTATTAGGTACACCTTGACAGTATAATAGACAAGCTCTGCATGATGGTAGATTGAATCGGTATATTATTTTGGTTTATGGGAATAAGCAAGTATTGTTTCCTTTGGTAAAAAACTTGATGAGAATCATTGTACTACAATAAGAGTCTGTTTGCTTGAAGGGAATCAGTTTGCTAGATGTAAATGAGTAGAATGTTTGTTTTTCCTTGATTCCTAGGGAGACCAAGAAACAAGATGAACTTGATCATGAACTTTAGATTGAATCCTTATAGGTTGAATTTCAAGATTTTTTTTTTGATAATGTACCTAATTTTTTACCTCCTATGAGAATTATTAGTCATTGTATGGATCAAATACCTAGAGGTGACTTTCCTAATAAAGTATGACATAAGCTGACACTTGCTAAAAATGTTGAATTGAATAGACAAGGGAAGGATTTTATTGATAAAACTTTGATTAGAGAAATTTTAATACCTTGTGTTGTACTTGTTATGTTGGCACCTAAAAAGATTGGAGATTGGAGAATATTCATTGATTCTAGAGCTATAAACAAGATAACAATGAAGTATAGGTTTCCTTTTCCTCGGATGGATGATATAATGGATTATTTGAGTGGAGAAATTGTTTTACCAAGATTGATTTGAAAGTGGCTATGTCCAATCAAAATCATAGAAGGAGATGATTGGAAAATTTCTTTTAAGACTAACGAAGGTTTGTATGAATGGTTGTTTATGACTTTTGGTTTAACTAATGCATCTATTACTTTCATGAGGTTGATGAATGAGGTTTTGAAGAAATTATTGGCTAATTTTGTGATTGTGTATCTTGATGGCATCCTAATATTCAATAAGACTGAGGAAGAACATCTTGACCATATTAGACAAGAATCACAAAGATTGAAAGAAGAAAAGTTGTTGATTATCTTGAAGAAATGTTCATTCTTAAAGGAGGAAATTGTGTATCTTGGTTTTGTGATTTTTGTTGATGATTTGAAGATGGATCCTAAAAAGGTAAAAATTATTCTTGATTGGCCTACACCTGAAAATATTGGAGAAGTTAGATCATTTCATGGATTTACAAGTTTCTATAGGAATTTCATCAAAAAATTTAGTTCTATATGTAATTCCATGACAGAGACTGTGAGAGGAGATAAAACTAGATTTCAAATGGACACATGGAGCACCTAAGATTTTTGAAACAAAAGATTGTGTAATTATATGTGCTTTCTTTGCCTGATATTAATAAGGTTTTCCAAGTTGATTACTATGCTAGTAGAAGTGCCATTAGAGCTATTTTGAGTCAAGAAAAAAGACATGTAGCTTTCTTTAGTGATAAGTTGAATGATACTAAGAAAATGTATTCATTTTATGATAATTAATTCTATGCTATTGTTCAAGCTTTGAAGAAATGGAGACATTATTTGATGCATGAAGATTTTGTGTTCTACACTAACAATAAATCCTTGCAGTATTTGGGAAGTCATAATAAGTTGAATCAAAGATACATGAAGTGGTTGGAGTATTTTTTTAAAAATTCCTTTATTCTAAAACATAAGAGTGGATGTTCAAACAAAATTGATGATGCTTTGAGCAAAAGAAGGAATTTTCTAATAGAAATTATAGTTGAGGTACTTCATTTTGATGATTTGAAACATTTGTATGAAATTGATCCTGATTTTGCAAAATCTTAGAAAAATTGTAAGAATCAATTGATGAAGGAGAATGATAAGTGGACTAACTATTTCATTCAAGAAGACATGTTGTTCAAAGGAATCCAATTATGCATACCAAGATTACCTATGAGAGATAATGTCATGGTCAAGAATCATAGTAGAGGACTTACTTGACACTTTGGGATTGGAAAAATAGTAAAGTTGATTTATGATAGGCATTAGTGGCTTTAGATTTATGAGGATGTGCATAAAATCGATCGAAGTTGCAAAATTTGTGAAATCACAAAAGGAACTAGTTAGAATTTGGGATTATATTCACCATTGCCTATAACAAACAAGCTTTGGGAAGAAATGAGTATAAACATTTTTCTTTATTTTTTTAAAACTTACAGAGTTAATGATTCCATTCTAGTAGTAGTTGATATATTTTCAAAAATGGCTCATTTCATACCTTGTAAGAAGACATCTAATGCAATACATGTAGCTAAATTATTCTTCAAAGAAGTGGTACAATTGCATGAATTGCCTAAGACTATTATTTCAAATAGTGATATTAAGTTCATTGGTTATTTATGGAGAACACTCTGGAAGAAATTAGATATGGAGCTGAATTTTAGTTTGACATTTCATCTAAAAATATATGAACAAACTAAAGTTGTGAATAGAAGTTTAGGTAACTTGTTGATATTTTTAGTTGGAGATAATATTGCTAATTGGGCTTTTATTTTAGCACAAGTAGAATTTCCATATAATAATTATGTGAATAGAAGCACTAAGGAAACACCCTTTGAAATTGTTAATGGATTGCATCCTAAAGGGACTACATAATTAAGAAATGGAATACTAAAATGAAGAGAAGTGTTGAAGAAGAAGAATTCATAGATTTCATGAAGACTCTACATGAGGAAGTTGAGAAGAATCTATAAAAAAGTAACCTTGAGTATAAGGAGAAAGAAGATAAAGGAAGAAGGCATAAAATTTTTGAGGTTAGTGACAAAGTTATGGTTCATTTGAAGCAAAATAGATTTCCAGTTGGTACCTACAATAAGCTAAAGATGAAGAAGATTAGTTCCTGTAAAATTTTGAGGAAGTTTGATAGTGGAAATTATTTTGAAGTGGAATTACTAGAAGATATGGATATTTCACCAATATTCGATATCGTAGACATATTTTAGTACTTTGAATCAAATGAGAAATGAAAAGATAACCTAGATTATCCCAAAATGAAGGTTGATAGCATTGAGAAGGTTTTGGATAGAAAAGTAAGCAAGAGTACCAAAGGAAAAGACTACATGGATTATCTAGTTTAGTGGAAGGATAAACCTATTGAAGAAAATGTTGTGATGTGGAGCCTAATCAAACTCAGAAGTTTATTCAATGTAGTTTTCCCCCAGATTATTTCTTCAAGGGTTTGGGGGTAGCACCCCCAAGATGAGGTAAAGGGGCAATGCCCCCATGGGGGTTTTTGGGGTGAGTGCCTCCAAAACCAAAAATGAATTACTATTGTAAAAGGTGTCAATTATTATTTTTTCTATTGGATAACTTATTCTAGCCCTAATTTTGTAAGTAGCAAAAAGCTTGTATAAGATGGCTTAGGGTTAGGGATTTTATAATGTATGATGATATTGTAGCTTCCTATGGTAGTATTGAGTTGTAAGGGATTGTGGATTGTAATCACTAAATAATAATAGTAGACTTGTTGGTGAACGTAGCCCAAGGATTGGGTGAACCATGTTAAATCTTTGTGGCTTGTGTTCTCTTCTGTGTGATTTATTATTTTATGATATTGGTTATATTTTCATGTAATTATTATTTATGTTCGTGGTTAATCCTAATAAGTGGTATCAGAGTGAGGTTTTTTCATTTTTTTTGTTTTTTAGCTATCCTCCATAGGAAGGTCTCATAGTTGAGTGGGAGTCTTATGGTTAAGTGGGAGCAATGGAAGATGAGGGTAAGCTGAAGGTTGAGAAGTTTAATGAGAATAACTTTCAATTATAGAAGATGCAAATGGAGGACTATCTTTATCAAAAAGATTAATGGTGTCCATTACAAGGAAAATCTAAGAAACAAACCACTATGACAGATGAGGACTCAGAGATTCTAGACAGGTGGGCACTTGGAACTATTCATTTATGTCTAGTGCAATCAGTGGCATTTAATATTACAAAAGAAAACACAACCAAAGAGTTGATGCAAACCCTAGAAAAACTATATGAAAAGCCCTCCACTCCAAGCAAGGTATTTCTCATGAAACATTTATTTAATATGAAGATGGTAGAAGGTGGATTTGTTGCAAATAATTTGAATATGTTTAATATAGTTACTAGTCACTTATCTTCTTTGAATGTTAATTTTGATGAGGAAATTACAAATAAGGACTTAGAGATTCTAGACAGGTAGGCACTTGAAACTATTCATTTATGTCTAGTGCAATCAGTGGCATTTAATATTACAAAAGAAAACACAACCAAAGAGTTGATGCAAACCCTAGAAAAACTATATGAAAATCCCTCCGCTCCAAGCAAGGTATTTCTCATGAAACATTTATTTAATATGAAGATGGTAGAAGGTGGATTTTTTGCAAATAATTTGAATATGTTTAATATAGTTACTAATCACTTATCTTCTTTGAATGTTAATTTTGATGAAGAAATTAGAACTCTCTTGATTTTGTTATCTTTACCTAAAAGATGGAATGACTTGGTCATGGCTATGAGAAATTTTGTTTCTGGGTGTAATACCCTAAAATTTGATGATGTGATTGGTGTTATTTTGAGTGAGGAAACTGCTAGAAATTTTTTAGGTGGATCTACATTAGGAAGTGTTTTGAATGCACAAAAAAGAGGTAAAATGACTAAGAAAGGAAACTCTTCTAGAAATTATGGGAAATCAAGAGAAAAAAAAAGGGAAAGAGGATCAATCAAGAGGACCAAAATATTATTGGTACTATGGAAAACTAGGGCACGAGAAGAAATATTTCTAGACTCAAAAGAACAATGAAGGAGATAAACATGAAGGAAACAAGGAGATAAATGCGGTAAATAATAAATCAAAGAGGATGCTTTGCTACTTTCTTTAGAAAGTATTGATCATTTATGAGTTTTAGATTTAGGAGCTTCATTTCATACTACTCCCCATAGAGGTTATTTCCTAGACTATATCCAAGGGGATTTTGGGCTTGTTTATTTGGGGGATAATGAACCCTATCAGATAGTTGGAAAGGGAAAATTTAAGATTAAGTTGCAGAATCAAAATCATTGGCTACTGCAAGAGGTAAGACATGTTCCATGGTTGAGTAGGAATTAATTTTAGGAGAGCAACTAGGTGATGAGGGTAGCGTAGTTACTTTTAATGACAAAATTTGGAAGGTTTCAAAAGGTTCCCTTGTAGTAGAAAAAGGTATGAAAGTGGGCACCTTATATCTTTGTATAGGTCAAACTCTTCTTCTACTTTAATTATTTTACAGAAAAATGAATGTTCAAGAACAATTGTTGCAGTTGAGCAGGGAGAAGAAACAACTATTATAAATTTTGATACAGCGCTATGGTACAATAGACTTGGGCACATGAGTGAGAAAGGTATGAAATTACTTCATTTTGAAAATAAATTTTTACTAGATCTAAAATGTATCAATAATTTGTATTAAAAAGTTGTGTGTGTGGAAAATAAAAGAGAGTGAGTTTTGAGAAGTTTGGGAAGGAAAATAAATAAGGAATTAGAGCTCATACATACATATGTTGTTAGAGAAATAATTATTTATTAATTATTTATTCTTTTACTTAAGCTTACTTAGGTTAATGCATTTAGTTAATAGTTGTAGTTGATGAGTTGTTGACAACATGGGAGTTTTTTCCCTTCTAGGATATTCCACATTTTTGTAGACGTATGCTTAGTTGTCAACCTTATCTTCTGCCACTTTCTAGCTTGTTCTACAAGCTTCTTTGAGGCCTTTATATTCAGTCTCTCTCATTGTAAATTCATTCATTCACATAGCAATTTCATTTTCCTATTGTGAAATATTTTTTCTTACTTTTTTTCCTTCAAGCTCTTGCTCCTTTGGTTTCTCTTCAGCAAGATATTTGCATGCAGGTGATCTTGGTGAGCTGTGAAGTTGGCTTTCATCAACTTCTACATGGTATCAGAGTCTCCCTACTACTTCTTGGTTTGAACGATTTTTGAAGCCATGATTTGGAGACACAAACCCTAGTTTGTTTGTGATTTTTTCTTCAATCGGGAGGAAGAATATTTTTTTAGTATTTGGAGAAAAATGAGAAAAAGGGTTTGACATAAAAAAAAATCTGACATTATTTGGGTGGCGATTTAGAAAAAATAACTACAAAGGTGATTTTCAAACAATGATATCTCCCTCATACGGACTCATTTTTTCAAGCAATTTTTCTTGTTTTGGGGTAGAATTTCGTGATCTACACATTGGTGCAGGTGGTTTGAGATCTTTGTTCTTGAATTTTTTTGCAACTCACAAATCCCAATTTTTGCCACTTTAAATGCTTTGTATTGGCTCATCTAGACACATAATCAGGTTTCATATTTTTTGAAAGTGCATTTTTTTTGTCTACTTTCTAGATCTACAATTAGATTATAGGTTCTATGGATAGAAATACTGCTTTTAGAAATAGGCCCTAAATTAGCTATTGTAGTCACACTAAGTATAGAGTCCCCAAATCATACATTCGGGGGGCTTAATTGATCTCTTTTGTATTGTGGGGGGAGCATTTTCTTTTCTGCAATTTACCTTGGAATAGACCCTTCTACTTCCATCTTCTTCTGTCAATGTTAGATCCTTCTATGACTCAGATAACACCACATAACTATCACACCTGGAAGGCACAAATGATAAGGCTTCTCATCTCAAGAGGCTTATGGTCATGTTTGGATGAGAACCAACCTACTCTAATGCACCCTTTTGAGGTTCTTCAGCATAGGAATAAAATGGATGAGGCCATGGGATTGATTACACTGAACATTTCAGATAGTCTACTATTTCACTTGGATGGTTTGACCACTCCACAGGCTTATTGGCTCAAATTACATACTTTTTTTGGCACAATGAATGAGTTTCGGGCACTTCAGCTTGATGCAGAGTTGACTTCTTTGACACCTAACAACTTTTCCACCATTGAGAACTTCTTGATGAAGTTCAAATCTCTACATACACTTTAGTAGGGATGTGGGAAAACCAAGATAGATAATGAGTGTATCTTTTTAATACTCTCAAAGTTGAGCAGACAATATTAGATCTTCTCTTCCACTTTCTACTCCACTATGGATGCCTTGGGCGACATATATAGGATGTCTTCATTTGAGATATTTTGTGATCAATTAACTCATGAATAGTCAAACATCACTTAGATGGATTCACTTTCAGGTTCACAGTCACAGGCATTGCTTGCCAAGGATACATAGGAATAGAAGTCAAAGAGGATATCAGATTCCCCTTCTATTGGCTCATCATCTTCTTCTAAGAAGAAGGAGAAAAAGAAGACTCAGACTCCTACCTATTCCTATTGTTAGAAAGGATCTCACAATGAGGCACATTCTTTTCAGAAGAGATTTGATGGTTATGAGAAACAAATTGCAGATTTGCAAGCTCTTCTTCAGAAGAGTATTATTTCCTCTCCATCCTCTTCTACCTCACAGGGGTCTACCTTTCAGTCTTCTTCTACATCTTCAACATCTACATTGGATCTTGGAAAGGGTCATGCATTACGGGCATCCATTGCAACCTCTTCACAAGTCCCTTGGATACTAGATTTAGGTGCTTCTCACCATATGACATCTTCTCAAGGTGTCTTCTCTACTCTTGAGGCTTCTCCCATTCCTCATATTCTCATGGGGAATAACGCTGCCCTACCATTCTATGGGAAAGTTTTAGTTCATATCGAGGATGGTATATTCAATGATGTATTGTATGTTCCATCTTTATCTGCCAACCTTCTCTCAATTTCTTAGATTACACGTAGTGGATCAAGGAAGATAGTTGAGTTTACTATATATTTAGTCGTCATTCAAGATCGTGCTATAGGAGGCCTTATTGCTAAAAGAGCAGTTGATTCTTCCACCCATCTCTACACCTACTCACACTTTTTCCCACCATCTCCATTTTTTGAGCACACTACTTCTCTTTTGTAGGAGCATCATGTGGTGTAGTCAAGATATTTGAACCTCTATATTGTTCTTGAGATCCCTATTTTGACTACCAAACCACATCCAGTTGAGGTCTTCTCTCTTCAGTAGGATTCTTCTTCTGCCCTGCTTGATCCTCCAACTCCATTCATCAAGTCTCCAAGTGCACTTGTGGTGGATTCTACAGTGGAAATTCATGATAGTATCATCACACCTTCCTTGGGGATTCCCTTTTAGGATCCTTATATTTTCTCCTTTGCACATTAGCTAGGCCTTCCAGTTTTCCCTCTCATTTAGGGGTTTCCTTGTTTTGTACCCTTGTTTACTCTAGGTTGGAGTTTCATTGGTTCGATTCCTTCTCCAGGGGCTCCATTATTTTGGGGGTGCTTTTTAGTCTTTTCTTTCTCTCATGGGGTGGCTGGTTGTACTTATGGTTTTGAGAGAGTCTATTGAAACATCTCTGATGGAAGTTGTCCTTGGGGGGTCTTGTTAAGGCCTTCCTTCCTTCATATTTTTTTTCAGCATGTTTTACCTCTTTTTGGGGGAGGGTTTTTCCCATCAGGTTTTCCTTCTTTCCCCATTTTCAAAGGTTGCATTTCTTTGCATTGTACATGGGTACCTAACATGGCCTTATTATCAGGACCCATTCTGCATTTTCTCTTAGTTTTTTGGGAGCTTAAGGCATTCCCCTAAGTTACCACTTAAGGGGGGGGGGGTGTTAGAGTAAATAATTATTTATTCTTTTACTTAAGTTTACTTACGTTAATGCATTTAGTTAATAGTTGTAGTTGATGAGTTGTTGACAACACGAGAGTTTGTTCCCTTCTAGGATATTCCACCTTTTTGTGGACGTATGTTTAGTTGTCAACCTTATCTTCTACCACTTTTCAGCTTGTTCTACAAGCTTCCTTGAGGCCTTTATATTCAGTCTCTCTCATTGTAAATTCATTCATTCACATAGCAATTTTATTTTCCTATTGCGAAATAGTTTCTCTTGCTTTGTTTCCTTCAAGCTCTTGCTCCTTTAGTTTCTCTTCAGCAAGCTATTTGCATGCAGGTGATCTTGATGAGCTGTGAAGTTGGTTTTCATCAACTTCTACATATGTATGGGGACCAATTCAAGTATCTTCCCTTGGTAGCTCTCATTATTATGTTATATTTATCGATGATACAACTAAGAAAATATGGGTTTATTTCCTTAGCCAAAAATCAAACGTATTTGTAAATTTTAAGAAATAGAAATGCTTGGTTGAGAATGAGACTAGTAAAAAGATCAAATATCTCACATCTAATAATGGTGGTTAGTATTGCAATTATGAATTTTAAGATTATTGCTCCACTAATGGTATTCTTAGGCAAAAAACTATTCCAAGGACTCCACGAGAAAATAGAGTGGTTGAACTCATGAACAAGACAATAATGGAGTATGCAAGGAGCATGAGATTGCATGATAGGCTGCCCTTAAACATGTGGGTGAAAGTTTTCAATATTGTTGTATATTTGATTTATAGAGGTCCCTCTACTCCTTTGGGTTGTGGTATTCCAAAGGAAACATAGACTAGTAAGAAGGTGACTTATTATTTTCTCAAAACCTTTAGTTGTGAAGCTTTTGAGCATATAGATTCTAAAATAGAACCAACCTAGAACCTAAGTCAAAACAAATGTATTTTTCTTGGATATGGCATTGATAAATTGGGTTATAGGCTTTGGGATTTTGAAAAACATAAAATTGTAAGAAGCAAGGATGTCATATGCAATGAGAAAGTATTGTACAAATATTTGTTGCAGCATCATGCGAATAAAGAAAATTATTATGTAGTACTAGACAATACTCAAAAGGATGTTGTTTGAGTAGTTCATCATGCTCTACAACAATAAATAATACACACTGCAGTGAATGTTAGATGATCAACAAGGATAAGTAGACCTCTAGAAAGAGTTTATCCCTCTTTGTATTTTATTTTATTAACAGATGTTGGTGAATTTAAACGTCATGATGAATTTTTATAGCTAGATAGAAAGATTCAATGAGATTTGGAAATGATAGAATAAATGGACCCCTTGCTAAAAAATCAGACTTAGGATTTATGCAAGTTTCCTACAGGTAAAAGGGATTTACAAAATAAATAGGTTTGCAGGTTGAAAGAAGATGATGGAGGTAAGAAAATATTTAAAGCCAAGTTAATTGTAAGAGGATTTGTACAGAAAAAGGGCATTGATTTTGATGATATTTTTCTCCTATTATTAAAATGACTTTTACTCACACTATTTTAAGTATGTGGCTACTAAAGATTTGCATTTGGAACAACTTGATGTTAAAATAGTATTTCTTAATGGTGATTTGAATGAAGAAATATATGTGGTATAATCACAAGGATTTGAGGTCAAAGGTAAGGAGAATCTAATGTATAGATTGAAGAAAAGTTTATATGGCTTGAAGCAAGCACCTTGACAATGGTATCTTAAATTTAACAGTAACTTATACTCAATGTCATTCTAACCATTGTGTTTATTTTAAGAGGTTAGATGATGAAAGTTGCATTATTTTATTTTTATATGTTGATGATGTTCTTTTAGTTGGGTCTAACATGGATAACATTAAGGGGTTAAAAGAATAGTTAGCACATTCATTTTTTATGAAGGATTTGGGGGCATTGAAACAAATCCTTGGTATGAAAATTTACAGAGATAGGAAAAATAGAAAATTGGCATTATCTCAAGTTGATTATATTGACAAGGTGTTTCATTTTTTCTCTACCAAAGTTGTTAGCACACCTTTTCATGGTCATTTGAAATTGACTAAGAATATATGTTCAAAGACACCAAAAGAGGATGCTAAAATGTCCAAGGTACCTTATGATTCAACTGTAGGGAGCTTAATATATGTCATGGTATATAATGGGCCATATATTGCACATTCAGCAGGAGTTGTTAGTAGGTATATGAGTCATCCTAGAATTGAGCATTGGAATGCAATTAAATAGATTCTCAGATATTTGAGAGGAACATCCAGTAAGTGTTTATATTTTGGAGGCTCTACTATTGATTTATAGGGTTATATTAAATCATATTTTTCAAGATATATTGATACTAGGAAGAGTATTACAATTTATGTATTTAGTGTTGGTGGGACACCAGTGAGTTGAATTTCTCAATTATAGAAGGTTAATACTTTATCTACTACAGAGGAAGAGTATGATGTTTCTATATAAGCAGCCAAGGAGATGATATGGCTTCAATTCTTTATGGAAAAATTGGGACATCCATAAAGGGATAATTATTTGTCTATAGATAGTCAGAGTGTCATTCATCTTACCAACAATTCTTTTCTACATTCAAAGAAAAAACACATATAGTTGTGGTACCATTTCATTAGTTCCATTTTGGATGATGGGTAGTTAAAATTGGAGAAGATACATACAAATGACAATCCAACAAATATTTTTACAAAGGAATTCACAAGGGAGAAGTTGAACTCATCTTCGGCTTTGGTTGGTCTTCTAGATTGAACATGATTAAAAAATAGCAGAGTCTAGGGTGGTTTGATATTCTAGTGGGAGCTATAGGTGTAGCAGTGCTATGATCAATCTCTAAGTGGGAGGTTGTTGTGATGTGAATCCTAATCAAACTCAGAGGTTTACTTAGTGCAGTTTCTCCCCCAAATTATTTCTTTAGGGGTTTGGGGTACTATCCCAAAGATGAGGTCAAGGGGTGATGCCCCATGCAGCTTTTCAAGGGTAGTGCCCTTGAAATGAAAAGGAATTATTATTGTAAAAGGTATTGGCTATTATTTTTTCTATTAGACAACTTATTCTAGCACTAATTTTGTAAGCGGAAAAAAGCTTGTATAAAATGGCTTAGGGTTAAGGATTTCATAATGTATGATGATATTGTAGCTTCTTATGGTAATATTGAGCTATAAGAGATTGTGGATTATAATCATTGGTTAATAATAATAGTTGAATTTCTATTGGTGGATGTAATCCAGGGATTGGGTGAACCATGTTAAATCTTTGTGTCTTGTGTTATCTTATATGTGGTTTATTATTTTATGATATTGGTTATATTTGTATGTAATTGTTACTTATGTCTATGGTTAATCCTAACATATAGTTCATGGATAACACAAGTTAAGTTGGATCTTTATGATTCAACTTAGAATATCATAATTTCTTGATGAGGATGTCATTTCTTTACTTACCCTAGGTTTTTGATGTAGGAGCATCTTGTGTCAACAAACAATCTTGCATCAACCAAAAATATTGATTTTTTTTTTTAATACCAACCTATTGTCCATGAAGTAGTAGATGTTTCATTAGGTTCTAAGTTGAGTGTAGTTAATATGCCTTGCAGGAGCTATTTTGGATCCTTACCCTAAGAGAACATAAGATTCTATGCCCTATGATTCTAGTTATGTGTCATTTTCTCCAGTATCTATTTCCTATAATTTCATCCAACATGGTGTGTTATTTCATTGGTGTAGTTTCCTATGATGACATGGAATTTTGTGCGGTCAGGAGTTGATTCCTTTCTTGTGTGTGGACCTATATTTAAGTGCACATGAACAATTGATGCACATTTCTTGGGTTATGGTTTACTCTTCTAAGGAAACACCTAAATTGTAATTAAATGTCTGACTAGTCACCTTGTGGTATAGCTAGCTATATAAGAACTTGGATTTGATGTAGGAATGAGGAGCATAATAGATAAATAGATTTAGGACAAATATTACCAGTAGAAGAAAGTATCAAGATTGTGAGCTTCAAGATTGTAGGTTGTAATTCATTTTATGGATGCAACTCAAAAGGCCTCATAGTCATCCATGTTGGTTACTTGTTCATGTCATATTTTATCATTAGTAAATCTATTTGTTGCGATTCTAGGTTTTTTCTTTCGTGTGTAATCTTGGCAAGTTGTTGAGTGATTGCATCTAGTCTTTGATTGGCTTCCCTTCCATACTAGCCTTGTGTGACACCATTATTTAGCATTTAGATTTGATAGAGGATCATGATGGAAGCATTCAAAATGAAGTCACAAAAGTGTAGTGGAGTACTTTGGAAACTACTTCAACTATGAAAGAGATTAAGGAGATATTAGATAGTCTTGTAGGTAGAAGCACAAGGAATGAGGTATATAAAGAGTATTTAGTCAAATGGAGAGGTTTTCCAATAGAAGATTCATCATGGATGACAAGGGAGGAGGTTAACCATCTTGGTTTTCCTCTGGAATCCTAAGACATGATAGTGTCACTTCTCAAATTACCTCGGGCATTTGATGTAGGAGAATTCTAGGTGTAAGGATGATCTTACATCACCCCAAAATATTTTCATTTTTGTGTTTTCAATAAGGGTTATGTCAATGCAAAATTTCTATTTGTGGATAATTTCTATTTTTAGTAAGTTGGTTTGATGAACTCAAAATATTCTAGTTTCATATGTGGAGGTTCATCTTAGTTAAATCATCCTGCTAGATGAGTTTCATCGTCAATCATATGTATTGGTGAGGTTATTGCAATTTTTTTTATGAATTTTTGGTATTAAAACTTCAAGCTCATTTTTGAAGGCTTAAATGACTCCAAAAAGAGGTCAAACAGCAATTGATGGATGCTTATGTAACCAACTTATGTACCATAGAAGCTTCCTTTTCTAAGAAAGGGTTATAATAACCAATCATGTCAAAGATTTGTAAGTTATGATCTCCAGAAGTTAGGCCATCTGAAAAATATAATTTGCAAATTGTCTTGAGTTGGTTCTATTTAATAAAGTGTAATAAAATAATATAATTTGAGATTGGTTTATTGTGATGTGGACCCTGTTAGGAAAAAACCATGGACAGAAATAAAAACTACATGCAAATATAACCAATAACAGAAAATAATAGAACACACAGAAATAAACACAAGGCACCAAGATTTAACGTGATTCACCCAATCCCTGGGCTACGTCCACCAAATAGCAAGTCCGATCTTATTACAATCCAGTGATTACAACCTGATTACAATCTATAATCCCTTACAGCTCAATACCGCCGCAAGAACCAATTTCGTATCACCACATATATAAAAATACCCAACCCTAAGCCCTTTTTATACAAGTATTAAACTGCTTTAGGGTTATAACATGTTGGCCATATGTTGGCCATAATATGTCGGCTACTTCCAAAAAAAAAAATTTCGGGCCGATGCCCCGAACCCCACTATTTATGAAGTATGTACAGTACTTTCCTGATCAGTCACCACAATCTAAAAATCTCCCACTTGGGGACTGATTAGGCTCCACACTAAACAACAATCTCCCGCTTGGAGACTGATCTTGTAGCAATACAACTACCGCATGGGGCTCCCACTGGATCAAACCACCCTGGACTCTGTGGTTCTTTTATTCACATTTAGTCTAAAAGATCAACTGAAGCTGAAGAGGAGTTTAGCTTCTCCTTTGTTACAACCTTTGTCAACATATCTGCTGGATTTTCATTGGTATGTATCTTCTCCAGCTTTAACTGTCCATCCTCCAAAACTGACCGAATGAAATGGTACCGCAACTGTATGTGTTTGGTCTTAGAATGCAGAGCTGAATTCTTAGCAAGATGAATGGCACTCTGACTATCTATGAACAAATAATTATCCTTCTGAGGATGTCCCAATTCTTCCAAGAAGAATTGAAGCCATATCATCTCTTTGGCTGCCTCTGTAGCAGCAACATACTCTGCCTCTGTAGTGGAGAGAGCATTAATCTTCTGTAGTCTAGAAACCCAGCTCACGGCTGCCCCACCAACAGTAAAGACATAACCTATAGTACTCCGCCTGGTATCAATATCCCCAGCCAAATCTGAGTCAACGTAGCCCTGTAAATCAGTAGTAGAGCCCCCAAAGTGTAAACAGTTATTGGATGTTCCTCTCAAATATCTGAGAATCCACTTGACAGCATTCCAATGCTCAAAACCTGGATGACTCATATACCTGCTAACAACTCCCACTGCATGTGCAATATCTGGCCTAGTGCATACCATAGCATACATCAAACTTCCTACAGCTGAAGCATAGGGTACCTTGGACATCTTATCCTCCTCTTCCTGTGTCTTGGGACACATCTCCTTAGTCAATTTCAAATGACCAGGTAAAGGTGTGCTAACAGCTTTAGCATTCTCCATAGAGAAACTTTGCAGCACCTTCTCAACATAATCAGCTTGAGATAGCGTCAATGTTCTGTTCTTCCTATCTCTGCAAATCTTCATACCAAGGATTTGTTTTACTGCCCCCAAATCCTTCATAGCAAATGCATGTGCTAATTGGCGTTTCAGCCCCTTAATATGATCCATGTTAGACCCAGCTACAAGTATATCATCAACATATAAACATAAAATAATGTAGCTATCATCATCCAACCTCTTAAAATAAACACAGTAATCTGAATGACACCTATTATATCCATGCTCATGCATAAAACTGTCAAATTTCAGATACCATTGCCGAGGTGCTTGCTTCAAGCCATATAAACTTTTCTTCAATTTGCACACTAAGTTCTCCTTACCTTTGACCTCAAAACCCTGTGGTTGAGCCATATATATTTCTTCATCCAAATCACCATGAAGAAAGGCTGTTTTAACATCCATCTGCTCTAAATGCAAATCTTCAGTAGCCACAAGACTTAAAATAGTACGAATAGAAGTCATTTTAACAACAGGAGAAAATATCTCATCAAAATCAATTCCCTTTTTCTGTGCAAATCCTTTTACAACTAACCTGGCCTTAAATCTTTTCTTACCTCCTTCCTCTTCTTTCAACCTGTAAACCCATTTATTCTGTAAAGCCTTTTTACCTGCAGGCAACTTGCACAAATCCCATGTCTTATTTTTCAGCAAAGAGTCCATTTCATCTTTCATTGCAGACTCCCACTGAATCTTAGTATCCACATGTACAACTTCATCATAACTTTCAGGTTCACCAGCATCAGTAAGTAAAATAGAATACAAAGAGGGAGAAAACCTTTGTGGAGGTCTAATTGGCCTTGTTGACCGTCTAACATTCACTGGTGTGTGTGGCATTTGTTGTTGCAGTTGTTGCACATCATGAGGAATGGCTGGAACATCAGCTTTTGGAGTATCATCTAGCACTACATAATCATCTTCTTTCTTCTCATGTTGCTGCAACAGATCTTTGTACAACACTTTTTCATTGAATATGACATCCCAGCTTCTTATAATTTTATGATTTTCAAAATCCCAAAGCCTATAGCCAAATTCATTAATGCCATATCCAACAAAGACACATTTCTTTGATTTAGCTTCTAGCTTGGTTCTATTTTCAGAGTCTATATGAGCAAAAACTTCACAACCGAAGGTCTTGAGAAAAGAATAACTCACCTTCTTACTAGTCCATGCTTCCTCTGGAATACCACAGCCCAAAGGAGTAGAGGGACCTCTATTAATCAAATATACTGCAGTATTGATAGCCTCCACCCACATGTGTAAGGGCAACCCAGCATGCAACCTCATGCTCCTTGCGCGCTCCATTATAGTCCTGTTCATGCGTTCAGCCACTTCATTTTCCTGTGGAGTCCTTGGAACAGTTTTTTGTCTACGAATACCATTAGTGGAGCAATAATCTTCAAATTCATGACTGCAATACTCACTACCATTATTAGATCTGAGACATTTTTAATTTCTTACCCGTCTCATTTTCAACCAAGCATTTCCATTTCTTAAAAGTTTGAAAGACGTCAGATTTCTGTCTAAGGAAATAAACCCATACTTTTCTAGTTGTGTCATCAATAAATGTAACATAATAATGAGAGCCACCAAGGGAAGATACCTGAGCCAGTCCCCATACATCTGTATGCACAAGCTCTAATTTCTCCTTTTTGTTTTCCTTCCCTATCTTTACAAAACTCACTCTCTTTTGTTTTCCATACACACAACTTTCACAGAAATCCATATTCACACATTTTAGACCTGGTAAAGCTTTCCTTGAATGAAGTACTTTCATACCTTTCTCACTCATGTGCCCAAGTCTATTGTGCCACAGCGCTGTATCAGAATCTACAGCAGCTATTTGTTCTCCCTGCTCAACTGCAGTAATTGTTCCTGAATATTCATTTTTCTCTGAAACAATCAAAGTAGAAGGAACAATATGACCTGTACAAAGATATAAGGTGCCTACTTTCACACCTCTTGCTACTACAAGGGAACCTTTTGAAACCTTCCAATTTTTATCATTGAAAGCAACTACACAACCCTCATCACCGAGTTGCCCTACTGAAATTAAATTTCTACTTAGTTTTGGAACATGTCTTACCTCATGTAGTAGCCAATGATTCCCATTCTGCAACTTAATCTTAATTTTTCCCTTTCCAACAATCTGACAGGGTTCATTATCCCCCAAATAAACAAGCCCAAAATCCCCTTGGACATAATCAATGAAATAACCTCTATGAGGTGTAGCATGAAAAGAAGCACCAGAATCTAAAACCCATGAATCATCAACATTCTCTAAAGACAGAAGCAAAGCATCCTCTTCGGATTTGTTACTTACCACATTTGCCTCTTTGTCTCCATCTGATTTATCTCCTTCATTTTTCTTTCGAGTCCAGCAATCTTTCTTTTTGTGCCCTGGTTTCCCACAGTACCAGCAATCATTTGGTCCTCTCGATTGAGACCTCCTCCCCTTTGACTTTCCTCTTGATTTCCCATGATTTCTAGAGTTACTTCCTCTTTCACTCATTCTGCCCCTGCTTTGTGCATTTAAAGTACTTCCTGATGTAGATCCACCTGAGGATTTTCTATGAGTTTCCTCACTTAAAATAACGCCGATCACATCATCATATTTTAGGGTACTAGATCTAGGAACAGAATTACTCACCGCCATTACCAAGCCATTCCAGCTTTCAGGCAAAGAACACAAAATCAAGAGAGCCCTAATTTCTTCATCAAAATTGATACCCACAGAAGATAATTGACTAGTAATAGTATTAAACTCATTTAAATGATCTGCAACAGATCCACCTTCTGCCATTTTCATATTAAATAAACGCTTCATGAGAAATACCTTATTTGAAGCGGAGGGCTTTTCATACAATGTCGATAGGGTTTTCATCAAATCTTTTGTCGTCTTTGCTTTTGTAATATTAAATGCCACCGATGGTGCCAAGCATAACCGAATGCTTTCGAGTGCCTTTTTGTCCAAAAGATCCCATTCAGCCTCTGACATAGTTCCTTGATTCTTGGCTTTTCCTTCCAACGGCTTCCATAAATCCTTCTGATATAAATAGTCTTCCATTTGCATCTTCCATAACTGGAAGTTCTGCCCATTAAACCTGTCAACCCTCAACTTACCCTCATCTGCCATCGCTCCCACTCAACTGTGAGACTCCCACTTAACCGTGAGACTTTCCTGCAGAGGATAACTGAAAGACAACCTTGCTCTGATACCACTTGTTAGGAAAAAACCATGGACAGAAATAAAAACTACATGCAAATATAACCAATAACAGAAAATAATAGAACACACAAAAATAAACACAAGGCACCAAGATTTAACGTGGTTCACCCAATCCCTGGGCTACGTCCACCAAACAGCAAGTCTGATCTTATTACAATCCAGTGATTACAACCTGATTACAATTCGTAATCCCTTACAGCTCAATACCGCCGCAAGAACCAATTTCGTATCACCACATATATAAAAATACCCAACCCTAAGCCCTTTTTATACAAGTATTAAACCGCTTTAGGGTTATAACATGTCGGCCATATGTCGGCCATAATATGTCGGCTACTTCCAAAAAAAAATTCCCGAACCCCACTATTTATGAAGTATGTACAGTACTTTCCTTATCAGTCACCACAATCTAACAGACCCTAATGAGACTCAAAGGTTAATTTTTCCCACTTTATTTGGTGTGGTTTCTCCCCAGATTATTTCTATCAAGGTTTGGGGGAAATGCCCCTTGTAGGGTCCTAATGTAGAGCCCCAAGTGCATTCCCAGTCATGACATAGGGTGGGGTTGAGGGGAAACGTAAATGCCCCTAAAAGCTAGACTAGCTTTATTATTGTAAAAGGTGTCAGTTGCTATTTTTCTATCAGATGACTTATTCTAGCCCTAATTTTGTAAGTGGCAAAAAATATTGTATTAAATGGATTAGGATTAGGGATTTCATAATGTATGATGAGTTTATATCTTCTTGTGACAGTATTGAGCTATAAGGGATTGTGGATTCTAATCAAGTTTTAATCATTAGATAATAAGACTATTGGACTCATTATTTGGTGGAGGTAGCCTAGGGATTGGGTGAACCATTTTAAATCTTTGTGTCTTGTATTCTCTTATGTGTGATTTATTACTTTCTAATATTGGTTATATTTTTATATCATTTTTATTTATGTCTCGTTATTTCTAACATGGTCAACCTCAAGAGTCAAGGCCAAGTATTTAGAATATTTCTAAGTGGTGGAAAATGCCTATATAAGGAATGTCGGTTGGTTATCTAGAGCAGTTCTAGGTGGTGGTTCGCAACTTTTTCTTCTTGAATATTGTAAGAAAGGAAACCATGTGGTTTTTCATATTATGTCTCTAACATATGTAGTCCCATACTTGCAGAGATCATAAGAAGCCCATTTTTGTTCTTGCAAATATTATGTTGTTTCTCTATTTCTATTTTGTGCTTGTGGTATTAAGATGAGAACCATTCATCATAAAAGGTCTTGTCCAATAACATCCCAACATTTTTATAAAAGAGGATTGGAAAACCATCTGGCCCTGGAGCTTTATCCAATATTAATGAGAACACTACCTTATGAACTTCTTGTAGAGTGAAAGGGGTTAATAGGGAATCATAATCTTGGGGAGAGATGATAGATATTGGTAGAATCTAAACCATGGTGTATAAAATTTTCATTAATTTCTTCCAACTCCTTCTTTACAACTTCTATCTGTGTCAAAAACATTCTTAAATACTTTTGCATTCCAACCCTTGATCTACACTTTGACATGTTGTAACTTTTTATGGAATTGGAGCATTTTTTGTTCCCTTTTGTGGGGGGGGGGGGGGCGGGAAGGGGAAGCACTAGCCCACCATTGTTTTTAAGAGAGAGAAAATCTAAGTCTTGATGATGCTAACCAAGCATCTCTTATATGCAATTTTTTTTTACTAGTTTGAAGCTACAAAAAATGTAAACTCACTTTCTAGATCATTTAGGTCTGCTTCTGATTTTTTGTCAATTGGAACATTATGCAATTGTCCTGATAACACCATGATTCCTATTGGAAAATATTGAATATGAGTTTCTTAATGATATTCCCCTTTAAGCGGTCACTTACATTTTAGATTCCAAAAGAGAATCTAATTTTCTTGGGCAACTCTAAATAGATGGAATCTAAAACCAATTATCTACAAATAAGGGTTTCATTTTGTAGTAAGAATAAGATCAAAGAACTCATCTAGGTAAGTCATGTGGAAAAATTGACCCTTAAGTCCAAAAATTAGCATGTAATTTCAAACTTTTTGTGTTGAGAAGAAATCTAGAATTTTTCCTAATACATTATCCATCAAAAAAAAGAGAGGAGTTGATGCAAAAAGAGTCTCTATGGGACTACCCTGGATTGTAGTAAAAAAAAAATGATGATTGGCATCTTCCCCAATTTGTGTCTATGATTAAAGTCTCAAAGGATTGACATTTTCTTTCATTTCTACATGTGGGGGATGTCCCAAAGGAGAGATTTGTCTAGTTTTGTCAATATATTGATCATCTTGATATGAGTTCCTTATGAACACATTTTGAGAGACATATAACAAGTCTTATGGAAAAGGTAACTCCTTTACCACTAAAACCTCGAGTAGTTGAGACCTTTGATGAAGATAAAACATACATGGAAGAGGATTTGTATTGTGATATGATAGACTAATATGTGCTCTTGAATATTCCCACTGCATTTTTTAATTTAATATCTTAAAGATGAGGAATTCTTGTGAACTATGTTTTGCTTCTTGCACCAATACTTCTTGGTTCTATGAGCCTCACTAAGAATGGATTGTGATAAAAGATGGAAAGGGTTGTGAAGACTTAAAAAGTAGGCATACCCTAATTGACAATTGGACATTTTCAAAGGGAATGAGATCATGCTTAACAAAGATACCCATCTTATTAGAAAATATCTCAATAAGATCTAGTCCTCTACATTCCAAGGGTAGGGCAGAGATAGAGATCTAGTAGCACATGAAGAAGAAAAAATGTTGGCCTAGTTTGAAGTTAGGATGTATAAGCTAGGGTGAACATCTCATGACCCAAACAAAGTCATCATTTTAAATGGTGAATAGAATCTCTAAATTTTTTTGAATAAAATAAAATTGTCAAAAATAATGATTTTGGTCAAAGAAAAGTACCTCTTTCACACCTCTCTAGTATTTTGAGATCTATATCCTAATTTGATTACCTCTCAAGCATGCAGTTGATAACTTGCATCTAAGGGCCAAATTTATAAGAATGGAAATGTGTGAAGTGAGTATATTTATAGGAAGAGTACAGCCTAAGTTGGCCTAGTGGTGGAGAACTTGTACTCTTAAAAGAGAGGTCATAACTTCAAATCCCACTGGGGGGTAGGGTATGTACGCCTCATTTTTAGCACCAAGCGCCTCTCGAAAAAGAGTACGAGGTAGTCCCATATCACTGTCACCATACATAAACCCAAAAACTATGGCATAGTGTCGTGGACTATAAAACCACCTTTCCTTTCCTTTTTCCTTTCCTTGTGATATTTCTACGTCAAGATATGAAGTTTGGATTTGTTTCCTTCTCCAAACCTTCTTAATCTTTCTATCAACAATCCCACAAAAAAGGGAATGCTCTTTAGGGCCTTAAATTGGGCATTTTTGGGCATCTTCCTTCATGTTTGGATTGAACAGATATTGATTTTGTGCATCCATATCTTTGAAAAGTTTGGTGAGGATTTTTTTTGCATCACCCACACAGAAAGAATCAATGAAATTTGAACATTCACCCACTCTAAATGTTTATTTCCAATTATGGTTGAGTTGTTTCCTGTTGAAAGCTCAAGATCAAATTTCCTCTCCTTAAGATTTGTCACTGCATATGCTACACGAGTTTTTGGTTTCACCTAGTCCATCGTGGGACAACTTGAAATCGAGGGTTGAGGAAGAAGGGATTTACTAGTTAAACAACATCTCATTTTTTAATGTTTTTTGGGAATAGATCTAGAAATCTATCAGAATACTCCTACCATTCTTCCATTTCTATCACTTATGACCTTAATTCATTTTCCACCCATGCACCCTCACCCGGAAGTGTTGCTCATCCTATCATCGATGTTTTATTTTTCTTCTTAAGTTTCTCCATAAAAATCATTGTGCTTTTAATATTACAACATTCCTTTTGATTCATCTTTAGCATTTCCCTTAATAAATATCATTGCAATGATATGGTCTCTTTTTTAGAATTGGAGACTTGCCAAACCTTCTTGTTAGTTTTCTGTCTAATGTTAAATGACAATATTCTCTCTTCTTCTATAGTTGATTGATGAATATTCCATTAAATACTTTCTTATTTGATGATCTACCATTTATCTTGTACCCTACAAAATGGTAGGATTGTGCTTTGATAAAAAAATGTAATGTTCCCTTTTAGAATCATTATTTTTTTAAGTTTTTCTCTTAAAATGTGATTAATAATATTTTATTGTTTCTCCTCCTTTTTGTCTTAGAATAAAATCCTATTTATTGAAAAGGTCACCACTTTTCATTAGAATTGAGTAGTCAATTTTTTAGTATTTCCTTTCAGAGTAATATATTATTCTCCAAATTTCTCTCCCTATATTATCTTGCAAAAGAAACATTATTCATTTATATCTCCCAAGTTGGGCAAGAGTTACACTTATTCATCATGTCTTCCCTTTGCAATTTTCACAACCATTTTATAATTATTATTCCTTTGAAGAGTCACACAACTCTATTGTTGTTTCCCTTTGAAAGAGTCACAACTTTTTAAAATTACCACCCTTTAAAAGAGTCATGACCCTTCATCATTGTTTCCCTTTGAAAGAGTGATAACTTTTCATTGTTGTTTCCCCTTTAGAAGAGTCACAACCATTCAAATTTAATACCTTTTATTAATTCATATACTTTTTTTTCTTCATTTGTCTTCCCCTTTCCAAATGAAGTTATATTCTTCCTTTTTAGATCTTGTGTTTAAGGGAGTCGCAACTTTTCCTTTCACGCCTCTTGACCCTTCATTAACTTAAAACTAAGTTTAATTATGTCATATTTCATTTTTATTATTTTATTATTTTACATTAAAAAATCAATTCTTGTTATATTCATTTAATTTTATTAGTATTAATTATTATTGATTAATTAACTAATTTTTATTTTATTTTTATATTTTTAATATTATTTAATTAACTATATTATGATTCTGTTATAATACTCATATAATTATCTTTCTACTTAATATTGTTGTGACTAGATAAAGCAAGAGAGGGCCCAAAATTGACACAAAAAAAATATCACGTCTTAAAAAGACAAGCTAGGAGGAATTCAGAAGAATGTGATGTCTCCAATATTATTAAATAATAATTTTTGGTTATGTGGCTGCCAATCAATTTTTTTATCTCTTAGACCCATTCTTTGTTTTATTTTGTTATAACTTGTTGTAATTTTTGTAATCCTTTGGGAAGCTTCCCTAAAACCCTTTATAAGGCCTTCTTGTATGTTGTTTTAAGCATGCTATTTGGATTATTTTATTGTATGTGAATTCCTGTTGGAGATCTATGTTATTTTCTATTTCGAAAGTGAGAAATCTTCCCTATTTGGCTTTTACAGTTTTGGTGGTATTCAACCCCACCCTATTCTAGATCCTCTATACTACTTGTTTGGATCTGGAAAGTTTGAGTGTCGTCTTTGTCTACAATATAATATTGAGAGTTGCCTACACTTAATTACATCTTTGTATATGGTTTACTTTTGGTATCTACTAAATATCTGGCATTAAGTATCTACCTTCCTTGTGGCATTTTCTTTCCTTTCAATCACCTTTGGATTCCTCTTGCACAACCTTGAGTTCCCTCTAGTGTGGCCTCAGATCCCTCCAATGCAGCCTCATGCTCCCTTTGGCACAACCTCGATTCCCTTTGATGTGGCCTTGGCTCCCTCTGACATGGCCTTAGCCACTTGTCCCTCAAGTGGTTTTCCTCAAGAACTTATCCCTTAGGTGGTTTCTGTTAGGTGGTTTCCCTCGAGAACTTATCCGTCAGGTGGTTTCCCTTGGATGGTTTTCCTCGAGCACTTGTCCCTCTAGTGGTTTCGCTCAGGTGGTTTCCCTTAGGTAGTTTCCCTCTAGAACATGTCCCTCAGGTGGTTTTCCATAGGTGGTTTCCCTTAGGTAGTTTTTGTTGGGCACTTTTCCTTGGGTGGTTTCTATTAGAGAAAAAGGTTTATTTTATTTTATTTATTAAATTACCTTTTCTACCTTCTTAAGATTTCACTTCATGCACTTTTGCATTCACATTTAATAATTAATTAACAATTATTAATGGTATTTACCTTTTAGGTTACCCTTTTTCGGGTTTCAATCTCCTTCTATAAGGATAGATCTTTTGTAATTATCTCTTATCTTTTTCATTTTTGAGAATACAATTTGCATATTTTTCAAAGAAAACCCTTGCCTCTTCTTGTTTTTTCTTCTTTGTGACAGGTCTATACATGTAGGTATTATTCGGGTTTTGTGGATTTCTATTTCTCAAATCCTTCATGGTATTAGAGCCAAAAATTTTGTAGCTTGTTTGGTATTTGGATAAAAAAGAAGAACGAGGGTTTGACAAATCAAATTTGGTAGTTTTTAGGGTTTTTTTTGTGAGAATATGGGGTCTCTAAATTTTGGAGCACTTTGAGCATCAAAACCCCTATTTTCATATAAAATTTTCCGATTTTGGACAATGTTGATCTGGGAGGCAAAAACAATTAACTAGTAGGGTCATACGGCTTCCTACATGCATCTCAAGGTAATTTTTAAAAACAATTTAAACAATTTTTAAAACTGACCCGCAGAACCATTTTCTAGCACTATTGAGAATTACTAGCACTTCTACCAACCTTCTTGGCCAACAACGGTCTTTTCCAGCCCTCGACATTTTTTTCAGCCCCTAGCGATCATCTTCCAACATAGCTTTACACATCTGACACTAGCCTCCTTCTTATGGCTGTTGCTCCACTTGAGCCCTACTTAGGCACCACTCGACTGCCAATGGCTCTGTCACCCTCCACCCACCTGGCCTCCACCGCCACTCCTCTCACAGTGGTTGTATTTTATTTTTAATTTTTTTAAATAAATTTTTTTATTGCTCATACAGGGGCCCAGTCATTTTTTCGCGATATCTTGAGCATATGGAAGTCTTTATTTGATCTAAAAGAAGCATCAGAAAGATGGTTCTAAGATGGAGATGATGGAGTAGGTATTTTTGGGGTTTTTTTAAGTTTGGTACCTATTTTTGTGCTTGACATCTATTAATCACTTCTATCTTTCAAGGGGCATAACTTCTTTGTTATAGCTCCATTTTCTGATCCAAAAGAAGTATCAAAAAGATCTTCTTGAGCACTTTCTATATTCTCTATCATTTCACTAGTATTTTGTACCAAGTATTTGTGATTAATATATGAATTTTTTTCTCTTCTCTCATTTGCACATTCCTTCTAGTAGCTAGGGTTCAGTTTTTTGCATTGTGGGGTGGTGTTTTGTCATATTGTTTATGTTATTTACATATGTAAACTAGAACTTCATTCTAAAACAATTCAACACATTCTAAAACAATGGATGAGACCTCTTCTTGTCTAGAAATTATAACACCTCACAACTATCACACATGGAAGACCTTGATGACACAACTTCTCTAATCAAAAGGGTTGTGGTCTTGTTTAGATGTCATGCAACCAATTTTATAGAGGCCTTTTGAGGTCATGCAACATAGGAAAACAGATGGATGAGGAAATAGGCTTGATTTCTTTATAGGTCTCCGACAGTTTACAGTTTCATCTTGATGGGTGAAAAAATACCCCTCTAGCTATGTGGACCAAGCTTGACCACTTGATTGGTATAGTGAATGAGTTCATGGCACTTTAGATTGAGGTAGAGCTTACCTCTCTTGTACTGGATTCTTTTCCTTCCATTGAGGACTTCTTGATGAAGCTCAATCAACAGAGATCTTTATTGTAGGGTTGTGGGAAGACCAAGTCTGACACTAAGTGCATTTATCTTATTCTTTCTAATCTTCATGGAAACTTTTAGATTTTTGCTTCTACCTTCTATTCTACCAAAGATGTTTTGGGTAATAGATTTATCATGCTATCCTTTGAGGTTTTTCATGATCGTTTGAATCAAGACCAAGCTAAGGTCTCTCAGTCAGATTCCCTCATAAGCTCATAAACTTATGCATTGCTAGCTTGACCATCTTCAAGAATGAATGAGAAGACTTAGAAATCTCATTCTACAGAGTCTCAAATTGATTATAGCACTCACATTTTATCATGGCTACCTCCTCCGAAGGGGGGTAAACCAAAGCTAGAAAGACCAAAGTGTTCTTATTGTAATAAGCTTGATCATGATGAGTCACATTTCTATGAGAAAAAGTTAGATGGTTATGCCAAACAGGTTTCAGATTTGATAGCTCTTCCTTAGAAGAGAAACATTGATATTCCTTCTACTTCTCACATACCATCTTTATCATCATCATTCCAGTCAAGTGGTAAAGATATAGGAAAGGGTCATGTACTATGTTCAACAACTATTCCTCATTCTTTTAGATGATTATTGGATTTAGATGCTTCACACCATATGGAATCTTCTAAAGATTTGTTCTCTTCTTTTGAGGCTTCTCCTACTCCACACATTTTGATGAGGAACAACACTGTTATGACTGTATGTAGGAAAGGTTCTATTGACAATTATGATGGTACATTTCATGATGTACTTTGTGTTCCATCTTTTTCCTCTAACCTTCTCTCTATTTATCAGATTATACATAGTGAGATAGGGAAGATAATTGAGTTTGCACAAGATTTAGTGCACATTAGAGATAGTGAGATAGGCAATATTATTGCTACAGGGATGGTTGATCATGCTTCCCACCTATATTCCTTCTCACATTTTGGTCCACCATCTCCACTATCGATGACTCACTCTCTTTTTTCATGAAATTCTACTGAGATAAAGTCAAGTTACTTGAACTCAAGTGTTGTTCCTAAGACTAGTGTTGTGACTTCTACACCTCCACCTCATGTTCAAATTCCATCTCTTGCATATAATTACTCTTCAGCATTGCCTACTACTATAGCTCCAATCATTGATCCACCTACTATAGTTATTGAGGATATATTAGAGGACACACATCTCCTCATATGACTGATTCAACACACCTGTTATCCCACCTCTATTGGAGATTCTGTTTCAAGATTCTCATGTTTTCTCCTTTGAGCATTAGTTAGGACCTCTAGCTCCACCTTACATACATGGGTTTTATCATCCTTGTCCACTGCCTTTGTTTCCTTCATTTTGGAGCCACATGGGTATGTTCATCAACCTAGGAGTTCTATCATTCAATGGGGGCTATGGAGTCTCAAGCTTCTATCATGGAGGCTTTCATTGTACTTATGGTTTTGAGAGATTCTCTTGAGATGTTTCATTTGTGCATCCTTTTCTATCTTTTTTGGAGTAAGGTTTTTTCCCACCAAGTTTTCTCTGTTTCTTTGTTTCATAGAGATTTAATTATGATTGGGTACCTTATCAGGCCTTGTTATCAAGACCCAAGTTTGCTTTCAACATTGTAGTTTCCTTTCTCTTTCGGCACTATTTGTAGTTACATTGTTGCTCATCTTAAGGTGGGTTTTAGAGAAAAAGGTTAATTTGATTTTATTTATTAAATTACTTTTTCTCCCTTCTTAAGATTTCACTTTATGCACTGTTGCATTCATATTTAATTAGTAATTAGTAATTATTAAATGGAATTTACCTTTTAGGTTACTCTTTTTTGAGTTTTGATCTCTTCTATAAGGATAGATCTTTTGTAATTATCTCTTATCTTTTTCATTTCTGTGAATACAATTTGCATACATTTGAGAGAAAACCTTTGCCTCTTCTTGTCTTTTTCTTCTCTGTGACAAGTTTTTACATGCAGGTATCATTAGGCTTTGTGAATTTGTATTTCTCAAATCCTTCAGTTTCCATCATGTACTTACTCTTAGGTGTGTCATTGGGAACATTATAGTAGTATCAAAGCTAGTGATTTTTCCAACTTGTCAGTGACATTAGATGCCACCAAGATCTTGATCAATAGGAAGAATGGGTAAATCAAGCACTAAAATGATGCAACTTCTAAAGGAGATAACAAGAGGAAAACAACAAATAAGAGAAACCTTGTTGAATGGACAACAATAGCTCGGTGGGACCTTCGCAAAGGGGCAAGAACAAATTGGCAAGACCCTTTCACTTTTTGTAGAAGGAAGGACAAATGTGTTAGGAATGAGGTGTCTCAACCTTGGATAATTCCCATTCTTATTATTTGTTTTGTAATATGTATTTCTTACAAATAATGTTGATGTGTCAGCGTCTTGAATTGTCTATAAGGAGATCATCACTAAAATGGTTATGACGGATTCCTATGACACGTAAGAGCTATGTTAGGAAGATTCAATGACAGGTGAAGACATGTGGCAACTGATAAATTTGAGTACTCTACACTCTACCCCAATAGTGGGGTTAGGGTTCCTATTTTCTCAGAGAATGGTAAAACCCTAATACGGTTATCTTTGGGAGTAGCCCTAAAGTGAAGCACATGTTATAAGCATTTTTTAGGGTTGTGAAGAGGATGTATGCGAGAAAGTGCATTTTTGGTACTATGAGTTGCTACTGGAGTCTTCTATTGTTGCTATTGAACTTGCATTGCAAGTGTATTGCAACCTTGTGTTGAAGATAATATATTGTGCAGGTTATGGAGGGGTGGGGTTGCTTTACCAAAAGGTTTTTCCCCACTAGCAAATCTTTTTGTTATGTGTTTCTTTCTCTGTCTATTTTCTTTATGCTTGCTTGACTGAAATATTTTTATTTACATGATATTGGATATTTTAATAGGATTTGCACCATACTTCTCTTAAGAGATTAGTGTAGGAAGTTGTTTCCGCACTTGAGTTTCCTTACAAAATGGAGGATACAATGGGCATGGTGATCATTATGTCAATGAGAGGCTTCACACAAAGTGCTCCCACACATGACCAATGATGTAAACATTTCTCCAAATGGTTAGAACAACCTAGGGAATAGGAGGCTACCTTCCTCGAGATGCAAGATCAATTCTAACAAGACTAGTTTGATGCTAGATTTGGTGCAGAATTATCCATCAAGGATTATGTGGATTTATGGATGAGATATTCTAGGAGGAAAGGAAATTACAATTATGACATTAAACAAAAGATTGGATAAACTTATCATTCTCAGATGGATCTGGGCATACATCAACATGAGCATGGTCTAGATGGTTGATACATACTTCCAACTTAACCCCATGCCTGAAGAAAAGGCAATCAAGTTTGTGACACTTCAACTAGAGGGAATCACTCATGAATGGTGGCACCATGGGATGGTCACCCTTGGTCATGATTGAATCACTTCATGTTTTGACTTGCCAAAGATACTTATTGACTGCTTTTACGAAAAGGATTTGAAGCTCAACTTCAAGGAGTTGACACAACTAAAGAAAATTGGAGCAGTAGAGAGCTACATTACATAATTTTAGAGGGTATCAATACTAGTTACGGACATTTTAGAGAAAGGGCTTGTTGTCTTATTCATGGATGGGTTGACTAAACCCTTAAAGTGTTGTGTGAATGGTTTTAACCCCAACACACTCACGATATCAATCAAGAAGGCGAAGACATGGCAATATCCAATTCTTCTTCTAAATTTTATTCACATGCCAAGCCACCCCTCGCCCCAAAGAAGAAATACAACAAGCCCCCTCTAAAGAAGTAGTCAATGGATGAAGACATGAGACAAGATTTGAGGAGGAGGGAGCAATGCTTTAATAGTAAGGAATCATGGGAACCAAGACACCAATGCTTAGAGAAGAGGAAGGTCCATTACATAGAGGTGATGTTGGATAGTGAAGGGGATGAGGAATTGGAAATCAAAGAAGATGATCAACAAGTTTCCAAAGAGGTTATCATAAATTGTATAGAGGGGATTGTTGTGTTAGTACATTGAGGAGGTACCGCACTCTTGCTGGCACTCTGAGGTGTACTATTTTTTGGGTATGAGGAACTCTCCAAGGGAAATGGGTCATAGTCATGCTGGATAGTGGGGCCACACTCAATTTCATTAATTCATCACTTGTGAAATGAAGAGGTTTAGCTATGGAGGCACATGCATGATTTCATTGTAGTAGATTTGGATGACATGGAAGTCATTCTTGGCATCCAATGGATGGAAACTCTAGAAGAGTGCACACAAAGCTTCAAATGAATGGATTTTTCATTCAAAGAGGATGAAAAGAAGGTGGTCCTAAAGGGAATGTCAAATGGAGGGTCAAAGGAAATCTCGACACAATGGATCGAAGTCATTCTTCAATATGACAACATTATTTGGGTAGTACAATATTTGATCTTAGCAGAAGCAACAAACTAATTACGAGGATGATGAGCTTCATCATTGTGTTGGACAAGCACAATATAGTCTTCTTCAACATCCCTCCTGACATCCCTCCACATAGAGGCTTTAAGCACGCCATTGAGTTGGAGGAAGGATCCAAACCTGTCATCACTACACCCTACCACCATCCTAAAAGGTTTAAGGATGAGATAGAAAAAATGATACAAGAATTCTTCGAGAAAGGATGGATTAGGCCCAATTCTAGTTGTTTTACATCGTCGGTAGTTTTGTTTAAGAAGAAAGATGAAACTCTTTAAATATGTATGGACTATCATATACTGAATAATAAAACCATTAAAAATAGGTACCCCATTCCTAGGATCGACGAACTATTGGATGAGTTACCTGATGCACTTCATTTTTCCAAAATAGATCTTCATTCTGGCTACAACCAGATTTGCATGAGGGAGGAAGATGTAGAGAAGACTATCTTCCGTTGTCATTACAACCATTATGAGTTCTTGGCCATGCCATTTGATCTTACCAATGCTCCAGCTACTTTCCATTCATTTATGAACCACATCCTCAACAAACAACTACAAGAGTACCTAATGTTGTTTTTTGCTAACATACATATTTATAGTAAGAAATGGGAGGAATATTTGAGGCATTTAGATGAAGTGATCAAGATCATGGAGTTGCAATCATTATTTGCCAAGAGGTATAAATACGAGTTTGGAATGACACATATATTGTATTTGGGGCACATAATTAGTGCTCAAGGAGTTCAAGTAAACCCAAAAAAGATTCAAGCCATCTTGGATTATGCCACCCAAAACTCTCTCCAATCTATGTGGATTCCTTGGATTGTGCATTTATTACAAAAGGTTCGTTAAGGGGTTCTCACAACTTAGTCCACCATTGATGGATCTGACAAAATAATGATCTTTCCATTGGGATGTGAAGGAACAACACTTCTTTGAAAAATTGAAGGAAGTCATGAGTTCATGTCTAGTGCTAGCACTACCCAATTTCAATTGACCCTTCATCTTGAAGTGTGATGCATCAAGAGAAGGTATTGGTACAATGTTGATGTGGGATCGTCGCCCCATTATATTTGAGAGTCAAAATATCTTAGGAGCAGAGAGATTGTACTCCATCTATGATAAAGATATTCTCATGATCATGCATGCACTAACAAAGTTTTGGCAGTATCTTGTTGGAGCAAGATTTGTGGTGCAGACAGATCACAACAACTTGGGATATTTTTTAGAGGAGAGAAATTTAAATGAATGGAAATAGAAGTGGGTGAGAAAAATCCAAGCATTTGAATTTGATATTGAGTATGTGAAGAGAAAAAATAATGTAGTGGTTGATGTTCTTTCAAGAAGGCTTGTGATATGCTCTTTATCTCAAATTTCAGCAGACTGGAAGGAACACCTATTGGTTGAATACTCCAAGAACACATTTTCCTACCAGTTGATGGATGGTCAAGTACAATATGATAGGTATAAGGTGGTAGATGATATCATCTACTGTAAGGGCAAGATCTATTTGATCCTTGAGTCCAAAATGTAAGGAAAGAATTCTAAAGGAGATGCATGATTCACCCTTGGTTGGACACCTTGGATACCTAAAAACCTTCAGGAAGATCCGAGAATAATTTTCATGCAAGAGCCTCAAGAATGATATCTTGTAGTATGTACAGGAATGCTCTACATGCTAGCAAAATAAATCTGAGCACACTCTAGCAGTAGGACTTCTCCAACCATTTCCAATCCCTGATAAAAAGTGGGAAAGTATTTCAATGGACTTCATCACTAGGCTACCCAAAGTTCAGGAGAAGGATTGTATTTTTTTTGCAATTGATCGTTTGACCAAGTATGCCCATTTCTTTTCCATTTCCACCAGATATCAAGCATCTCAACTGGTCGAGTTGTTCTTCTATGAGGTTTTTCATTTACATGGTCTCCCACAAAATATAGTAAGTGACAAAGATAGTCATTTCCTTAGCACTTTTTGGATAGAATTATTTAGGCTAGTGGGAATAAAGTTGTCACCAAGTATAAGCTACCATCCACAAATAGATGGACAGATAGAGATTGTGAACAAATGGTTAGAGGGCTATCTTAGGAACTATGTTTTAGCACAATAGAAGGCATGGGTGTGCACGTTGGTTACATTTGGGTGAGCATTGTTACAACACTACCTATCATATGTTTTCTATTAAACCATCTCATTACATATACAACATCAATTGAATTTATTTAATAGAAATAAAAAATAGATGAGCATCATTCTTCAATTATTCATAAGGAGAGAAGAATGTATAGATAGATGGATGAATTTCAAACTTGTGCAAATAACTCAAATTCTTAGATAATTTCAGAATCCACATAACTCAATTATCTCAATATTGTTTCCAGCATCTAAAATTCCATTCAGTTACCATAATATTTCTTTTAAATACTCTTTTGTTGTATAATACTATTGTATTTGAAATCCTCCCAAGTACAAGTTTCTACTCAACTCTATCGTCTTTTATTATAACCCAATGACATGGTGTGTGATAATCCATTTTTCCCACTGCCATCCGATTGTAGAAAAGAGTACCAAAAATTTCGGGTAACAGACCATGAACAAAATTACATTCCTATTGCAGAAAACAAGACAAAAAAATTCCGCTAACAGATCACAATGAGTTGATATAGAATTACATTCCTACTACAGAAAACAAGACAAAAAAATCAGCTAACGAGATCATATTCAGATGAGTCGAAGGCTAACGACATCGAAGCAGACGCATCAAAACAGATAATGAATTCAAAATCTACAGAAAAACAAAAGCAATGGCTGCGATGATGAATTCAAAACTTACAGAAAAACAAAAGCGATGGCTACGTTTCGTAGAGCAATTCAATTATGTTTGCACAAGACAGATATCATTGTCTTTCACATTGTATGCCATTTTACACTTTCCCCAATAAATAGATGCACAATTATGAACATCTTGTCCTTTTGTCAGACAATTTCTGGCCGAAACGAACGCTGTAGAATTCACTGTGAAAGTTTCTGAGTATCTTACATAATTCAGCACCGAAACACATGGCGCCCATTTTTCCCGGTTTTTATTGCGCTACGGAAGAAAAGAGTTGAAAATTTGTATATATTACGCTAAAAATCTGACAAAGAGTTACAAATCTGCTCTGAATGCAGTTGCTAGATTAAGAAAAATGTACAGCGACATTGAATTTTGAAAACAGAGCTCATATCAGCTACAATTAACCATCATTGAAATAACATATATCTTGCCCCTAGTTTGAACCATTTAAAAATTTCTTCCTTTTGTTTTCTCCCCGAGTTCAAAATTGTAAGTGTGAATCTAATTTGGAAGATTTCTATAGTTGTTAGATCGGTGGTAGTCTTTAAAATTGGAATTCTGTAATGGGCCCAAATTGATCTTCAACTTAAAAGTTGTTTATCATTTAAAAGTTGTTTATCATTTCCAGTGACAAAGAATTGAATTCAGAAGTACTACACCTATATTTCATTTGTATCCTACAAGAATCTAAGAATTTAATCGATTATCAAATAATCCACCAATCAGTAGACCAAACTTAGCATGATGGATCAACGTGAGTCCTTCGCTATTAAACTTGCCTCATCAGCAAGTTCAACAAAAATAGGTACTTACAAAAGTGTCACACATGATATACATGAATATTATATAATTGAAATTCTTGGTTGATTTTACATTTCATTGCTTTAAATAATATGGATGATTTATATAGATGACATAAGTAGGAGGAGTACGTCATCATAAGGATTAGATTCTAGGTCATGGTTCTTAGGGGTTTAGTGTTTAGGTAGATTGCGTTCAAAATGAGTGACTAAAGGGAATAACAATGAAAAAGGCAGTGTTCTCAATGAAAGCTTTCAAAGCCTTGGGCCCTGATGGTTTCCCAGCTACTTTCTTTCAGCATTTCTAGGAGGTGATCAAATCAGAGGTAATTTGGGCAACTAGGGATTTTTTCATAACAAGTAAACTACTACGGAGCATAAACAAGACCTTTATTGCCCTTGTTCCAAAAAATTCCAATCCTTTGAATTTGAATGATTTTAGACCTATAAGTCTATGTAATACTATCTACAAGGTCTTTGCCAAGGTTTTAGTGAACTGATTAAAGCCTTTCTTGGAAAAAATTATTGGTAGTCCTCAGAAGGGGTTTGTGCTAGGAAGGCAGATCCTTGATGCAGCTATTACAACCCATGAGGTTATCCATTCAATGGAAAAGAGCAGGCAACCAGGAATGGCATTCAAGTTGGACATTTCCAAAGCTTACGATAAGGTCAATTGGGACTTCCTTCAGGATGTACTAGAAAGAATTAGATTTAACAATAAGATTATAAACCTGATCATGTTGATGGTGAGCTCAGTGCAGTACTCTGTCCTACTAAATGGGTCCCCATGGGGTAACATAATGGCAGGAAAAGGCTTAAGACAAGGTGACCCGCTCTCACCTTACCTGTTTATCATGGTAGCAGAAGTCTTGGGAAGGTCATTTTGTAAATTAGCGATTTCAGGCTGCATCAAAAGTGTCAAACCAGCCACTAATGCTGAAGCTGAGGTTATACAACAATTTGTGGATGATACCTTCCTATTTGGGGAATCTTCAATCATGGAGGCTGAAGCCTGGAAAATGATTTTACATAATTATGAAGAAAGCTCAGGGCAATGGGTGAACTACCATAAAAGCAAGATTTATTTCTTTAACACTAATTCTTCACTTCAAAGAAGGATTAGGAAAATCTTGGATTGTCAATCCGCTTGCCTCCCGGACACTTATTTAGGCCTCCCCCTCACTACCAAGGAGGTTTCTAATGAATTTTGGAATACAACAGTGGAGAGAATTCAAAAGAAGCTTGCAAGGTGGAAAGGGAAGATATTAAGTAATGCCAGAAAACTACAATTGATTGTTGCTGCTCTTTAGGGAATCCCTATTTATTTCTTATCCATATTTAAGATTAATCTAAATATGGCTGAGAAAATTGAAAGAATTCAAAGGAATTTCCTGTGGTCAGGGACTGAAGAGAAAAATAAACTGAATCTGGTCAACTGGGAGGAGGTGTGTAAACCAAAAGCTAAGGGGGGGCTTGGGATTAGAAGAATGAAAGACCTTAATAAAGCTCTTCTCACAAAAATTGGATGGAGACTGGCAGAAGGAAACATGGGATGGGGAAATATTATGAAAGCTAAATATTTGTCTAATACCTCCTTTCGGTGGAACCTATATAATAATGACCTCCCGAGAGGTTCAAAGATCTGGCAGAACATTGTTGGAAATAGAGAGCTGCTAAGAGAAGGATTGAGGTGGATTGTGGGCAATGGCTTCAATATAAGGTTTTGGGAAGACAAGTGGATGGATGGGAAACCGCTAGCCTTAAGTAAATATAGTGGTTTAATAGAACTTCTTAAGGAGGACATAGGGGTTAAAGTGGGAGACTACATTGATCAGGGGAGGAGATGGAAAAAGCTGTATAAGGAGGACTATCTGCATGAGATAGTTATTCTCATAGAGGAACTGGAAGAACTAATAAAGGAACAGAGACTCCCATTATTGCCACAGGAGGATATAATGGCTTGGGATTTAGCTCCGAATGGGAACTTCACTTTCAAATCTACTTATACCTTAATGTTCAATAAGGAACTATGCCCAACTACGTGGAACAAGGTATGGATCAGTAACCTTATACCTAAGATTAATTTCTTTTGGTGGATGGTTCAACATGGAAAAATTTTAACAATTGATAATTTGAAAAAAAGGGGATTCTACATAACAAACAAACCGTTGCTGCCTTTGTGAACAAAAGGAAGAAAGTATTTCTATTTCATTTTTCCTTTTGCATTCGCTTAAGGATATGATTAATGATATAAGGGAAAAAAAGAGTAAAGGCTTAAACTTCACCATTATTCATCAGGGGTTAATTTTTCGTCTGTATCAGTTCCACTTAGCTTTGTGTCCCTGCAGAGAGGTTGTAGGGGAAAATCCCTGCCATAGTCTGATTTTCCCCCCCGAGCTCCAATACAGGGATGAAAATCTATACTCCTAGGTCATCTCCTAGCAAGGATACTAAGAAAAAGAAAAAAAACTTGACATAGCCCTAGAACAAAAGGGAAACAAGAAAATTAAAGTTGATAAGGTGGTTGAGGTTGTTGGCAAGGATTCTGGTGAGGATATTTGGGGAAAAGCAAGAAGAAGGTCTAGTAGGTTAGCTCAGTCCCGGGCTAGGGTTAAGCAGAAGTCCATCAGATACCCTGTTGAGGAAGTTGAAGAAGATAGCTCAAGTAATAACAGTGACAGAAGGGAGAAGGAAAATATTTCCAACTCCAAAAAGGATGAAGATAATGAGGAGGGGGGAAAAGTTTCAGAACTGGAAACATTTTGATGGATGATACTCAAACTCAAGTGTCGGACGACAAAGAAAGGAATACTGAGACAACCCATGTTTTAGCCAGCTTCTCACTTAAACCTATTACTTTTTGTGATGAGATAAGCAAAAAGGATAATTCCCCAATTACCATTTCTTCCCTTATTAAGGAAAATTCGAAGATCTCCTCTAACCCACGGGTGTTACAGGATAAACCATAGGGACAAAAAATGAAGGAGGTTGCTGCAAAGAAAGTCGAGGAGCATAAAGAGGAGACTGAGGCAGTGGAGGAGCATTACATGAACCTGGAGGAAAGGGTCAAAGCTTTGGAGGAGGGGTTTTTCACCTTCTCCAAGTTTGGACTTAAAGTTACTCATGCGGTTGCCACTACCCTCCAATTGCTGGCACAGGAGAAGGAGGACGCTGGTTTGGACATGGAGGACAACAAATTACTCTTCAAATTTCTTACCGATGACTGGGCCCAGATTCTACTTCATGCAAGGGGAAAGGGGAAAAAAGAATTCCAAGTCTTTTTTAGTTCTGTTCAGTTATGGGGATCTAAGGATCCAAAGACTTTATATACTTTTATGGCAGTTACGGTTTTGCTGGTAATCAATTGTATTTAAGATTTTATTAGGCTTGGGTGCCTTTATGGACTATGTGGTTAGTAGCTAGGTTGTTTCCTTTCCGGTTCTAGCTTTCTAGTTTATGGTATAAGTCTCTGCCTGCTGGTACTCCTGTTCTATTTGTCTGTTTTTGTTACTGGCTAGTAATGTGTTGGTTACCAGCCTTTTGACTGTTAAGGGCCGACCCCCTTGTTTTTGGTCACTTTTAATTTCAAAAACAATGAAAAATGAGTACAGACAATGCATTATCTCTTGGGGGATAATATGATCTAATGATGATACATGACTATTTGAAGATGCAATGGGCTTGTTGGAGTGGTTTTTCCAAGCTCTTTCACTTCCTTAATTTTGAACATTGTATTCAAAATTCTTTTACTCCAGGTTTTTGGTATAGTGGTCTCCTAAGCACAAAGAAATCTTACATATCTCAAAAATAAATTTATTCACATTTTTTGGGTTTCTTTGGTTATTTAAAAGTTTAATCATTTTTAAATTTTAGACCCCATTGTAGAATATGGTTATCCTCGTACAGAGATTCTTACATAGTGAACATTTCTACTCACATTGAGTTTGAGATCAAGATCTACTCTGATATGGTAACTATTCAATCTTTGTAATAACAAATCAACAATATTTTCAATGTAAATTAATGCTTAGAATATTCATAAATAAATTCCATGGAGCTTCACATCATAAATCTCAAGACGCATTGATCTACCATACAAGTCCTAATTAGTAGATATAACATGCCAATTGATCTTTAGGGGGTTTTATTACAATTTTTAAATACAGTGCGAACAAGGCTAATTTGAATTAGTTCTACTAAGAGCTTTAGATGGAGGTTCATGACTCTTAGGTTCATGACTCTTGATTCGTTGACACCTTATCGTTCAAAGGGATCCATATGAATATGATACACTTTTTTTTGGAATAAGTAAAGAATAGAGGAGATGCATGTGAGTATATGAGATTGGGCATATTCAATCTATAGGCCTTAATTTCTTTAGGGATTTGTAACATGATGAATAAAACGTGAACTACTGTAACATGCGATTGTAATATGCATGCTTATTACAAAAATATTAAGACTTGAGGTTCAAGACATACATTAGTGGAATATTTTCTCTATGTTGATATTTAATAGGACATCACATTGAAGTGCAAAGAACTAATCTAATGGTCTCATTGCTTCTTTTTGTGTGGTCTCTTTCCTGTGATCTTCTTTAAAGCTAAATATTTACACCTAGAAAGAACTACTCTTGACTAAACCTTTAGCAAAGACTTGACCCATCCTCAGATGCGACTGCATCACCTTCACCTATACTCAAATTAGCAATATAAGAAAAGAACTCATCTTGTCCTTGCATTGAATGTAAAGCTTTTTTTTTTAAAACTATTCTCCTCTAAGCTCAAAATTATAAGTGTGGGCCTAAGATGAGCAAGTTCTACCATTGTTAGATTGAACTAAGTTGACAAAGTTCTATCATTGTTAGCATTAATTGTGCACACAAAACAAGCATTAATACAAAAACATCTATAAGTTATTTGACTTGAAGAAGTAACTAAGTAATCTATATCAACTCACTCATCATTAGAACAACCTAAATATATCTAATTATCACAAGGAATCACTATTAAAGTTTCTCATTAACTAAATTATTTATTACAACTCTTCCACTCTTAAACTAATTGAATATGTTTTACATTCCATTCTATTTCAATCAAATCTCAAGTACCAATTAATAACATTATGATGGTCATGTCAATTTCATTATTTGATTTTATATTTGTATTTGTTTTCATAATCACCAAATCAACCCAAAAAAAAAAATGTTTCTATCTTTGTCTTTTAAAACCTGGATAACTATATCCATCAAGCTCCACATAATGTTCTCAACACGATCAATATTTTCCATTGCCTATATAACATCAATTGAATTCATACATAGAAAGAGAGAGTTTATTACTACATAGATCAGTTCCAGACTTGCAAAATGAATCTAAATTCTTACATAATTTCAGAATCCTCACAGCTCGATTACCTTAATACTTTTCCCTGAATCTAAAATTCCATTCACGTAGCAAAGTATTTTATTTATATACTCTTTTCTTCGTTTTTTATTATTATTATTCTATTTGGAGTCGTCTTAGCTACAAGTTTCTATTATAACTCTATTGTCTTTTATCAGAGCCCCACAGTTTTGTATTTTTGCGTTTTTCCCATTGCAATCCTATGGTAGAAAGGATGAGAAAAAAAATTCGGGTAACAGATCATAATGAGTTGAGATAGAATTAAAAACATTCGGATGAGAGATCATAATGAGTTGAGATAGAATTACATTCCTACTGTAGAAAACAAGACAAACGATTTTAGCTGACAGATCATATTCAGATCAGTCGGAAGCTAACGACATCGAAGAAGACGTACCATAACAGATAATGAAATCAAAATTTGAAGAAAAACAAAGGCAATGGCTAAGATGATGAAATCAAAATTTACAGAAAAACAAAAGCGATGGCTACGTTTCGTAGGGCAATTCAATTATCTTTGTCCAAGACAGATAGCATCGTCAGTGACATTTTTGCCATTTTATACTTTCCACAATAAATAGATGCATAATAATTAACATTTTATCCTTCTGCCAGACAATTTTTGGCGGAAACCAATCATTCAGAATCCACTGTAAAAGTTCCAGATTATCTTACATAATTCAGCACAGAAAACCATGGTGCCCATTTTTTACAGTTTTTGTTGCGCGAGCGTAAAAAAAATTGAAAAATTATATATATTACACTAGAAAATCGGCAGACGACTACGAATCTGCTGAATGCAATTGCCAGATCAAGAAAAATGTACAAGAACATTGAGAAAGAACTCATATCAGCTAAATGTGCAAAAAAATTCAGTTCACTTTTACACCTTCTGTTCTGTAAAGAATTCTTTGTGAAGGGACTATGAAATGTTCAGGATTCCGGTTGAGTTGCACTTGAAACAGCATTTCCGAGTAGATCTAGAAACGCGGCCACAATGAATTTGTGTGCCGTATTGTTGTTGAGATTCAAATAACAACACAGAAGCTCCTGCAACGAAGACCAGTCTCGGATATTTAGATTGTGCGCCTCAATCATCTCCTGCATTGATTTCTTGAAATCAATATACGGATCTGTCGAATACATCATAATCGCCACACTTTCTTTCACAAATTTATCGTCCTCGCTAATATTTTCACAATCTTCTGGTACTGGTACTGGTTTTCCACAATAATGCCCTACCTCTGCCTCTGCCTCTTCTTCCAGAATTTTTACTTCCCCTTCCGGATCTGGCTTTGCTTCTGGCTTGATGACGACATTATGAGGAATCGATGATCTTATTTCTCTTTGAGATTCACCTTCTAGAATTTCCCCCTTTGCTTCCTCCAGAATCGAATTGGAATTTGAGATCCTCGGTGAGAAAAAGAAGCGCTTCGAGTTGAGCCCCCTCACAATTCCCGCAACCACATCCGTAGACCTGTTCGATTCCGACTGAGATTGAGACTCCGACCAGAAGGACAAAGAAATATCAGTACTGGACCTCACCTCCGCCTCTGCCTCCGAATCATTTAAACCCCAATCGATCTTATCTTCTTCCAAAATAAGATTCCCCTGTCCGTCAAATACTTTCCTCCTCTCAAATTCTCCTTCCTGAACCGGAAACACAGACCGTGCAGTGCTTGAATTAACGTCAGAGACAATGTAAAGCGAATTGAAGCTCCTGTAGACACCTTCTGCAGTAAGAAAGTCCGTCTCCGCTTCTACATCGGAGTCGCTTACCCTCCCAGAATGACCCGGGATCGAATCCCACTCATCACACCCCACCGTTTCCCCTTTCTCGCCAAATCTCGTTCCCGCTTCTTCTTCTTCTTCTTCCACAAATCTCCCCCCCTTCAATTTCGACAAAGCTATTTGAACAGCTCTGAGCGAAGATTTCAACCTCACCTTCACCATTTTCAAGCCTCGCTGCGGATTTCAGATCATTTTCCATTCCATATGTGCGCCATTAATGGGGGTTTCCCACTTTCTACAGAATTAAAGAGCGGCACAAGGACTGTCATTACTGAATCCCTCTAACCATGAACAGTGTACGAATCTTTGAGCTCAGCTTACTCAAAATCCCGATTTATGCAGATGAATCCAACAAACCCCATCTACATGAAATCCCTAAAAACAGAGAGATTAAGGTTGATGGATGAGCGAGTTATCAACAAAGAGTCATGGGTGCGTTTACTCGTGGGGTAAGAGGATGAACATTCATTATATACATTTATTGAGGCAGCAGTAATCTGTCCTTGAGTCCAACCCACGTCAGTACAACATTAAACTTACCCACACAATCTGTGTTACTGCAGAAAACAAGACACCCATACCGCCTGGTCTCCCATAGCGCTAGGACACCCATTCTACAAAGGACATCGTTTAAACTGCTGATGCCGGAGAAGATAGTTTTTCCTGAACTGCAAGGAAAAACAAGAAATGCTATCAATGCTTAGAAATCATGGCAAGTTGTTTGTGATGCGTGAGAAACACAAAACACAAAACACACCACCCAGGAAGGATTAAGTTTTGATGGTGAAAGATGGGAGGAAGCACGAGAAGTGTAAAGTGTTTTTGGTAACAATCCACACGTGATATGTACGTCCACATTCAATGCAGTCATATGAAATGTAAGGGATCTCTCCATCACTGACGGTCAATCTCGTCTCAATGTTTTATTTCGCTTTTACAATCCTATAATGCTCGAATGGTCGTAATTAAGCTTCAAAATATGGCCGTTCATTTTTTCGAAGGTCTTTGTCATATTGTGTCAATTTTTTGGGGCATTTTCTCGTATGAGATTGTCTTGGCTTAGGCCTGGCTCTATTTGCTCGAGGTATGGGTTATCATTGGGTTGTTGGGGTTATTTAAGAAGATTGAACAATGTACAATTGTCGTTGAAAGAAGAAAAGGTGGATGCAATAAAACATGTAGCAGATGAAGAAGTGTAAAGGAGTGAAAATATGTAAAAATGAAAGCTTGGGTAAAGCCCATTCTATGTGAAACATTTCAATCTCACATATGATCATATACATAGAAATAACAATACAAAGTAAATATTTCAATGGTTCTATTTAAAATTAGTTTACGTTAATTTAGATTTAAAATTCAAACATGGATGAAATCTAAAGAGGAGTGGGCTGATAGACGATGATGTTATTGCACTTACAAAATGGTGGAGGCAAACTGACATTACAATATGGAATATTTGACCTACGGGGATATTCAAATCAATTAGATTGTGGCACTAAACATGAGCACCTTGAACAATTTGTTCAAAGAAGAGAACAAGAAAGAGAATACAACAAGAGTTCATGATTTCTTGATCAAGATATATAATAGAACATCCAAGATACAAAAGGAAAGAAACAGGCTAGGTAAGAAAAGGCACCAATTCCATGTCCAAATGATCCAGCATCAATCCAGTACCATAGATATTGGTGTTTTATATTATATAGGTGCATGAAAAACATCAATAACAATGACAAAAAAAAAACCAAACGATTGGCGAACTTTTCTTTGTGGTTTTTCGTGCATATCTGCTTAGCTAGTTATGAGTGGGTCCCATAGACTATCTATCGATAAGCAGGAGATATTTTCCATGAGCCAAATTGCGATATTGCTATCAAGACAACTATGTAATTTTCAAGTCAAACTCTATGATCCACATTGCAATAGTAATAGTTCACAGGAACCTATCTCTCGTGAGAATGAATCAATATCTAGGTGAAGCTCACAAGGGTGAAACACTGAACTTTATGTCACCCATCCTAATATTGTTCCAACTCAAATGCGCTTAACCGTAGAATATCCTAAATATCATAGACTTAACACTCATTCATTCATATAATTTTTTCTAATATAAAACTTTAAACGAAAAACGAAGAGCTAAAGGTGGGGTCAACCGTCAAATTTATTCCCGCAGAAGGTCATCGGCCTTCCTGTACTGTTGGCGTTTTATTATAATGAAATTGTCCCATACGCCCGAACGGAATTGCAGAAGTGCCAAAGTGGCAGTGAAAATCTTTAAATTTCACGGGAAGAAGTCGGCATCAAGCAGTACGTTTGTGACGAGTGGCCTGAGACTCTGGTCACATGAATGTACAATCACAATTTTCCGATCCGAGACTGAATAAACTTGTATGAATGTGGACCGAAACTAGGTGTACTGCTGTTCCAAAACAATTTATTTCTTCTAATTGAAAGAAGCAATTGAAAGTACTGTTCCAATTTTAAGAGGCAGATCGCTCTTTTACCTACCCCGATTTTTATACCAATGCCACTTAAAATGAGCAATTTGCAGATTACGATGAATCGTAATAAGGTATATTTATTATTATTAGAATTGAGTATTGGCTTAGGGTACTGAGATGGGAAATATGGTCCTAGAGTGATTTGGCAATTGTTTTTAGTACCACCAATGATTATCAGCCTCATTTAAAAGAGAAGAAAATCAATGTTGTTATTATTATTCTTGGTCCCATCCTATTTAAGAGTAACGTGGGAATGTTTTCCTTGTCGATTTGATTGTGTTTTGCTAGAGTTGGTGACATACTTTATTTTCAGTTGGAATTTTTCTTCTTGTTTTTCCTTTTGATTGAATGTAGCGATTAGGATAATTGTGTGATCTCTTTGGAGACTAGAGTTTTCAATGACTTCTCATGTATTAGTTTGTTCATTGAACATTGTGCTCTCTTATATAATAGTGTCCTACACTATAGTAAGTAATAAAATTTGATTTATTTTTGACATCATATGTGTAAACAAGTTTTATCTTATTGGCTCATGTTATTTTTCCCGTATTCTTTTATTTTTCGTCCACAAATATTATTTCAAATATTTGAGCATGACAATTGTCATTTTTCTAGGAAGGTTAGGTGTCCATTGTTTCAATTATCAATAGATGTAATACCTTTAGAAGGCCGAAACTTGTAGAGTTGACATTCTCTGCATGGGATAAGGTGTAGATTTTTTAGAGAATTAGGTACAATGTAGACACGTCATAAAATAATAAGAATATACAATAAAAAGTATCCCTTCATTGTAGTTGTTCTTTCTGTTTCTTTCTCCTGTTGGAATTGTTATGTTTGTTCTGAATAGTTTCTTTTACTAGTTTTTATTATTGACATGCCAAGTTTAGTACTAAAAAGAATTTTCTATTTAATTTCTTTTGCAGGCAAAAAAAACATATTTTGCAGAGACTGTTTTAAGGGCTATAGTTGATTAGGTATCCTCACAAGTGCGAGAAAATCATTTCCATGAGAAAACCATTTGATAAGAAGCATTTTCTACAATTGTTAAATTGTCTTACTCGCTCTGTGTTGCACTGTTTTCTTTCAGTTTCTCTTGTTTCTATTTTCATGGTTTCATTTTAATGTTTTAGGAAATAAATAAAATGTATACAAGTGAGAAATAAATTCTTTATTTGGCTAGTCATTAAAAATGATTTCTTTGACATTTAATAGTTTTGGGAAGCAATTTACCACCTATGTTAGAGGGTCAGTGTAATACTTCAAAAAATCACATCAGTTGTTTAGCTTTGTGCTGATTTCTTGAACTAGTTCCTTATGAATTGGCTTAGAAATGGCATTTGCAATTGGAAACACGTTTAAGGTGTCCAAACATGAAACTAAGCTTCTTCGTAAAATAGGCCCAGCTCTTAGTCAAATTTTCCATCCATTTTGATAACTCAAGTCCATGGCATCTTCCTCCACATCTCAATGCATCAAAAAGGTCATAAGATTCATTAATCAACCACGATTTAGAATTGTGATCTCCTTGACATTTTATAAATCATGGAATTACAAGTTTTGTGAGGATAACAAAGAAGAGATTCACATTATTGTTGTGGGACACAATTTGTATATTTTAATTTTAGGGTTTTCTGCTATAGCATTATTTGGTTTAAGTAATTATTAAGTTTTGAAATATAAAATACATTTTCTTAATTGAACAATAAGATTCAATCAAAAGTTCAATTAAAATATTAAATTTTACAAATCTTTTATATTATATATATTAATATAGTTTTCCAAATAGGTTATACATTTTTTTTCGATTTTAAGATTATAATATAGAATGTTAAATGAAGTTTTATTTTACTTTAATTTTTTTAATATTATTTGAAATAACTTTATAAAAATTATTAAATAGTTCACTTATTTTCTTAATTAAAACAATTTTCAAATAAATAAAATATGTTTGTTCAATAATAAATAATATATTGAATGCTTACATAATATTCTATTCTATTGTTGTTTCAAATGTTTAATATTCTTATCATTTTTTTTTGGAGTTAATTTATTTTCAATTTAGCATAGAACTAATGTTTTTAGTTCACCTCCCAATCTTTTTTTAGCTAATTAGCATAATTTTTCTTATTTGAAAGCTTAGATTTAAAAATTGAAAATTTTAATGCTATTTCTAATTTTTTAAATAGCCTAAACAAATTTTGTTTAGGGTAATTGCTTTTTCCTGAAATTAAAATTAGAGAAAATTTTTTAAAAGGAAGTTAGCAAGGATAATGATATATTTATGGTACATCAAAGACATTGAAGGGAAAATCTGTGAAAAAGAATGTGCAGGATAAGTTAATAGCAATTAATATTTTGTAGGAGGACAAGTTAATATTTCCTACTTATTCTAGAACAATAGATGTATATCAATGAACTATGGATTAAATTGAATATTGATCTTTTTTATATTTTATAATTTTAAACTTCTATGCAGATACACTGCTTGATTTGGCTGGAGCGGCTATTGCACTGGCTATCCATAGCCACACATTGTGCACCTTCTTTACTCGAAATTGAAACACCCCGATATGCCATGCCAAGCCACTATAATTATTTGGACACAATACCCTTTGGAGCTACGAGGATAATAATTTTTTTTTGCTTTTACAAATTCTTGGGTTATTTTCTTCTTTGCATAGAATTCAATGTAACCAAGATTGATGTAGTGTACATACAACCTTATCAATTCACAATGAAAATAGGCTCCTAGACCCATGTTTTATTGAGTAGCAAAAACATCAAATAACACATCAAAATCTAGCGACAAAAAGATTTTAATAATGAATTATTTCATATACAATACAATTACATAACATGATTGTTCATGTCAATGTTTTCATCAAAATTTCTATGTACATTCCTCTTGTATTTTTGTATGCCGGTCTTGAAGAAGTTCTCGGCTCCTATGACAAAGCAATTGCCATCTATCTTGAGATCTAGTTTTTCGTCTAGCAATAGAATAAGGATTTGGGATTTTAGAGAGCAACAAGTGGTTTAAACAGGTAAAATCTTGTTGACTACATCAAATCTAGTAACTATTTCTACTTAGACATTTTCATGTTTTTTTTTAATTTTAATTTTTTTTTAAGAGGGTTAAACACTTTGACCTGGAGCTATGAACCAGTGAGGCCACAAACAGGGGACCTCATTGCCATTAGATTTGAACCTTGATGGCAAGGATAACAACTCAACAACTTAACCATCACAATATGCCACTATTGGCTCAAATATTTTATTTGTTACATGATCTATGTTCGGTGCAACATATCTTGTTTGTGAGAAAAGTGATTTGGAATAGTTGCAATCGTTCCCAAGACTTTTGGGCACTGATAAGTATGACCAGCTAGGTTTGAAAGAAATGACATTTCCTAAATTGGGCAACAATGGAAAGGGTTTTCTGTAAAGCATGGTGTATTCTCCTCATGCTCCACACTTGCCTAATTTTATGCTTTATTAATTGCACACCTTGTCAATGTCCGCACCAAATTTCATACAGGCAACCAGGATATTGGACTACATTGCTCATGGTGTTATGCACAAGTGGCTTGTATAGTGTTGGATAGGCATTATTGTATTGGCCATATTGGGTGGTGTCTTGTGGATTTTTTATTTGTGGGTTATTTTTTTTAGAGCTTAAATGAAGAAGAATTCAGTGAAGGGATATTCATTTTGGATGATTGTTGTTGGATCTTGGGTTTTTGAGAATGGAGGAGTGTGGATGTGTAAATGGTTTGAGGTGTAATTTGTGAAGATCAGAGGGTACGGTTCTAGGAGCCAAAATTTGATATGTTCATGTGGATAATTTGTGAGCACTTTATATTCGAAAATATTAATGGAAATGGAAATTTATAGTGGCATTATTTTGCTTCATAACTTGGTAGCTTTTGGGTTGGAACTTTCATATTTGACTTTTTTTAATAGCACAATTTGAAAACCCAAATGACCCATGTTTGAAATGGTGATGAAGATTCTTTGTAAAATAATTCAATTATTGCAATGAAGGAGCCATAACAAATAACATGTTGCAATTCTAATATTGGAAAATTTTGAAGGAATTGTAAGTTGACAGGTTGCAGGTATCTTGATATTTTATTCACAAACTTGAATTCTACACTAAATCTCATTGGTAGAACATGTTAAGATTTTTTTTTTTTAGAAATATTATTCAATTTTGAGATATGAAAGCACTAGAATCTTTACACTACATGTTTTTCATTGCTCGTTCTACAATTCTAAAAGTCTACTCTACATGTTTTTCAATGCCCTGTCTACAATTCTAAAAGACAGGGACTCCAACTCTCCTAAGAACTCTTGTTATTATTTGTCTTGGTTTGTTTTGATTTGTCTTGGTTTGTTATTATCATTTGAATTGATTTCTTTGAGGAAAATCTTCAAATTGTAATTTTCAAATGATCAATATATTTTAATTTATTTTTATTAAAATGTAAATAAATAATGTCTACTTAAATCAACAATTATATTATTCTACAAAATTCTTTTAGTTTATGAATGAATAAAGAAATTTTATAAAAAGATGAATATCTCGATGCAATGCCTAACTAAATCAACAACCTTGTTATTATTTAGACATATTCTAAATAATGCCTTTTTTCATGTTGGATGATGCCCACTTAAAGAAAGTATGTATTTTTAAAAATGATAATTTTTTTTTTAATAAATATAAAGGTCCAAATTTATTGTTCCATAGTCTCATTAGCATGAAAAAGGTGCATCTAGCTACTTGGATAAGAAGACCTCTTTATCTCTCACTAATAAGAAATTTGTTATGCAATATTTTTCAAGAAAGAATTTGAGATAATTTTGGACTTCAAATTTTGTACACTCATCTTAGCCTAATACATATAGCTAAATTCATATATTTAACTAATATTAAGGTACGAAATAGGAATTTTTTATTTTATTTTTAGTCAAAGGAAGAAATTTTGATAAGATGGCCAATGCCAATTCTTGGAAAAATTAGAAGGATTAAGGTCTATAATTTAAAAATTAAATTGGAATGGATCAAAAGCATGCACCATTATAAAAATAAATTCCAATTATTGTTCAACTCAAATTGATCACTACTAACAAGTGAAGAAGACCATTAAAGAAGAGAGCAATTATTGAGAGTATGTGTTGTCATTGATGTCAACTTGATATCAACAATATTTTTTCAAGAGGTCATCAATGATCAAGATGGTAGAGAACATCTAAGATGATGGCTAGACTATGAAGATGATTGAAATTAGTTCATAAGAGAGATTATTATCTATCATGTTTGGACAATGTTGTTGAGATGATAGTACAAGGGTTAATGATTAAATGATATTGAAGGAAAAAATATTGTTTTCCTCTCTCTTGGTGTTGGATGTAACATAATGATGATGATACGTTACAATGGAGATTAGATTATTTAATATTCGATTAAATTAGAATAGAGGTGATATTATATTTCTAGAACATTTTGTTCTCTAGAAAATTGACTTGGTGAGTATATTCAATGAGTATGTTACATGCAATTTTTTAAAAATGATTAACATTTCACCATGTTAGATAATTTGGTCTTATGGTTTTGTTAGTGAACAAATTTGTCTTTCAAACACAAACATAAAATAACTCCAAATGTCCACAATGAAGTACAAATCACACTAACAGTAAGGTCACTTTGCTATTGCAATGTGCAAGCACCCTTTGAATTATTTGGGTACAACTCCCCATGCAAGATTTACAATGAATTTGCATAACTACAAACATAGATGCTTTTAACTAGAAATCACAAAAGACACACAAACATCCACTCGTAAACACGACATAGATGCGAAGAAACTAAATAACTAGAAGGAAATAATAAGTAAATGAAACAAAGCTCATTTACCCAACCATTACATTATAGAAGAAATGTAGAAAGAAAGACAAATTGTTCTTTCCAAATACACGAATAACTAAGGCCCAAAGTCCAAATGATAATCGTGGCAATAATTTATGTGCTCCAAAACTACATTCAGAAATAACCAAGATAATTCAAAGATTACACAAATTAAAAATTTTGATATACTAAAGTTTTCCTCCCCTAGGCACAACAAAAACAGCATAGACAACATAGATTTGATGTCTGACACACAAATTACTATTTGGAAAAGTACCATAACGCAAAGTCTACATAAAGATACAACTCACCTGTCTCTTTGTTATTTTTGGTTCTCTCCTCGCAGCCCAAAGTCTGCAGAAGGAGCTAAAAACTGGAACCTACTTCGGTGAAAAATCTTGCCTTAAATAGCATTTCTCCCTCGCTTCTTGTATCCCGATGACCTTTCACTTATAATATATAACTAATTCTTTATAATCTTTGGAAGCTATTCCTCCCTTATCACTTTACTTGACCCAATGTTTATTTAACATTATCTTCATAAAAATAATATTAGGGACACCTGTTGAGTCTAAATCTGTGCATTTCTAAATAGGTGGCATCTAGTTTGTCAATGAGGATTTCATCTTTTTATTTCTTTTATGGCCCTGTGAGAATGTTCAAGATATTAGATTCACATCCTTTCTCCTCGTCACTTTCCAACAGAAACTCAACACAAATAGGTGTAATTTATTTAATCTGATGATCTCCACGGCGAATTTTAGATTTTCTTTCTTTGCAGTCTTAGCTATTTTTCAAACATCTACCATCAACTTCCCATCCACAAATGACTGAGATATCACCTCCTATGCATCTTATTTCTTGTACATATTGTTATTTCTTCATTTCCCATGCTATGTCGAGATCTCATGTCTGTGTCTGGCTTCAAGCAGGTTTGGATGAATCATATGTATGCTAGAGTTTTTAGCCAATGACATTCTGTCAAACAATGATACGTGTTATACATTTTGCATGCACCACCTACACTCTCGGGTTATTTGCTACATGGATCGGGGGGTTGAGAACATTTGATCATCGAGCAAGAGACATTACTTGCCATCGAGCAATCATGCTTGAAAATTCTGTAATTATACTTTCATCAGTGGTTCTGTCATCATTGTGACTTAGTTCACAGCAACGATTCAGACCATATGAACCGATATAACATGCACGGGTCATAGCTATGACGTAGGTCTTATATTGCTAAGGGAATTTTGCACTTTCTTATTTGAATGTCAACATGGGCTATCAACACATTGCATCTGAGTTGAGCTACGTGGAGTAGTAGCTTAAAGGCATAATGATTCGATTGGACAGTGTCTTCAACTTTTGCATTCTGAGGAATCATGCCAGTGCCTTGGTTGGTTCCATCATAATGACTTTACTAATATCTTTGGTACTAGTTGTTGCTAGAAGTGACTCATGGGGAAGACTGACTTCATAGATTCATTCAGAACCTTTGAGACTGAACCATCATGAATCAATGGACCTAGACCATGAGCTTCTGTATACCGAACTTCTTCAATTACATTTGGCTGCACTTTTGAACTATACGACTGATCACAACCACAAGCTTGATTTGTGTATTGAATTTTTGTATTGACTTTTTGGAATTAGTTTGGGTAATATGAACTCCAAATGTGCTTGTATGTACTTGTGAAACACGGTGAATCTTTGAACCTGAGCGATGCATATTTGAACTTACCCTTGAACTCAAAATTAGAATCACTGAACTTGAACTCTTGAGCATTTGAATCTATATGCCATGCTTCTGAGTTAAACCTTGAACCTGAATCTGGAGTGAAATCAACAGAACCCTTACAATATTGAACTTGTTGAACCTTGGAACCAAGATGAATCAGAATAAACTATTTGAACCTGCTTGAGCAAATTGAACCACTTTGAATCACCTCGAACTTATTTCAAAGAGGTTGAAGACCCTAAACTGAAAATTTTATTGCCGGGGTCTATATGGTACCAACAGGTTTTAAGCACATTGTACATATTTTGTGTTTATTTCACTCATGTATTTTTACATCATTGGTGTAGTAGGTGATATGGTTGATATTTGTAATGGGTTTTTAAAAAAAAATCTATTAGAGTTGGTCTAGAAAATTCTCTGAATGTATCTACAATGATTCTTTAGGCTTTGCAGCTCAAATGACAAGTGTATGTAACATATATGTTATATCTCAATCCATTTTTTAGAAGTTCGTGTTGTCTACAATAAGTGATAATGATGATCTATGTATGATTAACTCTCACAAATGAAGTGTTCTTATTAGTTGATCTCTTTGAGTATGATCTTGAAGTGAGGGGATGTGAGAAATATTTAAGAGTTCCCTTAGATGTTAAAGGGATATCCTAGTGTAGTCAACATGACCTTAGGTGTTTATATTTTGATCTAATGAATCTAGAATGAATATTTCAAGGTAACTACCCAGGTTTAGTGTCAAAATTTTTCATTAGCTTATAAGGAATCCTTGAGCTTCTTTGCCTATCTTGAAGATTATGTTGCATAGATTTTGGGTCTTATATTGGTCTGTGAGGATCCACATTAGGATTATTCATACAAAAGGTATGTGTTGGGCAAAGAGTGATACAGATTAAATGTACATATCTTAGGGATTTTAGAAGTTACATAGGCCCTTGAAAGTATTTAATCCTATCCATTCATTCGAATCGTAAAATCTACAAAAGGTCAAGGCCTCTCTCATTATAAAGGTAGAAGTAACTAGAGATTATTGTAGACTACACAATCCTAAAATGTAAGAACCTAATTTGTGCTCATTTTGAGATTATTTTTAGCCTACTTTAGTATGCTTCTTATGTTATCACCCCATATTGTACTTAAATACATATTTGATTACTTCTACATTAATATTGTTTAAACACAAGTTTGGCTCTAATTTCTATGCACATGTTCCCATTTTTCCATCCATTCGCATAATTCATTTTTCACATAGGTCCTTTACATGCATTTTTAGATTTGGAGAATTTTCTTGATTTCTTGATGGACTAGAGCTTTTACCACCCCTTCTTGGAACATACCCCTAAGTCCTAAGAAAAAAATGAAAAAGTATGTCTAGATAAGGTTGACTAAGTCATCCTTGTCATGGACAAGGTTTTCCAAGCTGACCTTATTCAAGGATTTGAATTTTAGATAGCTTTGAGTCTAATGTATGGGTTTTCTCCTAGACCATTAATTAAGGTTAGTCATGAAAAAAAATGAGCCCCAAAATATGTATAAAATGAGACCTTTTCCTCTCATTTTTATTCAATTGTTATTTCAAGATCAAACAAATGTGAGTTATAATACATTCATTGTACATTTAAGAGATTAAGTGAAATCAAGCATCCATTGAAGGCATCTAGATTACTAAGCATTCAAACTCATGAAGAAAGCCATCAAGCATTTAAAGTCTCCATTCCATCATTTCCTTCATGCATGCAAGAAGTTTTCTTCCACAAGTCTTTCTCTTCTCTCTCACTAGAGGTCAAGAAAGAAGTTTAACATCAAGGAAGGAGATCTACATTCATCCATCAAGTCTTCTCTTTTCTCTTCCTCAATACAAAATTGTAGAAAATTACATCTGTTGCATGAGGTTTTTTCATACATGATTTCCCTGTTGATTTTTTTTTCAAGTTAAAGCTATTTCATCAACATACATAATCACGTTCTAAGAATAATTGCATCTACATAGTATGATATATTCCATTTTTTAGATCTAATATTTGCTACATGACACCACTTATTTCATTTCATTTGTTATTAAATTTCATTTCACTTATAAATAAAAAAGAGATATTATTAAAGCAATTTGTGTGTTTATTATTTTCATTTATGACCCATTTCATACATTGATGTCAATGTATCGAATATTTTTGTGTATTTAGTATTATATTTGATGAAGATACATGTCACATATTTGTATGTGAGCTCAAAGTATTCAATGTTTTCATGTTTATATATGGGAACTGTTGAATTTTTTAATGATTATCGACCTGTTGTGTACACACAATGTTCCTAAAATATAGGAAGATATAAGAAAGAGTATTTCATTTGGTTTTCGATGTTCAAATATATTTTTGATTCCTAGTGGTGAGGATAAGTTGTACATCTAGAAACTTGAAAGAATAAGAACATGTATATACAAAAATGACTATTTGAATTCCTTATAGGAGAATGGCTCACATTGGTCCACCTAAAAAATTGGTGACCTACAATGTTCATATTGTCCTGTATGGTTTTCAAGTATTGCATTATTTTACTTTCAAGTACATAGAATTTCATATTATGTTTTGTTGTTTGTTAGAGAAATCATGGTTGTTACTAATGGTTGGGATGCATTTGGATAATTCTCCACATTGATGTTATTAGGTGTGTAGTTTGGTGGAAATGTTCCTAAAGTTTATGCAATATTCAATTTCAGTTGTACAAACTATCTATGTTAGTCTATGGGAGGCTTAATTGATTGTGGTGATTTGATTTGTGACCCACCAATCTTAATATCATTTGGAGGAAAAGTTAAGAGGTTGATATAGATCTTGTTGTGGTGTATTGAGATCCACATGGAGTTACAACATGTATTAGAGAACTTTTTTGGATTGACTAATTAATGCGTTGTAATGACTTGTTACATATTCCAATTTTGAAGGATGTTATGGTGTGTGGATTTTATTCAAATTATTTGTAGTAAGTTTTTTATTATGTATTTGGGACCCCTTTATATCTCGGGGTAGACCTTATTGAGTGTAAGAATTCATGGTGGTAGACTTGTGTAAATGATTCCTATCTCTACCATGATCAATCTAATAATATTTTGAATGATCAAGCAAATATATGAGAATGAATTGACTCAGATTGTGCATGGATTAATTGTGAAGTCAATCTAATCATATGTGTGAGTGTATGAGCTTGATATAGTTATAGTAGTCAATCAAGAAACACCCCATATTTTTAGTTCATGACATTCCTCTACCTAGTAAAAGATGGTGGCTCTTTTGGAAGCTATTACAAATCTATATCTTGCCCAAGGATCATACATATCCAATTTGCAAGTCCTTATATATTTCCCTAAAGTTGTGTGCCTAAGCTTACAAGTCCTTTTTAGGAACAATGTACTCCTTGGTTTGTGACCTAAATATAATTTTTTATTCATATCATAAAAGTAACTGTAATGTCCCTATTTTTGGAGGATTTAATTATTAACTTAATAAAGTGATATATTTTATAAAGTCATTAAATAAAATAATATTCTAAAGGTTGCTGGAAGAAGTGGAGAAAAAATTAAAAAGGAGGCCGACCTATCAAGAAAAAAAGAATAAATAGGCATTGAGGGATCATTGCCTATCATCGAGATTTATTATTGATTTTTGCTTATGTGCGTTGTGGAGCCTAGGGTTTCTGCAAGTAGTCACAATTGGCCATTGAGAACAAAAACTCTCAATTGGTACGCAATTTTGAGGGTGTGAAAGATCACCCAGGAATTATTGCAGTTGTGTGAAGGATATTTCAGTCCTTTCACTTGTGCTTAATTGCTGGTTTAGAGTTTCAAGTGGAGTTGCACTTTCACCATATCATCTTCAGCAGTCAGTCTCTAGTATCTGATCAATCCAGGTTCTTCATTTCAATCTGTAGTTGCAACAAGTTCTCAATTGTATACAACTAGTTAGGGTTTCTCTGTAATGTGCCATGTCATAATGTTTTGGTGCTGAAAATTGCCATATCATTTGTAAAAACATTTGGTTTTCATTGAATGAATACATTTGCACTATTATTTCTTTTATTCAACAATATACTTTCAGCAGTGTATTAAATTTAGGGTTTTTTTTAGTGACCTGTTGGAAAGGATCATTACAGTAACCCTCATCATATTTTTTTCTATACATTAATTTTTCTACATATAAATATGATATACATTGAGTTTCTACATACAAATATGACATTCATATAATTTTATTTTCATTGCAACATCTTGCATTTAAAATTGATAAATATAAATGATAAGAAAAATATAAGATTTGGTTAAAGACTAATTCACACCCACTTAATTGTTAAGTGTCTTGTTATTCTTAGTTAAATAAGTTAATTAAGTAAATTACCATATTGTATTTTGGTAAATTCTCATATTTATGAAAGAATTAAGAATCGTCAAATTTTGGGCTAAAATACTTTGTAAAATGTCTCTTTATAATTTAAAGAAAAATACATATTAAAATGTAATCATATTGTATATATACTTTCCTCATTTCTATTTTCTTTTGACTCTACCAAATTTTTCTCTTTATTTATTAATAATAATTTATTTTAAAAAAAGATAAGCAGAAGATAAAAATTTGAGAACTTACTAGCCAAATAAACTTGCAAACAAACTAAACAACTTCATTGGAATAAAAATCAAATAAATTATCATATTATACTAATAAACCCCAAAACGCTGAGAAAATTATAAGTCTTTTTTTTTTTTAAAACTAGAGAATTAAAATATTAAAATACGTTTTTAAAACATTGTTCTATATTACATGATATTAATCTTCATTCTCATAGTATGTAGTAAATCAAATGAATACTCATATTGTATTAGTAAATTCTAAAAATAAAAATCTTCATGTAAATTGTTTATAATTATACTTTAAATTATAATACTCCCATTTATAATTTTTATTCTCTCTAATTCTCCTATTTACATTTGATCTAATTCTCATATTTTTATTATATTTTTATTCAAATAAATACTCGTATTGTATTAGTAAATTCTAAAAATAAATTTTTATGAGTAAATTATTAAAATAAATCTTCATTTTCTACCTCAAGAATAATTTTTTTATAATTATATAATTTTTTAGATATTTTTTAATTATCTCTAGTAGGGTGACAAATATCTTACTCTTATTCTCTTAGGGTACAAACTAAATGGACTTAATCGTGGAAAAACTCCATAGCTTCACTATAGTGGCAAACTAAATGGACTTAATCATAGAAAAACTCCATAACTTCACTAAATAACCTAGACCTTGATGTAATGAAGGCTAAGTGGGTTGAATCATAAAAGAAACTCCATAACTTCACTATAGTGGTAAACTAAGTGGACTTAATCATGGAAAAACTCCATAACCTAGACCTAGACTTGATAACTAAATGGGCTTAATCATTAAAAAAACCCATAACTTCACTATGTGAAAATGACCTAGACCTTGATCCAATGAACACTAAGTGGGTTGAACTATAAGTGGGCTTAACACTAAACGGGCTGAAATTAAGTGGGTTGAATCATGAAAGAAACTCCATAACTTAAACTAACTAAGCTTTAATCATACAAGAAACTCTATAATTTCACCAAAAATACATAGAGTAAGAGTCATCATTTTATATTTGTTGGTCTAATTTATACCTCAATGGTTGACATCCTAAAAATATAATAACTTATATGGAGATATTTATAGCTTATTATTTCATTTGTGCATCTACAAATAAACATAGAGAGAGGGTGAGTCATAATTTTATATTTGTTGGTACAATCCACACCTCGACGGTTATCATTTTGAGAGGATAATGAATTATATGTATATACAGTTAGATCGTATTATTTCATGTGCACCTACCAAAACTATATAGAGAGACTTAGAAAGGGTAATTCAATCTATTCTTTCTAATTGAAATTCAAAAATTATCTTGCTTTCATTAATACATTAGTGGCTGGAAAGTTATTCAAAAAGTAGTAGTTGATTGCAAGTAAGATTATAAACATGATTAATAATCCAATACCACCTTTACTTAGAAAACATATGATTCTTCTACTCAACTCAAGAATGTTTTGGAACTAACATTCTCTTTTTGATCTCAAGTCTCTAAAAGGAATTATATTTGTCCATAGAGAGATGCACTCATTGAATTTGCAATATGCCTATATTCACTATGATTTTTATTTCTCTCTAATTGGGATACTCTTTCCAACATTGATCAATTTAAATTTCCTCCTTTAATGCCTCACAATCCTCAATTTTTTCTCTCTCCCATATAGTATCAATGAGTGAGAGAATAAATAGTTGGTCCAATGAAAGGGAAGAACTATGATATTTTTTTGTTGAAAAACTATCTTAGTAGAAACTTAATAAAAGAAAATAATGAAATCTAACTTAGGTGCATTGTTCATTGAACCAAGAACCAATAGAACCATATACGATGGTTGTAGGAGGTTCTTATATTGGAGCATTTAATTGACTCCATGAGTATCACATCCTCAGATGTACCCAACCTTTAACATCTCACATAAAACTATAATGAGATCTAGATGTTCTAATAATAGACCTTTTGAAACTACCTTAGACAATTAAGATACAAGATATGGACTCCAAAAGAACTTTGCATAAGATTTTTTGAATAAATTTTCAATGAAAGATCACTAGGAATGAAATTTACATTAGCCAGTTTCCTTTCATGATACTAAATTGAAATATATTGACTCATTCTAGACTCTTTTCAATGAGACTCTAGCTGGACCAGAGTTTCTTCGTGTCACTATCTTCTTTGTTGTGAAGGAGGGTGTTTAGGCAGAGAAATTAGAATATGTTATATTGTTGTCTTACACCGTATAATCACACTGGGCCTCTAGTTGGACTAGAGTCTCCAAGTTTATCTATCCCTTCTATTATGAAGGGGGGTTTTGAGCTATAGACCTTAGCATATATTAGATTATTGACTTAGACCCCTATGGTGACTACATGGAGAATCTTGTTATAAATTCTAGACTAAGAATGAAGCTATTAAGGAATTGCATAATATCATACTAATGGATATTTGGAAAATGTAATGTGTTAGGGTTGTCATTTATGGAAACATATAGTCTACTTTGAGATGGCAGAAGCTAATATAAATATTGAAGTACAAAATTATCTTAGTATGCCAGAGGTAAACAATGAATAGTCAAATAGTCTAGTTTGGTGCACTTCATTGGAAACAATTAAAGACTTGCACACTTAGGGAATGTAGTACAAATATTATATGTCATGTGTGTAAGATTACTAAAATTAATATTTAGTTATGGAGGATTTCCTAGTTACAAGTTGCCAAGATAAAACATAGGAAACAAAAGCACACTGACATTTTAGTAAACTAAAATAATTTACTAACAAGTTTGGGACAACATTGTAGATATTAAACCACACATGGAAAAGTCATTATTTGAAGTTTTGGTAATGTGCAAGGTAGTACAAGGCTGACTTATGATAAGTTTTGTTATAAAGGAATGAAATTTTGTTAAGAAAAGTATGGCATTGATTGTAATCATATGATGTTAATTTGGCACTTTGTATATTTGATAAAGATGTGAATTTGATGCGAGAGAAAAGAAGAGTAGTTGTATGTACAATTTTAAAGAAGAACCACAAAGACTAGTCAAATATAGAAGATATCAACATAATGAAAGGTTTTGTATCTACCCCAATAGATAAGCATTGCACAGTTGTATATGCATGCTTGAGAAGTGGGCTCATCTTGTACCTTTTGTATTATAGTAACAACTCCTAATAGGGTTGAGGCTTCTAATAAGGCCTAGTTCCCTAACAAGGACAATATATAGTTGTAATAGATTCCTAATAGGGTCAATATCTTTCACGAGATACTTTTGATTACTAGATCATTTTGTGGGTGCCATCCCCATGACAGTTTTCCCTTAGCCAGGGTTTTCCTAGTTAAAAAATAATGGTCTTATGAGTTTCATTGTATTATGATTATGTTTGTTATTCTATTCTATTTGATCATCTATGAAAGTTTAAAGATTTTGTTTTTATTCTCTTAGAGTACAAACTAAATGGACTTAATCATGAAAAAACTCCATAGCTTTACTATAGTGGCAAACTAAATGGACTTAATCATGGAAAAACTCCATAACCTCACTATCTGAAAATGACCTATCTTAGAGTACAAACTAAATGGACTTAATCATGAAAAAAATTGTAGCTTCACTATAATAGAAAACTAAATGGACTTAATTGTGGAAAAACTCCATAACCTCATAACGTGAAAATGACCTAGACCTTGATCCAATGAAGGCTAAGTGGGCTTAATCATAAAAGAAACTCCATAAGGAAAAACTCCACAACTTCACTATAGTAGAAAGCTAAATGGACTTAATCATGGAAAAACTACATGACCTAGACCTAGACCTTGATAATTAAATGGACTTAATCATGAAGAAACTCCATAAGTTCACTATGTAAAAATGACCATAGTGAAATGACCTAGACCTTAATGCAATGAACACTAAGTGGGCTGAACTATAAGTAGGTTGAATACTAAATGGGCTAAAATTAAGTGGGTTGAATCATGAAATAAATTCCATAACTTAAACTTCATGACCTAGACCTAGAACTTGATAATTAAATAGACTTAATCATGAAGAAAACTCCATAACTTCACTATGTGAAAATGACCATAGTTAAAATGACCTAGACCTTGATGTAATGAACACTAAGTGGGCTTAACACTAAATGGGTTGAAATTAAGTGGACTGAATCGTAAAAGAAACTCCATAACTTAAACTAAGCAGGCTTTAATCATAGAAGAAACTCTATAATTTCACCTTGTGAACATATAGCCTAGATTTTATGCTATGAGTTATGATCTAGTGTAAATAATACTAGAGTTCCATAAAGACTTCTCCTAAATTAGATTAATAAATGATGGATAATACGATAGTTTTATCTATTGATTTAATTGTTCATGTTCAACAAGAAAATAATTTCTTTACCTTCATGAGATGAACACTGAGTGGGCTAAACACTAAATGGGATAAAATTAAGTGGATTGAACCATGAAATAAACTCCATAAGGAAACGCTCCATAACTTCACTATGTGAAAATGATTGACAAAATGATGGGAAAATTCCATAACTTAACTAAATGACTGACAAAATCATAGAAAACTACATAACTTCATTATGTGAAAATGACCCTAAATGACCTAGACCTTGATAACTAAATGTACTTAATTGTGGAAAACTCCATGGACTTAATGATGGGAAAACTCCATAACTTCACTACGTGAAAATGACAAAATCATGAAAAACTACATAACTTCATTATGTGCAAATGACCCTAAATGAGCTAGACATTGATAACTAAATAGACTTAATCATGGAAAATTCCATAACTTCACTATGTGAAAATGATCTAGACCTTGATACAATGAAATTGACTCAAATAATGGAAAAATCTATAACTTCACTATGTGAAAATGACCTAGACCTTAATACAATGAACATTATGGACCTTGATAACTAAATGAATCAGAGCTTGATAACTATATGTACTTATCCATGAAAACTCCATGACTTTACTATGTAAAAATGACCTAAAACTCCATAACTTCACTATGTGAAAATGACCTAAGACTCCATAACTTCACTATGTGAAAATAACCTAGACCTTGATGCAATGAACACTTCACTATGTGAGAATGATCTATAGACCTTGATATAATGAAATGGACTTAAATCATGGAAAACTCCATAACTTCTCGATGTGAAAATGACCTAGACCTTGATACAATGAACACTATGGACCTTTATAACAAAATGACTCAGATCTTGATAGCTAAATGTACTTATCCATGGAAAACTCCATAACTTCACTATGTGAAAATGACTTAGAACTCCATAACTTCACTATGTGAAAATGACCTAGACCTTGGTGTAATGAACACTAAGTGGGCTAAATATTAAATTGGCTAAAATCAAGTGGGTTGAATCATGAAAGAAACTCCATAAATCAAACTAAGAAGACTTTAATCTTAAGAAAAACTGTACAAATTCACCTAGATATAAATGTTATAAGAAAACTTTAATCATAAGAAAAACATATAAATGAGATGAGTTAAGATCCAATGCCTTGATGCAATGAAGACTACATGGGATGAACACTAAATTGGTTGAAATTGAGTGGACTAAATCATGCAAGAAACTCCATAAATCAAACCCTATAGACTTTAATCATAAGAGAAACTCTACAACTTCACCTAGATAAATATGATATGAGTTATGATCTAGTTTTATTAGAGAAACTCTACAACTAGAAGGAAAGTAGGGAAGATACCCCAACCAAAGGAAAGTAGGGAACAAACATGAAGAAAGGAGAACAAATCAATCTATTTATTGCTAGGAAGGTAGGAGAATAGAGCAATTCTAATTATTGGTAGGAAGGAAGGTAGGGACAAGGACAAGAGATTAGACTGAATTTGTGGAGGGCCACAAAAGGATATGTATTAATCCTCAAGTTTGGATCCAAAACTTCACCTAGATAAAGATGCTATGAGTTATGTGTTATGATCTTAGTGTCAATAAAATTGGAGTTCCATGAAGACTTCCTAAAAAATAGATTTTAAAGCTAGTGGTCTTATGAATTATGTGGACTAATTAAGTTTTTAAGAATTATGTGGTCTAATTAAAGTTTAAAATGTAAAATCAAAATATTTAAAAGGTAAAGGATTCTATATTTGATGAGAAATTCAACTAAGCTATGAGTCTAAGTGGATAAACACTAAATTGGCTGAAATTAAGTGTGGACTGAATCATGAAAGAAACTCCATAACTCAAACTACTCAAACTAAGTAAACTAACTTTATCATAAGAGAAACTCTACAACTTCACCTAGATAAAGATACATAAAGATGCTATGAGTTATGATCTAATTTTATTAGAAAAACTCTACAACTTCACCTAGATAAAGATGCTAAACTAGAGTCCCATGTTCAGGCTTACTTAAAATCTTCAAAATAGATTTTAAAACTAGTGGTCTTATAAATTATGTAGTCTGATTATACTTAAAAATATAAACTCAAAAACTTTAAAAGGTAAAGGCTTCTATATCTGATGAGAAATTCAAATAAACTGTGAGTCTAAAAAAATAGACTCATAGATTTTAAAGCTAATGGTAAAATCTAGTGGTTTTCTAAATTATGTGATCTAATAGAAGTTAAAATTTTAATATCAAAATTATCTAATGGAAGTTAAAAGTTTAATATCAAAATTTGTAAAATGTAAGGACTTTTATATTTGATGAGAAATCCAAACACCCTCATCCCAACTTAACTTATGGTTTTATGAATTATGTGATCTAATGGTAGTTAAAAATTTAATATCAAAATTATTAAAATGTAAGGACTTCTATATCCATCCAGATTTTGTACTTCTATATTTGATGAGAAATTCAAATAAGCTATGAGTCTAAAAATAGATTTTTTTAAGCTAGTGGTTTTATGAATAAAACCTCATCCAACTTAAAAATGTAAACTCAAAAAATTTAAACTCAAAAACTTTAAAGGTAAAGGCTTCTAGATTTGATGAGAATTTCAAATAAGCTACGAGTATTTAAAAAATATATAGATTTTGTACTTCTAGATCTGGTGAGAAATTCAAATAAGCTATAAGTCTAAAAATATAATTTTTTTAAGCTAGTGGAAAACCTCATCCAATTTAAAAATGTAAACTCAAAATGTAGTGCCCACCCATGGTTTGCCTTTATGTTCTATGTCCTTTAGGCATACTTTAATGTATGTGTTAGTTTTAGATATATTTGATTTATAGTTATATGACATTATTCCATGACTTGATTTAATGTCTAGATTGAATACTTTCATAATGATGATACTTTAATGATTTGTAGTTAATAAATGTGATTCATTTCATAGCAATGTCAGATGATGCTTTAATGATGATTACTTCATATTCATAATGATGCATTATTTTATTTGAGCATTTGATGTTTGACTTATCATTATTATGGCACTTACCCCATACTTGCATGTGTATGGTGCATGTGTCTGTTTTATCTTTTTGTTTTTTGTGTTTGATGTGGTTAAGGGAGGGAGTCGCAGTCATCTACTAGTCGGGATCTACACGATGTACTACTCCCTGTCATTGCTTGTTTAGTTTAGATATATCTATATAAATGTACATGCTTGTCTTTTATGCAGAATGTAGGTATCAGGCATCGACTTCCTTGAATTGTCAAGATGAGCGTGCCCTATCACAATAACTCAATGGTAAGAATGGGGAGATAATGTTTAGGTCCAATCCTAGCCATATCCTAAATACTTGTCTTGCAAGGAGGACTCGTATCTAACTTTCCAACCTTTTTAAAACCCATGAGTTCATCTTTGTCTATGTTGTTTATTTTTGAGTTTCAGTCTATTTTGGTAATGTTACTTCTATGTGGATTTTGCTATCTGATTTATTTGGTAAAGGATTTAATTATAATATTTAGGTTAATCATATAATATTGAGAATTATTAAATATTACTTGATTAAAAAAGAAAATATTAAAGTATGAGAATATTTAAATAATTAAAAAGACTAATTAAATATGTGCTTTAATTTAAAATTATTAATTTAGAAGTTTAAATTTAGAAAATTGGTTAAAAAGAAATTAGAATATGATGATATTTAATTAATTATAAATTAATTAAATATATACTTTAGTTTAAAAGATTTAATTTAAGAACTTGGACAAAAAGAGAATTAAAATATTAAAATATTAAAGATTTAATATTATTTTATTATAATTATTTATTTAATAATAATTAAATTAGAGTTGCATTTAAACAATGAGTTTTGATTATTATTAATAATTTAAATAATAAACTATGCTTTAATAAGAGCTTAAACTAATTAATAAACTGGATGAAAATAAAATATAAAATAATGAAATTTAAAGATAAAATTATACTTCTAACTATGGCATATTTGTATTTATTTAATTTAATGGTGTTTATTTAGGAGTTTTATTTTTAATAATAAACTCTAAATAATATTATTAATTAAATTAATAAATATATTATTAAAAATATTTTGAAAATTAATTAAAGAGAGAAAGCTAATTATTTAAATTAAGATATTTTATAATTAAATATCTAAAAGACTTTTGCATGAAAAGGTGAAAAGTAATAAAGTAATAAATAGTAATTGATCAATGAGTTCCCTCTTATGATTGCACAATCAGAGCCTCAATTTAGGGGAGAACTCTTTATCAGAGATCTAGAACTCATTTTGCAATTACATGAGATTTGGAGAGCAAAATTTGGAATTGGATCAAAAGTATTGTTGAGAGTTTCAGAGGGTTTAGATTTGCGTGCATTCACAAATGTCTCATATTTTAGTTGTAGTTTTGAGGTAGGGTTTGAAAACCCATTTTAGAATTTTATTGAAAGATCTGTCTATTTCGTGTCTTCCTGGGTGTTTGCAAATTGCTTATTTTACTATATTGATTGTTTAATAAATAATTATGTTGTAGATTTTGAAAAATAAAAATTTATTAATAAAAAAAACTTGATTGAGAAAAATTATAGAAAAACTTTAGAAAATTATTATGACTATATTATTTTAAACCCCTTTAGATAATATAGGAAATAGTTGATTATGAAATTTGGAAGGAAATAATAAATTGAACAATTAGGGTTTCAACTTTAAATTTGTCATTAGAACCATGAGATTATCATGATTTTTCAAAATATAGATAAATATTATTCTTATATCAAAAATAATTTAATTGCAAAATTTATTGAAAAAGAAAAAAAAATTAATTGAGAGGAAAACATGTTGTAACTAAACTTATGCATGCATGTGAAAATAAAAATGCTAAAAATAGACAGCTAAGTATAGTATAGTTACATGCATGTGAAAACAAATATGTTAAAAATAGAAAGCTAAGTATCAAATGGTTACATGCATGTGAAAACAAATATACTAAAAATAGAAAACTAAGTATAGTATGGTTACATGCATGTGAAAATAAATATGCTAAAATTATAAACTAATTATAGTATGGTAACAAACATGTGAAAACAAATATGGTAAAAATAGAAAACTAAGTATAGTATGCTTGCATGATTTGAGAGATCAAAGACATGCGAAAGTACTAATTACATGTTTATTTTAATTTTATAAAAATATAATATAATTTTCAAAAAAAAAATTTAAAAAAAATAATAATTTATTAATTTCTAAATGAATTGAATATTATCCATTTAGTTATAAAGTGAATGTTAGTATTAGTGGTTATTTAAGTTTAACTAAACTCTTAGTTGCATATAAATAATTTAATATTTATTAATGCAAGAGGGAAGTTAATAAATAAATATTTATAATTTTATTATATTTTAAGAGAAGTTATGGTAGAATTCATTTTGTAATAATCTAGTTAATAACTATTTGACTTTATGACAGAAATTATATATTATTTAATTTAATCTATAATTTAATCTCTATTTACATTATGAATTAAAGGAAAAGTAAATATTAACATTGGACTTAAATAGAAGTCAAATTAATATTTTAGAAATGAAATTGATATTAGTATGTAATCTAATAATATACATTTATGTTTTGATTAAGAAAAGCAGCAAGAGGGTGATGGCCCATGGTACAAACAACTCACACTAGATACTGCTAAACAGAATTAACAGCACCTAATGCCAAATCCAGGATCCCCAAGGATTTACAATATAGACTTACCTCTGTCAAAGACAAAGGTCTGAGAATGACACACCTTGGGACAAGCCCCCATACAAGCTATGAAACATAACCAAAAACAAGAACCAAGGACTTGGATGAGCCCTTTAAAACTTCCAGTGTACATCCAATCACAAGAAGACAAGAACCAGGAAGAATGAGGTCCTTTCATCACCACAAAAATTGAACAACTAAACAAGGCAACAACCTACCTATCTTTCTTCTATGTTAGAACTAGAGATCCATAACCATCTTGGCCCCATTCTTAGGCCAGCACTTTCAAAGATCTTCCACCACACAGCAGTCTCCTTTCCCACCTCAATAGTGAAAGGGTCCCCCGCAGCAGAAATAGGGGGAGAGAAGATCAAAACATTGAGGTTAGGAAGGTGGAGCCACCAACACCCCAACCTATCATAAACAACAACCTTGAAATGTCCCCCTCCATAGGAGTCTCCAACAACTCACACCAAATCTCCACCTCAATAGGAGATAGCTTCACCTCCATAGAAGCCAGGCAAGAAGGAGGGAGGACAAAAATCCAATTCCACCACCTCTATAACAACATTTTACTCATAATGAGAGGACAAATGAGAGCCCTCCCAACAAGGAACCAAACATCAAGGTTAGGAAGATGGAACCACCAACCCCTCAACCTATCAAAAGAAATAGCCTTGAGAATGTCCCTCTCAATAGAAGTCTCCTCCACAACCAGCAACTCACACCATATCTCCACCTCAATAGGAGATAGCTTCACCTCCATAGAAGCCATGTGAGAAGGAGTGGAGACAAACATCCAAGCCCACCACCTCTCTAACAACATTTTAATCATGATGAGAAGACAAAGAAGAGCCTTCCCAACAAAGAACCAACCACCCACTAGTGGGGGAACCCAAGCTTGATCAACCAGCAAAAAGGCACAAGAACCTAATGCTTGAAACTAGTAGTGCCTAAGAGAGACAAGCCGCATGAGCCTCCACAACCCAAGATTGCCCCAAAGGTAGCAACCCATCATACCATCCAGCAGAGGGAGGGGGTGAGGAACCATCCCAACCCAGTCTTTAGTAGCATAAAAGTGAGGAGTACCATGCAGATAGCTAAACTCTCCACCAGAGCTTGGGAAGACACAGGATCCAAAAGAATTGATCCAAAAAATGTCATTCCAAGGTAAGATGAACCAAGGAGAATGAGATCCTTGGACCAAGCTTTGAAATCCAATACCCCCCACCCTTGCCCATGTTACCATCACAACCAGCTACAAATCTTGGGGGAAACCTCTCTCCCCATAGTCGTAGAAGGGTGGAACCAACCTTCACAAAAATCAGACAATAGCCCTCAAAAGAAAGTTGCCCCCAACCAAGAGCGACACCCTAGAGGAACCCGTCAACACTGTCACTAGCAAGAATGGTACTAAAGACTAGGCCCCATTCTCTACACATCCTTCTCAAACAATGAAGGTCAAAACCAACATGAGTTCCAACCCAATGGAAAAAACTCCCAACTAAATTGCACCCCACAAGATCAAGATGATGTGTCTGAAAAATCCTTGCCTTCAGACCAACAAACAAAGAGCACTGGGACAACAAGATAACCAGATCCAACAAGGAAAAGTCCACCCAAAGCTCACAAAAAAAATTCCCTCACTACCAAGCACATCATCATCCTCATCATCATCATTATCTTCCCCCTCACCAATCTTAGAAACCCCTGCAACACTCTTGCATCTACAGGAAACCCTCAGTTTGAAATCTCCAGACCCGCTCCCTTTCCCGCTCGTCGTTGATCCAAAATAATAATATATATACATTTATGTTATTAATTAAATCATTTATGATTTAAGATTATTTAAATTAATAACATGATAATATTGCATGATATTTTATATGCACAAAAATATTAGATATTTAAATACTTCTTATTTTAAATAAGTATATTAGCATAGCAATTTATATGAACATGTATATTCTTACTTAATTTCTAAACACATCCTTGTGACCCAAACTAAAGAAGAGAAATTGGTGGAATTAAATCATGTGGTTGAAAACTATGTGTTCTCTAATATTCTATTTATAGTCCTGTGATGTTTATTTTCTTGATAATTTTTCTTTGCAAGTTGTTTAGTTGACCAAGTTAGGATGTGCACTAGAGGCATTTTTGAGATTTCTTTTATGATTATTTGACTGGATGTCATGATGAACTTTATGATTTGAATTGAGATTTATGTTTTATGAGCTTTATGCTATTGAGCATTTATGAGAACTTGAGTTTTGATAACCAATGTTATTTTGGAAACAAATTCAATCTATATTACTCTTGTTTTATGGGAAACTATTGTGGTTTGTGATTTTTGGGAAGGTAGTTTAGGTGCATGTCTATGGGAGTGCCTTGCAATGAGGGTTGGGGCCCAAGTGGTTGCTAGAGTAACTCATTGTAAGTTGTGTAACAAGTGATAACATAGTAATTAAAATATCTTGCCTAGCCCTTTTCCTTGAGATACATTAAAAAGATAAATTAGTGATTTTTCCTCATCCATTCCTTGAGTGCTTATATAGACTAAGGATGAGATGGAGATGATACCTTGAGAGGTATGACTAGTTTCGTCGTCATCATGAGAGGGTATTCTAATTTTGTATAGAGTCACTAGGGGGCTAGGGTCCTCAGAGACTGTCAGGGTAACTCTAGAGTTAGCTCATGTGATGACACTCCATAATATGTAGCCTAAGTCTCCTTCATGATTTTTTTTTATATTTTCCTCTAATGGTGTACTTGGTGGGGGTAAGTGCACCAAGTTGTGGTGCCAAAAGAGGGGTATAAGTGGACACCTTTTTCCTAAAATCTGCAAATTTTAAACTTCAACAAGAATTTGAAGATAGTTACATTCAAAATTTTAAGATATGACAAAAACAAAAGTTGTAGTGCTTTGAATCTAGTTTCTAAACTACTAATTTTTTTTCAAAATGGTTTAGTTTTAGGTCCTCAAAAAAGGGGGCCACAAAAAGTGGTACTATTTATTCCAAAAACCCATAACACAATACAAAGTGTGGCCCCCCTAAAATTTTAACTTTTTTTTTTGAAATTCTTTAATCACTTTGGTGAAAAGTTACTTAACACTATGTAGTTTATCCCAGATTTTTCGGGTAATTTTATAATGTGTATTTTTCTTTTATGACTTTTTAAACTAGACACATCCCAAAAACATGAAATATATGTGTGCTCCCCCTAGAAATAATTGAAAACTAATCTAAAATCAAAACTATTTTTTTTTCAAAGTGTGTAGAATGGAGTCTAGTTTCTAAAAACCTAAGTTGTTGCAAAATTTGATGAATGAGCTAAAATCTATAGCCGAATTAGTACATGGTGGTTTTTGACAAAAAATGAACATACATTTAAAAGAAATTATAGATGAAAAGCTTGAAATAGTTCAAATTAAGAATAAATTATATGGTTAGATAGCTAACATAGAGACCTATAATGCTATGTAACCTGATCTTATCGATACCCAACCACGAGGAATCTTGAAGGGGAGCACACAAGAAAAATCAATCATTTTTGGTATGTTTGCTAGAAAACACGTCTTAGACTTGTTTATAAACTCCAAACCTTTGGGTTGGATCTCCAAGGAAAAACCAACCCTTAGGCTTGGTTTTAATACAAAGCTTTCAATAGCGCGTACGCGCTATTAGAAGCATTTAATTTCTCAATAGTGTGTGTGCACTATAGTGCATGTGCACTATAGTGCACACACACTATTTAGACCTAAATTGCAACCCAAGAGCAAGAGAGAGCTAGGTGGGGGGTGGGGTGGGCGGGCCGAGGGAATGGCTATGTGTGTGTGTGTGAGAGAGAGAAAGAGATAGAGAGAAAGTAGGGGATGGGAGAGGGGAGAGAGTATAGGATGGGAGAGAGGAAGTGAGAAAGAGTAGGGGTGGCAGAGAGAGTACAAGATGTGAGAGAGAGGAAGTGTGAGAGAGAGTAGGGGTGGCAAAGAGAGAGTACGAGATGGGGGAGAGAGATTGAAAGTAGGGGATGGGAGAGAGAGGAAGTGTGAGAGAGTATAGGTTGGGGGAGAGAGATTGAGAGTAAGGGATGGGGGAGAGAGAGTAGGTGGTGGGAGATAGAGTGGGAGAGGAAGAGTGAGAGAGAGGAGGACGGGAGTGCATGTGTGTGAAAGAGAGAGAAAGTAGGGAATGGGAGAGGGGGAAGACAGAGTAGCTCGAGAGAGAGTAGGAGATGGAAGAGAGGGTAGGTGATGGGAGAGGGAGAGAGGGGGGATGTAAATGTTTGTAAGAGAGAAAATGAGAGAGAGAGTAGGGGATATGATAAAGTGTGAAAATGTGAGAGAGAGTAGGGGGTAGCAGAGAGAGAGTAGAGAGTGAGAGTGAGAGTGAGAGACAGTAAGAATGAGAGAGAGAGAGAGAGAGAGAGAGAGAGAGAGAGAGAGAGAGAGAGAGTAGGCAGTGGGAGAGGGAGAGAGAGTGAGGGACAAAGTAGGGGATGGGAGAGGAGAGAGGAGGGATGGGTGTGTGTGTGTGAAAGAGAGAGAGTAGAGAATGAGAGAGGGGAGAGAGAGATAGAGAGAGTAGGGGATGGGAGAGAAAGAGAGTACGCAATGGTAGAGGGAGTGGGAGAGGGAGAGAGAGGGGGGATGGGAGTGTGTGTAAGAGAGAAAGTAGGGTATGGGAGAGAGTGTGAGAGTGTGAGAGAGAGTAGGGGTGGTAGAGAGAGAGTGAAAGTAAGGGATGGGAGAGAGAGGGAGAGAGTGAGAGAGAGAGAGAGATAGTAGGCAGTGGGAGAGGGAGTGGGAGGGAGAGAGAGGGGGAATGGAAGTGTGTAAGAGAGATAGAGTAGGGGATGGGAGAAAGTAGGTAGTGGGAGAGGGAGTGCAAGAGAGAGAGAGAGGGGGGAATGGGAATGTGTACAAGAGGGATAGAGTAGGGGATGGGAGAGAGTGTGAGAGTTTGAGAGAGAGTAGGGGGTGGCAAAGAGAGCTCATACAGGATGGGTGAGAGAGAGAGAGAGAGAGAGAGAGAGAGAGAGAGAGAGAGAGAGAGAGAGAAGGGGATGGGAGAGAGTGTGAGAGAGAGTAGGGGATGGAAGAGAGAGAGTGAGAGTAGGGGATGGGAGAGAGAAAATAGGGAGGGAGAGAGTACTTGAGAGAGAGAGAGAGATAGTAGGCAGTGCAAGAGGGAGTGGGGGAGGGAGAGAGGGGGGGATGGGAGTGTTTGTGTCTATGAAAGAGAGAAAGAGAGTAGGGGATGTGAAAGGGGAGAGAGAGAGTAGGTGATGGGGGAGAGAGAGTAGGTGGTGGGAGAGGGAGTGGCAGAGGGAGAGAGAGAGGGGGGAATGGGAATGTGTGTAAGAGAGACAGAGTAGGGGATGGGAGAGAGTGTTAGAGTGTGAGAGAGAGTATGTGGTGGCAGAGAGAGCTCATGCAGGATGGGAGAGAGAGTGTGTGAGTAAGGGATGGGAGAGAGAGAGAGAGAAAGAGTAGAGAGAGAGAGAACTTGAGAGAGAGAGAGAGAGAGAGATAGTAGGCAGTAGGAGAGGGAGTGGGAGAGGGAGAGGGAGAGAGATAGGGGGGATGGGAGTGTGTTTGTGATAGATCTAGAGAATAGGGGATGCGAGAGAAGAGAGTGGAGGGATAAGAGTGTCTGTGTCTATGAAGGAGAGAGAGTAGGGGATGGGGGATAGAGAGTAGGTGGTGGGAGAGGGAGAGAGTGAGAGTAAAGGATGGGAGAGTGTGTGAGAGAGAGTAGGGGATGGGAGAGAGTGAGAGAAAGAGTAGGGAGAGGGAGATAGAGAGAGGGGGATGGGAGTGTGTGTGACAAATCTAGAGAGTAGGGGATGGGAGAGAAGAGAGAGAGGGGGGGGGATGGGAGAGTGTGTGTGTTTGTGAAAGAGAGAGAGTGTGACAGTGTGAGATAGAGTAGGAGGTAGCAGAGAGAGAGAGAGTACAAAATGAGAGAGACAAAGTGAAAGGATAGGAGAGAGTGAGAGAGAGTAGGGGGTGGTACAGAGAGAGTACGGGATGGGAGAGATAGAGTGAAAGGATGGGGGAGAGAGTGTGTGTGAGAGAGTAGGGGATGGGAGAGAGTGTGAGAGAGAGTTGGGAATGGGAGAGAGAGAGAGAGTAAGAGTAGGGGATGGGAGAGAGAGAACTTGAGAGAGATGGATAGTAGGTGGTGGGAGAGGGAGTGGGAGAGAGGGATGGGAGTGTGTATCTGAAAGAGAGAGGGTTTAGGGGATGGGAGAGGGGAGAGAGAGAGTAGCCCGAGAGAGAGAGAGAGAGAGAGAGTAGCAGATGGGAGAGAGAGACTAGGTGGTGCGAGAGGGAGAGAAGGGTAGATGGGAGTGTGTGTAAGAGAGAGTAGGGGATGGGAGAGAGTGTGAGAGAGAGTAGGAGGTGGCTGAGAGAGAGAGAGTGAGAGTAGGGGATGGGAGAGATTGTGAGAGAGAGTAGGGAGAGGAAGATAGAGAGAGAGGGATGGGAGTGTGTGTGTGACAAATCTAGAGTAGGGGATGGGAGTGTGTTTGTGACAAATCTAGAGTAGGGGATGGGAGAGAAGAGAGAGGGGGCATGGGAGTGTGTGTGTTTCTATGAAAGAGAGAGAGTAGGGGATGGGAGAGAGTGTGAGAGTGTGAGAGAGAGTAGGGGGTGGCAGAGAGAGAGAGAATGGGATGGGAAATAGTGTGAGAGAGAGTAGGAGGTGGCAAAGAGAGAATGGGATGAGAGAGACAGATTGAAAGGATGAGAGAGAGTGTGAGAGAGAGTAGGGGATGGGAGAGAGTGTGAGAGAGAGTTGGGGATTGGAGAGAGAGAGAGAGAGTAAGAGTAGAGGATGGGGGAGAGAGAGAGAGTAGAGAGGGAGAGAGAGAACTTGAGAGGGAGATAGTAGGCAATGGGAGAGGGGGAATGAGAGTGTGTATCTATAAAAGAGAGATTTTAGGGGATGGGAGAGGGGGGGAGAGAGAGAGAGAGAGAGTAGAAAATGTGAGAGAGTGTGAGAGAGAGTAGGGGGATGGGGGAGAGAGAGAGAGAGAGAGAGAGAGAGAGAGAGAGAGAGAGAGATAGTAGGAAGTGGAAGAGGGAGGATGGGAGTGTGTGTGAGATATCTAAAGAGTAGGGGATGGGAGAGGAGAGAGGGTGAGAGAGGTAGAGAAAGTAGGCAATGGGAGAGGAAGGGTGAGAGAGAGAGAGAGAGAGAGGGAGTAGGGGATGGGAGAGGGGGGAGAGAGAGTGTAGGGGATGGGAGAGACAGTAGGGAGAGAGAGAGTAGGGGATAGGAGAGGTGAGAGAGAGTAGGGAGAGAGAGAGAGAGAGTAAGGAGGATAGAGAGTAGGGAGGATGGGGAGTGTTTTGTTTTCACATAGTGCGTATGCACTGTAGGGCATACGCACTATATGAAATCACCTAAAAATGGTCAAAAAGCAACTTTGGGGCCCATTTCATTCATTCTCTGCTTTTGTTCTATTGTGCACTCTATTATTCCCATAGAAATCATGGGTTTCAACATTCCAAACACTATTTCAACACTTTTTCAAGCTAGCAAACACCAAATTCAATCATTGGATATGCAATTTGAAGACTTTTTTAATATTCCTTGCATAGAAAAGGTTAGTGCAATCCATTTTAAATATTGTTTGTCGATATATAGATACAAATTTTATTATAATTTGACATGTTGTTTAATATATAGTGAATTCATTGAAAATTGTATGTTTGAATGAAATGTTATTTCGAAATGGTTAGAAATTTGACAAGTTGTTTGATATATATTGTGTATTCATTCAAATAATTATAATTTTTATATGTATTTGAATAATTTGTAATTTACACATTTTAAGTAATTTAGATGTTTGAATAATTTGACGTGTAGAAATCATCATCATGCCAAGGAAGAAACCAAAAACTCAAACAAATGAAGATAGGGAGAGAGATTTGGCAATTAAAAGAGATAAAATGAAATTACTACGTGAACAACAAAAATTGCAAAGCGATAATGAAGAATTGACTTTCGAAGAGGATTAAGAACCACCAATACAAAGAAACAAAGAGGAAGAATTAGAAAGACAAAGAGAACGAATGAGACTGTTACGTACGTTGAAGAAAACAATTGAATTGTGAAGCTACACCATCTTCCAAGGTTGGAGTCATATCGTCTGCTACACCATCTTCCAATGTTGAAGTCATATCGTCCTCTCATGTTGAAGAGACACTAATTTGTAGATCCAACAATATACATACTCCATCATGTCATGTTGAAAGCACAACATCAACACATCAAGTAGGTGATATTACATCTTTTACATCTTATTGCCAAGGCACATCATCTTCGGTTCAAGGTACACAATACACTCAACATTATATTGATGTTGAAAATGTTGAGAGAATTGAAGAGATTAGAACACCTTCTAGAATTCATTTTAGAAGACCAAAATATTTGATTGATATTGATACTAACATTTTGAAATCAATGCTTGGCAAGATTAGCAAGTGTACTTGTCAAAGAAAAGTTAATCATATGTGGAGATTATTTTTTGAAGAATTAAATATTACAGGTCAATGCCAATTATTTGTTGAAATGATGAGGAATTTGAAATTAAGGCCTATCATGAAGATTCTTGGGCTAAGAACGATGGATGATTCAAATGAAAAAAGCATTGTAAAGAATCCAATGAGTGCTTATGACAAAGTGGGTTCTAAATCATGCACCAAAGATAGTAATATCACAAGATGAGTACTTACATCGATAATAGTAAGCAACCAAATGAAGAAAGCTTGACTCATGAGAAAGACAAGAAAAATATTAAAAATTAGTAGAGGTGCTCTAAGGAGAGCCATGCTAAGGTGTGAGAGATTGGAAGATCCAACAAAAAATGAATTATGGACATTTAGTGGTAGACTACTGTGAAAGGATAAAGAAATTAGTAAAGCCTTGAAATCATTGATCGAAGATTTTTGGAAAAATAACACACATGTTTCCCCTAATCAAAGAGATGTTATAAGAAGGAGGATTGGTAGCCAAAATCATGACCCACATGCGAAACATTTTTTGGACTCAACTCAGACACAATTTTTTGCAAAATTTATTGGTATGTATCCTCAAATTCGAATAAGTCAAAGATTTTTTGAGATGGGTAAACCTTTTTATGTGAAGATAAATCACACACGCACAACTTGTTGTTGTATGATACATATTGAATTTTCTAACCATTTTGATGTTTTAAGGCATATATGTGTGGTTTTGCATTCTTAGTTTGTTTTGCAAGATTGTGACATGAATGAGCCACCAAGATCTTCAAGGGAATTCATATTGAACATTTTATGTGAAATAGGGGATGGCCAACAATTTTACAAGACATCATGCTTGGATGGTAAGTGCTTATTTTGTGGTTCTTTGCAACTTTTATCAACTTGTCAACATATGGATAGTACACATGCAATTGGAAATGAATTAGTAGATTACGAAAAATTTAAGACAGTGACATATGCTCTAAAAGATGGAAAACATGGTAAAAGATGTGATTTAGTCATTGAAAAGATTCCAATGTATGAGTTCATGAATATTTTTCATGAAAAGATTATTTACGAGTATGTAAGGCATACCCATAGAGCTCGATGGCTGAATTTGCAATTCAAGTTGTGCAAGGATACGTTTCCACTAGATACCATTGTTTCAGTTGTAGATTTAGTAGAGAACTACACACTACAACCACAAAATGAGGTGCAAGAAAAATATTATACCTCTCAACAAGTTTCCATATTTGTTCACATAACATTCATGCATTCACCTACAAGTACAGAGGATGATAGGAAGATTTTGAGAGAGTACCATTTTTACATCAGCGATGATCGATCACATTCTATGGAATTCGTACATGGTTTTTTTCAACTATTTTATGGAGATTTGGCTAACCAGGGCATAGCATATCGTCAGCACATTATTTGGTCAGACAATTGCACTTCTTAATTCAAGAATGCATGGATGTTCTATTGGTTGAGTAGGATGCACAGGTTGTGTAGAATTCAATATATATGGAATTTTACAGAGGTTGGTCATGGTAAGGGAGAGCACGATGGTGCAAGCACATGCATTAAAAGAGCCTTGGATCATGAAGAACTAAAGTATAAAGATGGAGCAATATTGATAGATGCAAAATCCATCGTCCAATGGTGTAATGCTACAATGGGTCCGGGTAAGGAAGGTGAATCTACAGTTCATAGATTTTTTTGGTTGATAGATAATACTAACATTGCACCATATCAGGATTATTGCACACTAATAGGATCTAGTGAGTTACACTCTTTTAGAAGCTCTGATGTAGGTTCATGGAGTATCCACACACAAAAAATGGCATGCTATTGTCCATCATGTGCAAAGAAAAATTGGGATGATTGTGAGTCAACTGAATGGGTGGACAAATGGGATATACAGGTTTTGGACCCAATTGACACCTATCGTCCCCCACAAGCACTGGAAATGGTAGAGATGGATTTGTCTATTGACTTTGACCGCTTGTCAGATCTAGTGCAACCTGGTAATATATATATATATATATATATATATATATATATATATATATATATATATATATATATATTTATATATCTTTGTAATTTCAATATGTAACTTTATAACTATTACCCAAGTATTTTTTGAATTAATGACCACATTTTGTACATTTGTCACTGTAGGCCATGTTTTTGTCGTTATTGCACTTGAAGACAATGAAGAAGGGACAGATTATTATTTGTGTTATTGTGTTGAAGCCAAACAAAAATTGGATCACTCGGTTATAGATGGTGAAGGTTTAGAGTACCATGTCAGTGCAATGGTTGTAACTGGCACATGGCTTAGATGATATTCTATGAAGAACCCTAACTTGTGGTTATTCGAGGATTGGCAAACAAAGAGGAAGGTTCTTCATTATTCAAACCTTGTTGTCGCATCAAATGTCCACTTGATAAAATATGATGGAAAACCACATAATAAGATTCTTTGGAAAGTTTGCAAGTCAGACCATGAGGCAATACTTGAGACATTAAAATGTCAAGCAAATCTAGTTGGCTCATTAGATTGAATAGGGAGAGAGGGAGAGAGAGAAAGAGTGATCAATTGGATCCAAATACAATGTTGCAATGTCTTCCCCAAGACTGTCCACATGACTAAGGTGGACTGTATTGTTATGATGTGTAAGTGATGATATTTAGTTTAAATCATAGGTGTTATGTTTTGATTTGTTTAGAATCTAGATACATTATTTGAATTTATATTAGATTCTTTAATAGGACCCATTTTTAGATTAGTCATTTGAATAAGTGAAAGTTTAGAATTTGTTGTTTAGATGAAAATGTAATGAAAGAGCATGAAATTTTTTAGAATGTGAATTCTTTATGATGAAAAGTCATGATTGTGTGCATGTAACCAGAAACTTCAAAGTGGCGAAAGCAAGGATACAATGGGAGAAGTTTTCAATACTCATCAAGCAAGGGTTACCATATAACTCAGAAAGCAAGGATTTCTACAAATGGATAATTCTTAATGACAAGCCAAATTCAATTTTTCTCATTCTCTAATTTTAGTGGATTAATCTTATCTTAGATTTTTTACTTTGCTAATTCTTCATTTGCAGGTCACCAAAGAAGAAGGCTAATAAAGTCGAACCACCAGTGATAAAGGGTGAGATGCCAAAATCATCTGCGAAATGGTATTATCAATTCACATCCTCAATATTTATTAGTGTTCTTTGTTCAAGTACCATTGTGTGTTAATCATCTTATGCCTTGAATTTTAGAGGATCGCAATCATTAAAAAGTAAGAAGGAAAATAGGTCTCGATCTAATGATAATGGGGCAGTTACAAATATAGTTCTCTCTAAGGATAATGTTGATCAACCAATGTATAGGTTGAGAGAACCAAAAGACTATTTACGTCTATTGAAAAGAAATCAAACTTTTGATATTGTAGGATACACAATGTATATTGATGGATTTGACAAGAATTAAAAGTATACAGACAATCAATTTAGTCTTCCATAAAATGGTTCTTATATTAACAACTTTTACTGTATTTATTGATTTTTTTCTAGCATTTAATGTGATTTAAGTGATGCGAGTATATATTGGGTAGGTTTAGCATATGCTTTGAATGATTTATCCATGATCATCACAAGATGACCATCTCAAAAGAGTTTATTGAGCTCATTTTCCTGGCTACAAGACTAATACTCTTAATTTTCTTCCAAACCATGTTGCTTGTAATAGATACCCAAGAATACTTGCAATCCTTGCATTCCAATTTGTTGGACTTTGACTCATTATTATCATAAAGTTGGAATGTTGGAAAGGGTTAATACTTGATTATGTATATTCATCCCATGTGTGCTCAATGAGGTTTTTACTATTGTAACATTTTAAGATTTAATTTTGTGGATTTTTCCCTCATTTTGTACATGATAGGTTTGTTCAAGTGACATATGATGAGGTTGTCTGTACAATGTAATGATTGAGTTGAAGTGATTTATGAAGTAAAGGGCTATTTAATGTAGCTATTTAAATCATGCATTTTGATGGTCATTTCCCTCTATTTTGTAGTCCTTTTTCACAACACTATTTCTAACATGGTGTTAGTTGTTCAAGTTCATGAATGATCACAATATCTATGACTATACAACAAGTGTGTGTGTTTGATGCAAAGCCCTCCTATATTCCCCTAGGAACCACAACTCAACTCTGGGATTCTCTTGTATTCTTAGAATCTACCCAAGGAATTAGACTCTACTAGGGTTGAAGAGGAGGTCTTTGACTTGGTAACATCTTCCTAAAACCATGTCTAAGAGGTTATAACCCAAATCTTCAGTTTGTCTTCTAAACACTCACATTCTTCACCATGCACCTAGTGTACCTTGGTGCCTCCAACATACCAAAAATTTTCCTTGGCTTCATACCATGACCCCAAAAACTTGGATCATCTCAAAACATCCCATATAACATGTTCCAACTCCTTGCACACTCTTAGCAACTCATATCTTACACTTTCTCAATTTTGCCTCTTCTAGGCTTGTTCCAACTAGCCCTTGCCAATCACTAATTTGTTGTTTTCTCCAAAATTTCCCACATAAATTCCTAAAATATTAGGTGATTAAAATACCTTTTTCCTCACTCTAAAATATACTCCAAAACCAACTACACTTGTTTTGTAAAATATCACTCAAAACTGGCTATTTCAGTCTGCCAACTAGGCCTAGTTTGAGGCCATTTACAAAGAAAATCACAATCCCTTGACTCTTGGAACTCCCATGACCCAAAAAAGTCTTAATAAATGACTCAAATGCAAGGATTCTTCTATTTTTTGGTCTCATGATCAACTTTACAGTGGTTTTTACAAAACCCTCCTTTCTAGCCCCTTTACCCTAGGGCTTTCTAGAAATCTTACTTTGCAACATCTCTAGAACCCCAAAATGGTTCAAAAACCTTCAATTTGGTTGTATTAGATATATTCCAACATAAAATTCAACTCTTTTTTGGAGAAAACACTAAATCCACCTTTGGAGCAGTCACATACCCCTTTTTATGCACTCTTTCTCACTCAACCCCATACCCTTGGGCATCAAAAAATCAACTCCAGGTTCTTCCCTGCACATGAATGATTAAAGAACATATTTTACAATATTATTGACCCATTCCACAAGCCCCAGTAACCACATAAAGTAGAATGGGTCAAATTCACAAAATGACTCTCAAACGCCTCTTAAATTGTCACCTACAATAGATTTTAGGACAGTCAATATGAAAATAAAAAAATGATTGACTAAACCTTCATACCAATGCTAAATGAAATTTAAAACATTTCCCTATCACCTCCAAAAAGAATCAGATCAAAAGGTACTATGAAAATGAAATTACAGCAATTACAAGTTTAGATTTTTGATCAAAAATTTAGGGAAAACTATGCATTCATTGCTCAAACTTCAAAACTCTTAAATTACCAATCAATTTCAACCATCCAAACTTGTCTCCCACATGTGGGAATGAGGTTTTAAACTCATTTAGACTCTCAAAACCAAATGAAACCTCCCTAACTACCCCTCTAACCACCTTTGTGCATTAATCACCTTATTTTGTTGTCAAATTGACACTTTTAGTTGTCAATTGACAAGTTTTTGATATTCCTTGCTACATGACTATCCCATTACATTAATATAGTCATTTGAGACCTTATTAAACACAAAAAATTAAACAAAAATCATATCTACCCTTTGGACCCCTTACATGACTCGATTAAGCCCATTTTGGCTTATATTGCCAATGTTGGCAATTTTACAAAATATTGCACTTTTAGTGCCTTTTACATTTTTTAGAGGCTTTGATATCCTTATTACATTATTCAAGACATTTATAGGTCTTTTCTATCCATCCCTAACCTAGGATCAATCCAAATCCATTCCTAGTGACCCCTACGTACCTTGTAGACTCAATAATGCCATTAAGGCTTACATTAAAGCTTTGATTACAATATGATCAATCTATGATCAAAACAAGATCGCATGTCCATGATTAAACTCATTACAAGTTTTAATGATCTTAGAAGGCCATTTTTCTTCCAATCCACCTAAGGATTGCTCATCTTGCCTCTTGCTTGTGACCTTGGTGCTCCTGCACCAATGTTGGCCAACAATTGGAAAATTTATGTTATCAATTGAGCTACTAGATATTTTCATTTTTCATTTTTTGCCTTGAGAAAATTCTTACACTTAGCATAGCTACTATCTTTCAAAATTTCTTTCTTATCCTTACAAATATTGGATTTGAGTGTAATTTCAATATTTGGTAGCTTATTACCAAGAGTAGTCATCTCATAGAAAAAAAGTCTTCCAGCCTAAGCTTCTCTTGAAACTTGTTTTATAGTTCTTAATTTCAAAACAAATATGACTTTTTCATTGTAACATGTAGGCATAGATCTCATAATTTTACTCATGTTCATCATCATCGCTTAATGGTGTAGGGGCACCAAGGTCATTCTATGAAGATAAATTCATTGAAGACACCAAGGACTAAGGATCCAATGGAATTCTAATACAGGGAGACTCTACCCTGCAAGTGGACTCCACTTCACAAGCCCAACCCTCAAACTTAGGGTACTCAAACAACTTGAATCAACACCTAGGAACTCCTTACCACCAATAGGCCTACAAAGGCAAATACTTCTTAAATGGTTTCAACACCTGAATTTTTAGATGGAAATGGTTATTCTAGACTCAAACCAATAAGAAAAATCCCAAACTTGAGGTTTCTCAACAATCAACAATCAAATTTTAAAATTGTTACCAACAATTCCTACTAGGACAATTTCTAGTTTTAACGGTCAAACTCCCAAACTATACAAAGAACCCCCTGCTATTTTTTCATTTTGAAACACTCTTCAACATCCCCTAAGAGATTCCAAAATATTAACCACCAACTTGGTTCCAACATCAAGTTATGCCCACTTTGTGTCACAGTTCTAAATGGCTAGTTTAGGTTAGGTTACAAGGAAAACATAAACAAATGGGTTCATAGACTTGGTTCAAACCCTTGGATCTCTTCTATACATCAAAATTTTCCTTCTAGACCTTTCACTTGGGTTAGATTAATCAATTTGGGAGCTCGATCCTTCTTTTTCCTTCAAATCTAGACTAGACATAAGATTATGTTCAGTCTAGGGCTTGCTGGTAAAAATAGATGCCATGCTCCTGTAGCCCTAAATCTCTACCATCTCAAAGAACCCTCTCCTAGCTTGTATTCTACAAAGTGGAATTGAAATCCCATAGTGGGTTTGCAAGTTAGGATTCCATCTTGCTTAAACTCTCAAATTTGGAGTAAATCTGACCTATATGTACTAAAACTGATATAAATTTTGTTGTATAAAAGATAAAGACCTCAAACGAATTGCAATGGAATTCATAATCAACCCTCTATCCAACCATATAAGACTTGTACCACCACCAATCCGTATAGGCCATACATAATTGAAAAAATAGTTAAAAAGGTATAAAATCTGAGTTTTTTATTCACCAATGATGCCCACCGTCCATACAATGACCTTTCCCACATGTGGGGATCTTAAGTACATGCCTTTGAATAATTATAAATTCCATTTGGATGGTTGGAACACCATACAACCTCATTTTTAGTTTGACAACTAATATTTACAAAAATTGCTCTTTAGCAACTTTTTGCATTTTGCAATTTTTTAGGTTGGTTTAGTGGTTTTGAGTCCTATAATAATCATTTAGAATGATTATGATTCATTTGAGTTGGTGGTTAGTTGAAATTCCAAAAAGTGCAAAAATTACAAAGTTGCATTAGCAACTTTTGCAACAATTTAGCAACTTTTAGGAAATAATCATAAAACTATCTTTGGACGGTTGAAACTGTTTGTAAATGCCTTTAGAGGCCATTTTCACTCGAATGAGAGGCATAGAAGGCGTTTGATATGTTTTGCTTCCAAGAATCTAATATAAAACCCATTGTTCCAGCATTTTATGACTGTTTTTGGCCGTATAGTACAGATTTTTCGGATTGAAAGGGTGATGTTTTGCATTGATCAGTTAGTGTATCTAATTTGAATAATTTTGGAGGTGATTTGAAGGACAGATTAGTTTCCATTTGCAAGTTATACATTTTTCCTTCCTCACTGCCTGTGAAACCCTTGAACCTGGGGTTTGGCCAAAGAAATGGCCCTAGTTTGAGTTCCCACAGTTAGAATTTCTTTGAAACTTGCATGGGGTAGGCTAGGGATATGTATTTTCATATTTTGATGGTTTTGGAATAGGGGGTTGAATTGGGAATAAATGGGAGCAAGCCCTAGGTCTAATAAGACCCATGTATTAGACCTAGATTTGATGTTTTGGTTAAGTAATGAAAAGAATAGGAGTTGAGTACTTGTCAAATTAGGAAAACACCTTCATCTAACCTAGAAGAATGTTATTGAGTTGAAGAATGAAGTCCATGCACCCATTTCTTGGTCTTTTCTTTGTAAACCATGCCTAAACTTGCTATTTAGGCCTATGTGCAAGGTAGGGTTAGTGTATGCTGGAGTGGAGTGGAGTTTTGAAACTATGGTGTCTGTGGTGTCAGTTTTCATTAGATGATGCATGCTGAGGTTCCAACCATTGATACACCTTGTTTTGGTCATTTTAAAGTTGATTTAAACCATCTTTAAGTGTGTGGGGAATCTTGAAGTTCCAAAGTCTCATTCTTGTCACTTTGTGTGAAGAACAATGCCAATTGCTACATTACTGGTTTGTGAATAATAACAATAAATCTAACCACTATTTTATAGTTTGGATTGTGTTGGATGGTTTTAGGTCTCTATTGATGTAGGGGAGGTTGCAGTTGTTGATGTCACATTGTGTTAAGGTTGAGTGAATGAGATTTTGGTTGGTACAAGGGGGAAGTAGTTGGTATTCAGTCTTGAATGAAAATATCTATACCAAACAAAGTACCCCATATCTATAGTCAAATCTTACACAGTACATGTGTATCACTTGGAATATGAAAATATATCAAACTTCTAAATATATTGAAGTGACGAACATCTAGCTTCTTCCCTATGAAAGCTTCCTCTGGTGTCATCTTCCCTAGCATCTTGTGTGGAGATTTGTTGTATCTGTATACTATTGTACTACATGTCTTTTCCCATAGGTAACAAGGCATGTCCTGGTCATGTAGCATATAACACTTTCTACCTTATATATATATATATATATATATATATATATATATATATATATATATATATATATATATATATATATATATCTAATAAGGAATATTTCAATCTCAACAACTCCATTCTACTATATATTATAAGGAATATTTCAATATGTTTTGATTCCTTCCCTGGTATTCCCTTTGTACTAGATCAAGAACAACCTCAAATCTAGTGTCACTCATTAGAAAAGATTCTTTTTCACTTCTTAGAGATTCCAAAAGATCAAACTCCAACTCTGTTCCAGCACAAAGTTGCCAACTACCAAATCTCTCTCACCTTTTGTCATGGGATTGAACTGTTTGCTCCATTAGATCTAGGTGGCCAGGTAAACCCTATCCCCAACCTCATCCTATCCCCTTTAGTGCTCACATGTTCTCAGGCATGCCAAACCAAAACGTCCCTAAGGATCACTAAATGCCATATGGCTGCGATCTTTGATGGGGCATATCTTAGATTTCGTGCGAGGTATGGATGCAATTCCAATTCCAACAAGATTGTGTTGCAGAGACCTACAATAACCTCTCTCTCTTTTTTAAGATCACACTCTATTTTTATTTTACGACACCATCTCAAATAATGTTGAAACTTGTAGTGTTGGCCAGTACAAAGTTGCCAACAACCAAATCTCTCTCACCTTTCATAGTGGGATCAAACTATCTACTCTGTTAGCTCAAGGTGGCTGGGTAAACCCCATCCCCAACATTGTCATGTCCCCTTCAGCGCTTGAACGTTCTCGAGCACGCTGAATCAGAACCTTCCTAAGGGTCACTAAATGCCATAGGGCTACAATCTTTGGCGAGGCATATCTCAGAGTTCATGCGAGGTATGGATGTGATTCTAATTCCTATAGGACTATGTTGTAGAGGCCTACAATAAGATCTCTCACTTTTTAGAGATCACACTCCATTTTCATTTTACGATGCCATCTCCGGTGATGTTGAAGCTTGCAGTGTTGGCCAGTACAAAGTTGCCAACTGCCAAATCTCTCTCACCTTTCATCATGGGATCAAACTGTCTACTCCGTTAGCTCTAGGTGGCTCGGTAAACCCTATCCCCAACCTTTTCCTATCCCCTTTAGCGCTCGAACATTCTCGAGCACGCTGAATCAAAATGTCCCTAAGGATCACTAAATGCCATAGGGCTGCGATCTTTGATGGGGCATAGCTCAAAGTTCGTGTGGGGTATGGATGTGATTCCAATTCCTATAGGACCGTGTTGTAGAGGCCTACAATAACCTCTCTCACTTTTTGGAGATCACACTTTGTTTTTATTTTACAATTCCATCTCAGGTGATGTTGAAACTTGTAGTGTTGGCCAGTACAAAGTTGCCAACAGTGAAATCTCTCTCACCTTTCATCATGGGATGAAACTGTCTACTCTATTAGCTTCGGTTGGCCGAGTAAACCCTATCCCCAACCTCATCCTATCCCCTTTAGTGCTCGAATGTTCTCGGGTACATCGAATTGGAATGTCCCTAAGGGTCACTAAATGCCATAGGGCTGCGATCTTTGACGGGGCATATCTTAGAGCTCGTGTAAAGTATGGATGTGATTCTAGTTCCTACAAGACCATATTGTAGAGGCCTACAATAACCTCTCTCACTTTTTGGAGATCACACTCCATTTTCATTTTATGATCCATCTCGGGTGATGTTGAAACTTGCAGTGTTGGCCAGTACAAAGTTGCCAACTGCCAAATTTCTCTCACCTTTCATCATGGGATTGAACTATCTACTCTGTTAGCTCTAGGTGGCTGATTAAACCCTTTCCCCAACCTCATCCTATCCTCTTCAGTGCTCAAATGTTCTCGGGCATGCCGAACTGGAATGTCCCTAAGGCTCACTAAATGCCATAGGGCTGCGATCTTTGACGGGGCATATCTCGGAGCTCATGTGAGGTATGGATGTGATTCTAGTTCCTACAGGATCATGTTACAGAGGCCTATAATAACCTCTCTCACTTTTTGGAGATCACACTCTATTTTCATTTTACGATGCCATCTCGGGTGATGCTAAAACTTGCAGTGTTGGCCAGTACAAAGTTGCCAACTGCCAAATCTCTCTCACCTTTCATCGTGGGATCGAACTGTCTACTCCATTAGCTTCAGGTGGCCGGGTAAACTCTATCCCCAACCTCATCCTATCCCTTTCAGCACTTGAACGTTCTCAGGCACGCCGAACTAGAATGTCCCTAAGGGTCACTAAATGCTATAGGGCTGTGATCATTGACGAGGCATATCTTAGAGCTCGTGTGAGGTATGGATGCAATTCTAGTTCCTATAGGACCGTTTTGTGGAGGCCTACAATAACCTCTCTCACTTTTTGGAGATCACACTTTGTTTTCATTTTATGATGCCATCTCGGGTGATGTTGAAACTTGCAGTGTTGGCCAATACAAAGTTGCCAACTGCCAAATCCCTCTCACCTTTCATCATGGGATCGAACTGTCTGCTTCATTAGCTCCAAGTGGTTGGGTAAACCCTATCCCCAACCTCGTTCTATCCCCTTTAGTACTCGAACGTTCTTGGGCACGTTGAACTGGAATGTTCCTAAGGGTCACTAAATGCCATAGGGCTGCAATCTTTGACAGGGCATATCTCAGAGCTCGTGTGAGGTATGGATGTGATTCTGTTAGAGTAATTATTTGTTTGCACTTATTAATTAAATCACTTTGATTTAATTAATTAAGTTTCCTATTACTCTAGTTTTCTTAAGCTATCTTGTAGGTGCATATAATTAATATTTTATTAATTATATTGTGCAACCTAGCTTTTTTAGGCTTTAAGTTACCCTTTTTGGGTTTCGATCTCCTTTATAAGGATTGATCTCTTTGTATTTTTTCATTATGAAGATCCGTTGAATAATATTTTCTTCGTCTGAGTTTTTCGGATCAAACCATTACCTCTTCTCGTCTTTTTCTTCTCCGTGACAGGTTTTCTTGGGCTTTGTGGATTTGTTGTGCACTTTTGCTCAAATCCTACATGGTATCAGAGCCAGATCTATTGTAGTTTGTTTGATGTTTCAAGAAAAAGGGAGAACAAGGGTTTGGCTGATCATATCTAGTGTTTTTTCGAGCTTTTTCTAAAAAAATAGTGGGGTCACTAATTTTTAGAGCAATTTGAGGCCAAACAGACCTCGCGGATGGATTCAGAAGGTGTCAAAACCCCCATTTTGATATAAAATTTGTCTGATTTGGACAACGTTGATCTAGGAGGCAAATTTTTTTGTCCAATAGGCCCGTATGACCCTTGGCACGAAGTTCGAGGCAAAAAATATTAAAAATTTGCAAAAAAAATTTGGTTTCCGACCGCCGCGGTTAGCAAAAACCACTAGTGGTCACTAAAACTACTAGTGGCTACAGTAAACCATCGGCGGTTACCGCCAGTGGTCTTGCAAACCACTCGCGGCTCGGTGGCCGCTGTGGCTCCATCGCCACCAGCGAACCACCCACCCTCTTCCTTCACCGGTGCAGTCGCCTTCAGACCTCCGTTTCACCACCATCACGGTCACAGCTCGGCCAAAGCACCGCTCCGCTGCCGCTCGCGGTATTTTTTTGTTTTTTATTTTTTTATTAAAAAAATAATTTTTCATGCATTTTCAGAGGCCCTGTCAGTTTTTCTTCCGTAACTTGAGCATACGGACGTATTTTTTTGGATCCAAAAAATGCATCAAAAAGCTAGTTCTGAGACGAAGATGATGGTACAAGTATTTTTGGATTTTGATGCAGTTTGGTTGCTTGTTTTGGCAGTCAAAGCTGGATGTTCTGTTTTGCACTCCGGGAGTCATATCTTGAGCATTCAATCTCCGTTTTTGGACTTCTTTATATCGTTGGAAAGCTCTTTCTGTGCTCTTTCTAGTGATGCTAGTTGTTGTTCTAGATTCTATTCCAGGCACATCCTATTCAGTCTTTTACATTTTGGCATTCTGGTAGATATCCTGTTTGTTTCAAGTCCAAGGATTGATTTTGTTGCTTCAGTTGCTTCGTTTTGGGCTCTAGCTTCTGTTGTTTTAGCCTTATGTTTTTTTTTATCATTGTTGATATTCATTGTAAGCATCTTTATGCAACACACTGAGATAAAGTGCCACTCTTGCGTTTTGGGATCCTTTTTATCATTGTGATTCGTTGTACTCGCACTATTTTATAAAGTGCCATGGGGGGATAGTTGTTTGTCGATTATAGGCCCTCTTTCTTTTTTGCCTCATGCAGTGTCGATGACACGTTCCTTTATGGGTGTCTGTACCTCACTCTCGATGTGTCTGGTTCCTGTGTTGTAGGAGATTCTTTGGCCCACCTTTTTAGTTGCCTGTCACCTCACCCCGTCTGCATTAAGGGGGGGTTATATTGTTGTTCTATGCTTCCTTGGTTCGATGGTTCATTAGTATGAGCTATGTATTTAGTACCTGATCCTACATACTAGGCAAATGTAGTGGCTAGCTACCTATGCATTTCGGTGAGATGGATCATCTACCATATAGACACACTTGGTTCATGCCTTCTGTTTCCATGGAGGTTCTACAAATCAACATTTTTGACAAAGTTTTGCCGTTCTTCATGCTTCAGTGATTCTCTTATGATCTCTTTGTTCCTTCTTCTGGAACATTCTTTGCTATCTCTTTTTGGAGTAGGGTTTTTCCCATGTGGTTTTCTCTATTTCTCCTCTTTGTAGAGATTTTGTTATGATTGGGTACTTGATCAGGCCTTGTTGCCAGGACCCAATTTTCTGCTTTCATAGCTATGCTAGGTTAGCTTACCTCCTGAGCTTCACTTAAGGGGGGGTGTTAGAGTAATTATTTGTTTGCACTTATTAATTAAATCACTTTGATTTAATTAATTAAGTTGCCTATTACACTAGTTTGCTTAAGCTATCTTGTAGGTGCATATAATTAATATTTTATTAATTATATTGTGCAACCTAGCTTTTTTAGGCTTTAGGTTACCCTTTTCGGGTTTCGATCTCCTTTATAAGGATTGATCTCTTTGTATTTTTTCATTATGAAGATCCATTGAATAATATTTTCTTCGTCTGAGTTTTTTAGATCAAACTCTTGCCTCTTCTTGTCTTTTTCTTCTCTGTGACAAGTTTTTTGCATGTAGGTTTTCTTGGGCTTCATGGATTTGTTGTGCGCTTTTGCTCAAATCCTATAGATTCTAGTTCCTACAGGACTGTGTTGTAGGCCTCTCTCACTTTTTGGAGATCACACTTCGTTTTCATTTTACGATGCCATCTCGAGTGATGCTAAAACTTGCAGTGTTGGCCAGTACAAAGTTGTCAACTGCCAAATCTCTCTCACCTTTCGTCGTGGGATCAAACTGTCTACTCTGTTAGCTCCGGGTGGCTGGGTAAATTCCAAAAGGGTGTCTGAATCTACCCATAGAATAGTTAGATTTCAACCTAAGAGGAATTTAAGTCCAGAAAATTAGAGTAGGAGACCTACAAGGAATTCTATGATAGTCAACATTTTGTACTATATGAAAATTGGAGGGTTAAACCAAGAGTTGATTCTCAATTAGTTCAACATAAGGAAGGTGTCCCAATAGAAACTTGGGGTTGATGAAGCCATTGGTGAAGAGTTACAGTTATTGGCTTGGAATAGGGCTAGTGTCCCGAAAACAAAAAGGTGCAAGATCTTGATTGGAGAAGTACTCACCTTGAAGGAGTTCAAAAATGACCCTATCACTTTAGATAGGCCACAAAAATGATATCCTAAAGGAGTAAGATATTATGAAGGCCACAAGTTTAGTTTGGTAGATTAGGAAGAAGAAAGTTCTTAAACATCACTTCTTGCTCAACATCTCTACATTAGTGAGGGGGAGATAAAGAGGATAGATGGCTACATAGATATGGAATTAAAATAGATATGGAAAAAATAGAAATATAAAGAGGGGGTGAATAAGAGAGAGTGAGATACAAGGATAACATGAGCCAAAACTACCAAATTGCAGTGCTTGAATCCTTCTTTAGAAAATTGACAACCAAATTTGAATACGAGTCTACAAAACAACATGTTCCTTCCACTTGTCATACTCTTTTATTTCCTTTTAAAGATGCTCTATGATTTTCCATAACATGCATTGTAAATTCGTTAACAAGTATAGCTCCCTCTTACAAGTATCTTATGTGTCATCTTAGATCCGTCCCCCTCTCATGTGAGATATCTCTCTTTCCTATACATCACAACTAGTTATTAAACTTTTATTTTTACATTAATCTAGTTACTATAGAATAATAACAACACATTCCAATCAACTGATGATTATGTTACAATCATTAATGTATGAAAACACATAAAACTATCAGTGATTATGTTACATTTATGATTTTTTAAATGACTTTTTTTGCAAATAATCCATCTTTTCTCTACTATCTCTAACATTTTTTAATTGATGATAAAGAATGGTGGTTATGTAATGAAGCTCAACAAGTTAATTGTGTCTTTTCTGCTTGTCTATATTCTTTTTGTAACAATGATTTTTTCTTCTACACAAACTTTGTGACCACTTGTGATCAATTTTTTATCTTATTTTTAACATAAATGTTTAGAGAACTTTTGATCTAATTTTTTTGGATAGAGTAATTTCAAACAAAGATAATTGTCAATAGGCCATTGATCTATTGATGAAGTTGAAATCTCTTTAAGCGTCTAGCAAATATCAATTTTACTGAATGTGAGACAAAATTTTTAATGAAAAATCTTCCATCAAAAAATTATTTTCATAAAAGACTAAAACTCTATTATAACTAAATTATTTATTATTTATAAAGATTATAAAAATAAGTACTAGAGAAGAGCCACAAGTGACCATGAAGATTCATATTGTAAAAATGGTATAACTAAGCCTATAATGAAGAAATATTTAGAGCAAAGATGTATCCATTAAAATCTTTAATAATAAATTAAATCAAAATCAATACAATTTATTACTTAAAGATATTCATAGTTCCATCTAACCACCTCTCAAATCAAAACATCATGGAGCCAAGATTGCAATCAAGGGACAAAAATAGACTTATTCAAAATAGCATCTACATATGGATTGTCATATAGCATAAGATTGCAATGAGCTCTACCTTGGACAACCTCCATGCAAATGTGTTGATCATTAGGATCATCATAATAAAATGCCCACTTATCAACCATTAAATCATCCTTAGCTTCCAACTTACAGTACACCCTTATTTTCACCTTCTCACCTCTCTTTGCAACATAAGCATGTTTCTTAACACTATCCCTATAACTCCAACGCTTGTTGAACATGGAGGAGATGCATAGAGATAGAGGGAAACAAAAGAAGGTGTAGGTAGACATGAAGATTAAAGGAAATAAAAACATAGTGATAAATGAATAGAGATATAAGAAGAGGATGAATGTGAGATAAAATAGAGAGAGTTAGGAAGACACAGAGAGACATCTAGATGGTGATATAGATTCATAAAGATTATCATATTAATACTTAGTTTTCTCTAATTCAAAAAATATTGAAGATATCATGCTAGAACTCTCTTATTGATATTGTATCGACTTCATACTTAATTTGTCTTCTTTAGGTCATCTTTTTTAAGTTTAAGTGTATGTGCATACATTAATGATTATTTGCAATTGTAAAACTTGATCTTCTTCTTATGTAACAATATTTATATGCTTAGATGAATACACTATTTATTTGATTATATATCTATAAAATTGGTCTGTACAATGAAGGCCAGTCGTCTACAATCCAAGGTTTTAATTCAGCTAACAAATGGAGAGCTTCTCAAGCTACTGATTTCTTTCATGGAGTTCCTAATAAATCTCAAGGTTCTCATTTAGGTGACCAATTTCCAGGAGGTCCACAAATATTGCCTGATAAAGTTTATTGCTAGGAGGTCCTAATCGATCTTGACTGATAAAGTTTATTGCCAATCAATATTGTATCAAAAATTCAAACTAATTAGGTATTGAATTAAACTTGATAAACAAATGATAGAGAAGGAAAACTTTAAACATGAACAAGATCATAAATCATATGATGATGACATATTGCAAATGAATAACTTATGCTTAAATAGTGATAAAGTTTATTGTTAATCAATATTCTATCAAAGTTTTGAGCAAATTAGGTATTGAATTTAATGTCATACATAAACATATCTAATTTAATGGCATACATGCACATATCTAATTTAATGTCATACACAAACATATATAATTTAATGTCATACATGAACAAACATATAATATAAAATGATAACCAATAATGTCATATATGAACAAACATATCATATATTAACCAATAATGTCATAAGTCGAATAATGTCATACATCAAATATAAAATGTCATATACATCAATGTGTATTGAATATGTCCACTAGTGCCTATATATATACATGTCTAGATCAACTATATCTTTTCTTTCCCACAAGGGGAAGGAAAAAAATCTCTCGACGTCTTCTATCATCGTGTGGAGGGAGACGGTGGAGATGACGGGGTCCTCCTGACACACTTGCTCGTCCTCTTGTTGAGGCTCTTCTCTAACTCGAGCCGATACAAAAAAAGTAGATATGAATCAATATTTATTATACGTTGAAATCAAATATATGTACACACAAAATCAATTATTTTCTTACCGCCATCAAATAGTCACTCTGTAAGTCCACCTCGAAGGCTTGTGGACGATTAGGCGTGACGAGACCCTCCATATCACTTAAAAATAACATTAGAAATTTTGAGACTAACTATTATAAACAACAACTAAAACAAAGAAAATTCTTTCATACTTTAGTCAATGGCTATGAGCTAGCCATAACTGCGGCCACTCCACGATCAACAAACTGTTGGAGATGAGGAGGGGTGTCCGATGTCATGAGTTGCATGTCATACAATACATGTTACATGTAACATGAAACATGAAACATGAAACAAATATAATCAAATGAATTAAATTAACATGAAACAACTGTACCTATAGGAAGCTCGCATAATGTCTATGCTCCGAGTCTGTAGTAAAGGTTGAGGGTCCTATAGAGAACTGATGCACATGCATAATTTTTTTGTCAATCCTTAATATGATTACTTAATAAGTATATGTATTAATTAAAATGATTAAATCAATACATACCTCTGGACTCATAGAGGGGACAAAAAATGGGCCCAGAGGATCGCTTCTAGGCTCGACAACACTCTGACCCTGAATTTTGAACAATGTCAATAGATGCTAATTAATTAATCATTCACTATACATATGAAGTGTGATCAAATTAGTAAATTATAATTGTAATTTACTTGTGTGTCAATGCCAAATGTGTCGTTCAGGGACTGATCAGTGATGAGCCCATCATCCGCACCATCTCCAGCATGAGTGCCAAATGCGCATAGGGATCTGCATGAAGTGCACATGTGACCATGACACACAGAAGGCTCCCCCTCAACTAATGGGCTCGTGGAATGGATAAGGGTATGTGTCAAAGCATTAAAGGTCCCTAGAGCACTAACCTCTACATGTTCCTTCACAAGTGAAGGAATAGTCACATGCTCACGTTGTGGCTTGACCACAAGTGCCCTAACTACATTAGGGTCACAACGTCCTCCTGGCCTTTCAAATGATGAGCCCCCACCTCTACCCTGAGAGTCTAATATATCAAAATAATTGGGGATCTCCCCAAGGACAAACTCACAATATAATTTTTTCAAAAAATACATGGGGACCTCGTGATTGTTGCAAGGAGGGACATCAAGAACCATCCACCATCTATCCCAAAAATTATTTCTAATAGCATCATGAATGCACCAATGGATGGGGAACCATTTAGTACCCTCTCTAACAGTATTTTGCTCACCGAGTTTTCTAAATAATGCACATATTCTACCTTTTGGTATTTCTTTTTTTTAAACATCTTCATATGACAATTTATTTGAATAAAATCTTTTTGTTCATCCCTCTTAACCTGCCAAATATCTAACTGACCACTAACTAAGTCTATCTGGGTCTTAATGGGTTCGAGGGATGATGCCAATTGAGCCCTCATTGGATTGGTTTGTCCAGATTCTTTCAACCGAGTAATGAGTCCTTCTAATTCGGTTTTGCCTCTCTCTTTCATTTATTGTATTTTCTTGTGTGCCTGGCAGAGGTCTTGCAATTGGTTCGAGTTGTGGAATTTGTTGTTCTTCTTGGGGAGGGTTTTGGTTTTGAGAGTTTTGAGGTTCTTGTGGATTTGCCAATTGATTATGGACATTTCTTGATAAAAAATCAATTGAAATCCAAATAAATAAATAAATTTAAATAAAAATTGTAAAAACCCTACAAAACAATATAAAAAACCTACAAAACAATATGAAAAACATATCAAACAATGCAAAATGAAGTTAAGATCACATACGACGTGGGCATGGGCATGCTTGTGATCTCGGATTTTACCGGCGAGGAGGCATATTGGCAACTAGGATGGCAAAAACCTTTGTTTCTTGAACCTGCGTGCATGCTGCTAGTGTAGGAATGCGAAAAAACAAAGATGAAAATGATGGGTTGCGGGTATGCAACCCATCTATAAAAAATTCACTTTTTCAAAAGCGCGTACACGCTATTAAAAATAGAAAAAAAAAAGAGTTGTCGCCTTTTTGGCACCACAACTTGGTGCATATACCCTTGGATATTACTTTTGATGGTGCATTTATTGTGAGTTGTTAATCATTAATTGGATGTCATTTATTGTTGACAATTGACTTTTATTAATGAATGATCAATTATTCATTAGTGGTGTTTTTATTGTTGGAGTTAGTGATTGGTAGTTCACTTTTAATGATAATAGTTGTTATTTGTTGGTCATTATGTTTGTGACACTTAACATTGATTTCAAGGTGGTTGTATATTTTTGGTCTTGGTATTTGTATTTTGACTTAGTATGAGATGTTAGTATTAGAATGAGTGTCCTTTCGATTTTGATTATCTTTTCTTCTTGAGTAGTTTGTGTTACCCTTGAGGTAGTTTTGGATATCAAGATTCCTTTCCTAAGATTATTTTATGATTTAATTATCTGTGTGTGGATTGTACATTATCTCTCCTACACGGTGGGAGTGGGAGCCTGATTAGGTGACCACATGGTCAGGAGGTAATGTATTCTTACCATTTGGGTTCCCCTCAGATTGATAGATGTTGGATGCTCCTTGATACAGTAGTACCATTATCATTCTTTCTTTTATCTTGAAGACTTCATTTCATTTGACATATCTATGTATCATGTGTTTTGAGATCCTATAGGATATGGTATTGTATATTGATGTACTTGTATCTTTTTTCAATACTTTGTGACATATGCAATGGATGTTTTTCATTAGATGTGCTTTCATATTATTAATTGCACTTATGCATTTGCTTATATGACTATGTGTTTATTCATTTTATGATTATGGACATTGTAATTGAGACTTAAACTTATTAATAAAATTTTCTTAAAATGTGACTCAACGTGGAGGAACCCTTAAGGAACTGAAGCTGTATTTGTAATTGATTACGTGTTCTTAATGTGTATATATATATTGCTTCCACATTATTGTTGTTTTAATGTTGTTTAAACTTCAAAAAAAAAAAAAAATTAGTTCAGTAAACTTTGTAACATATTAGGTTTATATTGCTTCCGCATTGTTGTTGCTTTAATGTTGTTTAAACTTAAAAAAAAAATAGTTCAATAAACTTTGTAACATATTAGGTTTATTTCTTTTGAGTTCCCAAACAGGATGTTACACAAAAACTTTAAAGGTAAAGGCTTCTACGGTAAAGGTAAAAGCTTTTTCTAAGGTAAAGGCTAGGTAAAGGCTTCTAAGGTAAAGGTAAAAGGTAAAGGCTTCTAAGGTTGATGAAATTTTTTGATGAGAAATTCAAATAAGCTACAAGTCTTTCCTAAGGTTGATGAAAATGTATAGTTTCTTCTTTTTGCCCCACCCCACTCCATATAATTGTAGGGCTATCGCTCAATGCAAATTGGAAACCGGTCGTGCCCGATCCCATGAGAAATGAATTTTTTTGATAAGAAATTCAAATAAGCTATGAGTCTTTAAAAATATATAATTTCTAAAAGGTAAAAGCATAAAAATGTAAAGTCAAAATATTTTTTGATGAGAAATTCAAATAAGCTATGAGTCTTAAAAATATATAATCTCTAAAAGGTAAAGGCATAAAAATGTAAAGTCAAAAACTTTAGGTTAAAAGGTAAGGTAAAGGCATAAAACAATGTAAAGTCAAAAACTTTAAAAGGTAAAGACTTCTAGTTTTGTGATATTGCTATCAGGATTTAACACTCATTGACCCATATTTCATGAGTAGTGATTCAACATGAATCCATCTCTCATGAGAGTAAATGGAACACTTAGCACTAGATCCACTTAGCACTCATTGGATCTAGGTGATGCTCATAGGGGTGAAGCACTAGGACTTCTCGGGAGGTCACCCATCCCAGTACTACTCCAGCCTAAGCATGCTTAACTACGGAATTTCCTCCATGGTTAAACCCAAAGCTTGCAACCCCATTTGCAAAACCTTCACCAAGTGTTGTGCCTTACTCATTGACCCATATTTCATGAGTAGTGATTCAACATGAATCCATCTCTCATGAGAGTAAATGGAACACTTAGCACTAGATCCACTTAGCACTCATTGGATCTAGGTGATGCTCACAGAGGTGAAGCACTAGGACTTCTCGGGAGGTCACCCATCCCAGTACTACTCCAGCCTGAGCATGCTTAACTACGGAATTTCCTCCATGGTTAAACCCAAAGCTTGCAACCCCATTTGCAAAACCTTCACCAAGTGTTGTGCCTTACTCATTGACCCATATTTCATGAGTAGTGATTCAACATGAATCCATCTCTCATGAGAGTAAATGGAACACTTAGCACTAGATCCACTTAGCACTCATTGGATCTAGGTGATGCTCACAGGGGTGAAGCACTAGGACTTCTCGGGAGGTCACCCATCCCAGTACTACTCCAGCCTGAGCATGCTTAACTACGAAATTTCCTCCATGGTTAAACCCAAAGCTTGCAACCCCATTTGCAAAACCTTCACCAAGTGTTGTGCCTTATGAACCATTCATTAAAAAGCCTCTTAAGCTTATCTCCTACTTATCAACTTCTAGTTTTGATTTCAGTTTTGATTTTGAAGCGAGTCTTATCAGTTTTGATTTCAATGAGTCTTAAAAAAAAAAAAAAAATTTAAAAAATTTAAAAGGTAAAGGCTTTTAGATTTGATAAGAAATTCAAATAAACTACGAGTCTACAAAATATGGTTTATGAATTATGTGGTACAATGGAAGTTGAATTTTTAATTTTTTTTTTTAAAAATAATTTTTTAATATAAAAAATAGATTTTAAAACGGTCTAATGGAAGTTAAAAAATTAAAATCAAATTTTTTAAAATGTAAGGACTTCTATATTTGATGGGAAATCCAAACACACTCATCCACATAGGACCCCTGCTTAAGATTTCAATATCCTCACGTCTCTTAAAATTATTTGTATAAAATAAAAAAATCCTCTAAGAATAAGATTGCCCTTGACTAAAAGTTACACATACCAATATCAGTATTCTATCCCATGTTTCTTAAAATGTTTTTATAAAATAAGGAACCCTCAACACTGCTTACAAAATAAGGAACCCTCAACACTGCTTACACTTTGAATAACCGAAGCTTACAGTTCCGTCAAAGCTTTGAATGTTCCTCCAAGTTACAGAATAGTGCAAGTATTGATCAAAGTTGGAACATACCAATATATATTCATTGCTATTACATCTCCCTCCATTTTATTCCGTCCACCACATCGAACTTTAAATTCATCTATTCTTTTAAGCTTGGAAATCTTGAGCGCTAAATTTGTATTTCTTCATGTTAATTGTTTGAGTAATACTAGGTTATTAATTGTTTCTCTGAAATCATGCAACATAAGCTGTAAATATGAATCTCCATTCCAACATACATGTTCTCTTGGTGCATGCATGGCTGCCCTAGAAAGAGTTTGTCTTGACAAATTGAACAATATAACAATATAAACATGAATAAAAATTAGGAAGTATATTGTCACATTTGACACCTGACCTAACATTACAGCCTAATTATAGATTTCCCTCTGAGAAAGAAAAAGAAAGACGAGAAAGAAACCCTAATGTTTATTGGATGGATTATGCAGGGGATCTCTCAGATTTGTGAATGCGAGGAGAGAGAGATTGCTGCTGCTGATGTTGTTGAACAACAGAGGAGGGATAGACAAGGAGCTTCTTTCCTCCTGTGATGTCAGTGATTCTGGTAATTGGGGGCTGTTTCTTCGCAAAGTGGCTGAAGAAGAGCAATCGATATGTCCACTCAAGAACATCAGGAGCAAATACTTTGTAGAGAAAGAAGACGTTGTACCACATTGGAAACCTCACATAACGCTGCCCTCTGCATGCCCCTGACACTATTATCCTCGCACATTCTTCCGTGTATGCCACTGGAAATGGGTTTACATGTACCTGCAACACATTCATTCAAATAGACTATAATCATTGAGAATTTGTAGAGCCCTTTCGTTTCTAGAGTAAAAGTGTAAACAAAATCTACTGGCTGACCAATCTTATCCTTCCTCCATTTTAACAGCCTATTGAAGTCTCTAAGCCAATTTATAATTGCAGGGCATGCGCATTGGCAGAACTCAAGTTTCCAAGCTTGGGCAATTGAAGCTATATCCACCATGTAGAATTTATTTACATCCAAGTGTTTTAGATCCCACTCCATGACCCATCATTTTCTAGATTGAGAGCTCTTTCTAGAGCCCTTTTATCTAGATTATCCCGATCATGGAGCAATCATCGTGGAGTGTGATCAGATCGTTTTCGTTCTAAAGTGGATCATGTAGTGTAACCCAAAACGTTTTGAATTCTGATGCAAATAAATTCTATGTGGTTGAATCTTGAAGCACAATGCAATAATCGTTATGGACTCGAAATTTAATGCCCACAGTAGAGATCTAATGTGTTGAATGTGATTGTGTCAAATTCTTTCCACAAAATATTTCAAATTTTAATGCAAACAAATTCTACATGGTTGAGTCCAGAAGAAAACCACAACCATCATTATGGGAAGGAAATTTAATCTCTGGTCTATGGAAATGTAATCTGTGGAGTGTGGTTGTGTTTGATTCTCTCACCCTTCCAATTGCAATGCAGATAGTTTCAAACTTTGCGATCCAATTGCAATGCAGATAGTTTCAATGCTTTGGACCTCTAAACTTTGTATTCGGCCTAAACATCACGCTAAAGCTTGATTCCTAAACTAAAAGTGTTAAATAGTCAAAATTAACTTTTTTTTTTTTTTTTAATAAACTTTGGCCTGCTACTTTGCCATTGCCATTGGCTTAAACATCACACACTAAAGCTTGATTCCTATGCTGTAGCATTGCCATTGGCTTAAACATCACACACTAAAGCATCACACACTAAAGCTTAATTCCTATGCTAAAAAGGTTAAATAGTCAAATTGACTTATTTTGTAAGCTTAACCTTTGTGCTCAATGTGCTAAAGGGATTGGGGTTCCCTAGATTGAGCACCTGAGCTACAGATCAGTGCCTTCAAGGGAGAAGGATTTCCAGGATCGAACACTTTGAGCTCTAGTTCAATGCTCTTAGGGGAAAGGGAATTCGAACAAAACCATGTTTCCTTACAAAGGATTAATCATCATGTTCTAATGGCATCTCAAAATAAAAATTCATTGAGATCATTCAAAGATAACTGAATTTAATATAAAACTAAGATTAATTAAAAATACTCACTTCCCTGGGTTCCTCCTGCAACTGCACTTCTCCTTCTTCTGTCATGAACCTTCCTCTAGTCAACTCACTTTCGATCCAACCAGGGGTTGCAATTGTTATACCGACAGCATCTCCAACCTCAACCCTCAGCGTCTCGTAGAAATTTATCACTGCTGCTTTGGCTGCCTGTTCATTAGTTTTAGGAATAGTCAAATTGCATTTTCATATGCAAATGAAGCTCGAAGGAGATCTAATAACTTAAACAATAACTACAGGGGAGCTGAGTTGTATATGTAGAATGAGTATAGCATCTCAGAAATGTATGGATCACAATTGACGGATAAAGAGCAACATCTTGTCATATACAATCTGCTGGGTTTTCCTCTAAAACAAAAAAGCATTTTAGAATCAAAGGATCATAATATTGAATATGTTTAATGAAAATTTGTGTATCATCATAAGCAACTTGTATTCTATAGGCCTAGAGCCTCTATAATTCAAGACTAATTGTAGGATTTATGTGTTTACACTGTAGAGACTCATTCTAGGCATGGGTAACCAGCCTTCCACAGATGCATTTACTACAACCCTCCCATTTCTTCGGCGCAAATGGGGAAGAGCAAAGAATGTAGGGTACACGCTTCCCCAAAAGTTTATATTCTGAAAAGCAAAAGCCAGAATTAATGAGCATATAATTTTAGAAAACCCCCACAAAAAGAAGTTGAAAAAACCAAAGGAGAAAACAGGGTGATGCTTAGGGTATCCAGGGTTTTGATCGGTGTGAAAATCCTATTTAGCCACTTACCATCATATGTGCAAATCCTGAAGTATCACCCGCCTCTTCGAACAGGAAACTATGGCCAAAGCCAGTATTGTTCACCAAATGATCCACTGCAAAACATTTCATGATTTATAATTTCAGAACTGAAGTGCCCTTGTTCTAATGACTTATGAATGATACAGAGGATTTGAACATAAAAAAAGTGGGCATGCCATACACTGGCCATATTGGCTAATGGTGTCATCGATGAACCTCTTGCATTCTTCTTCCTTCACCACATCTGCAGCCATAATTGAAACATTTCTGGCTCCTAAAGAACGAGCTCTATCCCTTATAGATCTCAGCCTCTCCTCTCTCCGAGCTACTAGTACCAGATTGGCTCTCCTTTTTGCATACTGATACGCAATTTGCTGCAATATATATAATATCTAGTACAGTAGGTCAAGATAGAAAGTATATTGATGCAATTAGTGCACTATAAAGTACAAAAGGCTAAACAACTATACCAGAATTCATATTACTAAGTCACATCGCTTCTGAAAGACATCAGTTATATGACAGCCCATATAGAGGCATAAATGTTCGACAATATGCCTCTTAGATTTGGAGGCCTTATGCTTCCTTTCATTAATATCAAAGCTTGATTTATGTCTTCTAGGATTTGAAACCTTAACACAGTTACACTTCCTTTCGTTACTCTCAAGGAAAAGGTAAAATCCACACCAAAAATACCAGTCCACCAAAAACATAGTATCCATCTATATGTTTTGCTCCTACACCCACAGTCACACATACCCACACACAAAAGAAACAAGATATATCTGTTGAGAAGGAGGAGATATTTTTCACAAGATACATCTGTTTCAAATCATAGCGTTTGCAAAAATCATATTGATTTCTCAAACAAGAGACCTCATAACTTTAATTTTCATTTAAAAGAGCACCTGCACACCACTCAAGTTTTTCATGAAGCTATCAATCAACCTAACAAGCATATAAACAAGGGCAACGAATACATATAAAATTCCCTCAGTATTACAGTAATATCAGGAACTTGAAAACCTACAATTGAACAAGTAGGTTCATAAAGCATAAAACATAAGGAAAACATTGTGAAATCTCAGAAGTTGGCCAGAGATTAAGTTTGTTCTGCTGAAGTCTATTTTCATAGAGGGCTTCAGTATTCTATAGCAATTCAATTATATCAAAGACGAGAAACTACATCTTCCAAGCAAATATTTAGCACTGTAATGAACTTGAGAACCCACAATTCAACAAGGAGGCCTATAAACCATAAAAGAAAACGAAAATATTGTGGTTTTAAAATTTGGCAAGAGATATGGTTTGAATTGCTGATATCAATTACTACATGGTTTAACTATTCGTCCAAACAAAGAGGTCACCCAAAAATCACTATTGAAAACTATGCCCTGCAAAATCTGTATCTTAAAGAAAATTAAGAATAAAATTGAAAACATATTGAATCCTGATTCCACTAACCTCACCAATCCCAGATGAAGCTCCGGTTATAACGACCACCTTTCCCTCCATATTCTCGCTGTAGATGGTGTGAAGAATCCAATCACAAGCAGTAAGAAATGCCAAGGAAGGCCATGCAAATGCCAATATAATCATCCCTGCAGGGGGTACCACCAAATTCAATACAAAATTCATCAATTCCATCCTCTTCTCCTCACCTCACCACTGTAACGAGCAATCAAAACCAGTTCAAAGTTCGAATCTCTGGAGTTCTACAGAGCAAAGCCTCGTTATGTTCGAAAAATATGTGAGCCTTGCATTAATAGAATCAGTAGCAAAGGTGGTAAAGAGGCCAAAAGATAACGATGGCATCAGAGATTCGGTGGAGGAAGAGATGTATGTAAGAGGTGATAGGAAGAACACACGTTTCATCGAAATTGCCAGGTGGAAGACATGTGCACTCTTTTCTTCTAATGCAGACAACTTCCCCCGAGATAACTACAAGCCATGAAAATTTATCTTCATATGTTTCTGTGATTCGTTCTGCATAAAAGCTATGTGTAAAAGGATCAGAACAAAATATTGTGAAACCCAAAAAGTTCAACACAAAATACAATCTATTTTCATATGATTTTGTGTACATTTTGCAGAGAAGCCATGTGTAAGACGGTCTGTAAGGGCGTATTGTGAAACCCAAAAGGTAAACAGGATTACAACACTTAATCCAGAAATTATTTGACTAAGTAATCCAGAAATTATTTGACTAAGTACACAGTTTAATCCAGAAGGTTTTTCTAGTTTTGATCCATGTCTCTTCTATCAATTCAATCCAGGAAAGATTGTCCCTATGAACAGGTCTGCTTAAATCTCTCCAGCACAGATGTGATTGTTTGCACTCTAGGGATACTTTTCGTGATTTAAGGATTGGGCTTTGCTTCTTTAAATTTAAATTCTAATGTTGGTGAATTGGCTTCTTAATTTTCCGACCTTGAATCTACTCTATACAGATTTTGTAAATTTGTCCCCCCTTTATTCTTTGGCATGTCTAGCTGGCAAGAAATAGGAGGATTTTTGAAGACTTGGAGTTGTGCACATTTGAAGACTTGGAGTTGTGCTCACTGTATTTAGGAAACTATCCTGGTAAAATGTGACTTGTTGGGTTGCATAGAACTCAAAATGTTGACATTTGCACTTGCCTGCCCTTTTTTCTATAGGGAGGTGTTCCTAGGTTTGTGGGTGAGTGCATCAAGATGGTGTACAAAAAAGGTACAAGTGGACACCTTTTTTTTCTTAAATTAAGTAAACCTAAATTTAAACGAGACATTTGAGGGTCATCCACTAAAAATAACAAGATGTATAAAACATATAAATTGTAGTACTCTGAATCTACTTTCTAAACTACTAGAGTTTTTACATAATGGATAAGATTAGGTGGGTCAAACCCCCCACACACAAAAAATAGTTCCTAATTTTTTTTAAAAACATAACATAGTTATTTTTGTGTGCAGCACAAAAGACATAGTTATATTTAGTATTTTGCATATCCCTTTGGTAGGATGATAGATAAGAGTCATATCTAGAAGTTGTGTATTTTTTTGTAATTTAATGATGATTATTTTTTTTGTTATGAATTATTGAACAAACTATATTTTGAAATTTTGGTACCTATTCGTGTGCTAAGCATAACTTGCATCAAAATAATTGAAAATGGAAACTTTTAAAATAAAATTGTATCTAATCAAGTGTAAAACAGTAATATATAATTTATTTTGAATTTGGTTAAGTATATCAAAAGTGATTAAAAAAATGGTAGACATATGTCTATGAGGAATGTCAAGGCATTGGTAAAAGCAATTAAAGTTTACAATGTTAATGTTGTTTAGTTAGAAAGCTAAGAAGACACGAAGATTATGGTGGTGATTTTAGAGATACCCACTTCACCATTAGCATACTTGATGAAGAAAAAGATGAGAAATCATCTTAGAAGATGAAAAAATGCCTAAAGGAAAAAAAATGGAGGGAAAACAATCTCCCAAGCCTTTGGGTCATTACCCTAGGCTATCACCAAGCCATAATGTGATTAGGTTTTTTGGATTCAAATAACCTGATCGGGTTATGAAAATGAAAAAATGCATTCAAAACCTGATCAGTACAAAACTTGATCAGGTTTTGTATTACTACTATACAAGGGTAGATAGATAGAGAGAGATTAAGTTATGTATTATACTACACAAGTGTCTATCATATTCCCTAATCCTTGTCTCCATCGGGTTATGTATTATACTACACAAGTGTCTATCATATCCCCTAATACCTCTCTCTCTCTCTCTCTCTCTCTCTCTCTCTCTCTCTTTATCCTATCCCCTGCTCTTTTTCTCCTATCCCCCTCTCTCTCTCACTCTTTATATCGTATCCCTAATCTCTCTCTCTCTCTCTCCTTCCCTCTGTCCCTCTCTTCCCCCCTCCCCCCCCCTCTCTCTCTCTCTCTCTCTCTCTCTCTCTCTCCCATTTGGTGAGGCCTAGTTGACAAATTCAATAGAAAGTTGTCTTGTTGGAAAGGTGTGCTTGTTAGTCAAGTGGGAAATTTTAACTCCTAAAGTCTACCCTTCACAATCGACATATTTATGCTCTCATCCTATTCTCTATTGCCTCCAATTTTTCTGAGGTAATACAAAGAATTCAGAAGCAATTTCTTTGGTCAAGGTATGAAGACCACAAAAGAATTTCCTTTGATTTCTTGGGATAAGGTTTTCCTCTTAATGGCTAGAGGTGGTTTGGCTATTATAAAGTTGAGAATATTTAATCAGACTTTACTGACCAAGAAGGTGTGGATAATATTTAATAAAATCGAGGAATAGAGAGACATATTTTATTATATTTCTTAAATAATATTACATTTCATGAGTTTATTTCCTCCAGTAACATCCTGAAAGATTCAACCATATGGAAAAATATTCTTAAAGATAGAGATATTGTTACTAGAGGTATCAAGTGGAAGACTGGGAGTGGCAATTTGATTAAATTCTAGGATGATGAGTGGCTCCCTATTGGGAGGTTGGATAATCTTGAGGATTTTAATTCATTAGAGGAGGTTTGTGATGAAATTTTTGGTGCCTTTTTTTGCTAATATTATAAATAGGGAACTAATTGGGTGGATTTGAGTACTATCTCCTTGTTATGCACCATTGATGTATATTCTCTCATCAATTTTCCTTGTTAACAAACTGTATGTATTGTTTTAGGAAGCCTCATTCTCTAGTTCATTTTCTATTGGGATAAGGCTTCAATTTTTGATCTATTACCCAAAGTTAATATATTTTTTAATGGATCTTCCTTCAAAACAAAATCCTTACTATGGACAACTTATGCAAGAGGGGATTTTATCTCTCAAATAGGCATGTGTTATGCTATAAGAATAAGGTGACGTTTAATCACCTCTTTGTTTATTATTTTTTTCATGGATATTTTGTCTCTTTTCTTAGGTAGACTTAACTTACCCTGGATTTTCTCCTCTAACTTGTTTAATTTTTTTATTCAATGGTTTCCCCCTATCCACCTTTCTAAATATTGCAAATGGCTCTAGTCCTTTTCTCGTCCAAAAATATTTTGGGGTATTTGAAAAGAACATAAAAACAAGATCTTTAGAGAAAATTCTTTTTCCCCTAAGGTTGCTATTATTTTTCAAAATTGAGAGGGCTATTTTTGAAATTTTCAATTTCTCTTATACTAATTCTTTTACTTTGGACATGTTGTCTAGTTTAGGACAACCCCCTCATACTTATATTTTTAATAGGAGAAGGGATAGAAGATGGTATTTTCCTCCTTATGATTGGCACAAAGCTAAATTTGATGGGGTGGCTAAGGGAAACCCTGGGCTAGTTAAGTGTGGGGGAATGTTAAGGAAACATTTAAGCCAATTCCTTGTTGTTGTGGCGCTTCCCTTGGGAAAGAAGACTAACCACTTTGTGGAGGAAATGATGACCCTTCAAGTTATTAAATTGGCTAAGGACATGGGTATGTCTAACCTTTGGCTAGAGGGTGATTCTAAAAATATAACTAATTCCCTAAAGGGGTTATCTAGACCTTCGTGGACTATTGAAAGCAATATTCATGAAGCTAGAAATACCTTAAGTACTTTGGAGAACCATTTTATTACTCATGCTTATTATAAACTCGTTCAATATGGTTGTCGACTCTCTTACTAACATGGTAGTGGAGCTCAACCAGAAGATGAGTTGGCAAGGTGATGTGTTTCTCCTTGTCCTAGTCATATCATGTATTAATTATGACATTATAAGTGGTAAATAAGGAGTAATTAAACATGATTTCAATGGTAATTCAAAGTAATTTTTTTGTGATTATGAGGCATATTATGAGCCTTTAATGATAGGCACTATACTCATTTCTTCCTTTATTCACACATTTTGTGTGTTAGTTTGATTGGTGTTTTTTTAAGTCTCTATGATAATCAATGTTTGTTTAATTCATTGGTCTACTACTATATTGTTTATCTCGTGTCTGAAGAACATTTCTTTAGTATGGGTGGGAAAAGGAGATAAAGGGAGCCTCCTAGATATGAGAAGTGCAGAACGAGAAAGAAGGTCTGAGATATATTGAAAGATGGAGGCTTGAAGAATTCATGGAACATCTTTACAAGGGAAACCTTATTATCACCTAATTATTTCATAAGAACTGGATTGAAGATGCTCTTTATTTCCATGGGAGGAAAATTACTATCATGGAGGAACTAATCTCCGAGGTTATTGGCACATGTATTATCTTCATTCAAGATTAAGTCATCCATGTTTTCTATCTTGGGCTTCCAACTTATTTTCTTTTTGTTTTTACCCTCTCCTTCCTCTTGTTTTTGTGGTTATTGCATTTGAATGTTAGGTGGAGTAAGATGTCCTCTCATCTTACTTCCCTCATAAGTAGTTATTACTTTTTGTCTTTTCCATGGTCTAGTAGCCATCTTTTTTACTCTCTTGGGTTTTGATGCTTCTTCTTGTTCTTGCTTTACCTCAACTAACATGGTTGATCTCCTTGTACTAGCATGTGTAGATTATTGAACATGAATTATACTACCATCTTCTATCATAGGATGATCAAATATAACTAATGGTTTTGGTGGTAGTCAAACAATTTGTAGGTGTAGGTGTTGATGGTGTGGGTGGTCATGGGCCTACCATTATTGGAAAAGGGAGAACTACTAGAATGTCCTTCTGTCCAATCTGCCTCATCTTAGATATAGTTTTATTAACACCAATAAACACACATAGTTTTATTAACATCAACAAACACTTTTTTGTGTCATCTCAGTTTCATTTAAAATCTTCTTCATTTCACTATCAACTTTTCTCTTTGTAGACTTTTCAAGTTTGATCTGATAAGTCATCTTCATGTTCTCTATACAAGTTCCAAATCTTGGACTGTTAGGATCAAAATCAGAATTTAGAATCCTTTTCACATAACCTTCAATTTCTTCTTCATGACTTCATATCCAAATGGGTCTACATACATCACTCTAGGAGTAATTGCCTCCATGATGGTAAAATTGGTATCTACCATGAAACATACTTCATCCCTATACTTTTCAATCATAGATTTTGGAATTTTTAATCTTTGCTTCATCTTTGACTAAAAGGTTTTTACAATAATTGTTGTAATGTTGTCAATCTTGCCAATAGGATGCCTCCTATACAAATCTATAATCTTTTCCATTTTACACTTCTCATTGGTCCGATTAGATATAGGCATGAATGGAAATATCTTCAATAGATGGAAAAACACATATGTGGTTAATGACTGAAATTTGAATTGTGCATTCCTTCTTTTATTTACCCTTTCCAATTTGTTTTATCAGTTGAACTCTCGGGATTTGACAAAAAAAATTTGAGCTCTCTCAATCCATTTGATAACTCATCATCCCTTGAACTAGAACATAACTTAGTGGAAATAATCTTACATCATCATGTTTAATCTAACTGATTACCATCCCTCTGCCATTGTAGGTTGTTTTGGTGATTTTTATCATAGATTTCTTAATTGTCTTCTCATTAAGTGGAATTGATCCTTGATTACTTAAGTTAGCTACTTCATGAATCAATTCAACTATAATCTTGTTTTCTATTGATATTTTTCCATACCAATCATATCACCTTTAGGTCTTTGTGTCATGATCTTCTCATTAAACTTTTCAATACTAGAGTAAAAATTCTCAATATTTGTCTTTGTTTGTGTAAGTTCTCCTTTCACAATAGCATTATACTTCTCAAGTTCTATAAATTGTAACTTTGTAGATTCAAATTTAGATGTCACCTTGGTAAGTTTGGATTTCAAATTTGCATTCTTGTATCGAAAATTAGATAGACTTTTCTTCTCATCTTCCATCAAACTCATCTTAAGATTGGTAATTTCAAGTTCATGGTTTAGAATCTCATTCACCTTCTTAATCTTAGAAACTGCATCACCATCCTTGATTTGATCATTTGACTCTTTTTGAGATTTGTTAGATTATATCTTATCTTTCAACTTTTGAATGTAATATTTTACCTCTTTATATTTGTTCTTTAGGTTATCTCTTTCTTCTTTAATTACATCAAGTTCCTCAAGAGCTTCTTATAGGCTCTTTTGTAACTGATCAATATCCATAGTGATCTAACTCAAGTTGTTAGGCCTCCTCTGAGTAACTAAGTTTTGATACCAATTGTTAGAAATAGGAAATACTAAAGCGGGAGGGTGGGGGGGTTGGGGGTGAACTAGTATCTCACAAATTTTTGTCCAACTATGGATATCTTTAACAATCTTTAAACATGCACATGTAATCAAACTGAAAAATAAACATAATAGTAACATAATGCAACTCATGACACCATTATTTGTTAACTAGGGAAACCATGGGTGGGGTAAAACCTCGATGGGGATGGTACCCACAAAATGATCCACTGATAAAAAGTATATTGTGGAATATATTGACCCTGTTAGGAGTCTATTACATTTGTATATTGTCTATGTCCTTGTTAGAGGACGAGGCCTTGTTAGAAGCCTCAACACTATTAGGAGTTGGTATTAAAATTACAAAAGTAGCAAGATGATCCCACTGCTCAAACATGCATATACAATGACACATTTAAGTACACAAAAGGTATGGATAAAAAAACCTCTTGCCAATGTTGATATCTTCAATATCTAATTTTCCCTTTGTAGCTCTCTTTACAAGACTTTACAAATACTTCCTTTTCTCTACTTTACAAAGTGTGTATCATATAATAATTGTATTTCAATTACATAGTCATCACATAACTTCGCATATAGAAATCTTTTATTTATACCCTTCTATTTTTTCCTGGCAGCATTGAAGTCTTCACTTGTGTCCCAAATCACAAACTTGACTTTTGCTAAGTTAGGGTTAACATCTAGGATGTCATCCCATAATATTTAAGTAATTATTTTGGGGAGCCAAAATAATTCCTTAAGACAATTTACCATTTTCTTTCCTCTACTCTTTTCTGCTTATACATGACTATAATTGGTAAATCACTAATACTTATGTCCATATAGCTCATTATGACTTGCACTCTAAGATATAGAATCCTCATACTCTTTACTATCTTCCCTTAAGTGTGCACATACTAATTCACTTGTTGTGAACCTCACCATTCAAAAAGGTGCCTCTACTAATTGTTATCCTCTAAAACACACGGACAATTTTGTAAGTTATCTCCTCTAAAACATAAATCCAAAATATTCTCATAGAATATAGCATATCTATTGTCATGAATGACAACCTCATAGTATCTCTATATTCTCCTCTTACCCAAATTTACAAGATCAATGAACTGGAGGAATACTTTGAGTATGTAGATATTGAGGATCCTAATAGGGTCAAGTTTGCAAAGGCCAAACTAAAGGGTTATGCAAAGATTTGGTGGAAGGAGATATAGTTGGAGAGAAACAGAAGAGGGAAGGACAAAATCAAAATATGGGATCGAATGATAGTTAAATGAAGCAATAATTCATTCACATGGATTATGAGCTTGATCTATTGAAGAAAATGTAAGGGTTGAAGCAAGAAGGAAGGTCTGTTCAGGACTATAGAGAGGGGTTCTACTAAGATCTCTTTAGAATAGGCCATGTAGAAGCTATCGAGAAGAAATTTTTCTATTACATTAATGGGTTAAGGCCAAGTATTCAAGATGAACTAATTCTGGTTTGAATGAAAATTATTGAAGAGGCATACCAATTTTCCCTAAGAGTTGAGGAAAAGATGAATAATAAATTTGATAACAAGAATAGTGGAAGAGGTCACAGTGGAAGATTTGGTGAATGGTCTTACAGAGGCCAAAATGATGATAAAAAAGAAGAAGAAGGATGAGGCCAACAATAATAGATAGAACCAGAGGGAAAATAATTCTAATCATTTCCATGATTATAATAATAGAGATTAGAGATGAAGAGGAAGAGGGCAAGGATTCGTTAGAGGAGGTTTATGTGGAATACATTTTCACAAGGGAGAATAGGGACATAGGGAATTTGAGTGTCTCGATTCCAAGGAAGGATGGATGGGAGAATTGAAGGCTAGGCCAAAGTTGAGCATGTTGATGAAGATGCCAAATCATCAATTTTGAATATGTTGAAAGAGGAGAAGTCCTAGTTAACATAAGAGTCATGTTGAGTGATGAGAATAAACTTGATCAAGGGAGGGGCCTATTTTGCACAAGATGAAAATGTGAAGATAAGAGTTTTTTTTTATCATTTATGGAGGTAATAAAAACAATATGGTGTCATAAAAATGGTCACAAAGCTAAATCTCAAGAGGCAAAAATACCTATGTCCATACTGAATTGCCTAGGTGGAAGATGACCATAGGCCATGCTTAATGAACAATGCCTAGTGAAGTTCAAGATTGGAAGCTACTAGGATGAGGTTTTGTGTGATATCATACCTATGGACATATATCATATCTTTCTAGGTAGGTTATGGTAGTTTGACAAACATGTTGTACATGATGGGCATGCAAATACCTGCACTCTAACAAAGGATGGAGCGCAACATAAGTTGAAGTCATTAAAGAATACAAATGAAAGAGGTATGCAGTGCTCCTTGACTAGATTTATTGATGGAAATAAGTTCTTAGAGGGTATGAGGCATGATCATATGTGTTTTCCTATAATTCCTAAATATGGTAAAGAAGAGATAGAAGAGGTACCTGTAAAAGTTATAGATTTATTAGAAGAACTTCTAGATATTATATCTGATAATGTACTTGATGGATTATAGCCAATAAGGAAGATTAGTCATCAGATGGATTTGATTCAAGGAGATAGTTTTCCAAATAAGGCAGCACATAGAGTGACACAAGTAGAAAGTGAGGATTTGAACAACCAAGTGCATGAGTTGTCGCAAAAGGGTTGATTTGAGAGAGTCCGAGTCCATTTGTTGTACCACTAATATTGGTACCAAATAAAAATGGAGAATGGAGGATGTATACATATTCTTGAGTTATCAACAAAATCACAATCAAGTATAGATTCCCATTACCAAAGATGGACGATATTATGGACTGTTTGAGCGAAGCTGTGTATTTTACAAAGATAGATATGAAGAGTAGGTACCATAAGTTTCGGATCAAATATGGACATGAATGGAAGACTGCCTTCAAAACAAGGTAAGGAACATATGAATGGTTAGTCATGCCTTTTGGACCAACCAATGCACAAGGAACTTTCATTTGACTCATAAATGAGGCACTGAAGGAGTTTCTAGATAATTTTTTCACTGTTTACCTATATGATATTTTGAACTATGGTAAGGCATTGGAAGAGCATTTGATGCACATTCATAAGGTGTTTGATATGTTGAGGGAAGAAAAGTTGTTGAAAATTTTGAAGATGTTAGGATTAACCTTAGACAAAAATAATAGTTACATGCAAATATAACCAATGTCAAAAAATTATTAATAGATCACACATAAGAGAACACAAGACACCAAGATTTAATGTGGTTCACCCAATCCTTGGGCTACATCTAGCAAGAACAAGTCCAATATTATTATTATCTAGTGATTATAACCTGATTATAATCTTTAATCCCTTACAGCTCAATACCATCACAAGAACCAATTTTTGCATCTCACATTATGAAAATCCTAACCCTAAGCCTTTTTATACAAGCTTTTTGATGCTTACAAAATTAGGGCTAGAATAATAGAAAAATAGTAGCCAACACCTTTAACAATATAAGGTCATTTTTGGCTTCGAGGGTGCTGCCCTTGAAACCCCTGTAGGGGCACCTTGTACTGTGATAGGGAATGCACTTGGGACACTGCCCCCAAACCCCCATAGAAATAATAAGAAGGGAAATTGTACTAAATAAACCTCAGAGTCTGATTAGGCTCCAAATCACAATAGAAGAAGTGTAGTTTTGTGAAGAAGATTGTGTACCTAGGATTTGTAATTTCACTAGAAAGTCTAAAAATAGACTCTAAGAAAGTGAAGGCTATTCTTGAATGACCTACAACAAGGAGTGCAATTGAGGTAGGATATTTTCATGAATTGGCTAGTTTTAACAGATAGTTTATCAAAGGATTTAATAGTATTTGTGGATCCTTGATTGAAACAATGGGAGGGTATAGGAAAAAATTTAAGTGGGATGTAGGAGAAGATAATAATTTTAGTTTAATGAAAAAAAGTTACAAAGTAGCCTATTCTAGTACTTCCAGATTTTAACAAGGTGTTTTAAATAGATTGTGATGCTAGTAGTAATGCAATAGGAGATTTTTTGAGCCAAGAAGATAGACTTGTTTCTTATTTTAGTGAGAAGTTGAATGATGCCAAAAGAACGTATTATGTTAATGACAAGGAATTTTATGCTATAATTCAAGCATTGAAGAAGTGGAGACATTATCTTCTTCCTAAGGAGTTTGTTTTGTATACTGATCATCAAGCTTTACAATATTTAAATAGTCAAGAAAAATTGAACTAAACACATATAAAATGGGTTGATTTGTTGTAGAGTGATACATTTTTTTTGAAACATAGGAGTAGTAAGTCTAATAGAGTTGTATATACTTTTAGTACGAGACACTTTTTCTTGAAAAAGATGCAAATTGAGGTGTTTGGGTTCAAGGAACTCAAGAATTTGTATCCAAAGGATCTGATTTTGGTGAATCTTGGAAAGCTTGTACATAACCTATTACACTTGACTGGATGACGTGGTTGGATTTCATAATCTAGGATGAAATATCATTCAAAGGAAGTTAGTTGTGGACTCCAATAAGTTCTATGAGAGAGAACCTTATCAAGGAGAAGCATAGTGGGAGATTCGATGAATACTTTGGTAGAGATAAAAACCATTTCTTTGTTTGCTAAGAATTATTACTAGCCACAATTGTAGCAAGATGTCAAGAAGTTTGTATAGAGTTGCAGAGTATGTCAGATGGAAAAATGAGTGAAGTAGAATATGGGGTTGTATCAGCCATTGACTATACCAGAGAAGTCATGGGAGGATGTCAGTATGGACTTTTCTATTGGTTTACCAAGGACACATCAAGGGCATGATTCTCTATTTGTATTGGTTGACAAGTTTTCAAAGATGACACATTTTATTCCCTATAAGAATACTAGTGATGATGTTCATGTGGCAGAGTTGTTTTTCAAAGAGGTGGTAACACTACATGGTCTCCCAAAGAGTATAGTTTCAGATTAGGATACCAAGTTTGTTAGGTGTTTCTAGTGTACAATTTGGAAGAAGTTCAAGACAAATTCAAGGTTCATCTCATCACATCATCCACATACTTATGGAAAAATAGAAGTTTTGAATCATAGTTTGGGAAACTTCTTGAGATTCTTAAATGGAGATAAGGCAAAATGATGGGATTTGATTTATCGTAGGAAGAGTTTGCATATAATAATTCTGTCAATAGGAGCATTGGTAAATCATCATTCTATATTGTACATGGTAGCAGTCCTAAAAATGCTTTTGAATTGAGGCAGTTGGATAAAAGATAGATAAGTAGTGTTGAAGTGGAAAATTTTGCTGAACATTTGAAGAACATCCATGAGGAGGTAAGGAAACACATTGCAAAGATGAATACATAGTACCATACTAAAGCATATGTGAAAAGTAGGTATAAGGAATTTCATATTTGAGATGAAGTCATGGTTCATTTGAGGAAGGAAGATTTCTAGTGGGTACATATACTAAGTTGAAAATTAAGAAGTTTGGATCATTCAAAATACTAAAAAGACATGATTCTAGAAATGTCTATGAGGTAGAGTTTCTTATTGAACTGAATACTTTACTAGTATTTAACATTTTAGATTTGACAAAATATTATGAATGAGGTGATGGAGATGAATTTGCAAAAGCACAATGGATTATTCTAGTAGCTACTTCAGCTACAAAGGAGATTGAGGAGATATTGGACAATCATGTTGGAAGAAGCACAAGGAATAGAACATACAAGGAGTATCTCATCAAATTGAAAGTGAGGGCAATGGAGGATTCATCATGGATAGTAAGCAAGGTGGTTGATCATCTTGGTTTTACTCTAATTACTAGAGATGTGATGGGGCACTTCTCAAATTACCCTGGGTGTTTGATGCAGGAGCATCCAAGGTATAAGAGCAATCTTACATCACCCAAAAATATTTCCTTTATGTTTCTTCAATAAGGGTTGTCTCAATGTAGAATTTTTTTCTAGAAGATTTATACTTAGTAAGTCAATCATATGAGCTAGGAATGTCCTAAATTTAGAGGGGGAGGTTTATCTTGCATATATCTATACACACAACCTAACCTATCGGGAGCACGCGTAAAGAAGAAAAGATTAGTTGCATACGTGTATCAAATATTTAAAACAAAACAAAATACAACCAACACTATGCTTGAGTTTTACAACTCAATGCAACCAAAAAGAAAAATCTTCATGCAACCTCAAAGAAACTCAACAAAGGCACCCATGAGAGGCCTTGTTGGTGTGGTTTAGATTGGAGGGATGTAGGTGTGCTCTCCCAAAACACAACTATTGAATCTCTTGATAAAAATGCAATGTGAGATGAATGAATCTAAGAGTAAATGAGCGGAGAACTCGTTCAAGAAATGGCTATGAGTGAGCCAATCCTCAAAGGATTCTAGGATATGAGATGGAAGTGCAATGCAAGAAAGAAACCTATAACATCATACTACCATGAAAGCTAAATGCAAGCTAGAAATCAAAGTAATGAAAAAACTACCAAGGGTTAGTTCTAAGCATGAAAATCTCTAAAAAGCTTTAGAATCACACTAGTATGATAACAATGCAAATGAGGGAGATGGAAAATGCTTGAGAGAAGGGCTCATTTCACAGGCTTGAGAGAGGCCTTGGAGAGGTGGCATATATGTAGCATCCACATAGGTGCCACAAGGGAGACATGGAGACAAGTCATGAAAAGGTCAACATTCAAAGTTTTCTCACACATTTGTGAGAAAACTTGAAGGAAGGAGTGGGGGACAATGGTGTAAGAAGTGTGGAAGGTGTGAAAGGTGTGAGGGGTTCCTCACACATGTGTGAGCACACACTTAGGAACTAAAAGAGGTTTTGCAAGGTGTTTAAGATAAATAAGTGGGATTAAGTAGTGGGTAGGCTTAGAAGGATGAGAGTGATGGTTGCAAACTAGATTTTAGGATAGGATTTAATTTAATCATAGGTTTAGAGAATTTAATGGAATGGAGGGAATTAAATAAATATGATTTATTTAAAAGGGGATTTATGGAGCACTATGCATTAAATAAATTTAATACATTAAGGGGGGGGTGTATTTAAATTAAATTTAAATACATTAGGAAAGTGAACCTATTTAATTAAATAAGTAGAAGAATATGAAAAATATAATTAATTAGTAAATAATTAACTCTAATGTCAAAGGAAATATTAAATGAATTAATATAGTGCTTAGGACAATTTTAAGTGTCTACAATATTAGCTTCCGAGTTGAGGTTCAGTACCATATCATGAGTATTTTTGAAGTTATTATGGATTTTTGGTGTGTAATTTTGATAGAAAAACTTCAAGCTTAGTTTTGAAGGTGATGTAGGAGCATCTTGCATGGGAAAATTATTGAAAAAAAAAATTTAAAAAAAAAAAATCTGGAGGAGAGAGAAAGCGACGAAAATTAGAGGAGAAATAATAAAAAAATTAAAAAAGGAGAAAAAGAAGAAAAGAAAGGAAAAGAGGATTTCTATTTTCGAGGTGCATAGGTGGCATAATAGAAAAAAATAAAAAATAAATGGTTGTCATTCCATTTATTGAGGTGTGTGGGTAGAATTCTAGAAAGTTATGAATATTGTAGAAAGTTGTAGATATTGTAGAAGGTTATGGAAGTTGTAGAAGGTTGTGGATATTGTGTAGGAGGAATTCTAGAAGGTTGTGGATAAGCCATGCATGGGGTGGTAAGTGCCTATTTAAGCAAGGCATATGAGCATTTCTAATCAAGTTCAAGAAGAAGGTGAAAGCTTGAGAAGGAGAAGCTTGAGAAGGAGAAGGTCGAGAAGTGGAAGCTTGGAAAGGTGAAAGCTTTGGAAGGAAAGCTTGGAAGGCTTCAAGGTGTGAAAGAGAAGGAGGAAGTGAAGAGTGAGTTTTCCTGAGTTTGTGGACAGAGTGCCGAATGTGAGGCAGTTTACAATAGGATTATGGTGGAGTTGTGAGTCTGTGGACAGAGCGCCGAATGTGAGGCAGTTTACACTTAGATCTTGGATAAAGTTGGAGAAGAGCTAGTGACTGTGGTTTAGAAACAAGGAGGTTGCTTGGTGGCTTGCGAGCACAAGTTGAGATCTTAGAGGTTTCTACCAGAGTGTGGATCTGGGCTAGCTTGGGTTTGGATTGGATCTTGAGAGATCTTGTAGAAATGTTATTGTAATGGCTAAGGATTTTCAAATTTAATAAAATTTCTTGGGAAGCATTTATTCTCTCTTTATCTTCATATTGTTGCATTCTTGGTTATGAGTTGGTAAGGGTGGTGTGGCCCTTCGTCAATGGTATCAGAGCGTACCTTCATCAGTGGTATCAGAGCGTACCTTCATCAATGGTATCAGAGAAGGAGTTCCTGAGTGTACAAGAAGATCACCGAAGTGTGAGGCAGTTTGTACTAGGACCTTGGTTGGGTGAAGTTTATTAGAGTGGGAGTTCTTGAGTGTGTAGACAGATCGTCAAAGCTGAGGCAGTTTGCACCAAGACCTTGGGAGGACATGCAAATTGATCGATGGATGACTAAACTTGTTGAAGAATGATTGTAGAGAGTTTGTGGATTGCAGATCTATTGTCCTAGACTTGTGATGTGGGTCCTGATTGTTTGTGCGAGGTGGCAAGTTGCGATCTGACTTGCAAACAATTTGGTTGTCACAAGGAGCATGGGAAGGATTTGTTGCAGAGGGTTTACAAAGATCTTGGGAGATGGTTCCAAGAGGATTGGACCCTAAGATGATTGTGAAAATCCATGATATAGTGGAGAAGAATTTTTCTAAGATGTTTGCTCGATTGGATGCTAGATTGGCTGATCAAGCTAAGAAGGTCAAGGTGGAAGAGGTTGGTTTTGCTGATCAGTTTGTGGAGCCTAATGTAGAACCTGCAAAGCAACTAGAGGTTGTTGCTAAAGATATTCCTAACTTTATTGATGTTGGAATGGAGATTGGTTCTCATGATCAGTTGGTTGAGTTTGACATGGAGATTGTGGAGCACTCGGTCATGGATGATCCAGTTGTTGGTGGTGACTTGTATCTTGCATAGCATCTTGTTGTGAGCAATGAGGTTGCTGGTGTTGAGAGTTTGGCATGTGTTGATGGAGATCTACATGTGGCTGTTGATGTGGGGTTTGTTGCTATGGGTGTGAATTCACTAGTTGCTGGTGTGGATGAGAGTTTTCTGTTGAAGCATTATGTTCAGTTTGTTCTTGGGAGTGAGCATGCTGATTGGATGGTTGAGATTCTAGTGTTTGATAGAGTAATGCAGATGTGGAAGATTTGCATGGCGGTTTTCTTGTCCCTATTGAGGTGGAAGCCTTTGGTGAAGATGAAGATGATTGTAGATCTTTCTTTTTTGGCGTCAAAGTGTGGGACACACTTTTCTATCTACTGGGGGAGTTTGATGTAGGAGCATCTTGCATGGGAAAATTATTGAAAAAAAAAAATAAAAATTGGAGGAGAGAGAAAGTGACGAAAATTAGAGGAGAAATAATAAAAATATAAAAAAGGGGAAAAATGAGAAAAGAAAGGAAAAGGAGATTTCTATTTTTGAGGTGCATAGGTGGCATAATAGAAAAAAATAAAAAATAAATGGTTGTCATTCCATTTATCGAGGTATGTGGGTAGAATTCTAGAAAGTTATGAATATTGTAGAAAGTTGTAGATATTGTAGAAGGTTATGGAAGTTGTAGAAGGTTGTGGATATTGTTTAGGAGGAATTCTAGAAGGTTGTGGATAAGCCATGCATGGGGTGGTAAGTGCCTATTTAAGCAAGGCATATGAGAATTTCTAATCAAGCTCGAGAAGAAGGTGAAAGCTCGAGAAGGAGAAGCTTGAGAAGGAGAAGCTCGAGAAGTGGAAGCTTGGAAAGGTGAAAGCTTTGGAAGGAAAGCTTGGAAGGCTTCAAAGTGTGAAAGAGAAGGAGGAAGTGAAGAGTGAGTTTTCCTAAGTCTGTGGATAGAGTGCCAAATGTGAGGCAGTTTATAGCAGGATTATGGTGGAGTTGTGAGTGTAGATAGAGCGCCGAATGTGAGACAGTTTACGCTTCGATCTTGGATAAAGTTGGAGAAGAGCTAGTGACTATGGTTTAGAAACAAGGAGGTTTCTTGGTGGCTTGCAAGCACAAGTTGAGATCTCAGAGGTTTCTACCAGAGTGTGGATTTGGGCTAGCTTGGGTTTGGATTGGATCTTGAGAGATCTTGTAGAAATGTTATTGTAATTGCTAAGGATTTTTCAAATTTAATAAAATTTCTTGGGAAGCATTTATTCTCTCTTTATCTTCATATTGTTGCATTCTTGGTTATGAGTTGGTAAGGGTGGTGTGGCCCTTCATCAATGGTATCAGAGCGTACCTTCATCAGTGGTATCAGAGCGTACCTTCATCAGAAGGCCTTAGAGGCCTCAGATGGGATCTAGAGTGTGTTCAATGATAACTTGTTCTAATTAGGCCCTATAGATTAGAAGCTAAGGATTCTGGAATGGGGTTATAATTGCCAATTGGTGCAATGATTTGCAAGTTATGGTCTTCCAAAGTTGAGCCAACCCAAAATCATAATTAATTTGAGCCAACTCTATATGTAGTTTTAGGGTTGGTTAGCCTCAAGGGTTAGGGTTTGATGTTTAGAAATTTCCTAGGTAGTGTAAAATTTCCTATATAAGGAAGGCTAATAGATTGTCTAGGAAAACTTTGGGTGATACTTTGTAGCTCTGTCTTGCAAATTATTGTAAGGAAGGTGTCCATGTGGGTTTGCATATTATGTTTCAAAACTATTTAATTTTGCATTTGTGACAATAATAAGAAGCCTATATTTTGTTCTCACAAATTGTCATTATTTCTTTGTTTCTGTTATGTGTTTGTGTTATTAAGGGGAGCACCCTTCATCATAGGAGAACCTAGGTTTTAGGCTGAAACCCTAACTCTTTTGGCTTGTAAATTATCCTAGCTAGGTCATTAATGAATAAGGATTCCAGAAGGGTCTATTGGGTGTGGTAGTGTTGATTAGGTGGTAGTTTGAATTTTTGGACAAAATTTTCCAAGAGGTGGCAAAAAGGTTTCAATGTGGACAAGAAATTCCCTAGTTGGCATATTTGGGCATGACATGTAAAATAGCCCCCAATGGCTTGGAATGCATAGGAATGAAGTTATATAAGTCTAAAAGTGACTAAATAACCATTCTACAATATTCAGGGGTATTAGAGTATTGAGGAGTGTCAAAATACAAAGAGTTGCAAAGTTGCCATTGACAACATTACAACATTGCAATATTGTCATGACAAAATTTGAGCAAGAAATTGGAAAACTTTAACAATCAAGTATTGGTCAAACATAATAGTTGGGGCATGTCATGTAAGGAGATATAAGACTATTCCCAACCTTGGAAGGAGGTTGGTTAATGTATTGAGCAAAACTGCAAATAGTAAAGAAGGTCAGATCCTCTGCAATTTTGTCACAATATTACTTACAACTCAAGCATCTAACACTAAATGGATTGAATGAACTTATTTTCCACTGCATGTAGTTAGATTACATTATTTTATTTCTCTATGTGTTGGTAGGAGTAGATAAGTAGTTTTGGTCAGTTAAATAAAAATCATCCCCCCTATTTCTAGTTTACTGGCCCTGTGAGGGTTTGAAGCCAAATAATGACACTTTCTTGAAATCTTGCTATGGAACCATCAAGAATCTTTGGGACATGAAAGAGGACTCATTTTATAGTGTAAATATTCAATTTTGGGTGGATATGAAGAATTTTTCTATTTTTAGTGGCTTTCCTTAAGTGAGACAACAGGTACCCAGCTAGGAGTAAGAACGATCACAGATAAAAAATGAGAGAATGGATGGATTGGACAGTGTGATCAAAGACTTTCATAGTGTTTTTTGAGTGTGTAAGAACCTCTAGAAACCTTGAAAAATAAAGGTGAGTTCATTTGGTCCAGACATCAACCAAGAAACAAGAAATAGTTCAAGCCTTTAAGCAAATAGGCTTGTTTGTGAGTAGTGGTGTACAAACACTTTGGGGGACCAAACCCCTAAAAATATGGGAGTCCTTCTAAAAGGGTATCTAGATCAAGAATTTTTTTAGCTCCTTCGGTAAGTTTTAGCATAATTAGGCAAAAACCTAATTTGATGTCTAATTAGACCTAAATGACTACTAGCCCTAAAATAAAGGGATTCATGAGATTGGTAGTGGCACTCTTGCAAGATTGAGTAAAATGATGCTAGAAATGGTTTCTCTAGGTGGTTTAAAATCTCATCCATCCATCTTGAAGTTGACCAAGGTCATGGAGAGTTTTGGAGTGAACTTACCTTTTTGAGTTCAAGGAGGTATAGTGAAGTTTTGACTTGGTAGAGTGGTCTTGAGGAATAAAGGAGTTAGAGAGATTACTCTTTAGGGTTGGTGGTTGGATTGTGAACCCTAGGAAGGCTAGAAAGAAGGCCTAAGTGAGAGTCCAAGTGGTAAAATGACTCAGGGAGAAGACCTCCCTATCAATTAACAAATAAGTCTCTTAAGAAATGATAAATGAAAAATGTCCATTTGAACTTAAATCCTCGACTTCATGGTGAATATGTCGGAACACTATAACACTATAACCTACTAAATTTATTCAAACTAAAATACCATGGTGTAATAAGACCTCTTTAGGCCAATATCATGTGCATCATTTTTCAAGACATGTAAGCGATGGGTAAAAAACTTTAACAAAGATCTCTCAACTCAAGCTCTCAATGATAGACACTTACAAAAAATGAGGAATGAAATGTCAATTATGAAGGTAAAGACCTAAAAAGTGAACAAGGCTCACATCATGATATCGATCTCCTCATTTGTAATGCTAAATAATATGATATTAGTTAAATTAAAGCTTCTCAAAATAGTTGCTAAAAGTATTAATTTTCTCTATTAGATCTTACTACTTTTGTTACTACTGCAAAATAATTTAGCAAAGCACAAGAAAATGCACTCTCTAATTGTTCATATTCATATTAATACAATTTAATAATATTTTTTCATTTAAGATCACAATATTAATTTATATATAAGATCTATGAAATTATGAAAGTCCAATCAAATAATAATTGAAAGTCAATAAATCCCCACACACACAAAATAGATGTATATTAAAAAAAAAAAATTGCCAATAAAAAATAAATGTTTGTGAATGATAAAAATTATATGTAATTGACATCCAAAAGTTGGGGTTATATGTGTGCCAATACAATCATTAAATGATGGCGTAAATTTGTTCGTTTTTAGGGATGGTCCCTTTCCCTTCCCACTTTTATGAATAATCATTTCCTCTCATTTTCTTCCATATAAGAGGGTCCCACAATGCTATTTTTCTTGTGTTTACGTTGTGGAGGCTTCCTTTTCTAATTTTTCCCTTAACATTATTTATTTAGTAAATGGATATTAATAAAAATAAAAACAATAACAAATGAGTCGTGTATTTACAATTTAATATATTTTAGTTTGTGCAATACACCCTAAAGATAAGATTCCATGCCGTTTCAACTAAAATTCATTTCATATTTAGAACTGGAGGTCTTCCTAAAGTAAGTAGTTTACCCGGCCTCATCTTCTTGCACACACAAACATTTCCTCTTCTTTTTTGATTATTTTGTGATATGTTTGTCTAATTGAATTATACATAGAGAAGTAAACGTAGATTTTTTAATTATTTATTTATTATGGGTTCATTTTAATGGTGTAAAAAATATTGTTATCATTTCATATTGAAAAGTTGTTTTTAAAGTTTGTCTTTAATTTTACTAAGTGGATGCTCTAGAGGATTTAAAAAAAATAATTAATGGGTATAAAAAAAATTTCAAGTAAAATGGAAATATTTATATAACTTATTTTTTATTTACTATAACTTCAATACGTAAAAGAAAATCAAGTTAGGCAACAAATCATATCATCCTACTTTGCAGTAAAGATGAAACTCATTATTGTAATTGTACTTGCCATAGGCTAGTACTATTGTATTCTGCACTTTTACTCAGTTTAAGAACTATGCACCAATCATTGTGAATTATTTTTTGATTGATCAAATATTCATAAAGTTCAATAACAATTTATTAATATACTTTATTATTGAAATTATTTCCCTCAATCATGATTGGTTCATTTGATTTTGTCTTATAAGACCCCTTTTTGCGGAGGTCTTAGCATGTTGCTTTATTTTCGGCTATACTTTTGCTTTATTTTGTTTGTTTGTTATATTTTCACCTAATTTATTATTCTCATGAAATTATTTATAAGTTTTTGATATTTAATTTTATCTACCCTTTTATTAGTTGATATTACTTTCCTTCATTTCAAAATCATATATAACATTACTATTTCAAATTTATTTTTTATTAATTTTTTCTTAATTTCTTTGTTGATTAAATAACATGCTATATATTATATTTTGCTTAATATTTTACTATAAATAGTGCATGGTTAAAAATATTAAGATATATTCGTTAACAAAACAATCCTCGAAATCAACTAACATTTACTTGTATTATTTTATTTTAGAATATATTTTATAATACTATACTACATAATAAAAAAGAATGATTTATTTATTTCTAAATCTTTCATCTACTATATTGATTAATTATAATACTAATATTGAGTAACTATTTCTATTATAATACATGTACAACAAGTACATGCCACTATGTGGCACTTGTTTATTTTTTATATGGTATAGATGTAAAACAAATTTTTTGTTCGTGCTAGGTGGGTTGTCATCAAGTAAGTATTCTCTTCTTAATTAGTTGTGACTCTAAGACTTAAATCATTAACAATTTATAGGACCTAAAGCTCCATCATATTTGAATTGCTTGAATGTGCAATATATTTCATGATAGCTATTGTTCCATCTATACTACTATTTTTCTTCTTTACTCTATGGTTGTGATAAGTTGGTCATACATCTATAAGGCAGGATAGTTCCCCAATTGCCAAGGGTGCCAGACCTAGGAAGAGTGTCCCATAACCTATATTTAGGTTATGAAACTAAGAACCAATTGTTGAACTATGTAAGAACTTCACTTTTTGTTATGTAAGATCAATAGAGGTTTACTTCGATTGTTGAGTTATATGATAACAATGTGATTTTGAATACTTACCTTGCACAATCTCTACCTTTTACATAGTGTATCCCAATATTGATATCTTAGTTTATTGTTGTATTGGTTTGACAATCAATTTCACACACCTTTTACAGTAGAAAACTTATCAAGCATAAAGTTTAATGAAATGGAAAAATATAAATCCGATGCTAGTTTCCCTTTATACCTAAAATTTGAGGGAGAATATCAAATCATAATGGAAAGAAAATGATTTTAATCAATTATTTTCATGTTGGCAAGATGTGAAGAGAAGTTTGTAGTATATTGATGTGTATTCAAATGGGGTATTAGAGTTGTGAACTCATTCAAAGATGCATCCAATTATAATTTTAAAGGGAAACCTTAATTAAGATTCCATCTAAGTCTATAATCATGTAAATGCATAAGAAAACTATGATCTATAAATGCATTTAATTAAATAAACAAGTTTGTAAAATATTAAAGAAGATCATGCTTACCAAATCATAGAAAAACTCACACCTTTTTTTATTATTTGTGAAAAGACACCATGCAAAATATTTGTAAGGTTTTTACAATTATCTCATTGGCCAAATAAGTGTAGACAAGTCCATAAACAAACATAGTTTTGATATAAACATTCAAACAAGGATGATTCTACATTGTGAAATCTATATTGAAATTAAAATAACTTAGTTACATATTTGAATCAAACTCAAATAGTAAAACTATAAAATATTGCTTCCTTTTCATTAAAATAAAACATTGCCTATATGAAATAATTTTCTTTCTTTTGCTCTATGTTAATTTACGTTCTTGTGCCTATAAAAATAAAAAATAAATCTCTTAGGGTAAATACAAGTGATATCCTAGAAGGAAGCATACAGGCATCCTAAACAATCATGGAAATTAGTAGCCTCAACAATTGGAAGGGGAACTCATACAAAATTGATTAGTGACATTAATTTTTCTTATAAAAAATTTTCATTTGAAAATCATGAACAAAAGGTCAACTCGATGGACTTATAAGTAATGACATGAGGTTTGCAGGGAAAGGTTAAGAAGAATGCTAGACCTAGATTGGAAATGTCAATATTTGACTCCTATAACAATAATTTAGGCATAGGTAAGCCTCACACACCTCTTTTGAATATGTTACAAATTTCATAGTATTAAAGGGTGCTGAAGATGAATTAAAGGTATCCTAAACAAATAGGTCATAAGGTGGGAGATGTTGCATGTGATCATGAAATGCAAATAGACTTTTTTGGTAGTTTGGAATTAAATTGGATTTTCAAGTAATATATCTAAAGTGAGCTTGTGTTGAAGTCCAATTGAGCTAAAAATAAAATAAACCTCTCTATTTTTTAATGTATTTTCTAAAAAATAAAAATTGGGGGTGACAACAAATGACATCATGGTGTCATCTTAAGGTGTGGATGTTGTCATTGTGGATTGGAAATGTTTGATATGAGATGACTGTCATGCCCAAAATATGGGGCAAAAACAATTTTTTTTTAAAAACTTAATTAAATCTACTATGTTAATACCAGTTGACTAAAGACATACATAAGTTGCATTAGGTTTTGATATAATCGATAAATTTTGTTTCACAAGTTGAAGTATAGGTATGTTGAAAGACAGATCTAGGTTTCCCTAACAATACCTTAACATATGATTTTTGCTTCTAGATTTGATTGTGTTTGTTTTTTTTAACATCAACATTTCATATTACACTCTGTGATCCATCATTAGGATGAGAGAATGCAAGAATGAAATAGTATGTAGATCAGGCCAGACCAAGGGGGATTAAAGGAGAAAAGGGTGTTGACACTCTGTGATCCACCCTTTTCTCCTTGAATCCCCCTTGGTCTGGCCTAATCTACATACTATTCCATTCTTGCATTCTCTCATCCTGATGATGGATCACAGAGTGTGATTTGAAATTTTGATGCTAAAAAAACAAACACAATCAAATCCAAAAGAAAAAATCATATGTCTAATGGATTGTGGAAATCTAATAAGATTGATTAATACCTTAACATTCCATTCTAGTTATAACCAACGTATAGGAATAAATCATTATATTTAAACATTCGTTATTTAATTTATTATTTAAAATAAGAAACCCAATACAATTAATTAAAAGGTCCAAGCATTATACTTTCAAATCATATACGATTTAAACATACTAACTCACCTTTTTAAAATCAATCTTAATTTTCATTATAATAACATTAATAATATTAATGTTGTCAATCACTTTTAAAAAGTCACTAATATTAATTAAATCTTTCATGGCAAAAAAATATATATTTTAAATTAAATTTAAATTAATCTAAAAAAATATTAATTTTACTTATCTTTAAAATTTTACATACGTTAAATAACCATATGCTAAATTTACAAACTAACCAACATAAATTAAAACTAAAACTAATTAAAAATAATATTAACTTAACCAATGTAATATTAATTAAACAAGACACTAATTAATCAACAAACTTAAATTACTTTAGTAAAAAATTAACAAATCTAAATCTAACTAATTTCACATTTCTTATTTTAATATCTATATATTAAAAAAAAATCAAACTTAACTAATTCCTAACACAATTTAAACTATCCTTAAATATCCCTATAAATAAATTAATACAAGATAAAAACTAACCACCCACTAACTTTATTAGTGACTAAACACTACTTACTAAATCCTAATGCTCTTTTAAAAAAAAAACAACTTCTTAAAAAATAACATAATTCAATACTAACTTTAACTAACTAACAATTACCTCTAAAAACATACTAATAAAAAAATAACTTAACACAATTAAAACTAATTATTAACACATACTTAATACTAACTTTACTAACACTTAACTCTACCTAAACTCATAACAACCCTTAATTCTAATTAAACATTCCTAACTTTATTCTCCTCCAAATCTTCATGTGAACCAAGGGTGGTTAAAAAGGTAAGTATGCCAGCAAGAAGAGAGATAGGATTTTGATTTTAAAAGCAAACAAGGCAACTTTAATGCTTACTTTGACTTAATTTTTACCTTCCCAAAACATGCATTGCCCAAAATGAAGAGTTAAGGGAGAGCGACCTTAGCCATGTCATGATGGCTCTTTTCTCTTTTCCATGCCTAGGTAATAGGGTATGTTTCAAGTTGGGAGAGTAGATGAGTCTTTAGGGGGATGGGTAATTATGTCAAAAGTTTAGTTGGCGACTTAGGATAGATATTTAGTTTATATGTATATATTTTAAATTTACCTATTACGTTTTGGAAGATATTTGCAATATAATTGAATATAATAACTACTGTTATATATGTTTGTTTTTTCTGAATTGTATCCTTTCTCCATGCATTTCTAGCATCTTGTAGGTGTTCATTGAGAGTTTTTTTTGAAAACTATATTATTTTTTCTTTCTCTTTTGAAAGCATATGTTTTTTTTTTGTTTTTTTGAGATGACTTTTAAGGTGGATTTATTTTATCTAAGTGGTGGCATATTTTTAAATACTAAGCAAGATGATAATATTACCTAGGGGCTATATTCCCAATCTTCTATATAGCTTACAAAACTAATAGCATATCCATTAAATCTATTAAATAAATAATTAAGGTAGGACACTAAGAAATTTTATCATATCTAATGTAGATTAATCCAAGGACTATATTCCTGAATTAATTTGCACCTGAACTAATGTAGAAAAATTCACACAAACATACTTAAGATCAAATCCTTCCATTCCTTCATCATTTTTATAAGGGATTAAAATTTTCACTATAATGTAAAGCAACATTTTAAACAGCCATGTGTTCTATCTTCAATTTGAGATTAGAATTAAAATGGAAGAACTTATTGAAAACACATTTTAATAATACAATGGAACTTCTCTTATGTAAGGAACTATCTTTTTTATTAACAATCTAATTCTCCATCAGGAAAGAACCAGGGAAGAAAACTCGACATCATGGTCATTTTGACATAAGTTTCACAATGAAGTTTACAACAGGATCACTATCCCAAGGAGAAATCTCCCAACATATTTGAATTGAAACATCAACTCTGAATTCCTGCTTAGCTCTATAACAAGGTAACCATAGCAATAACGAAACTGACCGAAACACAAACATATTTAACATGACAACACATTCAACCCACTTACTCCCAATCTAGGTTTGCATAATAGGTTCGTTATCAAACCAGACTAGGGAGAAGGTGGATTTTTCCACTAGTACATTTTGGAAAATATGTGACTATGTGACTAAAACTTTTAGTCACATATCTAAAACTTTTAGTTAGGTGACTAAAACTAACCACTTTCCACTATTTCTTTGCAATTTACAGTTCTAGGTGACTAAATAAGTGACTAATTTGGTAACTAGGTAAAACCATAAGATGAACAAAATAGAAGTGATTAAATAAACTACTAAAGAAGTGATTGAATAATTAGTCACTAATTATTAGTCACCAAAATGTAAACAACTATGAAAACTACCAAATAAATGACTAAATAAGTGATTAGATCCTATAGTTATATCACCATTCAAATGATTTTATATTCTAGTGGTAATTCATATAAACATAGAAAGGATATTAATCTAATTATATTATTATTATTAATTATTTAGTATTTTTAATATTATATTATTATATTCATATTAACTTATATTATATTGTTCATGAATATTTAATTATGTAATTATTTTAACATTATATTTATTATTCTATTATTATTAACTTAATCATTAGATTTGCTAACATAGACATACATGATATAGTTTATTTGAATATTTGTGAACTATCAGTTAACTTTTAATATTTATCTTGATCAATGATGATCAAGGATCATATTATCAAATGATTTAATTTTGCATATTTGTTGTATTTTTTTGTATATATATATACATCCACAGACAAATAAGAAAATAAAATATTAAAAAAGAAGAAGAAAATTTGTAAGTTAAAAATAAAAATAAAAGAGAAACTCAAAAAAATGAAGTTAATATATGTTATTTTACAAGTGTTTATTATATTTCAAGTTTTAATTATTTATATCTTTTTGGATCTCTTTTGAAGTACCATCACCAATTTTTTGAGTATATATTCTTTAGTTTTATTTTTTACCTTATTCAACTTAATTGACACCTTTCATCATTTAACAATTCATCTATTTGTATCTAGCTTTAATGTTTGTAGTGTCAAATCCAATCCCAATTTAATGTACTATTTTGGGAAAAAATCCTATATTAAAATCTCATCCCTTTGAAATCCTTAATTATTCTTTTTTGAAAGTTCAACTAGATTATTTACTTTTTTGTCATTTCATTGTATCCTTTGGTTCTTTTTTCATATTGATTACAAAAAGTCGAAGAGCCATTACCCTCTATATTAGTTCCTTAGAAGCTATATAATTAAGATGTTATAATAATTCATTAAAATTAACTTTCACACATTCTCAAATTTAATTACCCAATTAAAATAAAAATACATCAAAATTTTGAAATTTTAATAATATTTTTTATTAAAGATTGAATTTTCTATACAAAAATACTACTCTAATTTTTCTTATTTACAATATTTTAAATAAAACTAGTCTAACAATTGTATGAATATACCCATTACAATTTCTTCAATTTGACCTTAAAATTTCCACAACCTTACATTAAAAATTATTAATTTTTAGTTCCACGGTAGGAATCTATATGCATCTATTGAGATGCAATTTTTTTATTTGATTAATAATTACCCAATCAAAAAAAAATAAAAAAGTAACACTAGGCAGTCAAGATAGAAGAATGGAGGAAAATAAAAATTTCACATGCCTTTGTTGATTTTGACGCATTTTTGGTCCAAACCTTATCTTAGATACAATGTTCTTCAGGCCATAACTTCAAATGGAGAAATGCTTTGAATTTATTTGCACAATGTGCAGTTGTGAAAGATGTTTGTGGCTCTCATATTGTTAGATAGCAAGAGTGTGCAACTAATGTTTCATCCAAACTTCAAAGATTATATGTTGTTGGATGACTACCCAAACCATCTAGGTACTCCTCTATTGTCCCTTTGATTTTGTTTGAAAAGGGTAGTGATCTGCCACTTAGACTCCTTGATTTCATAATGAAAAAATCTTCATTCATTCTGAAGAATGTATTGATGCACAAATTCTTAGGGTCACGACCCAATGTTGGATTGTTAATTTTTTTTCTAGGGGGTAAAAGCACAAACTTGTGTCACCCTTTTGTAAAGGAAAAGACTAACAAAAGTATAATTGTTCATTTTCAATGACATAAAATTGGTATTATTATTTTGAGCTTGAAAATGAAGTAAACTAATGAAATGTGTAGAAATGGATGAATTTTAGGATTATAATTTTTAATAATTATTTGGAATAAGAATTGATATATTTTCCTAATTTTCATAGATAATCTTTTAGATGCTGAAAAATGCTGAAAATTAGGGGTCTAGTTCCCACCACAAAAATATATGGAAATAAACCTATTTTCCTTTGATCTCAAACTATGTTATAGATAACATATATATCTAGAACAATCAAAAATAAAAATCAGCTTTAGAACTATATTTTCTCTATTATAATGATTGAAATTTCAACTCACTTGAAATCTATAGTTTTCATCTCCCACCACATTTTTAAAAAAAAATCTATTCTAACTAGGAGAAAAGTTATACATTCTAGACAAGGACTCTCTCCTCTAGAACGACATATATTTTTTATATTTTTTTGATATGATTTAATTTTTTTTTCTCAAAACTGACATCTTTTCAAGTGTTAAAATATGTGCTTGTAGAATTTTTTAATTACAATATACCATATCTAATTAAAAACCTATAAATTCTATATGAGAATATTCTTGACTCTAAGCTTTATAAAATGGTGTTCATATGTTATTAAAAAAATCATAAACAATAGTAAGAGTTATTGAAACACCATTTTTCTTAAATATTTTTATTTCTTTAGTAATTGAATACAAGCTAGCATAAAACATGCACTGAATAGACATTTCCAATTGGAAAAAGTGTGAGACAATATATAACTTAGCTAGAATGAATTTATCTAGATCATATGTTTAAAAAAATTTGATTTTTAGATAGAAATACTCAAATTCAATTGTTCTGATAAGTTAGCCTAAAAGGTGACACAAATTTGTACTTTTACCGGTTGTTGATAAATTTAGAGAATGGGCTTAAAGAAAATGGGTTCTTTAAGACTGTACCAGTATTGACTAAAGGGCATCATCCCTTTTGATTAATTTTGGCCTCTTTTTTAAGAGGTGGAAAATGAACCTTAATCCACAAAAAGAGTCCATTAAGAAATTTGGTGAGGCCCATTTCTTTTGTACATTCTCTTGTCATACCATGTGACACATTTTATTTCCTTACCCTTCCTATCAAATTTTCCACTATGATTCAATGACCAATATGGTAGAGATAACCTTTTGCATGTGTGGGCATGTCATAGTTGATAAAAAGAGAAACTTGTTGCACATCAATACCTTGCGCCAAACCAAATCTAAACTCTTTCATAATGACATCTCTAGTGTTCTGTTCCATATCACCATGTGTTGCAGACACTCTGTGTTCACTAGATCTCATTTGGTCTATGATTTGATTAACCTTTCTCCTAGTATTGATAAAAATCACACTATGTGTTAAGGGATTCTATACAAATCATAGGTAGTGTCAAGCTTATGCTCCTCCTTGTTCACATTCACATAGAACTATTTAATAACTTCTAGAATAAGCTCATCCCTCTTTATAACAATCTGGATTGGATTATTAATGAACATAGTTGTGATCTTAAGGGCTTCAGGAGACATTATAATTGAGAAAACACCACCTTTGAGATTTTGAGGGAGCAAGTAGAAAATATGATATATCTAATAAAAAAGGAATTAACAAATGAAAAGAACAAAATGAATATTTTAGGAAATAAAATTCAATAAGACTAAATCCAACACCAATTTAATAATTTAGAAATTTAGCTCTAATATTACCTGATCCTTGAATCTACATGACAACATTTCATTTGCTTCATCAAGAAAAAACATTTCAATGTAATCATAGCATAGGGCACAATGATGCATCATGCTATAATGCCTTCTAGATGTCTACGTAACAACATGAAAACTAGACTAGAGAATTTGTAGGTCCTCCCAGATGCTTTTTCCTCCAATACAAGCATGCAATTTTACTTGTAGACAATCACCAAGTGCCCTCATAACTTTTTCTATCTATTGTGCCAGTTCCCAATTTGGTGCCAAAACTAGTGCCTAGAAATGTTGGAGATTGCAAATAGTTGTTGTAGAATTCACAAACTTCAAAACCTTGGAAAAAAGGAACAATACCTCTTTTTTGAATAGTAGAGGGTTTCTCAAAACCTGTTGATCATGTGTAAATAGATGTCACCAAACAACCAAGACCTTATAATTCAGTCTAAATTGGTATATACCATCTAAAAATAACCTATTAATCACTTTAATTTATCATTCAGTAATTTAAATCATTTCTTTAAAGTTAGCATTTGGTCAATAAGTTTTTTGTAAATATAACTCGTATTTCTTGACAATGCAATCAAAATAAAACAATTGTGCAGCAAATGTAATGTTCCCACTTACCATAAGCATAAAATCCTCAATATTTTTTCTTGAAAACCCATAGAGTCATAGGTAGCATAACTTCCTCCCAAATAGAATAAAGTTCCTTATCTTTAAGTTTGCAACAAGCATATTGTAAACCACATTGCATCCTCATTATACACTTCCAACCAACTTAAGAAACAAGAAAAAAAGGTTCCATTTAATTGACGTACAATTATTTTTAGCGTCAATTAAACTTTACATATAAAAAATGCCACACAAACAACCAATTATTTAAAAGAATTTGTATCCCCATTGTACTAAAGCTTATTATGGCTATAGAAAATTTCAACATCTAACTTTAAAATAATAACAAATTAATGATTTTTAAATTATTTTTTGATATACCATTGCTAAATTTGCTAGACATCCTATGAGTGAAATAATTCAGATGTGGTACACAATTGTTAGTGTGCAACTTAAAGGGAAAAACTAGGACATCTTTATTTTTGATATTTAGCTGAATTTATTCACTAAGGCCTAACTAATAGAATAGAATTTGCAAGCCATTATTTCCTCTAGAGTTCATTCTCTAGTGAGTATGAAAAGCTTGTTGATGCTGATGGTGCAACTACTACTATTGTTGTTGATATAACTATTGCTGATGTTGATGCTCCTGTTGCAGCTATTGTGTATAGTGTATAGGAAATATACTAATCAAAGGTCAGACAAATGTCTTAGCTATATATGATTGAGCTAAAGCCCCCTAACTGCTAGTTGTTTTTTTTGTTGTTTATGTTGCATGTAATGTGCACTGAGTTGCATTGCCACATTTGGGGCAATCTACAAGAAGTAATAAATAAGAATGACTATAATATTGTACAATTACAATTAATAAAAATATACCTATAAGCATCAACTACAATGAAAAGAAGAGCATAAAATAACATGAACATGAGTAGTTGGTGATTGAGGTTTTGAATAAAATATAGTAGTTAGATACATCAACTTTAGCTATAGTTTTATTTGATAGTTATGCACATAAAGAGAAAAAATGAGTTTCCTAGAAGTCATAGATGATACCACAAACTGTTGCTAGATATGAAGGATTATGAAATATTCATAGCAAATTAAATTCCAAATAAGACATGCCTATTCAAAGAGTTGCAATAGAGTTGAACCATTGAAAGGAAACAAGAAAAAAAAGCAAAGAAATAGATTTCCAAATCTAGTTATAAAGCCTTTACTAAAAAAATTAATCTAGACATTTCCCATAGGTAAAAAACTTAAATATGAGCATTGATTTGTCAAATGACAATTCATGCCAATTGTTTCCTCCTCTAGGGCTTCTTGTTCATCTAAACTCTTCAATTAAAATAGAAAAGTTTATGCACATTTACAATTAGAAGGAAATGGTTTTTGTCAAATTTATCCAACTAATGAGAAGGATATTTTCCAAAGTAAGTAAAATTTGTTATATTGCTATGAGGATTCAACTGTGTAGTTTTTTAGTCAAACTTATTGAACCATGTTTCATGAGTAGTAGTTCACAAGAACCCATCTCTCATTCTCATGGGTAGTTGTTCACAAGAACCCATCTCATGAAACATGGGTCATTGAGTTTGACTCAAAAAATACATAGTTGAATCCTGATAAAAATATCATAAATTTACAAAACCAACCAACCACCTATGTTCCAAGAGGAGAGGAAGTATATAAGCAAAAATGTAGAAAGCATTAAAATTATTTGGAACCCAAAAATAATGTGAACTCCATCTCAGCAAAAAATAAACAAATTAAATAGAAAAAGGGAAAGAAGGAACAAATTAATACAACCAACACTGACAACTCCAAAGTAACCTAGTATTCATTTCCATCCCCAACCATCATGATATGCTCTTCCTAACAAAATCAAAGGCATTTATTTTTGTAAATAAAGCTCTATCATATCAAGATCACTCAATACACTTTTCATACAATGTCTCCTAACACTACTTTAACATCCTCAAATATGACCATCAAACAATGATTCCTTCCTATTTACAATTCATTATAAGTCAATGGAAGTACTCTTTTTGGTTGGGTTACCATTCTTTTGAAATCATTGTTCAATTATTAAAAAAAAATAACACACATTTATAGTTAGAAGTTAGAACAAATGAATGGCACACCTAAATATCCAAGTTGTCAACTAGCCCTACTCTTTCAAGTGGAAAGGCAGTGTTTACACAAAGTTCTATGTAAAATGATACAAAAGTCCCCTTGAGAAGATTGGACACCTAATAAAAGAAAAATCTATCCATGAACAAAGGGAGAGTAAAGGTTTGGATAAATGAACATACAATACTTATAGGAGATCAAAGGCAAACCTACAATTGTATTAATTCATTACACAAAAGATGGCCAAGTCCAATTTGTTTTTCTTCTTTAGTATTATACCATTCAATTTCTTACAGTACCAAGAAAGATATTTTCATTTGAAGGTTAACCAATAAAACTCTCATCTAGGGCTACTATGATAATTAAATGTAAACCTAAAGTCTCTTCAATGTCTAACCTTGAAGAGACTAGTGATGACATTTTTGGGGCTAAGAAGGAAAGGAGTGAAGAAACTATAAAGAGAAAAGAATCCTTATCTTTTCGTTATGAGAACTCAACTAATGACTAGTCCACAAGAACCCTAAAGAGACATAGGTTGGTTTGGTTTCCCCATCTTTATAAGAATTTTTTTGATGTGGTTTCTCATTTGGGCATAAAATTGTAGTGCCAAAGATAATTATGTAGCTAATAAATGTGGAGGGGTTAACCAAAGAGAATGTTGCCAGTCATCTACATAAGCATAGACTGTATCTTAAGAAGATGCAGGGGCTCTCTAATGAAGGATTTTCACTTTTGATCAACTCTTCACATCTACTCTAGTTCCTCATAATGTAGTGGATCAACATTTCTTTAAAATCATAGGGAGGAACCAATGTAGATGCCCATGCCAATCCACATGCACATACCTTATAGATATCCTATTGTTCCAATTCCATGACATTATCCCATGGAAGGACAAATGAATCCTTTGGGTCCTTATGTTGGATTTGAGCCATTTTCTTTTGTGTGTTTTGTCTTCTCTTATTTATCTTAAAAAGAATATACAATGCATTGAGTACTTCACCATGTATTTGAGAAACAAATTCTCCATCACGATGCTCAAGGTGAGGGATAAGATGCTTTATTGCATCTTCTCATTATAGATAGTCTAAACAAGTTGGATCAATTGATAACTAATTGATGCATTTCAAAATATTTAAAATAATAGTAGGTTCAAACTTATTAAGCATTTGGAAAAGGCAAACTAGCAAGCCTAGGATATACATACTAAGCTTGACTATTGTATCTTCTCGAGAAAACTGAAACAATAGGTCTACTACTTTCACCAAGTATTCTCTTGAAATTTTGGCATCTAGTATTGGTACCATATGGGAAAGTATGCATGATGATGTTGCACTCTCAAGCCTTGTATTTAGAACTCTAGAAGTAGAAAGAATGCCTGATGATGTCTGTGAAGAAAGTCTAAATGTGGAAGTGATTCCCTCCCCAGTGAATGTACCATTTCCACACACTAGCGGCCCATTACTTTTGCTTGATTTTGGGGAAATTTTCAAACTCAACTTGATAGTTCCATTATCTCTACCCTTCTCTGCAAATGAAGACATTAGATAATCTAGTTCAACATTTGTCTTTCTTTTTACTGATGCATGTTCTAAAAGAGGCAAGATGCTTTCATGTCTTTCAAATCCTTTTGAGAGATAAAAATATATATTCAAGTTGGCCTAAGACATGCCTAGATGGTGGTTCCTTTTCCAACAGGCTTATCTATGGCTAGATTGACTCATGTTGAGATGATGAAACTTGTGCAGTTCCAACTAGCCTATTTGAAGATCAAGGAATCGATATCCATGACTAATCTGTGCTAAATCTTTATGTTGATGACATTCCCTAGTACTACCTTACTATATCAGTATTGAAATGAGAATCTCATGGTGTGTTGAATAAAATTGGTCATGATCCTTAGACAAACCTAACAGTGGTTCTTTTCTCATCAAAGACAAATCATTTTATGCAAGCTTTGATAAATTAGTAACCACTAAAGGTTCTAATACTCCTAATGCTAAATGTGACTTCTCTATTTGACCTAGGCTATTCCTTGAATCAAAATGACTTAAATCTTACCTTTGAGATTCTAATATTGTAATCTCCCCAATAGAAAATTTGGTATGAATTAGGGATTAGTGATTCACTAATAATTGATTGGGAGAACTTCTTTCTACAAAATATTTCATACTAATAATATTGATACTACTCAATATAATTATGTGTTCTTATCTGATCAATACTACTTATCTTATGGGACTCTTGACATTATGTCTCTTGTGGATGAATAGTTTTTGATAACTTGAGTCATAATATTCTTATTAAAAATGATGGACTATAATGATATCCAAGATGATTATAAGTGCATGGATGATATTTTCCAAACTTGATCAATATTATTGCTACTTGTTTTAGATATGATGAATTTAGCTGAAAATATGATATTTATTACTTTATACTGATGATGCAATTTGGTGTGCTCAATATCTATAGAGGTACATATTTGGTTGCTTTCCCTAAGTATTATCCTTATAATAATGTGTTCTAACTTCTAAGAAAACACACGCTTAAATTATTATTGTATCTTGAGGCTTCAGTACAATATTCCCATAGTCTATAGTTGTTCATAATGATATGATTGAGAGTAGAACTAAAGATAAATAATAGAACTATAGATAACTAATAGAGTTAAAGATAACTATTATTTTCTATGGGAGTGTGATGATTGGGAAAATGTTTTAGAGAGTATATGCTGCAAGAAGGAAGAAAAATTCAAGCAATTAGAAATTCAATCCCAAATAGATGTTTCTAGTGGGGTTGGTGGCCAATCTCGAGTGTCAAGATTATGGTGAAATGTGAAAAATATCACCAGTGAGAAATGAAGCAAGGCAATGGTTTATTTTCATGTACAAGCCATGTACAACATCAATATGGTGTATGATACCTCCCTTATGGAATATTTTTCCATTTACCTTTATATAAATGAAATAATAATACCACTTTATCTCATTTATGAAATTGACTCATTTTTATTGAGAGTAGAACTAAAGATAAATAATAGAACTACAGATAACTAATAGAGCTAAAGATAACTATTATTTGCTATGGGAGTGTGATGATTGGGAAAATGTTTTAGAGAGTATATGCTGCAAGAAGGAAGAAAAATTCAAGCAATTAGAAATTCAATCCCAAATAGATGTTTCTAGTTGGGTTGGTGGCCAATCTCTAGTGTCAAGATTATGGTGAAATGTGAAAAATATCACTAGTAAGAAATGAAGCAAGGCAATGGTTTCTTTTCATGTACAAGCCATGTGCAACATCAATATGGTGTATGATACCTCCCTTATGGAATATTTTTCCATTTACCTTTATATAAATGAAATAATAATACTACTTTATCTCATTTATGAAATTGACTCATTTTTATAGTCATTAGAGAAGACATATTTGTGATACTAATTTGGGGTCTATGATTCATCCAATGTGGATGTCTTTGATATTTTCTTCAAGACATATCAATAGATAGATAACCATAATGATAGGGACAACTATCAAGATCATCATTATAGTAAGTGCTCTCTCTAGCTTATCACTAAACCATATTTATATGGATAAGAAACAACAATCTTTTCTTATTGGGAAATCCAATGGGATTCAATTGTTGTCCCTTCTTTTAAGCTTTGAAACATTTTTTTATAGAGCCTAGTGCTAAAAATCAAATATTTAAGATTTGGAAAGTTATTAAACTTCCACTTTTATCTCTATTGTCTGAGACACTATTAGTCTTTAATTGTGTTTTTCCTACAATGCCATCCATGCTAGGAAGCTAGACTTAATTATGTTATGTAGGCTAGAAAAAAATCACTTTACTTTTCATGTATCCCTTCAGAATAGTAAAACAACAGCATGGTTAAATGATAGCTTATTACTGTTTGAAAATGGAAGTTTTTAGGCAATAGAGATCAGCTAGAAATCATCTCCCTAATCCAACTCACCTAGTCAGATATCATTAGAGGAATGTCAATATAGGTGACACATAGCATCGATTGGTTGTAGTGACAAATAGGTGCTGGTATCTCTAGTTTTCAAAATTGACCTCCAGTTTCTAAACTTTAACTTATCGATTCATAAACCTTAAGCCTCCAAATGTGAAAACTCCCATCCTAAAACAAAAGCATCATTTTTAGATGTAATATACCTATTATTGTAATATGTCAATGTCTACTATCTTAATGTTTTTTTATCCATAATTGTTTTTGATTAAATTTATGGGGAAATTTTAGGGTGCAAGCTCTTGAGTTCAATTCTTAGAATGGCCCATCTTCTGAAATATTGTAAACAAAGTTCTCCATTTTCTTGTTAAGTTCTAAAATCATATTTGCAAGATCATTTCAAGAGACTATAACAATTTCTTTTTTCCATCTGTCATTTAAATATGATTCATGAACAAATATTTGAGTTGCAATAAGCCTCAAAATTTATAATTGAGCAATGCGTTGTAATATTTTTCTATATGGATGCATTCTCTAGCAATATATGCTTTCAAATATGTGGAGACCTCTTTGTTTTCTTTCTTGATGTAGACAAAGTTTTTGTCCTTTCCAGCCGCTGCATTACTTGGGGAAAAATTTTCATTACTTGGAGAAAATTCTTTGATATTCATTCAATCACCATCTTTGCTGAAATAATAGTGTTGTGATTGGTTTTATACTAGTAATAACCATTATTATGCAATCCAACATTTATATGCCAGTAATAACCATTCTTATGTAGCCCGATGATCATATTGTTAGTCTAGTGTGTGTGCATGTTCTGTAAGATGTAACAACATTATGAAAAGTCTCATTTCCATTGCTTTAAAAAGAATGTTCTAGTTAGATATCTTTCAAGGGTGTTATTGAAATTTTATGAACTTCCTATATAGTTTATTTAATTATTTTTGCACCAAGTTCTCATATATAAAAAGTTTTGTTAAAATTTTCAAATCAAGCTTCAATGAAATCATCTAAAATCCTTATTGATCATTCCATACCAATACATGTTCTAAAATACATTGAATTTAACAAAGATGCTTGAGACACCAATTTGTAGAGGAGTCCAGAGAGCATAGCAAAGGCATATTAGTTTATTACAAATTCAACCTATTAAATGTCTCCATTCAAATGATAAATATTAATTTTTTTGCATTTGTCTAGATGAAAATTTTCCCATCATAATCATTGCTTTGTGAATTTTGTAGATCTATTATTGAAACTGCTATAAATGTTCTCTTTGTTGTCATTCACACCACTGTCTCCAGTGACCCTGCTAATACATCAATTTCTAGTTGAGGACTTAGGAGACAATTGGAGATGATAACCAAACCCAAAAGAACCCTATTCAAGAAGTTTTCAGAGGGCTATGAAATGGATCTCTAGTTATCAACATCTATGTTGCTACTATGATTGATTATAAGATTTGTTAGGAGTAAATGAAAGAGAAGAATCTATATTATTTTTTGAGCATGAGTCTTATCTTTATTTTATGAAGATGATGGTGTTCATAATAGGAAGAGAGATAATTCAGAAGAACTAGAACCAAGCTTATTTATGGATTTCTCACCACTTGGTTCTAGTTTTTCTCAATATTCTCTTTCTATTATGTTCAAGTGAAATTAAGTTTCTTGGTAGTTGTTTGTCTTATTTCTCAAAAATTTTGGATATTTGCAAATTAGAAACTAAGACATGTCAAAGGAGTGAAATTATGGTCTAGTAGCTTTATTGAGATGCAATTGGGACTTTTCAATTTTTTTAATATCATTTGTTCTTTTAACAATAATTAGTTATTGTTCTTCACTATGTAACAACGTGTAGATGCATCCACTGTGTAACTCTGAAAAGGGTATTAGAAAATCTAAAAACCTTGCTATGTTTGGAGAGTTTGCAAGAGATTTTTAATATAAGCTCCCACTATTTTTACAATTCTTTATTTATTTTTTCTTGGTCCTCTTTAGTCCTCTTTTCAAAGCAATTGTGTTATGTACTACTTATTGAAAGTCCATGATATTATCCATAGTCTATCTTTTGTTTCCTTTCTTGACCGATTCACCACTACATGTGTTCATTGCTTGGACATATCTTTTCTTGCTTACTTCCTTACATTCTAGAAGTAGTATATGCTAACTCCATAATACATGCAAACTATGAAGCTCCTTGTTGAGGATAACTAGACATTGTAGGTGCTAGTTGGCTATAACCCTGCTAGGGTGTAACTCGTTGCCCCTTCCCTTGTGTGTAGTACCTCAATTTGAAAAAAATTGGGGTGGTCCATATCCTTGTAATGGAAATTCATCTTGTTGAGTAGCTGAAGGTTGTGCAATTTCTAGAAGGTCATAACCTTGATTACTATAGGCTTACTGATCATATCCTTGTTGTACATATTCTAGTTGTCCATATCCCTACTATGATGTGACCTGATTCCCATAGACCTGGTTCCCATAACCTTGTCTAAGATACCCCTATTGGTCATATGTACTTCCTTGCCCATAACCACCAACCTAGGGCTACCCAAAGCCATCATTTCTTTTAGCTAAATGTACACTATAATGGCTTTGTTATCCGTAGTAATCATAACATCCAAGGTATTGCATTGGTCAATAATATGGATGAGCTATGAATTGTTGAGGTTGACTAGAGTAAGGTGCTGATTATTGATACCTATACCCTAGTTACTACATAGGAGGTAGATGTGGTGGACTCCATTGTGGAGGAGGTTGAGGGGCACAAGAACCCTACTATTTATCACCACAGACATGGGAGGGCCTCTAAAATAATTCTCATTATTTATAACTTCATTGATCATTTCTTGAGTAGACCCAATTTTATTTTTGGTGCCTAGTCATTTGCAACATCCTTTAAGTGGATGTATCCTCCTCAAGGAGATGTAACAATATTAGGAAGATGTTTCTCATATTATCCTTATATTAAGTTTTTTCGTTCTTTATTTCAAAGCATTAGATTCCTCACCTTGCATAAATTCCTAAGAGATATTTTGTTAAAAATGATTTAGTGATTAAGCTTGATTGATGTCTATTAAATTTATTTCAAAGCATTCCATAACTAAACTTTTATTTCAAACAAGATGTTATTTCAACATAATTCATTCTAACTAAGTGAGCATGATATGGTGAATGTTGGATTTCCCAATTTCTTAAGAAGTTTTAGTATTGTGTCTCTTTGCAAGAGAATCTCCATGCCATGTGATAAATTTAGACACTTTGTTTTGATTATTTCTCTCCATGTTCCATACTAAATTTAGACACTTAGTTTTGATTATTTCTCTCCATGCTCCATTTGATTATTCTACCATTTTGAGGACATTCTTATGCTCTAGACAAAATTGGGGATCGTCAGCTGACATCCTTTGCCATCCCACCACTCAAAAAAAACTACTAGAGATGAAGACACTAGTTCAAGGCTAGAGATGCATCTCCATAGTGCATAGGTATAATATTATCTCACTTTCAACTCAAAATCCTCTTTTTACTAAATAATTCAACTTGAAAAGCCCTTGATTATGTGGATTTATCATTTAGACAAAGGATTATTTAGATTCTAGCTTGTTGCATATTGATATTCATTGTTAGCAGGATTAAAATATCTTCTAATAGTTCTTTAAGGTTTTGGAGTTTCTCAAGACCGATTTTAATAGTTATAACTACAACAACTTGATGGTATGTCTGCATTTAATATCATCAACCAAGTTTGAATAATGCACATAAAATTTAGATTTATTTAGGCACAAAATGAGTGAATACTACCATGGTTAACAATACTAGCTCTACTCCTACCAATAAATCTGCAAGTGGACCAAGTGAATGCATGCCCTAGTTTGTGATCCATTGAACCATATTCTCATTAAAGAAAACCTTCAAAAGTCCTTAAAGAATTCTCAAGAAATTCATATTAATGCCTTCAACCTCAATCCCATTAGGAAACTTTTTGATTATGAATCAAAAAGTTGATCATCAAAGGAAATCTTGGTGGATCCCAACAAGGAAAATGCTCAGAAGAGTTTTTATACACCAAAAATTTGACATGACATAAAAGCATTGGTTGGAACATAATTCTAAGAAATGAAAAAGAAATGTAACATCCAAAACTAGGCAATCATAGGAGGAATTATTTTTTCAGATTGGATGACTTCCTATTAAGAGTTTAGAAATAGTGCAAATAAATGCTTAATACAGTCATGGGTTTGGGACCATAGGTTGCCGAAAACACTATGACACATGGTTATACATATCCTAGTCTACAACATAAACCAACCAAGCATGTGGACCCATCCAATGAATTGTCAAAATAAAATAACCTTGGAATGGAAGATGAAAAACCAACTTCACAGGTAATGAAAGCCAAAGGAACATAGTAACTTATACCAAAGACATCTCTACATGATTGTTTGGGGTTATACATATTGTGGGTACTCATTGTTTGGAGATTTTATTATCAAGACTAAAAGACATCACAAATTCTAATTATACTCTAAATTTTGATTTTGTGATCTAATAATGAGCAAGTTGTCTATTTTTCTCTGCTAATCAATCTTTAGTTATACATTTCAAACAAAATATTGCAAGGAAGAAGATCATCTAGAATAGTTAATAAAGTTTAATCACTATTGACATCCATAAATTCTCTACTCAAAATACACATCTTGAATTTGGTGTAGTGGTCTAAGATATTTGAAAGGTATAAGCATTGCTTGTACTGACTTGAAATGCATGTGTCTTTGTGAAGTACAATGGAGCATAGATTGTTTGTGTTGGGATTTATAAGTGGGAAGTATACTTCTGAGAGTGGGGGGGTGGTTGTGATTTGGAAGTACTAAAATTTAACCAATAGTTAACTTTAAAACATTTTATGTATAAACATATGGAAATAACATGTAAAGAAAATGCATTCACATACACACTTAACACTAGATATAATTACCCAAAAATCTACCAATGAGAAGGTAAAATTGGGGTGGGGATGACACCCACAACTCTTCACTACTGCAGCAATAAAGTTCACTTGTTAAGGTTACATATTTTGGCCATTCTCATGATCTGCCTTGTGAAAGGCTTGCCCTGTTAAAGGCTTACAAGGATTGTTAGATCCTACCATGTTAAAGGATTTATACAATGGTTGTTAAACCAACCTATCTCGACATGATTTCATTCTACTAATATAATTGTTAGAAAGTATAGTAAAATGTTTGACCTAATTACTTGCACTCTATTATTGCTTATTTTAGATCCTTGTTCTATCCAATTTGATCCTCACTGATCTAGTATGAAAAATGTTGTAACCTTTATCCTTTTCTCTACTAACTAACTCTATAATTCTGTCCTTCTTCTAAATCTCCTTTAACTTGATCAATTCACCCCTTTTACTTCCTTCAAACTTTGCCAGCATATCTCATCGCATGCATTCTCTTTTCACATGCTCTGTGAAGTATGGGGCTTCATCTCCTTAAAAAGATTTTGTGACTTAGGGTTAGGTATGAATCTACGATTGAGATTCATCTTTCTTGCTCAAATCTTTCCATTTTTCTAATTGGTTGCATGTTGATTGCATAGGGAATCCAAATAGATTCAATCTTATCTTTAATCCTTTGAGATCTATCCATATGTTAGCTCAAAAATTATTTACATCTGAGTTTGTGAAGGTAGAAACTCATATGTTGATTCTGTGTGACTTGGCACTTGCTGATTACTGATGCTCGACACATACTAAATTCTATCTTGCTCAACACTTGAACTTGTTTGGCATCTATTGTTCACTCGACACTTGAAACTTGCTCAACATTTATTGTTCACTTGGCATCTGAATGACTCGACACTTGTTGATTTCTTACTTAGCACATATTGTAACTTGACATCTATATCATACTCGACATCATCTTAGAAAATTTCTTAAGTGTGTTTACACTCAATTGTCAAAACCAATCTGATATCAACAATCTCTCCCTTTGACATGAGTGTCAAAAACACTTAACTATACATGATGAAACTAATCTCCTTGAGTATAATATAACTCCACATATATACAAAACTTCAAAATTGTTCAAAATTGTGTGAAGAACTATATACCTCAAAATTTTGTATTTCCCCCTGAGTTGATGTTTCATTTACTTGTATCCAAAATCTCTCTGAGTAGATTGATTTGCCTCTAATGATACTTGTTATCTTTATTCTAAATTCTAAATTATGATACTCTTTATTTGATGTAACCTGTTATGCCCTGTTTCCTATTTTGTAACCTTTTATGCCCTATTTCTTGTTGTTCTCTTCTCCTTTCTTTTCTTTATTTATTTTATCATTCCCCCTTTCATTTTAGCTCCCCCTTTCACATGTCTCCCCTTGCAGATTAAGTATCCTTCTAGCTTTTCAATTTCTCCCCCGTTGCTTTTAATTTCTCCTCCTTGTTGACACTTATGTCAAAAGGTCTATACACTGACTGAATATTTTTCCAAGAAGGTTTTTTTCACTTCCATTACAATTCTCAGAGCAGCATCCCAGTTTTGTATTGCAACTTCTAGGGATTTGATTTGTATAGCTATCTCTACTACAAGGTGAACTAAGCCATCTAATGTAGAAAGATTTGGGTCTTTCTTTATCACATTTTTTGCATAGGCTAGTTATTTTTGTAAAATTTCCATGTGAGGGTTTAGGGTGGATTGAATATGAACTAATTTGGCTCTTGTATTAGCCTCATCTCTTGTTAGTACAACTAGTTCTTTCTATGTGTGAAGCATAGTGATAAAGTGCTTCTCACTTTGATGTGGATCTTTAGGCAGTTGCATACTTGATATCTTTAAGTGGCTTTCCAAGCTCATTATTCTCTGGCTAGTTTCCTTTGTGAAGATGGAAGGATCACAAAATTTTGAGTATAATAAGAAAATATTCTCAAGTACTTCCTTCACTTTATCTATTTTCTTAGCTAGTTCTACCTGTGAAAGTACTATCTCACTAGATATTCTTTCATTCACCTTTTCCTAAAACTTCTTTTCTAACCATTCCATCAATTTTGCATTAGTATCATGGTCTTCACTTTGCACTTGGCCCACTATTTTTGAAAGTTTCTCCATAATAGGCTTTGTTTCATCAGGTGTTTGCAAGCTAAATGCATCTAATAAGATGTCCTTTATTTCAGTTACTGTCTGCCTTTGTTTATACTCATTTATGAGTATCTCTACTTCTTCTTCCTCTCCAGTGCCTCTTGCACTTCATTTATCTAATCAATGTTCATGGTTGCATAGTCATACTTAGGAATAACTATTTCTTCATCTAGTGTAGGATCTCCATAGTGAAGTACCCTTGCAACCTTTGTGGAGCTCGAGCTTGGTGCTGAAATTTGAAGTGGTATTACTTCAATGCTTGGCTTTTGAGGCATTTTTGTTGGAGTCCCAATGGTTGGTAGATTAACCAAAGTTTGAATTTCTTCTTTCTCTTTTTTGTTTGGGGTCTCCTTCTCCTCCTCTGATCTTCTTGGTCAATTACAGTTATCTATGGTTGTGCACCTTGTACTTGTGTAGTAGGAATAGAAGTATCCATCTATTTTGTTTGATCCTTTATTGGCTCCTTGGTAGTTGTAGTGATTTTAACCGTGGAGTCAACCTTAGCTAATGTATCTTGTGCAGCTTGCTCTTTAGGTTGTCCACTTATAGTTGTAGGGATGAAAAAAGATGTTTCTTGTGTTGCCATCTTATCCTTAGTCAAGTCATCTATTGCTTTTTGCAGAACCTTCTTAGGTTACAAAGTCTCACTTATCTAATTCTCTTTTATCATTAATCAATAGAATATCATAATATCTCCCTCTTTCTTGCTTCGAGTCTTCTGATCTTCTGATGATGTACTTTTACTTTATTCTTTTATAATGTACTTTCTCCCTCTGACTTGATTTTCTACTTTGATCATCTCCCTCTTTGATCAATATGCACTTGATCAATTCACTGTACTTTCTCCCTCTTTGACAACAATGCCAAAGACATGGACTTCAATACTTGACATCTTAAAATATGAAAACATAGACTTTTTCAGGCTTTTCAATTTTCTCCCTCTATCACCTTGCTTGTGACTAATTTGAAATTTCAGCTCTATGATTACTTTAGGCAACTTCCTAAAGTAGGATCCACTACATCAATTTGTATGAAATGAATGTTAGCTTGTTTGATGCAGTGTACTCCCTCTGTCTTTTACATTTCCTTTCATAGGGGTATCACCACTAATTTACCTCTCAAATACTCATAAACATCCTTAGGTAATGCTTTGTTGAAGATATCAACAATTTTCTCCTTTGTGTTGATATATTCCATCTTCACCTCTTTGTCTTGAACCAACTCCCTTACATAATGATACTTTATTGCAATGTGCTTTTGATTTGTATGCATTATATGATTCTTTGATATATTTATAGCACTTGTATTATCACAATAAAGTGTCACTGGTTTAGTGAGTTCTTCCTTCATTTCTTTTAGCAGTTGTTTGATCCATACAATGCTTGTACAATTGATAGCAACAACAACATACTCTACTTCAGTAATAGATTGAGAAGTACAACTCTACTTCTTGCTTGTCCATGTAACAAGTCTTCTACCTAAGAAAAATGTTCCTCTACTGGTGCTCTTCTTGTCATCAATATTTCTAGCCCAATTAGCATTAGTGTAGGCTTTTAGCTCAAATTTTTCATTCTTCTTATAGTATAAGCCACACTCTTATGTTCCTTTCAAATATCTCATTATCCTTTTCAATACCATCAAGTGATTCTCTCTAGGATTAGTAGAGAATCTAGCAACTATCCCCATATCTAATGCAATATTAGGTCTATTGTGTACTACATATTGCAATTTTTTAATCATGGATCCATATAATGTTTGATTGACCTCAATTGATTCATCATTCTTTGATAGTTTGAGTGCTATTACCATAGGTGTACTTACTAGTTTTGAGTCCTCAAGTCCAAAAGTCTTCAATATCTCCTTAATATATTTTGACTGAGTAATATATACACCATACTTCATTTGATATACTTGTAGTCTCACAAAGAATTTGATCTCATCAAACATTGACATTTCAAACTCTTGTTTCATTTGATTTGCAAAATCTTTGCACAAAGCATCTTGTCCTCCAAATATAATGTCATCAACAAATATTTTAGACAACAATATACCTTATTCTTTGTCTATTTTCATGTACAAATTGTTGTTATCATCTATTCTTTCAAATCCAATCTTAACAAGATAAGTATGAAGTCTTTCATACCATGCTCTTGGTGCTTGTTTCAATCCATATAGGGCTTTGTGTAGTCTATGTACTATATTCTTATTGTTTTAATCCAAAAATCCTTCTGGCTGTTCTATGTAGACCTCCTCTTCTAATACTCCATTCAAAAATGGAGACTTGACATCCATCTGGTAAACTTTGAAACCTTTGTATATAGCATAAGCAAGAAAATTCTTACTCCTTCCATTCTTGCAACAGGGGCAAACGTTTCACCATAGTCAATTCCTTCTTCTTGTGCATATCCTTTGCAAACTAGTCTTACTTTATTTCTTGTTACTTCACCATTCTCATTTAACTTGTTCCTGAATACCCATTTTGTGCCAATCATATTCTTTTCCTCTGGTCTAGGAACTAGGCTCAAAGTCTTGTACTTTTCTATTTGTTGAATTTCTTCTTCCATAGCCTTGTACCAATCATCATCTTCCAATGCATCTCTCACTATCTTAGGTTCCTTCATGCTTAGCAAACATGATTCACCTCTCAATCTATTTCTTGTCATTGGCCTTGCATCTTTTTCTCCAATGATTTGATCTGTAGGATGGTGCCTTTTGACATATTTGGATAATCTAGGCTTAGTTCTTGTGGTTGCATTTGGCTTGTTGAAGCCTTCTACAAATTCCTTCTCTCTTTTTAGGTCATTCTATAGTCGCTCATTTTGCAACTTCAATGTAGTTATCTTAATGTCCTTAACATTCAACTCATGATGGGCATTCATCATTTGGCTCAGGTTGTCTAGTTGCATATTTGAGATCCTACATAGTTCTACTAATTTCTCTTCCAATCTGTTTGACCAGATTCTTTTGTCTTCTTCAATTATGGCCTTATCCTCTATAGCTTTCTTTTTTTTTCAATCACTTCACATAATAGTATTGCTTATGATTCTTGCTCCAATTTGAGATTTCTAATATCTTCAACTTGTGCTCTATTCTTGTCCATGAGATCTACAATTACTACCTCAAACTCACATGAGTTACCATCTGCAAATAACTTTGTGGTGTCAATCTCCTTGTATTGGGTGTCATTCGTAGCTACTGCAATCTCTTTCCTTCTCTTTAGTGAACTCGTTAAAGCATTTTTGGCTTCATCCAATTGTTTTAGTAAGAGGTGTATCTCAATCTCTTGATTCTCAATGGTCTTTCCCAACTTGTAGACTTCCATCTCAAGATCTTTTCTCCAAGTTGTAAGGCTTCTCCTAATGAGAACTTAGCTCTAATACCAATTGTTGGGATTTACAAGTGGGAAGTATACTTCTAAGAGGGCTGGGGGAGGGGGGGGGGCGCGTGAGGTGAATTAGAAGTACTAAATTTTAACTTTAAAACATTTCATGCATAAAAATATGGAAATAACATGTAAAGAAAATGCATTCACATACATACTTAACAGCAGATATGATTACCCAAAAACCCACCAATGAGAAGGTAAAACTAGGGTTGGGATGACACCCATAACTCTTCAAAACTGCAGCAATAAAGTTCCTTTGTTAAGATTTGTTAGTCTAAGAATGGTTTTGACACTTGAGTGCCAGCACACTTAACCACTTTCTACATTAAAGCCGAGTACACTATGTATGTGGAGCCACAGGTTGTGCCGAGTCAGGAAAGCCATCAGGTGTCGAGTGATCTTCAGGTGCCAAGCAACCTTCATATGCTGAGTGACTATAGGTGTCAAGCATGAGCTAGGTGCCAAGTCATAAACAATGTCAAGCAAGATAGGAACGATATAGGAGCCGAGTTACAGAAGGTGTCAAGCATCAGGAAGCAGTAAGTGTTGAGTAACTCAAAATCAACATATGAGTTTGTAACTTCACAAATTCAGATGTAAACCATTTTTATGGCCAACATATGACAAATCTCAAAGGATTTAAGTGATAAGGTCAAATCATTTATATTTCCTATGCAATCTACATGTAGCCAATAAGAAAAATGGAGAAGGCATGCAACCAATGATAAAAGTGCAAGGAATGAGTGAGAATCATAGATTCAATATGGATCGTAGATCCATGTCTAACCCTAAGTCTTTGAATCTATTTATAAGGAAGATGAAATCTCATTGAAACATGTAGATGGATAAGGAGAAAACAAAAAACTCTAGTGGAGTTTAGAGTGAAGAATAAAAAGACTTAAAGGAAGAGATCAGCAGTAAAATATCTAGTTAATCAGAACAAAGTAGGGGATACAAACGAGTATCAGATCTCAGAGGATCAAGGGCAAAAGAAAGCAAATCAATTGCCTATATTCAGCAATCAAGGATTGTAAGCTATTAGGTTTATTATACCTAATAATCTTTAGCTATTGTATTAGAAAGGAAATCCTATTATGATAGGTTGGCTTAACAGCTATTTTGTAGAACCTTTAAATAGGTAATTAAATCTTTTGACAGGGTAACACTTCAAGTAAAGTGTTTGTAAATCCTTTAACCAAGTCACTATTGATACAGTGTAAAGCCTTTAACAGGGCAGGCCTTTAACAAGGCATATCATCAGAAGTGGTCAAACATTATTACTGCAGTAATTTTGTGAGTATCATCCCCACCCCAGTTTTACCTTCTTATTCGTGGAGGGTTTCTGGGTTACCAAAATCTAAAGTGTTATGTGGTGATGCATATTTGTTTCTCATGATTTCTTAATGTTTATATGCATGCATGTTCATTTCAAAGATATCTTATTAAGGATTTAAAATAGGTCAAAAGCTAGTACTTTTGATTCAGCACCCCCCCCCCCCCCCCCCCCCCCCCCTCTTAGAAGCATTGTTTCCAATAAGATATTACAAAAATTGGTATTAGAGCACTTGTTCTCTCAAGAAGGAGCCTAACAACTTGGAGGAAAAGATCTAAAGATGGAAGTTTTCAAACTTGGAAAGATCATTGAGCACCAGGTGATAGATGTGCATCTCGCTCTACAAAAAGTAGAGGAAGCTAGAGTGGAATTAACAAAATCTTTGAAAAGAAGAAAGGAGATAGCCATAGCTGAAAATGATATACACTACAAGAAGATTGATACCACACAAGTGTTTTCCAATGGAGACACTAAAGATTTTGATGCAACAATAGCAGAACTAATGGAGAAAAACAAAGCTCAAGCAAATGAGATAAGATCTCTCAAGATGGAACATGAATCACAGGAAATAATATTATGTGAAATCACTAAACAAAAGAAAAGAGCAGTTGAGCATAGAGTCATGATGGAAGATGAAAAAAGAAATCTTGCAAACAGACTGGAAGAAAAATGTACTAAATTAACAAGGATCTCAAATATGCAGATGGATACACTTGCTCAAATGATGAACCTTCATCATGAACTTAATATGAAAGATATTGAGATCTCTACTTTGAGGATGTAGAATGAACAATTGCAAAATTAATTGAACAAAGAAAAAGAGATAGCAAAGAATCTCAACAAGTCAAGCAAAGCCATAAAGTACTTTGAACAGTTGCTGAAATCCCCAAGATCCGCCCATGATACATCAGGACTTGGATACAACAACACTGAAGTTGGTGAATCATCAAAGAGTGTTGAGCAAAGAAGTGACAAAGGTAAGGATTCTAAACCCATTTGTCATTATTGTAATAAAAAGGGACATATTGCTAATGTTTGCAGGAGTAGAAGGATCAATCAGGCAAACACATCCAAAAGCAAGAGTTATTGTCACAAATGCAACATGCAAGGACATATGACACAAGATTGCAGATCCAAAGTCCCAAGGACACAAAGATTTAATGGACATTGTCATAATTGCAAGAAATATGGACATAGGGCATTTGAATGTAGATCAAAGCCTATGAGGACATCAAATCAACCAACAAAAGAGAATGAAGGTCACTACCATTGGGATTATAACACCAGGTACAGTTGTCACTATTGTCAAGAGTATGGACATATACCCCAGAATTGCATAACACATTTCAAGGGGAACTATAAAAGATGGTTGAACTAGACTACATGCTTCAATTGCTTGAAAACTGGACATTTCAGTAGAAATTGTCCAACAAAGGCCAAGGAACCCAAGATTGAAGTAAATAATGGCAAAGAAAAGATTGATGTGGAACACATAAGAACAAACATGAAGAAGACATGGCAGAAAAATGATGGATCAAGTACATTGTATGAAAGGGTCACTTCACCCATGAGGTCAAGTGATCATTTCTCATCTAACTAATCACAAGATAAGCCTATAGGGCTTATAGATAAGGAAGTATCACACATCAGCTCTAAACCATGAAGAAGCACTACAAAGTATAAATTTGCATAAGACAAGATGCTAAGACTAAACTTGAAAGATGATGCCGAGTTGTCTTTGGATGTCAAGTGAAACTGCTTTGGATGCTAAGTTATTAACAAAATAAGTAAATGCCGAGTAAGTATAGCTGCCAAGTGGATGTCGATTTGAAAAACATTTGGAAGCCGAGTGACAGGTGCAGGTACTAAAATGCATTAAATGCAAAGTTTCTTTTGTCGCTTAAAAGTAAAAATTGATTCGTTCTTGAGACATTCAAATGAAGAACAATTACCTTGAGCACAACTGAGGAATTTTCAAGCTTTCAACCAATGATTCAACATCTACTCAAGTGATCTAAGCATTTATCCAGGTATTTCTTTCTAGTGCCGAGTTTTACAGTTTGTAAAGTTCACTTTAATCATTAAACCCTAGTTCAATTATAAATGGTGTCTAGTTATAAGATGACCCAGGGGATAGTAAGCCATGAGATTCAACTTTTCAGCAATGAGGTTAAGCAACCTGAGTTTAGACTGATACCAGAAGTTGCATACAAAAGAGATCTCGCTGGTGCCCTATCTGCCATCCCTGAAAAAGTTGTTATGGTTCAGGATGTGCGAAAGTGAGATAATTGTAAAATAGAAGCCATAGGAGATTTGGAAATCTTTAATGCCTATGATAAACTCTATGAAAATGGTATCCTGAAAGATGAGTTTTCTGTCATAGAAAAGAAGGGTTTAACCAAAGCCCTAGTTTTTCCAATCATATTAAAAAATGAGTGGGTGCGCATAATACTTAGCAGAATCCATGATGGAGCATTCTGGTTAGAATAAGGACCAATCAAGATTACCAAAAAAATGGTTCATAGGGTTACAGGTTTTCCAACCCTAGATAAGCCAGAGACATTAAGAAGTGAAAAGAAGGAAACAATAGAGAAGAACACATGAGCAAAGTGGAACAATAGAGGCATGACTATAGACACCATAACTAATCTGCTTCTAGACTTTGTTATAAGGATCATATCACATAATTTTTATCAATCCAGTAGGTTAAATAGTGTATCCTGCATAGCAGTGGATGTGGCATATAAGCTTGTGAAGAAAGACCACACCTATGACCTTGCAGAGCTCTTGTAGCAACAGATCAATGAAAATATTGGAGCTATTAGAAAGTCCAAGGGAGCATAGTGTAAATTTGGTTTAGTGTTGGTTTGTATGTTCTTCTATGTAATGAAGGAATTCACTTCATTTAGCAAAATTAACTTGAGTCAGAATAAAACCATTGTTGATCAAATTAATGATTTCATTGCACAAATGGGAGATAGCTTTGATGATCAAATGTCTATCTATTTTGATGATTTCAAAAAATGCAATGAAGAAAAGAATGAGAATACCAGTTTCACTAGTAGAAAAGCATGTAAATGACATATATTTTCTTGTTGATATTGATTATACTTACATTCAAGCAGTCCTTCCAAGAACAAGATGGCTTAGACCATTGGGATATGAGCTTGATGTTGACCAAGCTTCTGCAGCCATCACAACATTACTTGCAGAGGAAATGGACAAATTTTCCAAGACATTTGGAATATTTGACACTATGAAATCAAGAGTTGTTACAGAACTCAAGACAACCATAGTAGTCAAGAAGAAGGACAAGCTATTGAAGAAGATAAAGAAGAAATTTGGTGTCAAAGAAACAAGTGCAAAAGGCAAAGCAAAGAAGATTAGTGAAGGAGAAGAAGAAGGTGATGAAGAGAAAGATGAGGATAAGCCAGAATAAGGGCCACTTGAGTTATCACAAGACCAAGGTGAAGAGAAAGATGAGAGTGCCGAGGAAGAAAAAACCAAGGAAGCACCCATCAAAGGCAGAGTCATCAAAAGGAAGACAAAGACACCTCTTGCTTCTCAGCCTTCACCAAAGAAAGTTGTTGTGCAAATGCCTAAGAAGCCCACAACCAGAGCTACAACAAGGGCCTGCACCCAAAAGGCCAAAGAGGAAGCCAAGAAGAAGAAGAACATAGTAAAAAAGGCATAGGAAGAGCCAAAGAAAAGGAAAAGATATGTGGCCCAACCTGATACTGATGAAGAAGATCAGACTGAAAGGGTAAGTCATCCTCCTAAATCTTCAGTTGATATATTATGTGAGAAGATTAGGAATGGAGACTTAAGTGAAATGAAAAAGATTGATTTCAATAAATTTAGTAGAGAGGAACAAAATAGCATAGAAGAATCAGTCTATGCATTAATGGCACAGTTCAAGTATACACCTCTTGAACTAGATGGACGATTGCCAAAGGAATTGTCTAAAACTATAGAAGATAGATGGCATTTCTGTCTAATGATGGAGAAAGAGATGAGGGAATCAACCCTAGCAAACCTACTGTCTGATTTAACAAAAGAATAGGTAACTCAAGCAGTCAAACAGCATAGTAAAAGGTTTACACCTAAATATAGGGCATTCTCCATCCTACAAAACAAAATTGAAGAAGTTTTACAGAGAACTACAAGAGTTTGGAAAAACTTGTACAAGACAACTGAAGATGTCCTTGAAGAAGAATACAAAGAGGAAGCTACTACTAAACCTAAGGAAAGAAGGAAGAGGAGAGAAGAGAAAAAGGTTGAAGAAGAAAACAAGAAAGAAAGAGAGGAGGAAGGAAAAGATGAAGACAAAGGTACTAATGAATAGAAAAGTGTGCAAGACAGACAACTTTCATCTCCTAGCCTACCTCACTCTACTACCACACCTGCAGAGATCATAAAGATAAAGGATGTTGTTGACACCACATGTCAAAACATCAATCCATTAACTGCAGAGGATCTTACTAAGATCCTTGACCAAACAACTCTACAAGCACAATTGTGTACAAGTCCTATATTGGTCAGTGTAGATAATCTCCAAAAGTCAGTAGACAAACTCAAAGAAGCCAATGTGTCACCATGAGAACCACCTCAAATCATTCAAACTACTAGGCTTACAATTCTACCACCTCCATCACCACCAAGAATAGCCATTCAAGCTCATCAGGAGCCAAGTGCAACAATAGAGGTAGTCATGAGGATAACAGTTCAAACAAAAAGTATACCTCCAATAGCAGTGACACAAGAAGAAGCCAAGCAAGAAGCAGAGGACAAAGAAGAAACACAAGATAAAGAGGATTCTGCAATACAAACTTTGGTTGAATTACCAAAAATAGGAACTCCCACCAAACCCAGTCATAAGCTGAGTATTAAAATGATGACCTTACATGTTAGTACACCAAGCTCAAGCTCTACTAGGGTAGCCAGGACCATTCATTATGGTATTCTTGAGCTTGATGAAGAAATTAAAATACCCTATTATGATTTAAGCACTCTAAATGAGGAAAAGATGAATGAAATATATAGTGCATTGGATAAGAGAAGGAGGCAAGAGGCATTGTGGCAAGACTAAAAATACAAGTAGGCAATGAATGAGATAAAAGATATATTCATGGATGCTTTCAGCCTTCAACCTCCAGATGCAAACAGGCCAATACTTGAACAACTATCTGATATAGTTGACCAAGTGAATAATGAAGACCATGATACTAATGTTAAACTAATGGAATGGTTAGAAAAGAAGTTTGAAGGTAAAGTCAACTAGAAAATAGCTAATAACATAATTTTGGGATAGGTTGACCTAGCTAAGAAATTGGGAAATGTAAAGAGTGTATTAGGGAACATATTTTCCCTTTATAGAAAATTGTGTGATTTTTCCAGGTTCACACAAGCAATAAATCTGAAAATTTTGAACCTGGAGAGTAAATTAAAGCTCTCCAGCAAGAAACTACCCTTAGATCCTACATAGAGTGAAAAGCAATTTGCTCAAACACTTCACACTCAAGGGGAATTAGCTGCATTATCAGTAGAAGAGGCCACTATCAAAGAAAAGCTAATGCAAATCCAAGCCTCCATCACTCCTCACTTGGAAGTATTACACAAGGAGCAAATGTGTGCACAAATAGTTCTAAAGAAGGATCCAAATATTTCTACACATGAAGGACTGGTTGATCTAGCAGCAGAGCTTGCAATCCAACAAAAGTAATTGGATATTGCCTTAAATAACTGGGATGTACCTCTCCAAATACTCCTTGAGGTAAATAAGACATTTTTGGCCAAGCATGGCATTGCTATTTAGGACCTTTTGACATCCGTATCTAAAAGGGGGAGATAATATTCTAAAGGGGGAGATAATATTGTGAATATTGTGAAGATATATTAAAGAGAAAATTAGGCATAATGGCACAAGACATCAGAATTAATGACATGACAAGGCATGATCAACTTAGGGGGAGCTATAATAATTTTGAGTTATATATTGTAAGTTACAACATTTTGATCAAATTTTTTTAAACCTCTATATATATACCAAGCAGATCAATGAACATACTCATAAGATAAGATAAATAATCCTTAGTTAAGTGTTTTTGAAACTCATGTCAAAGGGGGAGATTGTTAGTCTAAGTATGGTTTTGACACTTGAGTGCCAACACACTTAACCACTTTCTACATTAAAGCTGAGTACACTATGTATGCCAAGCCATAGGTTGTGTCGAGTCAGGAAAGCCATCAAGTGTCGAGTGATCTTTAGGTTCCAAGTAGCCTTTAGATTTTGAGTGACTAAAAGTGTCGAGCATGATCCAGGTGCTGAGTCATAAACAATGTCGAGCAAGATAGGACCAATACAGGAGCCGAGTTACAGAAGGTGTCGAGCATCAGGAAGCAATAAGTGTCGAGTAACTCAAAATCAACATATGAGTTTGTAACTTCACAAATTCATATGTAAACCATTTTCATGGCTGACATATGATGAATCTCGAAGGATTTGAGTGATAAAATCAATTCATTTATATTTCCTATGCAATCTACATGCAGCCAATAAGAAAAATGGAGAAGGCATGCAACCAATGATAAAAGTGCAAGGAATGAGCGAGAATCATAGATTCAATATGGATCATAGATCCATGTCTAACACTAAGTCTTCAAATGTCTTTATAAGGAAGACGAAATATTATTGAAACATGTAGATGGATAAAGGAGAAAATGAAAACTCTAGTGGAGTTTAGAGTGAAGAATAAAAAGACTTAAAGGAAGAGATCAGCAGTAAAATATCCAGTTAATCAGAACAAAGTAGGGGATACAAATGAGTATCAGATCTCAGAGGATCAAGGTCAGAAGAAAGTAGATCAAGTGCTTGTATTCAACAATCAAGGATTTTAAGCTATCAGGTTTATTATACCTAATACTCTTTAGCTATTGTATTAGAAAGGAAATCCTATGATGATAGGTTGGCTTAACAGCTATTTTGTAGATCTTTTAAATAGGTGATTAAATCCTTTGACAGGGTATCACTTCATGTAAAGTGTTTGTAAATCCTTTAACCAGGTCACTATTGATACAATGTAAAGCCTTTAACAGGGCAGATCATCAGAAGTGGTCAAACATTATTACTGCAGTGATTTTTGGGTATCATCCCCACCCCAGTTTTACCTTCTTATTCCTGAAGGGTTTCTGGGTTACCAAAATCTCAAGTGTTATGTAGTGATGCATATTTGTTTCTCATGATTGCTTAAGGTTTATATGCATGCATGTTCATTTCAAAGATATGTTATTAAGGATTTAAAATAGGTCAAAAGCTAGTACTTTTGATTCACAACCCCCCCCTCCTCTCAAAAGAATTCTTTCCAATAAGATATTACAACAAGGTTACATATATTGACCATTCTCATGATCTTCCTTGTAAAAGGTTTTCCCTATTAAAGGCTTACAAGGATTGTTAGATCCTACCCTAGTAAAGGATGTATACAATGGTTATTAAACCAACCTATCTCCATAGGATTTCATTCTACCAATACAATTGTTATAAAATATAGTAGAATGTTTGACCTAATTACTCACACTCTATTATTGCTGATTTTAGATCCTTGTTTCTTCCAATTTGATCCTCACTAATCTGGTATGAAAAATGTTGTAACCTAGATTGGTGTTGATAATTGAGTGTCAATAGTTTTTTATCTCATTGAATAAACTTGCACTGGAAAAGGATATTGAGGAGTTGATTATTTTGTGAAATGTGTACTTTTATATAAGTAGAAGTGATTAGTGGTTCATCTTAGATGATTAGCTTTTATTTGGAACCTAAAGTCTTATATCATATTCATAATGTTTTCTTTCTCTTTTACTATCAATAAATATATGGGGTGGGTCAGTTGAAATATTCTGGTTCCTTTTCTAATTCTTGAGCCCTATATGGTATTGGTAATCTTTATAAAGTCTTTTAAAAGTACTAGATGCATTGGTCAATAAGAAATGTAATTGAAATTTTAAAATATTGGGCATGGTAGTTTAGTGTTAATGCTCACAGAATCCTTTATTTTTTTGATAGATAGATCATTGTTGAGTTTAGTCCTATTGATGACATAGATATCATGAAAGATGAATGGAAACATAACAAAGGTGGGGTAAAATTTATTGTTTTTAATAGTTTGATTCATAAAAATATTGCAGGGTTTGTTAATTGTTAAATTATCTGTGTAGGATGTGCATTTTTTAACTAGATAAATGGATGTGATAGCTATTAATAGATTACATGGAGCTTTCACAATGAAGATAAACATTGTGTTTTAAATTGCTAATATTTCCTTTAGTGGGTACTTATTTTTGATATAATTCTCAAATTTAAACTACATTGTAGCCTTAGGAAAATGTATTGTTTTAGGAATGCAATCAACCTTTGACTATACAGTTTGTAGAGCCTAAAAGACCCAAAGTTGGAGATGCAAGGTTCAAACTTCTTTTTATCTTATCACCTAAAACATCTTACATCAATATGTATCTTGAAAGACTAGTGTATTCCTGACTTATTTCAAGTGTTAATTTTTGTGTTAATATTATCTAGAAATGGCTCTATGTTTGGAGGACTAGGCTTTGGTATTGAACAACAGAGGCCATTGGATCTAGGTAAGCCATCATTGATTTAATGTGTTTGAGTTGGAGGTTTCAAATAATTTATTTAGTAGAATCATTTATGTATCTCATGTAGGCCTTCTATGAGTGGTGGAGGCCATATAGGAGGACAAGGTGCACATAGAAATTGGTGGCCCATTGGTGTAAGAAATATGAGAATACTATCCCCACAAGTTGGATAACATCCATATGGTAGGCCATCAACTCTAGTGGAAGATCAGGACTTGTAGAAGGACATTCACCATTGGTAAGGCCATTTGAGTATTACTTTGTTGATTATATTATTTATATATATTATAAACATTTGGGAGTTTCCAGTAATCTTTTTAAGGAGGGTTGTATCATTGTTTAATATAGACATCAAGTGTGATGTATAGGTTGGATGTATTAGTGGCCCCCAAATTTTAGTAAATGGCCCTATTAAAGGGCCTCTTCATGTGTTTTCTCTAGTAGGAGGCTCTACAAAGGTGACCGCCCCTTCTCCATAGCAAGTACTCTTTTAGATTTTTGTTTTGCTTTTTGTATCAAAGAATTAATATGATACATTTTAATTGATAAGTTCTGACAAGGATTTAATTTTTTGGTTTCCTATAGAAATGGTTTGGATAGTATTTTTTTTATGACATTTAGTGATGTGTTGGATGTTGTCCTTGACAGGGCTATAATTCATCTTCTTTGTAGCATTAGACTCAAGCTCAAGGTTGGTTACCACTAGTACAACAAACACACCAAATGCAACAACAATTGCAGCCACCATTCCAAAATCAACATCAATCCGCACAATCTCATTCGCAATTGTAAAAGTCATGGCGATTATTGAATTTGCAATAATATGGTCAACATATGCAATCTTCTCAACTACATAGCCAACAACCAACACAAACTCAAATACAAATTTAGGCCCAACCATCTTTACAAAAATATTATCAACAGGTGCAACAACACCCACAACCACATGCCCAATAGCCCACACAATTTCCTTCACAATTATAGGCCCAACAGTCTTTGTAATAGTATGGTCAATAATTTAAATCTTCACAACAATATGTTCAACAAACCCCATTTGGCCATGCACCAGCTTCATAACAACCATCTAAATATGGGAAATTTCATGTTTTTCAGTCTCTAATCTACGCAAATGTTTCTTCCTCTCTTTAGTAAATTCCTCCTCAAGATCAGCAACTATCACAATAGTAGCTAGTGTAGACACTATCACAATAGCAACCCTTTACTCACCTATTATAATAGCAGCCAATGCAACAACTATCACAATAGAAACCCTCTAGTTAGCTATTATAATAGCAACCAATGCAACAACTATCACAATAACAACCCTCTAGTCAGCTATTACAATAGTAGGTGTTTTTTGTATAGAATAATGTTCAACCCCAACAACACCTTTTATTTCAATAGTAGATCTAGTCACCTTTAGTACCAACACCTTTAACATAGGCCTCAACTCAATTCCAACAACAACCACTCTTGATGTGCCCTCAACAAAAGCAAGTGCAAGATTAACATTGTTAATAAATGTAATGACTCAATCTAGTTGAGTGAATATGAAATATCTTAAGAATACTTATTCATGATTTTCATTTTTCAGGGTTATTATCAAGTGGCTCCAACACAATAAGCTAGATTGCAACAAGCTAGTAATGCATCTATGACTTAGTTGTTGATTTATTTAGGATTGTTATTGTGGTATAATATTAACATTGTTATATGTTGTTGATAAATCCATGGACATTCTTAACATAGTTGTAAGGAATTGCAATAACTAGCTCTGCCAGTGCACTTTTTGTGTCTTTTGAAACCAAGACTAATGCACTTTTTACACCAGTTAGTGCCCCTAGTTCTACATTGTTGACTTGAGTCTGGATAGGGCATACTTTTCTAGAGGAATACAAGTATTATTATAATAGTGTGATAGGTGAAAACAAGGTTTTAAGTAACATTTTTTTATTCAATCTTGTTGGCTTCACTTGAAACTTTGTGATTAATGTCAGACATTAAAATTATGTAACTTTATCAGTAGAGGCCACTCTTTTCAGTAAAAATGCTATCATTTGAAAAAAAAATACAATGCAGTTTCTTATGGTTGCCAATTTATGTTATCTTGCAACTAGTAGTCATGCTAAAAAAAATTGAGCAACAAAAGAAACCACTACATCATTGGCCAGAACTACAACAACCTCATCAACAACAAAAGATTCAAATGCTACAACCCTAAACCCTAACAACAACAAAAATAGCCTCAAATACAGCAGTCCAATGCATAACAACAATCACAACTTTAGCAAACCCTACAACAACATCAACCTCAACTACAAAAACCTCAGTAACTTGTTCAACTTTAATTATCAACTATGAGTTTCCTTTTATATGATGTCCCATGTGGACCAGAATACTAAAATATAACAGTAATTTGGTACTTAAAACTTTGATATGAATTTTTACTTGGACCTTTGTGTTAACTGACAAAATAGAGAAACCAAGTTTTCAATAACGTATAAAACCCCTTTAGCCTCTCTAACATGGAATCTTACAAGTTGTTAGCTCCAAACAATGTGGGTGAAATTAGTTATCCATCTTTTAAAGATTTTTTTTTTAACAATAGAAATATACTTCATGTGTATGGAACACTTTGCATGCTTATTTGTGCTTTTTGATGTGGCTTCAAGGAAATTTTTGAATTTTTCTATATAAGTAATTATCTTTTTAGTGTTCTTGATACATTTTCACTTACTTCCTTTTGGCTACTATTACTCCTAAAAATAAACTCTTTTGTGCCTTATTTGTGCACAATGTCATGTGCGCTTAGTAGTCACCATTTTATTTTGAAATGAAAAATACTTTATAATCAAATTTTTTCATATGTTCTTGCCTTAAAAAACAAGTATTTATTTTGTGTAATTGCATGGTCAAAGGGTGGATGTAGAATCAGAAGCTACAACTACATGTTTGATGCATGACCTTGGTGATGTTACATCAAAATTTAAGAAAATACTTAAACTCATAAGTGGAAGAGCAATGCTTGTACCTAAATGCAAGCACTTGACTATGTATATATTGTAAACTAAACAATTTGAGAAAGGCACAAATTCTAATGTACTCCTTGTAATACTTGATATAATGAAAGATAGGATTGAAAAAAACTTCAAGCCACCTAGCTCTGGAACTCCTAATTCTATGCATAACCTATTATAACTAAATATACTACTAAATATGCTACTAAATGTACTCATATAATGCTACACACATTGTATGATTATTCTTCAAATGGTATTAGCTCAATGGAAGAGCACTTGCTTTTAAAGTAGGAGGATGGTCGTTTGATTCCATCATGTCCTAGTACAACTAGATATACTACTAAATATGCTACTATATATACTAATTATGTGACCAAATAGATCACTACATATAAAACTAAATATATGACCAAATCAACTTTCAAATTTATGACTAAATATGTGATTAAATATACTACAAATTATGTGACTAAATGTGTGACTAGATCAATGATTTAAAACAGTGATTTAAATTAGTCAAGTGACTAATATTAGTTAATATCCAGTCATTTATAACACTACTGAATATAGTACTAAACAATTTTAGTCATTAATCAATTATTTTCAACAATCTCCCTCTTTGGGATTGATGGCAACACAACATGTCATAATACAATGAAATTTTTAGAGAAAGTATAAAGTAAGGAACATATCCTTAGTTTCATTTTGATTCTCATCCATGAGAACTCCCTCTATTAGTGTGAACTCCCTCTTCCTTCAATTTCTCCCTCTATCAGCAAAACTCTGACTTCAACATCTTCTTTTGATAGAAAACTTTTCTTCTTAGATATCAAACCAAGTTCTTCTTCTTTGACATCACTAGAAGTAATAAAATTTCTATGAGATATGATAGAAAACTTCTCCCTCTTTGACATCTCATGCCAAAGACAATATTTAGTGAATACCAATGTACCTGATGTACTGGTTCATTTGCAATGTGCCTTGTCAATATTGCATCAACTATGTGATCTTCAACATGCTTTGGTTGATGCATCACTAAACTAAATTTATTGAGCTTCAAATAGGGGAATAACCCCTAACTTACCTCTTAGATACAAAAATGCATCCTTAGGTAATGGCTTAGTGAATATATCTGCAATTTTTTCTTTAATATTCACATATTCCAATCTTACCTCTTTATCTTGTACCAATTCTCTCAGAAAATGATATTTTATAGAAATGTGCTTTGTTTTGGTATGCATCATAGGATTCTTTAATATATTAATTGCACTAGTGTTATCACAGAAGATAACCACTAGATCCTTGATCACTATCTTCATACTTGCCAATAGTTGCTTGAACCAAACAACATTGGAACAATTAACTAATATTGCCACATATTCTACTTCCATTGTGGGCTAAGAAATACAATTATGCTTCTTGCTTTTCCAAGATACTAGTATTTTACCAAGAAAAAATGCTCCACCAATTGTGTTTTTTTCTATCATCAACACTTCCTACCCAATAAGCATTGTCACATCTAAGTTCAATGGTTAGTAAGATACAACCTTTTCCCTTTATGAAACAAGGTTCATTATTTCCAAATCTCACACTACCACCATCATAATGTTCCATGTGTTCAAGTTTTATTTTATCACTAGTCAGATCATGTGAGCAACCACTATCAATAATCCATGTATCATTTTTGAAAACATGAGAGATAAGTGTCATTTTATCTCCTTTATCATAAGAGGAGTAACTGATACCAATTGTTGAAAATATAAGAGGAGTAACTAAGAGGGGAGGGGTGAATCAATTACTATAAAATAAATCCCAAATCCCTTAGATTTCAATACAAATCAAAGCTCTGATACCAATTGTTGAAAATATAAGAGAAGTAACTTGTTCTGATATCAAAGAAGAAAAGTTTGCTATTAGAAGAAGATGTTGAAGTCATAGTTTTGCTGATAGAGGGAGAAATTGTAGGAAAAATGAGTTCTCATGGATGAGAATTAGAATGAAACTAAGGATATGTTCCTTACTTTATTCTTGCTCTAAAATTTTCATTTTATTATGACATGTTGTGTTGCAATCAATTCCAAAGAGGGAGATTGTTGAAAACATTTGATTAATTGTGTATTATCTTTGATATTACACAAAATTTCATATCATTTCCAGCTAGTGTATGTCAAGCTCACTCAAGAAATGAAGACAATTTCCTATCTCTATCAAGCATTCCAGAGTTTGCCAAGTTCAGAAGACAATGTCTATTGAGTTAACTTGGTCGTCAAAGGAAAGTTTACAAAAGATGAGTGTTAACCAAGCTCACTTGATTAATAAAGGAAATGTTGGATGGAACCTGTGTTAATCAATATCACTTGGTTACCAAAGGAACTTTGTGAATATACAGTCTCAACTGACTTCACTTAGTTAACATACTAAAATCATTTCTGAGTTAGTGTCTACCAAAAAGAGTTGGCTAAGGAAGGATTTTCTTGTCTTGGCATATTGATTTCAATTGATTTAGTTTTTGATTCTAACTAACTGAAAAGATGACTATTAAGTATTCTAATTTGTATTCAAGATGACTTGACAATGTGTAAGATATATATATATATATATATATATATATATATATAAGGTCAAGTTGAGAATTGAATACAACTTAGAATACTTAATAATCATCTTTTTAATTAGCTAAAACCAACAACTAAATCAATTAAACTCAATATGCCAAAACAAGAAAACCCTTCATTAGTTGACCCTACTTGGTCTACACTAGCTCAAAAATGATTTTCCCTATGTTAACCAAGTGAACTTGATTAACACTGCATATTCACAAAGTTTCTTTAGTAACCAAGTGAGCTCAGTTAATACTGGTACCATCCAACATTTCCTTCATTAGTAGAGTGAGCTCGGTTAACACTCAACTTTTGTAACCTTTCTTTTGATGACTGAGTTAACTCAATAGACACTATCATCTGAACTTAGAAAACTCTAGAATGGTTGAAATTCATAGGAAACTATCTTCATTACCCAAGTGAGCTTGACATGCACTAATTGGTAATGATATGAAATTTTGTGTAACATCAAAGACAATACACAATTAATCAATTATTTTCAACACAATCTTGCCCGGTTCCTTGTAACTTCACCTTTTTCATTTAGCTTATTTCTAAAAACCCACTTTGTTCCAATAACATCTTTGTCCTTTGGTCTAGGCTCTAGGGTTTAAGTTTTGTTCTTCTCAATCTGTTTAATTTCTTCATTCATTTCCTAGATCCAATCTTCATTGTCTGGAGCATCCTTCATTGGTTTGGGCTTAAATTCACAAAGTAAGTGTGTATCATTTATGAGTCTCTTCCTTGTCATAATACTAGATTCCACATCTCCAATTATTTTTTCAAGTTTATGATGTCTTCTTGCATACTTAGCTAGCACAAGTGGTCTCCTTCTCTTTTCTTCAATAGGTTCAATGTGAAAAATAATCTTAGGCTCATTATCTCTTTCTTGTTCAAGTTTTGGTTCTAGTTCTACATGCTTGACATTGTCTTGTGATGGTCGAAATTATTTTTCTATGACTCAGCATCATCTGCTTGTTGCTCGACACCTACTATCTGCTACTCGACAACTTGTTGTTGCACTTCGACATTCCTTGTCTACTCAAAAATTGTAACTTTATTTTCTTGTTTAGTAGGAGTGGTGGGAATGCCATCATCGACATCTATGAATATATTGTAATCTTCAAGTTCTTTCTTACATTCAACATCATTTCTTTTTGCAAATTCATCAACTTTCACATTTGCACTTTCCACTACTTTGTTAGTGTTAGATTTTAAACACTTGTAAGCTTTACTCTTAGTGTAATATCCTAAGAATATACCTTCATCACTCTTGGGATCAAGTTTTCGATTTCTATTATCTTTAAATATGTAGCATTTCCCTCCAAAGATTTTTTAAAATTTCACATTATGAGCATAACCATACCATAGTTCCAAAGGTGTAGCATTTGTGTCTTTTCTGACTTGTACTCTATTTAAGGTATATACAATAGTACTGATAGCTTATCTCCAATATTTATGTGATACATTCTTCTCAATCATCAATGGTCTAGCACAATCCATTATTGATCTATTTCTCCTTTCAACTGTCCCACTCTAAGGAGGGGTCCTTAGTGCTGACATATGTCTTTTAATTCCTCTATCATTATAGAATATGTTGAACTCATTGGAAATGAATTCACCACCTCTATCAGATCTCAGACACTTATAATCTCCCCTATTTCTTTTTCAACTTAGGATAAATACCACTTAAATAAATGAAAGGCATCATATTTAGCTTTGATAAACATCATAGTCATCATCCTACAGTAATAATCAATAATAATAATAAAAAGACCTTATCTCCAGAACAAATTTGAACATCAATAGGTGCACATAGATCAGTATGAACCAATTCCAAAATATAACTAGATGTGTACATTTTTCTCTTAAAACTAGACTTTATCATTTTCCCCAATTGACATTGTTTACACACAGTATTGTCAGACTTCTTTAGTTTTAGCAATCCTTTTAATTTCTTCATTCTACTAATGTTCACCAAATTGTCAAGATTTGCATGACATAACCTTTTGTGCCATAACCAAACATCTTCTTGTTTTACAAACAAACATGTCTCTTTCGATAAATCTAGATAGAATAAGTTACCTAGTGTCAGATCACAACTTCTAATCAGCTTGGCATCAACATCATATATCGTGGTCTTTCTGTGATGGAATTCAACTCTATACCCAAATTTTTTTAATTTTGAAACACTCAATAGATTATAGTTAAGTCCTTCCACCTAGTAAACATTGTCACACTTCATTTTTTCAGTCAATTGAATTGTACCTTTACCTTTCACAACACATGGAATATCATTACCAAATTTAACACACCCACCTTTGTATGGTCCAATGTCCTCAAATTTATTTCTATCACTAGTTATATGATTAGAGAAGCTACTATTAATTATCCATTTGTCACTTTTGTTCCCTTATGAAATTAAAGCAGTTTTCTCATCTTCGTTATAATCTTCTTTGATAGAAACATAGACAACTTCTTCATCATTAATTTCAAATTCAGTGTGTTGATGTTTTAAAACTACTAGGCAACCAAATGCTTGATACTAGGTTTCCAAATATAAAAACAAGGCTAAGGGTTAGCTACCTCCTATTTTCAGAATAAAATTCTTTAGATATGGACCAACTTCAACAAAATCTCAAGAATTCTCTACTCTTCAAGCTTTGGAGGGCTTAGGAGGGTGTACATTAGGGATAAAAAGGCTTGATACTTGATATTTTCTTCATATTTCACTCATTTAATGATATTCTTTTTTCATATTTATCCCTTACAATAGATAACAATCATAATTCTTCTTGGTTTTCCAGATAATTCTTGGTTACAACAACTAACTATAACACAAAGAGATTAATTGCAAACAAGTGTTCACCAACAATTAAATTCTTCATACAATAAAGTGAAATTGATTTGATTTAGAATTTTATAAATCATTACAACCTTATGATCTTTTCAATATGTGACTGAATATATGATCAGTTCCCTATCCATTAGTATTTAGAGTCTACTTTAGAAAATTTTGACCTAATTAATTGCCTTACAATCAATTATATTAGTTAAACCCATTCCTATGAATATCCTTCTTATATGACTAGAAATCCTATCACTTTATTGAAGCATTTACTTAATTCCTTGATTAAAAGCAACAACAAATTGATATACAACATATCCTAGTTGCATTAAATTGTATAAACCTTGGTCATACAATCTCAACATAACTAGGACATAAAATAGAGACAAAATTTAGAGAAAAAAATATGGTATAACATTCCCTATGTATTAATTCTCCTTGAAAATTATACAACACTAATGTAAACTTAGAAATACTTCAAGGTATGACAACTCCTAATTCAATATGTTCTTGTATTCTCAAATTTGTAGATGAATACATCAAAAAATCAATACTAAAGACTAACTAGATCAAATGCAAGACTAGCATAACACTAAAATTACATAGATTTCAGACCTCAACTCCACATCTTGGGAACCCTTTTATAGAAAGGTTTGCAACAAGCTTCAGATGAGAGGAAACTTGTGAAAAAACTATTAAAAAATAAATAAAAAGATATTTCTATTCTATTACAATACAAAATATTCTTTGTACTTGGATCAAAACTTTGGATGCAGTTGCAAAAAATGGTAGGTGGCATTTGATAGTAGATATCTCTTTAACAAATTCAATATGTCTTTAGCTCATGTCACCATTCATGCCTTCTCTTTGTCCCTTATGCCTTTAATTGCATCCTAACTACACCTTTTTGCTACACTAGTCACTATCACTACATGGTAGGGCTTTGATGTCTGCAATAAGTTCCCAGATAGTAATATCTATATCCACATCTAGCAAAGTGGCATCTCTGATTGCCTCCAATTCATCTAAGCATTTGGTCCACTTGGCATCTTTTATTGCTTTAACTTCAACAATTACTTTAGACATCTCTATTTTTATCTTGTAAAGTATATCAATCATATCATATACTATTGTAGTACTTGCTTCATTATTACAATGAGACAAAAACCTAGGCTGATCAAGAATTTCATATAGAGAAGATGACCATTCTACCCAGTCTTTCATTTACCCTCACTATCCAAAATTGTGGGTACAAAATTAGGTGTACCTACAAATATTGACTTCATCTTATTTTGGATCAGCTACATCTTGCTACCAAATAAACCATTTAAATCTTTTATTTTATGGATCATCTTCTTGGTGTTTACAATGGTTACTTTTGGCAAGTCTTTCTTCTAAGGTAGAAAAGGTACTAAACTATCAAAAAAATTCATGTAAGGGCCCCATGTACTAAAAAATTGAGATAATAGGTCAATATCCTCTGAACATCTATATTCTACTCCCTCTAATGCAAGGTAACTGCTATGCACATTTTGAGATATTGCCTTTAGCACATTTATCTTATGAATCAACAAGCTTTTCATTGTTTTGATTTCTATATCCTTGCTTGCTTCTAACTCTCTTTCATCAACTTCCATTGCATGGCTTGATGTCTCCCCTATTTTAGGTGCTTGACCTTCTCTCTGCACTCCTTTTTCATGGAGTTTTGTAGTAGTTCTAATAGTTTTCTTTAATGGTGTTACTTCCATTTCTAGTTTAATAGTCTTTTGTTGCAAGACATATGTTTTCTTCATTTCCTCTTTGTAGCTTCTTCTTGTCTTGATAAATCTTTCATATCTTCTTTCTAGCTGGGTTTGAAGAGTATTCATCTTATTCTTGCCCATTAATGCTACTAAAGTATGCATCCCATATATTTCATCACTAGAGGTAGATTTTGCATGCTAGAAAATGACATTCCCCGTAGGGGATTCTTTGATTCCATAAGGATGGGCTTATCATGCTCTAGAGCTAAACTCCATATTGCCATCATTTGAGCATCTATGTCATATCCTAACCCTCTCATCTCTCCATATTGATTTTCATCTTCAAATGAAATTAATCTCTCACGTCTCCTCATTTGATCTAGTAGAAAAGATGAGCTAATATCCCATCCTAGGAATACAATCATACCACTTCTTGTCACCAAATCTCTTGCCTCTTCAATAGTGAGTGTTTCACTGCCAAGATCATATTCCTACAATTTTTGCACTAATCCAACAACTACTTCATCAAAATCTCCAAGCTTCATTTGTAGAGCTAGTTCATTCTACTTTATTTTAAACAAGAATTATTTTAATTCATCAAATTTGATGAAATTATCATCACTCATAAACTCATGAGCTTCAATAATGCTATCATCAACCATTTGAGCCTCTAGCTATAGTTTCTTCATTCTTTGCTCACCTTTTGATGCTTGAGAAATCAAGAAACTCCTTCTAATGTCATCAAAGTATTTACCACCCCTTGGAAGAATCTGTAGGGCCTTTTGCTAAGCTTTTTCTGGCAATTCTTGTTGGAAATGATTGAAAAGCTCATGAATGAAGAGTAATGGAATTGGTAAAGAATGTTTTCAATCATTGTTTTGTCATTGATGTCAAACTTTCTACTTGCAGGAATGGCAATTGCTTTAGTAATCCAAATACTATCAATTGGTTGATTGACAAGGAGGTGGCAATCAAAAAGATGTAACTAGAGTACCTAGAGAAAGGTTGAAGTTATGATGTTGTAATGAAGTATAAGGATCAGCTAAGCCATTGATGAAATAGTGTATTGATGACATACTCTAAGACACAGAGGATGGACACACCAAGACATATCAAAGATGCAAGGATTAACTAAATCCTAGTTAGTGCCGAGTGAAGATCAAGTGCCGAGTAAAGATCAAGTGCCGAGCAAGAAATTGGTGCCGAGCAAGATACAAGTGCCAAGTAACTTCAAAGAAGCCGAGCATCAGTAAATCAATAATGTTGAGTTGCTGCATTATTTTGAAAATCGAAGATTCACTAGATCTGAGCTGACATGGTAGTTATCTAGAATTCTGTGAATCAGATAGAAGATAAGAATGATGAACCGGTGGCACAGATCACTATGTAAAACATTTTTGGCAAATTCAATTGGATTCTAGATGAAGTTTCTAGATAAGAGCAAGATATGGGATAGATACATTGTACCTACCTATTCTATTTGATACCCTAAAGTTGGAGAGGGAGAATCGAATAGGAAAGGTAATTTAGATTTCTATTTAAGGAGTCATAAGGTCATGAAGCAAAGGAGAAGATGGTCAAGCATGAGCATGAAGTGCTGAAGAAGGTGCTAAGGTGGAAGAGAGCACAGATACTCTGCTTCGATAGGTGACCATAGATATGATTGCATTGGTATGATGAGTAAGAAGACTCAAGGTGACAAAGCTTGAGATGACAAGCTTACAAAGCTACAATGATTAAAGACAAGCAAAGGATTGAACTGAAGTGTGATCTGTAATCTGCAAGATATGTTGTAAGTTGTATCAGATCAAAAGCCATTATTGTTACTCTCTAGCAATTGTAACAGTTAAAATAAATCCTATGGACTTAGGTTGGTTTAATAGCCATGTTGTAAATCCTTTAACAAGGTGACATTCCAAGTGAATGTTCCAAAGTCCTTTAACCAGGCCCATTCCTAACAGTATGGTGAAATCCTCTAACAAGGTCACATTTACCAATGTGTTGTAGCCTTTAACAGGGCAGGTCTTTAACAGGGCAGACCATCAGAAGTGGTTGAAATCAATTGCGTAGTTATTTTGTGGGTATAATCCCCGCTCCAATTTTACCTTCTTATTCCTGGAGGGTTTCTGGGTTATCAAATTCTCATTTTTATGATGTGATGCATGTTTACTTTTCATGATTGTTTAATGTTCAATTACATGCATGATAATTTTAGTTATGCGCCATTAAGGATTTGTAAGAAAAGTATTATTAGGGAATTTGGACCTTGGATAACTGATTCACCCACACCCCCCCCCCCCCCCCCGCCTCGTAGTTATACTAAAGAATTATAACAATTCTACCATTCTTTGTTCTATCCACTCAAAACTCTTAGGAATATCCTCTTTAGACTGATCTTTTTCTTGATTAACTCAGGGACTTGAGACACTAACTCATCAAAATTGTCCACAGATTTATCCAATTTGGACCAGTAGTCTTCATCAGGATAAAAGCCTTTAAATGATGGATTTGCTTTTTTCATTTCATATTCAAAACTTACAACTACATATACCCTCATTCAACCTATCAACAATAACATATTCTTCCCACATAGGTTTTGTGGAAGGAAAATTGTACCCTCTCATGTTCTTAAGGGCATGCCTGACTAAATTGAATGGATCATAGGTTCTAGTTGGCCCAGTTTGCAGCTTAAAATTTCTCAGAAATGCATTGGTTTTCTTAATGGAATTTTTATCTATTTAAAAATCTCCCACCTTAGTGCATCTATACAAAAAGGTTCCTTTCTTGACAACTTTGCCCAAGTATTCTCTATTTAAAGAAATCAGTTGCCAAAACACTTCTATAAACCCTAACCTCTCAGGGATATACTTGGGTAGGATATGGGGTGGTTAAGGGCATCCAAAGATTCTTATAATAGTATACTCTTTGAACAAGAAAAAACTTCCCCAATCATGTGTCAATTGCTTTCCAACATCAAAACACATTTAGGTTTAACAACCTTTTTGACACTCCTAGGGATTCCTTGAATTAACGATGATATCATTTTAAAAACTAGATGAACAAAATAATTATAAAAAGAAATGACATTAGAATATAGGTAGAACATTTTCCATACCCTTTTCCATCTTTGTACTAGTAGCCTATCTCCCCATTCTTGAACAAGATCAAAGACTTGAAGAAGCTCTGATCAAATGTATCAACATTCTTAAACAGGATTAGATGCACGATTAGGGAATAACGATAGAATTTAAAGTCATTGAATTCTCCTTTTTGGGTACTAGTGACCTCCTTATGGATACTATCAATAATATATTCCACAAAATCATACCCAATATTATGATTTGGGTCTTAGATATTCAAAGCCATGACATAATGTGCTCCTGAAGCATTCATGGTTTCCTCTAAACCTAGGGATTTGTCGATCCCAAAAATAGTATCTTGAACGTATCTTTGGAATAATTCTAAGGGCATAATATTTTCAGTATCTTTCTTTTTTGGAATACCTCCCACATTATTCTTTATCAAAGGAATGTGCCTGGTCATATTCCCACCCATGTAGAAACTCTTATGATTCTTAAAATTTTCATTCAACTTCTCTATCTCAATTGGCAGTATGCTTCTATCCCTTCTATGGAATGACTTATTAACAAGATTGTAGCATTTGATCACCAAGTCCACATCTACAAACACTTATGGCATAATTAACTTTCCCAAATTCCTCACCCAAGGGTTACATACTAGAACCTTTTAAACTCATCTCCAAACCATATCTCTGATCCTACGACACATCATAGCATTGCACCTCTCTACACTTGCATCTTTGATCCTTCAACAATTTCAATCACCGTAACATCGCACACCTTAAATGTTTCATTTTCAACCTCATAGCTTGGACAATTTCATAACATTAGAGCACATTGAAATTTGATTCTTGATCACATGACTGCCTCTCAAGTTGTGCCACCTAGCAGCTTTTAACTTGCTAAGGAGTTCGATCAAAATAATGGTTTGCAGGTCCACCATCTTAAAGCCTTGACATCATCCATAAGCATGGATTGCTTTAGTTATTTCCTCCAATGTAATGGGAGATCACTCCCATACATGGACTGTTCTGTTATTTTTCCTGGGAAATTCATTGCTTGCTACAGTTTAATGTTGAAGTCATCCCTAGCTAAATGTGGAGCCTCCTCTTCAAATATGTGTCAGCCTCCCCTGTCGTGACCATTATGCCATCTCATGTGGACTTTGAACCTATTGTAATGATTGATTGTGCTTCACAATTTTGTATACCTTCTCTCCCTTTGGCATAGATACTTGTGGATTTTCTCACTTGGGCATTTTCTCATTGGACATGGATGTTCCTCCCTACAAGTTGTGTCCTTTATGCATGGGCAGCTTCAATGTGATATTTTTTTATTACTAGCATTGAAATTGAAAATAAAGTCACCCTCTTACATATGTGGGGTTGTTCCAACTCCTTTTGGCATCTCCTATTGCCAAATGTAGATGGTCATTCTTCCTTCCTGGGGATTTTATCCACAAGCTGTGACTTTTGTCTTTTTAAAGACATGTTTCTCTAATCATTGTAAATGTGGGCCTTCCCCCTCATGCAATAGCCTACTCTTGCTATTTTTTTTTTGCTTGGTGTGCACTCTACCTCCCCTGCTATGTCTAAGTGGAGCTTGGCATGCTATAGGGTTAGTAACTCTAAGTATAGAACTTCACTCACATGTTCAAAACCTTTAATTCATCAACTCAATCTCAATATTTCAATTGAGTGATCACCATCTAAATGCATAGATTAGCAACATGCCAAGGCTTACTCCACCTAGAAACCACCCGTCTTGATGATGTATGTTGGAGCTATGGTCACTGTTAAAAACAAAATTTGAAACATAATCATTGACATTTAGTCTTTATTTTATCATTAAGAATGTGGATGATCCTCTTCAAAACTTTAAAGTAATAACTACTCCCTATCAACTTATCAACCTGATGGAATCAATTGGGCCCCAAAGTGGGTCTAACTAAATTTTTTTCCTTTCCAAAAAACTGATAAGTAAACTGATCCATCGACTTTTTTGAATTTACTGGAATCTAATTTAATCACAGAATCATCACTTAAAACTCATTTTATCACTATTATTTAAACTGTGATTCGCTGATAGGAAGGCCTAATAATCAGCTTTAAAAACTGACATAAACACCAAGTTGGGCCCTGAAACACTAGATATCTCATCTCTCTAACACATTCAAAAGGCCTCCCAAATCGTATCGCATGAAAAAATCAAGGTCAAAAGATATCAACCTCTGAACATGCATACTTAAAATTGCCTATAGATAAACATGTCAAAAAACTACAAAGTGGATTTGAAATTGACTTTGAAAACTGGGCAAATGGGCACTTGAGGTTCTGAAAACTGGGGCATTGGTAGACACTAATATAGAGAGTATAAACCTCCAATTTGGGCTCATAATATATTACTGGAAAAATTTTGCGAGTGTCTGAAGTTAGCTATCTAGATTTGCATGACTAGGGACACTGACAGGATAATGATTTTTCTAAATCGAAAGGACCTGGGAAAGTATGCAAAGGGATTCGTTAAGACTTGAAAATTGGCACACTAGTAGTATTTTTAGTATAGAACATAGTGGTACAATCCATTTGGTTCTACCAATCACATACTCAAAGATATAACATCCCGAAAAGGGTTCCCGATCAATTTGCATTTCTGATTACTAGTGAAACTCTATAAATTGCAAATGGAATCACATTTGAAAACTGATCAAATAGATTTTTCAAAAGCTGAAATCAGGAACATAGCAATTCTCTAACCCCTAGAATATGATAAAAAAGGAATTTTCTTATTTGGGTCAACTGGTCAAAAGTTATGGTAGGTCAAACAGGGCTACCCAAGATTATGAACAATATGCAAATTTACAACAAAGGCAACCGACCAGCTTTGAGACATTCAAAACCTAGTCAAAATATGTCAAAATGACTTAAAACTTGGAACATAGGTTCTTTGTTATGCATATTAAAGATCATCAAAGTGGTGAGTCATGAAACATAACCAGGTAAAAGATATTCAAAGGAAAACTGGGCCCTTTGTCACTATTTGACACTTAGGTAGAAAATGTAGAACTAAAGACTACTCAAAATGGGACTTTGCAGAATGGTTCAGAACATCAGTTTATCATTACAAAACACATGCAAAGGCTAAATGAAGGGTGTTAGAAACATAAAACACCACTTTGACATTAATACAACAACCAGGTGCTCAAGCATGAAAATGCACCAATAGGGACTCAAAACTTGGAATGGACACTCAAAATGGGAATGCAATTTTGAGTGCCAATAGTGGCTCTGTCTAGGGATGCATGCCCCTTGTGGGCATGGCAAGAAATCAGATCTCTAAAATAAGTAGACTACTTCAAAAACTTTCTCTAAACAAAATTGAAAACAAGGAAACTATTCTAATTGTACAAGATGGTGACCTTGGGCTACCCAAACTTCTGAAAACTTCTTACCTCTATCAAACACTTGATTCTTACTTATGTCTCCCTGAGGTAAGCTGGAAATTTTTTTTCCATCATTTTCACCAAACACATAAAATTTTTCAATTAGCTCAGCTAGTAAAACAAAATAGCTTTCCTGGCTTCCATAGTGCATACTAGGGACATCCTGAACATAATGCTCACTATGAAAACAAGGGTCAGCATGCTTAATTATACCAAGATCAAACTAATAACTATCTTCAACAGATGAATTATGCATGCTATTAAATTTGGGAAAAGATTAGATAGATTTTGAAATTGTGTATCTTTATGTATAGTCGGTTGACATTCAAATGAGTATATAGATTTATACTCACCAATACTATCCTTGTCCATGTCTGAAACCAATCTAGGGCTCTTCATTGATTCTTCACAATTAGTAAATGGGTTAGTTATATTAAAGAATTCATCATAAAATTCCATGCAAGGTGCAGGCAAATTTTCAATAACCACTTCATCTAACACCTCGCCCTCATAATCATAATTGAAATGCTAACTAGTTCTTACCTCATATGAATCATTATTAAACTTACTATGAAGTGTTGGCTTATTTTCAAAGACAACTCCATCAAACACCTCATCATCAAGATTACAAAATGCAACATCATTAGAATATTTACTGTCACATATAGAAGAACAACAATTTGATTTGTTACAGCAATATGACAATGTGTCACCATTAAACTCATCCTCAACTAAATCTAAAACCTCCATGTCCTCTTCAAACAATGAATTTAGAACTCCATGCAAGGGTCCTCTTTGAACATTTTAACCAAATTTGGGTTGATCATAATCAAAGTCTCCATCATATAGAGCATTAGTATAAACCTTAAAACCATTTTTGACATCATTGTCATGAGAACCTTCAACATGTGAAGAGGAAAAATTAGAATCATCATCATCATTACTTGAAGACATAACATCTACTTTATCAACTAAGCAAGTGGAATATAAATCAATATTACTCACATTGTCTTCAATAAGATGATTCAAATGACTTACCCACCAATCATCTCTTATTCTATCACTCGGTGTTGTTGTAGTAATTGTAGAATTACTTATATGCTGATGATTATAGTTACACACAACCCCATGGCATTCATCTACACAACTAGGTAATTGATCTTTGTAAATAATCTCTTTGTCCTCACATTGTGTAAATAATTCCTCTTCAAAACTTTCAACTAAATGCTAGTTTATACAATTCAAAGATGGAATTTCACTTTCACTTTCAGATCTAGAAAAAGAAATTATACTTTCACTTGGATAAGGACACTTACTTTCCTCATTACTCTCTTCTTCCCAATCAGCATTAGACTCATATGAAGAAGAAAATGTAATATCATTTTCCTTAGCTTGATTCGAGTAACTACTCTCATCATCTTCTTCATATGATGCCTCTTGATTACATACTAGTTGGGCAACATTGTTCACATCTCTTGAAACACAACTTTCAGCTTCTTCACCAACATAAAACTGAGATGAATGCCTTGCAACATCATGATTAGTTACATTCTCAACCCAAAGAAAACCATCAATTAGAGAAGGAACAACTGAAATTAAATCTTCTACATATAACTTATTAGGTGAATATTTGAAGTATTGCAAACATATGCACTCTATTCAGCAAGAACAAGATCATTTCTCCTTTGAAACAAAGAGACTTCAACTTCAACTTCACATGTTTTTTATTCTAAATTTTCAATAAGATTATCTACAACAACAGGGGAATGTACACACTGATCTGTATTTGAATACTCAACATGATACTGCTCTTTATTTTTTACTTCATTATGCAAGCAAGTAGCCTTAGAGAAATGAATCCTAGTAAGTCCATACTTCAAATTATTCTCAATATCCATAGTAGTCATAAAAGCCTGATATAAAGCTTTGGGTTCTTTATCCCTTAATTGATAACTCATTTTTTTATCAAATGCATCAAGATAAACTATTAGACTCACTTGATCATCTGGTCTACATTTCTTAGGGATCTCATTCAAGGTTCTTGCAAATCTAATATTAAATTGACAAAAAAGTTCATCATTCTCAATATGAATCCTTGAAAATTTACTATATGAATTAGATATGCTTACCCTTTCTCCAAATTGCTTCATGAAGGTTGAATGCAACTCACTCCAAGACGAAATAGAACATGCTAGTAAAAAGTAAAACTAGTCTCTAGCATCACCTTCTAAAGTTTGAACAAATAATTTTATGTGCACATCCTCATGAGCAATCTCATAGTCACCCATCAAAACACTAAAAACTTGAACATGCTGACTAGTTGAAACAGTATGGTTCCCACTGAATTTAGACAAATGTTTTCTAATATCATTAGGAATGACATTTGGGAATCCATAGATACCATCAAAATATAATGGCATGTATCTCTTCTTAGAAAAGGATCTATGATTTTGGTCAATGTACTGCATACTAGGTAAAAAGAAATTTGCCTTGTCTTGCAAACTAACAAATCACCAAAATGACTTTCAAAATTTATAGCTTGTAGTAGATCTGAAAATTCATCTACCAACTTAAATATCTAACATATTCTTAGATGTAAATACATTTTCTAAAACAATCTTTCATAGAATATGTTGAGATACGTTAAACACTTCTCCTACTTAGTGCCAAAATATCACTTGATGGAGAAAAATTGTTGTATAACTTACTTTCCTGAACAAGAAATCTCAAGAAAGAGGAAAATACCTTAAATGTGATACTTGAAAACCTCTTTAATGCTGTGAACAATAGCAGATTCAAATCTTGTCTTGGTTTGATAACTCTTGCATAACATCACCCACTTTCTTTATAACTATTGCCAAGGGCCTGAGATGACTTCTTCAAATCTGCATTCCAACTCTTGAAACCTTCACAATACCCTCAACTTCACAATCGCACTAATGTAGAGATATACTTCGAGTCACCACTCACTAAGTGAAAATAGATTTTCCCAACTTGCACAAAACAACAAGCTGGTCTAGAATTTATAATAGGTATTTGAAAAATCACACATAACCTTGGAATATCACACCCTTAATCAAAGTGAAAGAAAACCTATTCTTGACCCTTAAATGCACAACAATACTTTGTGTTCACTTATCTATTACTAATCTTCAAAGTTACTGCTATTAAGAATAAGGCACAATTGAGAGACACAAATCTAGTAGGGAGATGAAATACAACTTACAATTTCTTACTGTTGTAATATTTTATGGTGTCTTCCCTAGTAGAGTCACCATTTTGTTGGAGTTCTCTTTTTGGTAAAGAGCATATTAGGTGGATTTAAACCTGATACCAAGAAACAAAGACCAAGGACAAGCCTAAGGATGAGCTAAATCCTATATTCAACAAGGCTAAATCTTGGTTTTGGGCCAATTAACAATGTCATCAGGACTCACTTCACTTTAGGCTCTACTAAGTCAAGGCAAGCAAACCTAAGGGGTTTATCTCAGTAACTTGATTTTCTTCTATGTAAGACTATCCCCTACAAAAAAAATGGTCAATATCCTTCTATGATTTGCTAATAAACTTCCTGATTATAGTAGCTAATTATAATCAAAGAAAGTAACAACAAATAAGCCATGACTGAAATTTCTAGTTCTTCAATACATAAAAAGGAAAATTGATATTCAATTAAAGTTTTGATATATTAGCATGCCCTGGGTATCCAACAATAGAGGACGTGCACTCACCAAGCTAACTATTCTCTTATCCATTGGGCATCAACTAAACCTTAACATATAGATGGATATCCTAATATACTCATATATCTAGACATCTAATCTATCTATTTGACTTGCAAACAGACATCAATCTTCATAACAATTCTCATACTTATGGTGAAATCCTTCTGGTGTAACTTGTAACCCTGTCAATGTAAACAAACATTTACATGGATCTTTATTCCAACAGAAAATTCATCTTGACATACAACCTTAAGGAATTGCAATTGAGTTCAAGCTCTTTGTTCTCAAACACAAAACATTACAAATAAGAGAAGAAGGAGATGATAATCGGAATGAAATTAAGGAGGTTAAAATCTTGCATTAATTTCCTTGAAAATAATACATCATCTGTATACCAAAATTTAGAAAAGAACACCAAGAGATGACTATGTAATATAACAACACTTTAAAAGAGATAAAATATTGTTTTTCACAACAGAGGAACACTAAGAAAAATGGTATCAAAACTATGAGAAAAATCTCAAAAAATTGGAATTAGATTGGTCTCACAATTCTCAGAAAATATCCAAAGAATTGGAACCCTCACAATGAGTAGAAAAGGAAGATATATAGAAGAGAAGATATTTCTGAGTCTGTAATTTGAAATTGACATCTGCCCCCCTAAAAATGCTTTCAATTTGAAGAAGCTAAAACTAAACTTCCTACAACTGCTTGGAACCAAAAACCATAAATGATGCAAAAATATTTGATATATTCCCCATTTGAAATAATCAACAAAAATCTTATGGAGAAATATCAAGAAATCCCCATAAACTATGTTGGGGCTTCAAATCTGATCTTAACATGTCACTTCTACTTTTGTCGGGCAATTCGAATGTGTTGTTGACAAAAAAACTTGATTTGCAACCTACTACAATTAAAACCATCAAATCATCCTCATAATTGCTGATGAAATCAAAACTGATATAATATGATCAAAATTTGATATCAAATCAAGCTGGAAACATAATTCTACAAATTTCACTAAGAAGCCCCCAAAATCATAAAACCTCTTATAGCCACTTCCAGTAAACACTTGCACAAAATCTGATAGAAAAAATTTAAAATTAGCTTCTTCGCAATTCCAATAGTATATTATACTATGCATTTTGGATTGAAAATATGCCTCTAAGACCATTTCAAAAATTTGGCTCCTGGACTATGAACAGAGTGTAAGATTGAAAAAATTTAAAAGACTTATATAGTTGAACTATATAAAACTATTTAAATCATTCAAAACTTTCCATTTAATATTTCATGTGTTAATGACTTAGGATTTTTATTTTTATTTTATACTTCATTTTTCCCTAGTCCATAGCCCCAATCTACATGTGCCAAGTGTTGAATTTCTATTTGCCAATCACATATTGGAAATGCATGAAATTTTAGAACTTTTGTAATATTGTAGGAAATAAATTTTCCCTCCACGATATTACACCAAACCAAATTAATCATTTTAATATGTTAAACCTTTTAAACTCATCTCCAAACCATATCTCTGATCTTATGACACATCGTAGCATCACACCACTCCATGGTTGCATCTCCAGTCCTTTGACAATTTCAATCTCCATAACATCGCACACCTCAAATGTTTCATTTACAACCTCACGGCTTGGAGAATTTCATAACATCAGAGCACATCAAAATTCAATTCCTGATCTCATGACTACCTCTCGGGTTGTAACACATGGTGGCTTTTAATTTTTCGAGGAGTTCAATCAAAACAATGGTCTATGGTTCCACCATCCTCAAGCCTCAACATTGTCCATAAGCATGGACTACTTTAGTTATTTCCTCCAACGCAATGGGAGATCACTCCCATATGTGGACTATTCTGTTATTTCACCTGGGAAATTAATTGCTTGCTGTAGTTTACTGTTGAAGTTGTCCCCAGCCAAATGTGGAGCCTCCTCTTCAAATTAGCATGAGCTTCCCCTATCGTGATCATTATGCCCTCTCACGTGGACTTGGGACATTGTAATGATTGATCGTGCTTCACAATTCTGCATACCTTCTCTCCCTTTGGCGTAGATACCTGTGGATCTACTCACTTGGGAATTTTCTCATTGGACATGGATCTTCCTCCTTACAAGCCATGTCCTTTATGCATGGGTGGCTTCAATGTGATACTCTATTATTACTGTCATTGAAATTGAAAATGAAGTCACCCTCCTGCATATGCGTGGGTTGTTCTAGCTTCTTTTGGTGTCTCTTGTTGCCCAACGTAGATGGTCATTCTTCTTTCCTGGCGCTTTTATCCACAAGCTATGGCTTTTGTCTTTTTAAAGATGTCTATTGCTCTAATCATTATAAACGTGGGCCTTCCCCCTCATGCAATGACTTGCTCTTGCTATTATTGTTTTGCTTGGCATGCACTCTGCCTCCCCTGCTATGTTTGAGTGGGGCTTGGCATGCTATAGGGTCAGTAACTCTATAGAACTTCACTCACATGTTCAAAACCTTTAATTCATCAACTCAATCTCAATGTTTCGATTGAGTGATTGCCATCTAAATGCATAGATTAGCAACATGCCAAGGCTTACTCCACCTAGAAACCAACCATCTTGATTATGTATGTTGGAGCATCACCGTTAAAAACAAAATTTGAAACATAATCATTGAAATTTAGTCTTTATTTGATCATTATGAATGTGGATGACCTTCTTCAAAACTTTAAAGTAATAACTACTCCCTATCAACTTATCAACCCGATGGAATCAATTGGGCCCCAAAGTGGGTCTGACTGAAAAAATTTCCTTTCCAAACAACTGATATGCAAACTGATCCATCAACTTGCTTGAACTGACTAGAATCCAATTTGATCACAAAATCATCACTTAAAACTCATTTTATCACTGTTCTTTAAATTATGATTCACTGATAGGAAGTCCTAATAACTGGCTTTAAAAACTGACATAAACACCAGGCTGGGCCTAAAACTCTAGATATCTCATCTCTCTGACACATTCAACAGGCCCGCCAAATCTTGTTGCATGAAAACATCAAGGTCAAAATATATCAACCTATAAACATGCATACTTAAAATTGCCTGTAGATAAACATGTCAAAAAACTAGAAAGTGGATTCAGATTTGACTTTGAAAACTGGACAAATGGGCACTTGAGGTTCTAAAAATTGGGGCATTGGTAGACACTGATATAGAGAGTATAAACCTCCAATCTGGGCTCATGATGAATGATTGGGAAAATTTGGTGAGAGTCTGAAGTTGGCTACCTAGATTTTCAGGACTGGGGACATTGTTAGGATAATGATTTTTACAAATGGCAAGGACTTGGGAAAGTGTGCAAAGGGATTCATCAAGACTTGAAAACTGGTACACTACTATTATTTTTAGTATAGAACATAGTGGTACAATCCATTTAGTTCTACCAATCATGGACTCAAAGATATGACATCCCAAATAGGGCTCCCAATCAATCTGCATTTCTGATTACCAGTGAAACTCTATAAATTGCAAACAAAATCACATTTGAAAACTGATCAAAATGATTAATCAAAAGCTCAAATTAGAAAGAAAGCAAGTATCTGACTCCTAGAATATGATGCAAAAATAATTTTCTCATTTGGATCAATTGGTCAAAATTTATGATAGGTCAAACAGGGCTACCCGAAATTCTGAACAATATGCAGTTTTACAATAGTGGCAACTGACCAGCATTGAAACATTCAAAACCTAGTCAAAATATGTCAAAATGACTTGAAACTTGGAACATAGGCTCTTTGTTATGCATATTAAACATCCTCAAAGTAGTGAGTCATGAAAAATAACCAGGTAAAAGATATTCAAATTAAAACTGGGCCCTCTATCACTGTTTGACACTTGGGTAGAAAATGTAGAACTGAAGAGTAAAAAATGTAGAACTAAAGACTACTCAAAATGGGACTTTGCAAAATGGTTCAGAACATTAGTTTATCATTACAAAAAACATGCACAGGCTAAACAAAGGGTGTTAGAAACATAAAACACCACTTAGGCATTAATACAACAACCAAGTACTCAAGCATGAAAATGCACCCATAAGGACTCAAAACTTGGAATGGACACTCAAAATGGGAATGCAATTTTGAGTGTCAACACGATGCTGTGTCAAGCATTTTCCTTCAAGACTTTCCTCATCTTGCAATATCGCAACTTAATAGCCAGACCATCTATGGAACCTTGTGAACGTGCGAAAAATATTCTTAACTGCAACAATTCCTTTTTTCATAGCTTCATATCATTATTTATTTACCTTTACTTTTGACCTTCAAAGATGCACTCCATTTTTATTTTTTATCATTATCTTCTTCTCGCAGCTTCACCAATTGAATTCTAACTGTTATGTAAACCCTTGCAAAATTGGGCTAGTTTTTAACCTTAGACATTATGAGCTTATCATCACATGTTCACAACATCAATTTGGCAACTGTAGTTAAACCCCAGGAAAGCGTGATCCATAGCATTTTCCACTTTGCAACCCTTACTTTGAGTTGTTCATTAATTCAAATGATGGTTTGATATTATAAAATCTTAACTATAGTGATCAATGATTCACTCCATCACAACTTAACATATTACTTTGTTTATGTGTAAAAACCTAACCTGTTCGGATCACACAAACAATAAAATGTTTGTAGCATGTGCATAAAACCATATTGAAATCAAGGAAACTACTAACTAATATTGCATTTTAATACTAATACAATAGATAAAAAAGAGTCCCCACACAACCTCAAAGTAGCTCAACAAGGGCACCCATAAGAGGCCTTATTGGTGTGATTAAGTGTGAGGGATGTAGATGTGCTCTCTCAAACACAACTATGAATCCTAATGATATGAAAGATGCAATAATGAATCATGCAACTAAGCTGAATGATGAAGAATGAGCCACTTCAAGAGATGGCTATGGAAGCAACCATTCTTGAGAGCACTCAATGGATAATGGAAGTGGATGTAGAAAGTAAATCTAAGAGTGCAATACTATAATGAATAAGCAAAGCAATGCAAGAAGTAAAAAACTACCAAAGGGTTAGTAGCAACATGCAACTTACTAAGAAAACTCTAACTCTAAAATAGCATGATAACAATGTAAATGAGGGAGATGAAAAATACTTGAGATAAGGGCTCTATTTATAATTTTGAGAGAGGCCTTGGGGAGGTGGAATCTATGTGCCATCCACATAGGTGTCACAAGGGAGACAGAAGGGCTAAAGGAAGATCCATGCAAAAGTCAAAAAGAGACTTTATGGTTGAGAGGCTCAAGGTGTGCTCACACATGTGTGAGCAACCTTGGGGAAAGGAGTGCGGGACAAAGGTGTAAGAGTACCTTTTTGGAGAGTTTAATGAAAGGAGGCTCCTTGAGCCTTGTGTTGCTCACACATGTGTTAGTAACCACTTAGTTGCTAAAGAGGTAATTAAAAGGGGTTTAGGATAATAAAGTAGGTTTAAGTAGTGGGTAGGCTTAGAAGGATGAGTGATGGGTAGACTAGGTTTTAGGATGGGATTAGGATTAAATTAAATAAGATTTAACTTAATCATAGGATTAAAAAATTCAATAAAGTGGAGGGAATTAAATAAATTAGAATTTATTTAAAAGGGGATTTATGGAGCGTTATATATTAAATGAATTTAATACATTAAAGGGGAAGTATTCAAATTAAATTTAAATATAGTAGGGAAATAAACCTATTTAATTAAATAGACAAATATGACAAATATAATTAATTATAATATCAAATAAAATATTAAATGAATTAATATAGCATTTAGGATGATTTTAAGTGTCTACATTTTGCCCCTCTTTGATGTGATGTTGGAATGACATTATATGAAAGAAAAGAAAATATAAGTTGCCCCAAAGAGGATAGGAGTCCTAAGAGTTGTGTTGTAGTGACAACAAGGGGAGATGGTGCCCCCTCAAAGAAATGGGGTGAAAAATGAATATATTTTGCCCCATTTTCTTGAAAATAGTCATGGGAAGGAAAAGGGAAATAAAAAGGCTTAAATGAAAGCCTTGCATGACTTGTTGGTAAGAGTGGAGTGAAGCAGGGTGAATTGGATAATGATTAATCTAAATGCATCCTAACTACATGAATACATGGGATTTAGTTTTGTTCATATGAGAGAGCACACCCTAGTTTGATATTGCAAGAGGAGTTATGAATCAAATTTTATAGTAGCATAGATGACAAGATTCCTTTGCATGGACTAGACTCTCAACACTATAGATGTAAGTTTTAGAGTCATGATGGAACAAATAACATATATGCATTGGAGAGGTCTAGGCACACCCAAAGTCTTTTCAGGGATCTTGGTGGAAAGTGTGCTAACCTGTTGCCCCTAGTGAGAAATGCATAACCATAACTCAAAACTATCATAGATGTGTTAAAGAGTCATGAAAATATATCATAATAAAAAATGACACATGTAATCAGGTTAAGTCATTCAAATGATATGAAGATATTGAAGATCGAGGCACAGTTGGGGAGACTATCACTGATACACAAAGATAAAATCAACAAAAGACCTTATGACCAAGTAGTCATTCAGTCCATAGTTCTTGGCATGAACTTTATCCGAATGGTGAGTTTGTTAAGCCTATGTAGGAAGGATGCATTCTGTAAGGCAATTTGATTGTTTGATTGAATTGTATTAAAATGTTTTTGATTTTTCACTGGCAGTTATGAGGAAAGGAACAATGTTCTCAAATAATTTAGTCTCTATGTGAATTTGTCTAAGTTTTGTTTCCAATCTCTATTTTGATAAGCTCAATTTGATGGGTTGAAGCTCAGTGTCATGAGATAAATAGAAGAATTTGGATAAGATATGATAAGATAATGAATGAATTGAATTTCTATGGAGGGGGAATGCGAGAGAGAAAGTGATAAATATTCTCTAGAGGAAAGTTTGTTTGATGGAAGACTAGAAATTTGATCAAGGTATATGCAAATAAATGGAAAAATGAAGCAATTGATTATGGAAAATGATGTGTATGAAATGATTAGAAGAAGGAAATATGTTTAGATTATAGGAGAAATGAATTGATTGAATTGATGAAAATGACTAGATTGGGACCAGTGACAAGGGAGATCCAAGGAATGGTAAATGGATGAAAAGGGTGGGGATATCTAAATAGAGGAATAATATGGGGGACCAAAAGATCTAGTATAGGAAAATGGGGAGCCAAGGACCGTGTTTCAAAGGAGTGACCAAAAATACCCCATACAAAGGATAGGAAAAATTTATTTAGACCAAATTGCTAATAATCAATTTATTTGATTATAATCTATAGTTTGACTATGCTATCCTAAGTTCATTATTTGATTAAAAGAACATGTCCCCTTTTAATTAAATAAAACACCCCATTCTTCTAACCCACTTAAAGTGCACACATAAAGTCCTTTTTCTATTTTACAATTAAAAGAAAAGGCTTTTGAGACTTTTTTCTTATGTGACAAGTCAACTTATATTCTATTGGTTGACTTGTGTGTGCACATGGATCACTCCTATTTTTGAATTCCACCGTTGATCATCCACCATCTTCATCTTGATCTCTACCGTCTGTATGACTTTAAAAGGGAGAGAGCTTTCCCCCTGAAAGGATCCATCCTCATTTTGAATATTTTTATGCTGCAAGTTTTCTAACAAGTTTCTTTGGAGCTTTGTGGAGAACTTCTATTTCTTGTATACATTCTCTCATCCATGGCATCATGGCATTCTAGCTTAGCTTAGCTTTCATTTTTACATGTAGCTTAATCTCACATAGCTTAATAATGGTATTGTAACACTCTCATACATATTTTAGCATAGCTCCACTTTGCATCTCATTATAGCTTAATCTTCATTTGCATTGCATTCTTGAGGAACTCCTTGGGACATTTGCATTCTTGCATCTTGTCTTTGGAACCTCCCATTGCATGGTTTACTAGCAAGAAGAGTATCTCTAAGGCTCATCTGAGAGCCTTCTTATTCTTGAAATATACTCTCTTGCACTCCGTGGATAGGGAGCTCTAAGCTGGCATCCAAGCATTCCAAACTCATGGAATCGTTTGGATAGAAGGATTTAGAGTGTGACACATTTTCTAGTGTACATTTTTGGCGCCTATCGTGGGGCTTGAATCAAGTTTCTAGCTCCATTTAATTTCATTTTTTAATCTTTGATTTTTTTTTTATAGCAGCATACTGGATCTAATTAAGTGCTCTTGTAGGATTATCACTTTGATTTTAAAGCCAACCCATAAGTAGATTGGTTTGAAGGCCAAAAATCTAGTTGGTTTAAAGATTTGATCGTATCTTTTAAACCACTTGGATTTTGATTTTTTAATTTTTTTTGTAGGTTGGGTATGTATCCAAAATGTTTTAGTCCAATTTTCAAAGCATTTTGACGTGATTTGCAAAAGTTATGATATTTTATTTTTTTTTCATAAAAAGTCATTTCTAGTCGCACATCAGTGTCTTGTTCAGAAAAACTTACATTTCCAGAAAGGGTTTTCAATTCTAATGGGGTTTCTTTCTTTGTGTTTTGAATTTTGAGGTCGTATTAAGGATCAAAAACTCAATTTGATAAATTTGGCCTGTTTTGACAAAATCGATCTCTAGAGCACAAATGAAGAATTTTTTTTAAATTTCTTGCATTTTTGTAAAGCTCTCTGATTTTTAATAGGGGTCTCTTCTTTTCATTTTTATTTTTGGATATGAAATCATAGTAAACAAGTCTAATCTTGTTGACTAGGTCAAAATCAAAGAGTAAAAATGAGAGCATTTGTGATTAACTTGCACTTTCTTTGCATGCACTTGGTTGGAAGATAAATTGGATTTTTGAGGCAACTCACCACTTTTTATTATATATTTTTATGTTATTTCACACTAACTTTTGGTGCTAACAAGTTGTGATTACAGGTTGCCATCCTTATGAAAAAAAATTGAAACATTGCATAAAAAGAACGCATGTCAAAGCTTCAAATGTGCAAGGGCTACTAACATTTTTTGCAGGGCTGCCCAAAGCATAAAAACCCAAAATTTCTTGCTTTTTTGTTTTCATGTGTGGCATTGACTAATTGTTCATTTTCCATAGGCACATAAAACTTGTGATTGGAGTCTTTTGGTAATAGGAGAGTATGCTCTTCACCTTTGTGGTGAATCAGAAATCTTGACTTGCCATTTGGTTTCAAAAGCAAGGGGTAACTAAATCTTCTTGGCGTATTTGGGAGAAAACGATTGGAATAGGAGAGTATGCTCTTCACCCTTGTGGTGAACCAGAAATCTTGACTTCCAAAAGTTGATCCACTTTGTGTAGTTAGAATCGTTTAGAGGGTCTGCTCTTGGACAACCTAAGAGGAACGACCCAAGTGGGGACAAGCTGATTACTCGGCTCTTCCAACCCACTATAAACTCAAGGCTATCAAGGACACAAAACCTTGGTAGACATAGTGTTTGTCTTTACCTAGTGTGATCGCTTATGGGATTTCGACCATAGGGAGATCACTAGGCAAGAATGCTTAAGGTACTCTTGTGGTCGCGAGATCGGTTACTCATCACAAGATGAGGTGTCCCGTAATTGGGAGCAAGAGGAACACTATGAACGGAAGCCCTATCTAAACATCCTAAGTTAGTAACTACTCTTTTTAGCTGCTCAACTTCTTGGTGCAAGGATTGATCCTAGTGGACTACCCGGATCACCTCAAAATTTACACTCACCATATGTGTTCCCTTGGTTATGCTTATGGAATTTTCATGACAAAGCCAATATCTCTTGTGGGCAACCACTTGGTGTGAGGCGAATGAGCATCAAGCGTGGGCCAAGTTGTTGAGTAATGAACCATGTCTTTTAGGTAGATATTGCTTGATCTGTTCTCGAATGTGGTATACCTGTGAAAATCTTTTGAACATACACATGACGATAATTCTAGGGAATTCTTTTGAGATCTCAAATATGCTTGTATCATGCAAGGTTTCTTTGTCCCTTGCTTGATTGTTTGAAGACTACTCCATGTGTCACTATCTTGCTTGGAAAGAAATTGCTTTTGAACATCAAACTTGCTATGCTATTAACTATTGTCAAACTTTGTCAACCAAGTCAAAGCATCAAGTCTTAACATTTTTTCTTGTGTTGCTTGCTAAGGGGAGTCTCATCATTTGACTTTGATTTGCTATGTCTCTAGTTCTTGAACATGCTTAAAGTGGCTCTTTGGTCTTAGTGCTCTTGGTCTTCCTATCTTCATGGTCTATGTTTGCTTGCTAGTTATCTTTTTGCTGAAATGGTTACCTTGATTTCTTGACAACACTCTTGGGTTGGGAAAGTTGTTCACTTTTCACCCCGCTTGCTCTATCTATTTCGCTATTTGGGCATCTTGCCTAGCTATTGACTTGAGTCATTCATGTCGTAAGTCTCTTGGACATATTGTTTGACAAGTCGCTTTAATCTCTCTCTACTATCTTGGCAAGTGAACACTCTACCTCCTATAGTTTCAACATCAAGTTATCTTCTAGGCTCTTTTATGCTTGGCTTTGCATCTAAAACTATGGGATCTAAACCTTGTGCTACCAAACTTCAACTGAATCTAGATGATCATGATATCCTCCATGTCACTAAAGAGTTTCAAGATCTATATGCGCAATACAAAGAACTAGAAGACACAAATGATCTTTCTTACCTTCATCTCTCTAAGCGCATGATGGAAATGAAGTCTAAACTTGAGAAAAGGTTAGAGGAGAAGATTGCATCATTACATGAATCTTCCTTAAGGTCTTTACATGCATGTGAGTCACCTTCTTTGAGGTCATCCTCTTCTTCTAGGTCTACATGCTCTACTTCAAGACATCAAATATCTTCATCTTATAGATCTAAAGACCTCCTTAGAGAGAAAGCAAGTGGTACCTTCTTTGAGCCTATGCCAAAATATCATGATAAACCTATCTTTGACCAAGAAAATGATGAAGAAATGAATGCATTATATTCACTTGAGAAACAAAAATAAGATCTTAGACATGTTTCTAATAGAACTTTTGCTCCCTTGGAAAATTCTTATGATGACACTTTGCAAAAACTTCTTGGCAATAATATCATCATGTTGCCTAAGTCTAGCTCCTATGGAAATCCGTTCTTGGATGATTATTGTGCTTATCATCAATCTAATGACCATGCTACTTTTGATTGTATAGAGCTGAAACATAAAATGCAAGATTTCATTGATGATGAGATTGTTGATCTTGGAACCTCTAGTGACTCATGTGGTCAAGATACTTCTTTTGAGCAGGATTACATTAATGAACCTATGTCTAGTAGCGGCTCTATTACATCTTCCACTTCTTCCAACACTCGTGCATCTCCCAACACTTCAAATCTTTCCAACATGCCTCCATCAAATAAAGAACCTAATGCTTTCCACATTGACTATGTGTATCCTCAAGGGCTATCTCTAAAAGAAATTCAAGCTAACCTTCACTTGGCTGCAAATCTTTTCCATGCTACTAATCCTAAATATCCTCAACCTTCATGCACTACTATGCCTAATCCAAGCACTCCTCCATTCACTCTTCATTCTCCCTTGTCCTTAGAAGTTTCTTCATGTCAAGAGGACTCTCAAAAAGAAAAAGCTATAAATGTCAAGAAAGATCAAGATCAAGCACCCTTTCATCTCTTTCAAGATTTTTCCCCTCCATATCCTATATCTTGTCCACCTCCTAAGTATGATGAAGATAGCACTTCCATTATCTCCCTTGAGCTTACTGAAAATTATGAGAAAAGTTCTCTTCCTATGCTATCCAAAGCTACTTGTCAAGATCAAAGCATCCCCTCATGTTCTACTTCTCTACATCCACTTTAAAATTGTGCTCAAGCTTCGAGTGCTTCTATTAAAAATGTTGTTCCTATCAAAGGTACTTATGAGTCTATTGATGGCTTTGACCATGTTGCTCATTCTAAAGATGTTGATATCCCTTCCCACTATCCCTTTGCATCTTCTAAATCTATCCTTGGTCCTTATCCATCTAAGCTAAAGAATTCAAACCTTCCATCCATTTTGGGGTCTTATGCTCCTCCATCTCCTACATTCACTCCTAGCTCATTCCCTAGCTCTCCCATCATACCTCAAGATCAAAAAAGACACTCATCCTTGATGACTTTTCACCCATCTATACATCTAAACCAATCATATCATCCTTATTCATCCACAAATCCCAAGTCCTTTGGAAGTGAGAATAAACATAAGAATCCATTGAAAAAGACAGATCACTATGTCCCATCTAATCGACATGTGAATGCTAAGAAGGAGAAAGCACAAAAGAGACTGCAAAGGTCCACTATTAAAAAAGCTAAATCAAAGAAAATATGGGTTCCTAAACCCATTATTGAAGAAATGTGTTTTGAATTATCCAAAGGAAAATCTAAAGCTATATGGATTCCCAAGTCTCTTTTAAAAGACTTGAATATTGAAAATACTTCAAAGTTGATATTCAAGCTTCCAAAGGCTTCCATTCCATCTTCTTCCAAAAATTTTTCTAAAAATATTCCAAAGCCTTCCACTCCACTTTTGTCCAAATCTCTTCTACCACCTCATACATCTAAATCTCAATCTATTTCATCCATGATTCCTCCATTGCTCCAATACCCTTCAAGGTGTGTGTCAATGTTGATCTTGTCCAATATTTCAACTACCCTCATGAAATCCTATAAAGCTTACACTTACTTTCTATACATGAACTCTTATCCTCAATATATTTTTCCCACTACCATTTCTCTTTCATCACCCTATCAACATCTTTGAGCATACCTTTCTATGGTCTTTGCTTATCATGACTTATCTTTTCTATAGGAGAACTATCTACATTCAAACAGCTTGAGCTCTTTCTAAAAATTCAAAAAAAGAAAAATAAAAAAGAAATGAAAATGTGCCTTGGTGAAAACCACTTCTTGTGGCACCTTGGTAGAAAAAGTAAAGAGAAATAAATTTATCCTATGGTGAAAACTACTTCTTGTGGCACCTTAGATAATTACCATGATGAAAACCTGGCAAACAGGCATCATGCGTAATTCTTCCATCATCCATCTATCCCCTCTTCTCTCTTTGATCTTGAAAATGTTGAGCTATCTTTGCATATTGGCTATCTTATCCATGAGATTCTCTATTTGTGCTTTCTCATTCCCTCATAGCCTCCATCCTGAGCTTTATTTTTATTGCTCTATCCCATCGCTATCCTATCTAGTTGACCCCTTGGTCTTGATCATAATAAATGAAACATGGTTCTCATAGGTCTCTTGACATGGCTACTCTTTTGGACTACACACTTCATGCTATCTCACTTGTTGGCTTCATTGCTTATCCTACATGCTATCTTTCTCATTACTTCCATTGCTTATCCAAAATATGCTTCATATGACTATTTCACCTCTTTCCCTAGCTTGGGTACTCTTGAGGAGTCAGTCCTTGAGGATCACTTTCACTTGCTTCATACTCTTTTTTCATCCATCTTTGCTTATCCACTAGCTTGTTGCTCCATCATATCCTATACCTTGCTATACATTGGGAGAAAATGATGTGATCTTGCTTGAGAATTAGTGATATCTAAAACCTTCTAAAAAATTCCAAAAAAAATCATATATGATCTTGAAAAAAATTCTAAAAATTAGAAAATGTCTTGAAAAAATGATCATCTTAGTGAAAACCTAGCAATAAGTGCTTTGATGTGTCACCAAAAAAAAAAAATACAAAAATGCAAATTTTTTTTTAAAAGTCCTGAAATAATCTGTTAAGTGGTGAAAACCTAGAAACAAGTGCTACTTGAAACCCTCGCACCTATGTTTATCAGTCTCAATCACTTGTTTTGCTAAACATTTCCTAGCTTGGAATTGTTTCTTGTCCTCGTCTTGGGGGCCCAACTACTTAGCCTATTGAGGTATTCTTATGCATTAGGGTTTCTTGGACAACTCACAAAATAGTGTTTCTCAATACTTCCCCCACCTTGACATCAAGTGTTTTTCAACACTTTTCAGATAGTTTACCTACCGTCTCCGATGTCGCGATATTTCTCACTATCAGAATCAAGTCTTGAAGAAATGGCCAAGTGACTTACACACACGCACTTTAACACTTAAACGACTGAGCTATGCTGATCTTTATCTACTTTGTGTGTTGTCTATGATGATTTCTTTGCCATGTGTTCCCTCCCTAATAGTCTTTCGAGGATGTCGTTGACTAGAAGACTGGGGGCATGGCACATACTTTCTTGATTTCTGCTTGTGGGTATACTTTTTTTGTCTATAGTGTTGTAAGCATTTATGCTTGTCCTATCCAACATGTTGACTTGCAAATGTATCATCCTTGACTATTTTGCAAGACCACACTCAGGGGTTATCTTGGTGCTTATGCCTTGATACAGGTTAATCTTGCTAAATTAAACATAAGGAATCTAATCGTGTAGTTATCTTGACTTACATGTCTCTGATGCTTAGATTTGATTTCCACATACCTATCTAATATCGATCATATTCATATCCCCATAGTTATACTAGTGATGGTTGTATGATCTCATGATGTCCCTAATAAATGCTCAATGATGAAATTAAGAGTATAAATGTTATGCACTTCTTGCTGGTAAACCACTTTTCATATTAGCTTTTCATTTTAGGTTCATTTTCTAGCTTAGTCTTGCATTCTTGCATATGGAGAGAGCTCTCTCTTCATCTTTTCATAGACATATCGGCTAACTCCTTTCATATATTTCTTTACTTTCTTCTTGTTCATGTCATTTACCTTCTTAATCTTTCACTTCATCTCTTTTCTATCTTATCATCACATTATATAAAGTTTTGACCTCTTAAATAATTTCAACGTCCTAGATTCATTTTTGGGATTGAAATCCAAATTCGAGTTCATCTTGATGGTCAAAATTGTCTTTTAAAATTCTACTTTCTTCTGAGCAGTTAGCTGACCTTTTGAGGTCTAATCTCTAAATCATCATTGGGGCATCTTCATTTGTTCATGACTTAATCATTTCTATGCATCGTATCTACTTCTATTCACCTTTTCTCATCTAAATCCTCTTTCTACTCGATTTAACCTAATTTTTATGATTTATCTTTCGCGATTAACTTTGGTCAAACTGGGGCATTTTATCAGTTTCTTATGGTCATTCTTGGGTTCTAATCATTTATCTATCATATCAGACATTGCTATATCTTGATTTTCTCATGTCTAGCTACTTTCTTCTTTTTCTTACCTAATTTCGATTTTGATCCCGAGGGGGCAGAAATACTCTATTGTTGATTGTTACAGCTATCTATTTCTTAGGAGCATTTGTTTGACCTTATCACTTGCTCTCGATCTATTCACTTTGCTAGATGTTAGAATTTTTTTCAGATCCTAACATCATCTTCCTAATGTTCAGTACTATTGCTATAAGGTTGTGCATTCAGGACTTGCTATCTATTTTTGCATTTCATTCTTTGGAATCAGATATCTATATCTATCATCACCTACTTAGCTTCGATTTTCTTTGACATAATGTGTTCCCAGATCGATCACGCATTAGTCAAAGAGGGGCAAATGTAATCACCTAAAAATGGTCATCTAGATTATTAGCCCCCTTCTCAACATTTTAGCTAAATTAATTTAATCATTTATTTAGACCAAATTGCTAATAATCAATTTATTTGATTATAACCTATAGTTTGACTATGCTATCCTAAGTTCATTATTTGATTAAAAGAACATGTCCCCTTTTAATTAAATAAAACACCCCATTCTTCTAACCCACTTAAAGTGCACACATAAAGTCCTTTTTCTATTTTACAATTAAAAGAAAAGGCTTTTGAGACTTTTGTCTTATGTGACAAGTCAACTTATATTCTATTGGTTGACTTGTGTGTGCACATGGATCACTCCTATTTTTGAATTCCACCGTTGATCATCCACCATCTTCATCTTGATCTCTACCATCTGTATGACTTTAAAAGGGAGAGAGCTTTCCCCCTCAAAGGATCCATCCTCATTTTGAATATTGTTATGCTGCAACTTTTCTAACAAGTTTCTTTGGAGCTTTGTGGAGAACTTTTATTTCTTGTCTACATTCTCTCATCCATGGCATCATGGCATTATAGCTTAGCTTAGCTTTCATTTTTACATGTAGCTTAATCTCACATAGCTTAATAATGGTATTGTAACAATCTCATACATATTTTAGCATAGCTCCACTTTGCATCTCATTATAGCTTAATCTTCATTTGCATTGCATTCTTGAGGAACTCCTTGGGACATTTGCATTCTTGCATCTTGTCTTTGGAACCTCCCATTGCATGGTTTACTAGCAAGAAGAGTATCTCTAAGGCTCATCTAAGAGCCTTCTTATTCTTAAAATATACTCACTTGCACTCTATGGATAGGGAGCTCTAAGACGGCATACAAGCATTCCAAACTCATGGAATCGTTTGGATAGAAGGGTTTAGAGTGTGACACATTTTCTAGTGTATAGAGGAGAGCTAGTGGATTCTATAGAAGGAACATCTCCATGAGGTGGAGAATCTATGGATGCTAACTCTTGAGATGGAATGGAATCAATAATGTGCATAGTACATGGAATGTCTTGATCTTGATTAGGAAGGGGATCATTAAATGGAATAAGAAGGATAAATGGATCTTGAGGGATAATGGAATAATGGGATGGAGAAATGCTCAGAACTCGAGGAGAAGAGGAATATATAATGACATGCTTTGGAATGAGTTCTTGAGATGGCATTGGATGTATGACTTTGGGTGATTGGATCACTTTAGTTTTTTACTTAGATAAGGTTTCTAGTGAGATAAACCTATTACAAGGTGGGGATGATGTTGATTTTGGAGGATTAGGATTGTGTGAAGGTTTAGGCACAGGTAGGGGATTGGGATGATGGTTTTCGACATTAAGCTGGAAGTATGGGGAACTACATGGAAGATTTGGGTTGGATGGGACATGAGAATTATGGTTTTCGAAACATGGGGGAAGAGGACATAGAGGGTAGATTTTTGCTTTTGATTTGTTAGGCTCAAGATAGAATTCTTGAGTTTCGCAATTTCTTTGGCAATGACATTTTTGTTTGGGGAATTATGTGGGCTATGAATAGAATCATATGTAGTTAAAGGATAATGAGGTGGGTTTCCCTTGTCAAAGGTAGAAGAATAATGAACATGAGATGGGTTAGAATTAGATATGAAGTTTTGAGTATTGATTTGATAAGCGGTTTGTGCTGGAGGTGTGACTCCATATTGCCTATGAAGGTCCCCAACCATTTGGTTAAGCCAATTTTTATCCATGGAACTTTAGATGAGGAGTGATCAAAGATTTGATGATGGGTGAAATATGACCTTAGGACTAGGAACAATTTTGGACTTTGTGTTTGATTTGATTTGGATTTGATTTGATTTGATATCAAATGAAGGTTTGAGATAACCTTAATAAGATTTAGGTCATTCAAGATAACTAGGATTATGATGGTGCTCCTAAGTCCAAAGTAGAATATTTTATGAAAAATTAATTAGAAGAATATTTGAATAGATGAAGAAAGATTGATTGATTTTGGATTTAAGATGTATATCGATTGACTTAGGAATTGATTAGAAAAGAATGAATTTTACAAGGGATTCGATTAAGAATCATGAGGATGAATAATTGAAAGAGGGAATTAGATCTTGATGTGGATTATGAACTATTATTAGGATGACAATTAGGGATTTGATTGAATGATTAAGAAGATGAGGAAATGATTAAGATTTTGAGGAATGATTTGAATAATTAAGACAAGATATGTATGATGGTGATGAATTTAATGGATAGAAGAAGTGATGTGGAAAATAAAAGACTCTTTTTGTTTGTATATGCAAAAACCTAACTTGTCGAGAGCCCGTGTAAACAAGAAAACATTAGTAGCATGTGCATTCAAGATACAAATAAGATTGAAAAACTACTAATTCTACTTGAGTTTTAAAAAACTAAGCAACCAACATATTAGAGTCCTTACACAACCTCAAAGTAGCTCAACAAGGGTGCCCATAAGAGGCCTTATTGGTGTGGTTAAGTGTGAAGGATGTAGATTTGCTCTCCCAAACACAACTATTGAATCCCTTGATGATGAAAATGCAATATAAAATAAATCTATACTAAGAATGTGTGTGAAATAACTTCAAGAAAAGGATATGAGAAAGTCACCCTCAAAGGATTCCATGGATATGGAGTTGAAATGGAATGCAATGAAGAAAGAAAAATACAACATCATACTACCATGAAACTAATGCAAAAACTATAAAACTAAGTAATGCAAACAACTACCAAAGGTTAGTTCTAAGCATAAAATCTCTAAAAAGCTCTAGAACTATACTAGCATGATAACAATGCATATGGAGGAGATGGAGAAATTCTTGAAACAAGGGCTCTATTTATACGTTTGAGAGAGGCCTTAGGGAGGTGGCATCTATGTGGAATCCACATAGGTGCCACAAGGGAGACACATGGGCTAAAGGACAAGCCATTCAAAAGTAAAAAAGAGTCTTTATGGTTGAGAGGCTCAAGGTGTTGTCACACATTTGTGAGCAAACTTGGAGGAAGGAGTGGGGAGAAAAAGGTATAAGAGGTTGTAAGATGTGTAAATGAAGTAGAAGCTTTATTGGATCATGAGCTTCTCACATGTGTGAGAAAACACTTAGGAGCTAAAAGGTGATTAGAAAGGTGTTTAGGATAGGATTAGGATTAAATTAAATAAGATTTAACTTAATCATAGGATTAAATAATTTAATGGAATGGAGGGAATTAAATAAATTATACTTTATTTAAGAGGGGATTTATGGGGCACTATGTATTAAATAAATTTAATACATTAGAGGGATGCATTTAAATTAAATTTAAATACATTAGGAAAATGAACCTATTTAATTAAATAAGTAGAAGAATATGAAAAAATATAATTAATTAATAAATAATTAAATATATTGTGAATGGAAATAGTAAATACATTAATATAGCGTGTGGGATGATTTTAAGTGCCTACATTTTGCCCCTCTTTGATGTGATGTCAGAATGATATTATATCAAAGTAAAGAAAATATAGGTTGCCCCATAGAGGATAGGAGTCCTTAGAGCTGTGTTGAAGCAACGACAGGGGAGGAGGGTGCCCCCTCATGAAAATAGTGCAAAAAATAAATTTTGGGCAATTTTCATGAAAAGGTCTATAGAAGAAAGGAAAGGGTGGTAAAAAGGCATAGATGAACATTTTGCATGACTTGGAGATAAACAGGGGTCGACATGGCCAAAGAAAGGGTATGGGCTTGGAAAGGGACCTTGGAGGGCCTATATAAGCCTCCAAAGGGGTCAAGGAAGAGTCATTTGCACACCTAGAGAGAAAAGAATTAGAGTGAAAGATGGATCCTATGCATACATTACAATTTGGAGAGCACATCTGGGAGCACTAGAGGTTAGCCGAGATGGGCCCACTGGTGAGTCAACTATCTTGCCTTGTCAAAAAATTTATTACGCACTTAAATTGAGCATTTATTGTATATTAAATTGGGGAAAACACAATCGAGGCAGAGATGACAGTCTTCGCTCTATTGTCTTCACAAATGACAAATTGGGGATTCAATGGTCTGTAGAGATAATAGGATGCATCCCATCATCTTTGCAAACAAAAAAAGAGGGAAAAAGGGGACTAGAGCTAGGTCAGAGATGACGATCTCTGGGACATCATCTTCGAAAACAATAGTTCAGCAAATGTTGATAGGAAAATCAACATCTGCGTAGTCGTCAAAGATGCCAAATTGGCATCTCCATAGTTTTTTGTCTCGATCAATCCATGTTTGCATGGATTGGCATTTGCATTGACTCATGTCTCTGTGAATTGGAATCTTTGTCAATTTGGACAAACTGGAAGAGTCGGGTGACGAGGATGACTAGGGGGAACAAAGGAGGATGGCCCATGCTAGGATAAGCACAAGAGCAGGAAATAGAGGATATATTGACCATTGCATGTCTATGTTGTTGATGGAGATAGTGATATTTTGATCATGGGAGCACTATCCAGTGACCATGGTGCTAGGCAATACATTGACAGAGGCAAAGTGGAGGCATGTGAAACTATGTGGTTTAGAGCATGTCCACAAGTGGCTCAATTTGAGAGCTCACTCAGCATAGCTGTCAGCATTGGTAAAGCGGTGGTATACACCGACTTTTAGTTTCCATCTGCATACTAGAGAGGCGATAGTTACTTTTCTTGATGTGTGGTAGATTCAATGAGTGCCAATCCATGAGAGGTGCTTCGAGTATGTTCTAGAGGGTGTCAATCCCTATCTACAAGAGTGCTTTGGGCGCTAACGATAGAGGCTACCCATACAAAGATCATGGCTGACATGGAGGGAGGCATTGGAGCAGAGATTGCCACAACTTTCCCTTTACCTTGCCTCACTCATATGGAGGATGGTACTAGACCATGTTGGGCATGGGTTCCCAATTGGGTGGACATAAGCATTGAGCACTCTACTTTAGGATGATGGTGTGGACTTTTGTTGGGGTTAGACCATCTTGGCCGAGTTGTACCATGACTTACATATATGTTCCTACAAGACACGACATACTATAGGTCTAGGGTTGACATTACTAATGGTTTGGTCATGAGAGCACATAGGTGTGGCATGCCCCATCACTAGATGAGAGACCTGATAGCTGAATGAGCCATGTGCATGCTAATACAAGTTGCTGATCTAGTACATCTCCACTGAGTCTGTCAAATTTTGGAGGAGATGCCTAGATGAGAATATCATGTTTGACTAGACTCCATATGAGTGGAGTAGTGGGGTTGTATTTTACCACTAGGGGGAGACGATGATAGTGAGGATCAGTTGTACCTTCAATACACATAAATAGATTGTTGGTTGATCGGGTAGACCATGCACGTTGCGATGAGATATATGTTGTCTAGGTTGAAGTGACAGTTCTAGAGGATCTAGGATGTGGTGCCAAATAGATTTGTATATCCAGTGGTATCCTGAGAGTACGGTAGATTATGGAGTCATGGGACCACCTTGAGGTTAGCTAGGATATCATGGTTGGGGATGTAGCTAGTGCCTTGGGTGCATGGACAAGACCGAGGAGATGCAGGGATGACACCTGCATACACACAGTGGTGGGTGGCCCATCAGCTAGTAATATAGATAGTACTTGGAGCACCACCACTAGAAGAGTAGGCATAAGGCGAGTGGGATGGAGTAGGCAATAGGGGATAGGCAATGTTGGTGCCACTACTAGGGTAGGGAGCACAAAAAGGTCCTCGAGGGCACAAAATCTACCAGAGGAGAGTACTAGCACTAGCAGGGCCACACCAACTAGAGGATGCTGATACAGTCAAGGCTAAGCAAGATAGCCTCTGGATAGAGGTTTCCCATCTATAGGGTGAGGCAAAGGTGGAGCAAGCAAGGGTAGATAGTGGTCAACAAGCCTTGATAGCCCTACAAGCTGAGATATAGGCACAACAAGTGAGGGCAAACAATGTCCAAGATGCCTTGGTAGCACTGCAGGCTAGGATAGATGTAGGAGAGTTTAGCAATTCTACTATGCGTGCTAGGGCAGATGAGCTAGTTGAGCTAGATGCACTGCGAAGGAGGTGGCTACCCTATGGGTAGAGAGGGAGACACAATAGAGATAGGTGGATGAGTATTGGGGCTAGTGAGATATTGCCTGACAAATGGTACAGGGTGGGGGGATGGTGATAGTGATGTAGGAGGCCATGACTACATGCTAACATGAGGCACGAGTCATACAAGAGGCGGCCTACTATAGGTTTTTGTATCATGAGGCCATGTTGATAGATCAACGTAAGCCAAACTTCCAAGGGGAGCCAGCTCATGGACCATAGGAGGTCATCAAAGGTCAGAGCCATCAATTGGAAAATGGAGGCCTCCATGAGGAGGGGATATAGGAGGGGCATGGCTCTCGTAGCCAGCTACACCATTCTTATAGTGAGCAGTGTTTTGACATAGAGATGCAAATGCAGCACATTTTTGATGATGCATTTATGCATGATGATACTACATGATTTTTTTGTATATGGACTATACATAGCCAATTATTCTTTTGATAGACATGACATGATTCAATGAGCCTAGATTTATATGGACAATTTTTCTTATGCAAGTGATGTTTATGATGTTGTGACTGACATTGTGATTGCAAGATGTGTGTGATGTTTTTTTTCCTATGATTTATATATGATGACTAATGTATGAATGATGTAGGTTCTATGGCGATATATGATATGTATGCATTGTGTTATATTACATGTATAGATTTACTATATGCTTTGTGAGATGTATCATGATGTCTATGTCACTAAATGTAATGATTATAATGCATGCACCTAATGGATTAATGCAATGAACCAATGATGAAATCTAATAATGAATATAATTTCCTAATGCAATGAATATACTAATATGACAATGAATGTATCCTAAATGAAAATCTCAGTAATAGAAAAAGACACTAATGAATGCAAAGTGAAATGACTTAATTTAAAGTGTAAATATGAGATATGAAAATGTAATATGAATGAACCTAATGAATGGACATGTGTCAAAACTCTTCACTCGTAGGAACCAAGTAGTGTAGCATAGGAGAGGGGAAAATAAATAGAACCCTTATCTCAAGCAGGGCATAATGAAACCCTATACTACATGATCCTAACTACATGATATCGAGGGATTTAGTTGTGTTTATATGGGAGAGCACACCCTAGGTTCATTTTGAAAAAGGAGTGATGCACCATATGCTATAAAAGCATAGATGACAAGATCTTTTTGCATGGACTAGATTCTCAATAGATACTTTAGAAAAATAGATATAGTTTGCATAGTCATGATGGAACAAATGACATATACACATTTGGAGAGGTCTAGGCACACCCAAAGCCTTTTTAGGGTTCTTTGGTGGAAAGTGTGCTAACCTGTTGCCCCCAATGAGTAATGCATAATCATAACTCAAAATTGACATCCATGTACTAAAGCATCAAAAATTGATTGTACCACAAATGACACATGTAGTCAATTGAAGCCATTCAGGTGATACTAAAATATGGAAGATCAAGGAACATTGTAAAAGGCTACCACTAACACACAAAATGAAATCAACTAAAAGAGACCTCATGACCAAGTAGTCAATCAATCCACAGTTCCTACCAAGAACGTTAAGTCTCAAAATGTGAAAATTGTTGTACCATGTGTAGGAAGAATTCATCCTATGTGTTTGTCTAATGTTATTGCAAAATTTTGTTAGCAAGGGCTATGAAAAGAACAATTTCTTGAATCATTAAGTCTCAAATGGTGATTTTGTTTAGGTTATGTTGCAGTCATTGTCATGGGAAAAAGCTTAGTATAATGGGTTTAGGACCAACACTCGACAGGAAAAATGTCTCACGGATGAGAGGTCTTTTGAAATATGGAAGTGAATGGATGCCTCATAGACAAGAGGTCTTTTGAAAGATAGAAGTGAATGGATGCCTCGTAGACAAGAGGTCTTTTATTAGATGCATAAAAAGTGCAATTCAGATAGGACTTCTACACAAAGGTGGGATGAAATGGTGGAAAGGAGTGAAGTGAGATGGGCATTATAGATAATGGACCAAAATACTTTTTTTTTCAGAAACTTTTCCTTTTTTTTAGTCATTTCTTCAGGAACATTTTATAAATGTTTTTGGAGTTTTCTGATTTTCTAATTTTTTTGTATTTTGTGGAACTATAACAACACTATACAGGAACTGCAAGACTCAAGCATAGAACTACTTGAGGTGTTGGGATATTTACAGGTTCAGGGAGTGCATCTCCCTCTAAAATGGCAATCTGATATGCCCCAAAACCATATTTGGCTATAATGATTATGAACCAAGCCAACTAGGTTCAAATTTTCATTTCTTTTCATGGTTCTGGAGGTTCTTCATCTTATGCTACAAAACTAAGTCACCCACCTCAAATTATTGAGGCCTAATTTTTTTGTGAAACTAAAGATAAAGGCAATTTTGAAACACATGGAGGTGGTTCAGGGTATTGAGGTGTCTCTCAACGAGGAGTTGTAGCTCTTGCAAGTGGGAAACTCGGTATTCTTCTTCAAACATCATATTCTTGAGAGGGATTTTGAGGGAAGGGAGCTCAATTTTGATGGATAAGACAAATTCAGAACCATAAACAAGGGAAAATGGAGTGGCTCCTATGGTGGTATGGATGGAGGTGTGGTAGGCCCAAAGGGTGGGAGCAATTTGGAGGTCCTAGTCATGGCTAACTGCATCAATAGTTTTCTTTAGGATTTTCAAAATGGTTTTATTGGTAGCTTCAACTTGGCCATTTCCTTGGGAGTAGTATTTGGTGGAAAAATGTTGGGTAATTGTGAATTTCCTACACAATGTGGCAACTTCCTAGTTTTTGAAAGGGGTTCCATTATTAGTCATGATGTCCTAAGGTATACCAAAATGATAGATAATGTAGTTCAAGATGAACTTCAAAACTTGTTTTCCAGCGGTATAGGTTAATGGGATAGCCTCAACCCACTTTGTGAAGTACTCAGTGGTGGCAATAATATACTTGTGGCCATTTTTAGAATTTGGATATATTTGACCAACAAGATCGAATCCCTAGCGGGAAAAGGACCATGGTGTGGTGGTGGGCCGAAGGTCTTGGGCAAGGGCCTATATCAAATCACCATGTTGTTGACAAGGAACACATCTTTTCACAAAATGATAGGCATCCACTTCCATAGTAGGCCAATAGTAACCCGTTCTAAGGAGCCTTTTCGCTAATGTAAGGCCACTAGAATGAGCACCAAAAATTCCTTGGTGGAACTCTTCTAACCTCATTTTGGCTTCATCTAAACTGAGCCATCAGAGGAGGGTTTCATCAAAGTCTTTTTGGAAAAGTGTATGACCTAGGATAGTATATCAGGTAGTGTAATGGATGAAGGTTTTGCTTTGATTTTGGGAGAGGGCTATGGGGGTCATTTTGTGATGAAGATAGTCAAAAATGTTAGTGTACCATGGAGACTCAGGACCGAAAATTGTACACACCAGCTTTGAATCAGGTAACTCATAAGCAAGAAGAAAAATATTCTCAACAAGAAACTCACACTTAGGACTATACCTAAGGAGGCAATGGTGGCCATGGCATCTATTGCTTTATTATTGGTCCTTGGTATCTACTAAAAGACTATCTTAGTGAAGTGTTGTTTAAGATCTTCAATTATCTGGTGATATGGCAATAACTTTTCATCTTTTGTTTGGTATTCATCTGTGACTTGTTTAATGATCAATTGAGAGTCTCTAAAGACAAGAAGGCTTTTGATATTCCATCTAATAGCTTGACGAAGCCCTATGAAAAACCCTTCATACACAACTATATTGTTTGTGCAAGGGAATGAAATTTTATATGACTTAAGAATGGGGTGTCCTTACGGTGTAACAAACAAAATTTCTGCCCCTGATCCCTTTTGTGTGAAGGAATGATCAAAAAATAGCTTCCATCGTGTACTAGGGGTAATAGTCATAATTGTGTCATCTAGAAAATCTAATATAATAGGATGGCCCCCTTGAAGAGGAGCTTCAAGAAGCTGGTTTGCAGTTACTTGTCCCTTAATGGCCTTGCGATCCTTATAGACAATGTTGAATTCACTTAAAATCAAGACCCATTTTGCACCTCAACTAGTGAGGGAGGCTTTTGATAGCAAATACTTTAGTGGATCTATCTTGGAAATGAGATGTGTAGTGTGATTAAGCATATAATGGCATAGTTTCTATGTGCAAAAGACTATTTCCAAACAAGCTCGCTCAATAGTAGTGTAGTTCAACTCATAGCCAACTAATGTTTGACTAAGATAGTATATGGCTTGCTCATTACCTTTGTCATACAGTTGTGCCAAAAGGGCACCTAAGGTAACTAAAGTGGCTAAAATGTATAAAATCAATGGTCGTCTTGCAATTGGAGGGACTAGAACTGGTGGATCAGCCAAGTATACCTTAACTTGTTCAAATGCTTTCTAACATAGGCAATCCCATTGAAACTTAGTGTCTTTTCAAAGTGAATGTTGAAGTGGATGGACCTTATTTGCTAACTGGGACACAAACCATCTGATGGACTATAACCTTCCCTGAAAATTGTAGAGTTGTTTCAATATGGTAGGTGGAGGCATTTCCATGATGACTTTCACTTTGGCAGGATCTACCTCAATGCCTCTTCTTGACACTATGTAGCCTAACAAGTTGCCTAATTTGACCCAAAAAATACACTTCTTTGGATTAAGGCACACTTTATATTTCTCCAACCTTTCAAAAATAGTGGTGAGCAAATCAATGTTGGAATCATGTGTCTTAGACTTTCCTAGAATGTCATCAACATAGTTCTCCATTATGACATGTAGAAGATCATGGAAGATTGTAGTCATTGTGCATTGATAAGTGGTGCCAACATTCTTCAAGCCAAAAGGCATGACTTGGTAACAAAAGGTCCCCCATAGGGTAGTAAATGTCATTTTATGTTGATCTACTTTTGCAATTTTGATTTGATTGTAACTAGAGAAACCATCCATTAAAGATAACATTTCATGTTCGACAGTCAAATCCAATATGATGTCTATGTTAGGAAGTGAAAATCATCTTTAGGACTTGCGAGATTTAAATCTCAAAAATCTAAACAAATGTGGATGCCCCTAGATGCTTTCCCTATGGGAACAATGTTGGAAACCCACTTAGGATAATCAATAGGGCAGATAAATTTTGCCTCTAGCATTTTTTGCAGTTCTGCTTTGACTGAAAGTGCTACCTTAGGATGCATCTTGCACAACTTTTGTTTCACAAGTTTGATCTTTGGATCTACTGCTAAGTGATGTGCAACCAAATCTATGTCTAAATTAGGCATGTCTTTATATGTCCATGCAAAATTGATTTTGCCTTTTTGTAGGGACTCAGTCATCACTTTTCATTCTTCAGGACTTAAGGTGGTAGCAATGTAGGTGATTTGTGGATTATCTACCATACCCAAATTAACTGGAATTGTGTCCTCATTTAGTATAGATGACTTTTCTAGTGGTAAAGATCTGAATGGAAAGTCAACCTCTCCCTCTTTTCACGCCTCTAGAAGGTTTTCACTAGAAATGTGTCCTTTATTTTATCCTTTTCTTCATCCAATAACACTCCAAAAGAGTTTTCACTAGAGGATGTTTCTTTTATTTTTTCATTTTTATTTTATTTTTCACTCTTGTGAGTAAGAGAGTTGACTTGGCTACCAAAGTAGCCTTCCTCATTGTATTGGATCTCACATTTGTAATCTTGGAGATTCTTAAGGCCAAAAAGTGTCATCACTGCTTCATCAGAGTTACAGATATTGAGAGCTAATGGTGTGTCCTAAAGGTCCCAGTCTATCATGTCAAGGTTGGTGATAGGTAGGTTGGTGGATGAAAGGTCAGCTATGGTAATGGCATGTACATGGTTATCTAGGTCATACTCAATGTATTGGAAGTGTACTTCGAAGAATTCCTCCTCTTCAGTCTCAAAATTAGGTTCAACCATACAATAGTTGTTAGCAAAGGACACCTTGGGTTTAATGAAGCCCAAACCACATCCTTTAGGATAGCTATTAGCCTCAAGGGGTTGTTTAATTCCATCTTCTTTAGGCCCAAGCCCAGTACCATGATATCCCATGTTTTTAATGATGGGAGGAGCCTTAACATATTTATCTTTAGGGAATTCCACAAGTTCATCTTTTCCATCAAAATATACCCAATCTAGGATATTAGATTTCATGTGTTCATCACTAAGTGAACCCCAATGTTCAAATGTTGTCTTATTAACATGCATAGTATCCTTATTTGTAGAAGGTGGTATTTGGGAAGGTTTTCTAAAGGAGCAAGGGGAGAGTGGTAGTTATCCAACACACAAGGCATTTTCAAACCTATACTCTCCCATTTCTTGGTTAGAAAAAGTAACCTTCTTCCCTATAGTATTGGCCTTAATATCTTCAACCTTCTCTTTTCATTTATGAGAACTGGAATCAAAATTAGATAGCTCTGGCATTGTTGTGGAAGGTGATTCTGCTATGGTGAGATATCTAGGTATAACCTTAGCAAACTCACTGACTAGACAAAAAATTGTTGGTGCACCTTCCAATCTCTTACAAAAAGAAAAAGGTAAAGGATCACCTGGAATTATGACCTCTCTTCCTTGGTGGGGAGATTTCAAGCATTGATGATATGTATATGGGATCGCTTTGAGTGTATGTATCCAAGGTCGACCAAGCAAGATGTTATATAAAAAATCCAAATCTAGGACATGGCATTCAATGTTTATGATAGTCAGCCCAACCTTTAGTGGTAGCATGATAACTCCTTTTGATTCTCTTTCTCTTTCATCATATGATTTGATTTTTTTAATTAAGGAAAATAGGCTTTAAAAGGGCCTTGAAACCTGATCATATGCTTTGATTGTTATCCTTTTATTGATATCTAGGAGGTCTTCAAGAAGCCCCACAAAATGAATCATCTTCAATATACAAGGGTTCAAACTAGATCCATTATTTATAAGGACTCTTTTTTATCTTATGTCACTGTATAAGGACTTCAATGTGGAGCAACAAATTGTGGTGTTGGTTAGGACCTTGGAAATCTTTTTCTATGAAGACAAGGTGTTGTTGTGCGGTAATATTTCCAATCATGGCAATGAATTGGGATGCATTAATGTTTTCAGGAACACGAGACTCTAAAAGAATAGTCTCCAAAATTTCTTTGTGGATGGGTGAGGTGGTGAGGAGCTCTAGAATGGATATTTGTGCAGGAGTCTTACCTAGCTAGGATAATACATCATAGCGAGAAGTGGGTCTTTGTGAAGTGGATGGCATAGCAAGCACATGTAGAATTGATGGATTAGTGGGGTTGGGAGTGGCGGCTTGCAAATTAATTCTTCCTTGTCAAGTGGTTTTATCACAATTAGCTGCTTTTAGGACAAGGGTATTCAAATGAGTGTCTACCTCTTCAATGTGACCACACATGGAGTCAAAATCACATATATTGTTTGTTTCTATTTTACCACACAAGGATTCAAATCGTGATATGTAGTTAGTAGAATAGTCATAGTGAAATGCATTTGATGTGGAAGCTCAATTTACATTTTTTGTATCATTATTTCCACTGTTTTTATTGTCATTGTCGTGGTCATGAATTGGCTTTTGAAATATCTCCAATTTAGCATTTTTAGAGGGTGGTCCCCCTTCTAACTCAATTTCTCCATCGTCAACAAGATTTTGAATGAAGACCTTCAGTTTCATACACTTGTTTGTGTCATGTCCTTTGATACGATGGTATTTTCAATATTCATCTTCCCTATACCATTTTGATTTGGGTTGATTTTCATCAAAGGGTTGTGTGTTGAGAAACAACATCAAATTGTGATCCACTAGTTTTTTGAATATGACATCCAAGGGTTCACAAAAGTTAGTGAACTTCCTATTTTGATCATAGTCACAGTTGTAACTATTATTGGTATTGTTGTTGTTGCAAGGAAAAAATTGTGTTTGATTATGAGATTGCTGGTTATTTTGATTCTGATTGTCATGGTTTGAATTGTTGTTGTTTCGGTTACGATAGTTGTTGTTGTTGTTGTTCCCACCTTGGAGGTTTTGTACACTTTTAACATCAATGACACCATCGTGGGTAACACCTTTTTTTTGGACCAAAATTTTGGTTTGTTGTTGTTGTTTGTGTCATTGTTTGAGGATGAAGAGCTATAATGTTTAATGGAACCCTTGTCTAGGAGTCTGTTTGCAATGTTCTTGCCTTTCTTGACTAAGGTGGAAAAGTCTTCAAGACTAGCCATCTTCATGTGGAAAGACATCTCTAGTATCAATTTTTTGATAAATATATCCACAAGGTGGGAATCCTTCATTTTGTATGGCATGCGATTAGAAAGAGGCCTCCACCTTTGTAGAAAGTTGGCAAATGTTTCATTGTTTTATTGTTTTGTGTTGCACAAATCACTTAATGAGGCATGATGTTCAATGTTGTAAGAGTAATGTGCTACAAATTTCCCCGTTAGATCATTGAAGGAAGTAATGGAACCCTTGTGTAAGCTCATTAGCCACACTACCATGGGGCCTCCAAGACTTTGTGTGAAGAGCCTCTTAAGATAATCCTCACTATAGGCTAATTCTTGACATAAAACAAAAAATTCCTTCAGATGTGTGATAGAACATGTTTCTCTTGTGTATTTGTCAAATTTAGGAATCTCAAAGTTTGGTGGAAATGGTATCATGTTAATGGTTTTTCCAAATGGAAAGGGGAAAATTTCCTCAAAAGAGAAATCCTTCACCCCTTTGTTGCTCATGGTATGGACCAAATTTTGAAGTTAATGCAACTGCTATGCTATATCATGGTTTGGTTGCATTTGTGATTGTTGGAAATTGATAAACCACCTCCCTAGTTGTATGGAGTCCCAAACATATTATGAGGTGATGGAAGTGCTCCACTTTGGCCAATGTATTGATATGCAGTCATTGGAATTGGCACAGATGTTTTCAGCATACTTGTTGGCATTTGCAAATAAGAGGAATATATCAGTTGTGTTGGAATTGCCATCTATTGTGTAGGTACTTGCCCAATGTTTAAGCATCCTACAGTTGGACCTGTCAAGGTTGACTATCAAATATTAGTATTAGTAGTGTTGGGCATAGCACTAATGATTTGTTGGATATGTTCAGCACTTAATTGGAATGTTAGTTGTGTTGAGACACTTGATATAGGTATGAAACTAGTTCTTGCCATAGGTTCCTTCTCTTTACCAGATGTTTGGGCTATGTTTGAAGTTGGTAATACAAGAGCACCACCCTTGGTAATTTTTCTAAACAAAGTGCTCTCATCAAAACTCATAGGGACATTAACACCATCTTTAACAAAGTTTAGGAAGATCTCAGTCTTGTTTGCCTTAATAGACTTTTCCATCATTTCCAAGTTGTATGGATCTGCAAGAAATGTTTGAACATCACTAGGGATATTATTGTTGTCAATAGGATTTTCATCTTGGTATACTTCATCATCATGTGAATTACTTCCTAGAGTCGTGTTGTGAAAAGGATTCTTTAGTTCTTGTGTGGGTGTTGAACTAGGCATACCAAAGTTCGTACTAGGGGGAAATGTGCTCCCCAATGAGGTTGATTGTGGAGGAAAAGGATTCTCCATCTCTTGTTACCTTAATGATTCCAATTAATGAGACATGGGATTAAATGTGAATTTGTTGGATCATGTATGTACCATACAATTGTGACCAAATCAATGGGTGAAACATTGTGGAAGAAAGAGAAGAACATGCGGGAGAGAAATTAAACCTTATATGATAAAAGAGCCAACAACCTAAATGTAAACAAAATACCTTGTTGATTTAGCAAACCAAGTGTGGTATAGGATAAAAATATCTTTCTCCTACCAAAGATGGACAAGTGATCTTTAGGCAGGACAGGACATTGAATTGATTACTCGCTATTTGGAGATGGACTTGTGATCCCAAATGAGTGAGTGTAACTATGATAAATGTTTGCTTATGGATAAAGGTCTAGTGTTGTAATCTCAAAATTTTTGTAACTAAGAAATCCTTATGCCCAAAAGATTAAGGTTCAAATGATCAAGCTCTCTAGAGGAAATTTTGCAAATGGAAGAATAGAAATTTGGAAATGGGGTTGATGTGGAAAATGAAGTTGTTATGGTCACTATGTGGTTAATGCAATCTTCTCTTACTAAGAACAAAAATCTTGGGTTCACTCCAAGGAAAGTAGACCAATTTCAAAGTTTAGCATTGTATTTGATTTTATCATAACGGTCCTATTCAACTTCTTCTTTCTTGATGTCTTTGATAGTGTATCAGAATTTTTTATCACCATGTGCTAGGTTTTTCCTTTCCTTGTAAGCAAATGGTTTGGTCAATTTCACATTCTTAGGTTTGACTTTGTCGATAATGGCAGGAACAAAACAAACCTAGCTTCAAAAAATTTTACAACTAAACTTGTGACTAAAAGACCTAATGACTTTCAAATGGTAGACCAAATATAAGAACTCCTGAAAAATAACCATAGGTCAAGAGGACCCACTTACAACTATTTTACTCACTGAAATTTTAGCTCACCATTTCAATCATTTTTTAACTTGTTTGATATTTGGTATTAGTTTTGGATGTTTAAACAATCAAGCACACTGAACACATCAACAATCATAATAAGGTCACCACTAGGATGTACAAAGATTATCTAAAGGAAGTCCTCGATATATGCAAGGTACGTGAGGCCCAAATCTGTAGATGAAAGAAAATAGTTCCACATAGTTGGGGGGAGACAGTAATTGAAATCTCCACCTTCACTTCCCAAAGGTATAAAGTTCTTTGGGGCTTAGCCAAGAGTGACAAAAAAATTCTTCCAAGAGAGGTGTCTTTTGATTTACCCCTCAATTCTTATATTCTACCAAAACACTAAAGTTGAGGTCATCCTAAGGGGTGATGAAATCTCAAGTAGGCCTCCTAAAAATATAAACAAGATCACCTGAAGGCATGAGAGGAGAGAATACATAAGTGACCTCGAGGTTAAAAGATACTTGTTCTTTCCCAATGGAGCTTTAGGTTTTGTAATCTACTCTTGAAGACACTCATGTTTAAGCATGTATTGTTCTTTCCACTTTGACAATATCGTCAACATAATAAAAAGTAAGGATTCATCAACATAAAGTAAATTGATCATCTTCAACATAAGCAAAATGCTAAAAATAAACCAATTCCCTTAAGTCATTCAAGATTGAGTGAATTCATTTTAAGCACCAAATCCAAATATTTCATAGCAAGCTTTATCGACCTTAGGCATTCAAGAGTGTATTTGCTATCTAAACATTCATTCCAATGAAAGCATGTCAATTTCCTTAAGGCACTTAAGATTTGGTTTGGCTAGTCTACACATGCATTCCAATGAAAAACTTGTTCATTCCTTAATGACATTCAAGAGTGTGTTTGAGCATCATCCATTCCAATGAAATGTGTGTAATTTTCCGTAAGGCTCTCAAGAGTGTGTAATGGTTTACCTTAGTGCATTCAAGAGTGTGTTTGGTCTTTAGGTATTAGTTTGCAACATACATCCCAAAGACAAATGATTATTTCATACAAGTTCATTCATTGTCTAATCCTACAAGTGATTAAAGTCATTAAAAAAATTTCAAATAATTAAAATCACTATAAACCTTTAAGTAATTAAAATCACTACAATTTTTTAAGTGATTAAAATCACTAAAAAGAAGTTATCCAAAGCTTGTCTCTTGCAATAAAAATCAATTAGAAATCCCTATCAATCAACCAATCAATGAGTTAAGTGTTTAAAAATTGATTCAATCTGTCAAAAAGTAGAGACAATAGACACTAGGCACAAATGACAGAACTATGCAAATGCTGAAACATGTAGAAGACATAACACTAGGATGTACGGTTAACTTTTCACTGATAAGTTGTCAGTTGTAGATGATAGAACAAGGTTACAGACGCCAAAACTTAGAGATGCAAGAATAAACAGATGACAAAGTACTAACAATACAAATTTTTGCGGCATACACTGCAGATGACAAACTATTGTCAACAGAAATGACAGTCTCGAGATCGAAGATGACAGAACTTAGTAACAAATTGTAGATGACAATATAGTTAAACAACTAGTTTTAATGGCCGCTTGCAACGTAGACGATAGTATGGTAAATCTGTGAAAACAACAAAATAGACTTTTGAGATGCTAAAAATCAAACGGAGATGACAAAAATCATATTTAATGTAGAATCAGGTTGATTTTAAAAAGTAGTAGTGGCAGAGACGTGAATCTACGAAGACATGAATCTATGAAGATGTTGATCTGTAGAGATGATAAGAGTGTCTTCGTAGACGACATTGTGTCCTAGCAGAGATGACAGTGTGTAGGTTTCAACAAGTTAATAGTTTTGATGATTCTTGAAGGTGGAATAGGGACGTGGGTCCCATCAAGCATGCCAAAATGTATATGTGAAAACCTAACCTATTGGAAGCATGCATAAATAAGCAAAAATTAGTAGCACGTGCATTCAAGATACAAATAAGATTGAAAAACTACTAATTATACTTGAGTTTTAAAAACTATGCAACCAACATATTAGAGTCCTCACACAACCTCAAAGCAGCTCAACAAGGGTGCCCATAAGAGGTCTTATTGGTGTGCTTAAGTGTGAGGGATGTAGATGTGCTCTCCCAAACATAACTATTGAATCCCTTGATAATGAAAATGCAATATGAAATGAATCTATACTAAGAATGTGTGTGAAATGCCTTCAAACAATGGCTATGAGTAAGCCACCCTCAAAGGATTCCATGGATATGGAGGTGAAATGGAATGCAATGAAGAAAGAAACCTACAACATCATACTACTACAAAAATAATGCAAAATCTATAAATCTAAGTAATGCAAACAACTACCAAAGGTTAGTTCTAAGCATAAAATCTCTAAAAAGCTCTAGAACTATACTAGCATGATAACAATGCATATGGAGGAGATGGAGAAATGTTTGAGACAAGAGCTCTATTTATAGGTTTGAGAGAGGCCTTGGGGAGGTGGCATCTATGTGACAATTACATAGATGACACATGAACTAAAGAACAAGCCATGCAAAAGTCAAAAAGAGCCTTTTATGGTTGAGAGGCTCAAGGCGTGCTCACACATGTGAGCAACTTTGGGGGAAGGAGTCGGGGGACAAAGGTGTAAGAGGTTGTAAGAGGTGTAAATGAAGTGAAAGCTTTATTGGATCATGAGCTTCTCACACATGTGTGAGCAAACACTTAGGAGCTAAAAGGTGATTAGAAAGGTGTTTAGGATAATAAAGCGGGATTAAGTAGTGAGTAGACTTAGAAGGATGAGACTGATAGGTATAGACTAGATTTTAGGATAGGATTATGATTAAATAAAATAAGATTTAACTTAATCATAGGATTAAAGATTTTAATGGAATGGAGGGAATTAAATAAATTAGAATTTATTTAAAAGAGGATTTATGGGGCACTATGTATTAAATAAATTTAATATATTAGAGGGATGCTTTTAAATTAAATTTAAATACATTAGGAAAATAAACCTATTTAATTAAATAATTAGAAGAATATGACAAAATATAATTAGTAAATAAATAATTAACTATAATGTTAAAAGAAATATTAAATACATTAATATAGTGTTTAGGGCAATTTGAAGTGTCTACATTATTATTTTATTATTTTGAAATATTTTTGGATTTTGAACTTTTATGATGTTTTTGGATTTTTTGAAACATAACATGTAAAACATACAATGAAATATATACAAGAAAAGTTTAGATAGTGTGTGTCTGCTTCAATTGGGGAGGTTTTTGAACACTTAGTACATCAAACACACCAACAATCTTATAATATTTTGACTAGGATATACAAGCTTAACTAGGGGTGTCCTCGATATACACAAGGTACATGAGGCCCAAATTTGTAGATGAAATAAAATAACACCACACAACCAAGAGAAGATGGTATCCCAAATCTCCACCTTCACTTTCCAAAGGTATAAAGTTCTTTGGGGCTTAGCCAAGAGTGACAAGATTTTAATTCCAAGAGATGTGTATTTTGATTCACCTCCTGATATTTATACTCCATCGGAATGCTAGAGTTACGATCGTCCCAAGTGGTGATGAAATTCCCAAGTAGGCCTCCTAAAAAGTGTAAAACAAGGTCATTTATTTCTTGTACACTCAAGATCACCCAAAGGTGTGAGAAGAGTGAATACATAAGTGGTCTTGGGATTAAAAGACACTTGTTCTTTGCCAATTGAAGCTTAGATTTTCTATCTATTTTTGAAGACACTCGTGTTTAAGTATGCATTGTTTTTTCCAACTTGATAGCATTATCAACATAATAAAAGCAAGGATTCGTCAACAAAAGTAAATCGATCATCATCAACATAAAAAATTCAATAAGGAAAGAGTCAATTCTTTTATGCATTCAAAATTGAGTGAGTGTTTGTTTTAAGCAACAAATCCAAATGTTCATTGCAATGTTCTTTGAACCTTGAGCATTCATGATTTAATGAGATTCATTCTAAAATCCAAGTTGAAATGTGTATCATAGCATTGCTCTTTGACCTTTATGCATTCAAGAGTGTATTTTGACTTCTAAGCATTCATTCTAAAAAATGTTTGTAAATTTCCTTAAGACATTCAAGATGGTGTTTTAACAACATTCATCCAAATGAAAGGTTTTTGTTCAATTGATTATGCATTCAAGATTGGATTTGCTTGTTTTATGTTTAGCCATTCAATTGTGTATTTGATTTATCCCATTAAGTGCAACATTCATTCAAAGACAAATGATTAAACATTCAAGTTCATTCCTAAGAGCAATAAAACATTAAGAAAAACCTCCAAGAAACAAGATTAGTTATTTCTAGGATGCTCCAATCTCCAAAAGCTACAATAAACAACTTGATTATCCTCACAAAAAAAATTCAAAATGAAGGCTTTACTATGGGAAAATTTATTTTAACCTTATTTTTAAAAAAATTTATATACATAAATGAACTTAAAATATCTCATATCCTAGGGACCACTAAAAGTTAATTTTCATTTTATACTTTAGAAAAAATGACCTCAGAATGCAGGTGCAGACGAGAAAACTTCAGAGACAAAAAAATATCATAGATGACAAAATCTCAGAGATGACAGAATATCACAGACAAAAAAATACTAACAACATTAACATTTTCACTGCCAGAGCATAGAGGAAAAAACATTGAAATTGAAAACGACATTCTAAAGAAATGATAGGCTAAAGTATGCCCACAACATAGATGACAGTCTATTACTAAACTTCGCAAACGACAATTTAAGATTTCACAGATATAAGGTTGCCCACAACGGAGATGACAGAATAGGTAAAACAATGTAGACGACAATATAAACTATACAAACAATAGAATGAAATAGTGACAACATAATAACTATGGTTTGTGATATGAAGTAGTTTTGAAAAAATGTTAGAGGCAGAGATGCCAAACCACAAAAACACAAATATATGGAGACAAAGAATCATCTTCACAAATGACACTGCATCCTAATGGAGACGACAGTGTGCAATTTCTATGGAAAACTCCAAGTTTTTGACCGATTTTTGAAAATGAAAAAAGGATGTGGGTCCTACCAGGTGTGCCAAAATGTATGTGTGAAAACCTACCCTGTTAGGAGCACGTGTAAACAATAAAACATTAGTAGCATGTGCATAAAATACTAACTAATATTGTGTCTTAATACTAATGCAACCAATAAGAAAGAGTTCCCACACAACCTCAAAACAACTTAGCAAGGGTGCCCATAAGAGGCCTTGTTGGTGTGCTTAAGTGTGAGGAGTGTAGATGTGCTCTCCCAAACACAACTATGAATCCCAGTGATATGAAAGATGCAATAATGAATCATGCAACTAAACTAAATGATGAAGAATGAGCCACTTCAAGAGATCACTATGGAAGCAACCATTGTTGAGAGCACTCAATGGATAATGGAAGTGGATGTAGAAACTAAATTTAAGAGTGCAATACTATCATGAATAAGGAAAGCAATACAAGATGTAAACAACTACCAAAGGGTTAGTAGCAACATTCAACTTACTAAGAAAACTCTAACTCTAAACTAGCATGATAACAATGCAAATGAGGGAGATGGAAAATGTTTGAGACAAGGGCTCTATTTATAGGTTTGAGAGAGTCCATGGGGAGGTGACATCTATGTGTCATATACATAGGTGCCACAAGAGAGAGACAACGACTAAAGGACAAGCCATGCAAAAGTCAAAAAGAGTCTTTATAGTTGAGAGGCTCAAGGTGTGCTCACACATGTGAGCAACCTTGGGGAGAGGAGTGGGGGACAAAGACCATGTAAGAGTACCTTTTTGGAGAGTTAAATGAAAGGAGACTCTTTGAGGCTTGTGTTGCTCACAAGTGTGAGTAACCACTTAGTTGCTAAAGAGCTGATTAAAAGGGGCTTAGGATAACAAAGTAGGTTTAAGTAGTAGGGGGGCTTAGAAGGATAAGAGTGATGGGTGTAGACTATGTTTTAGAATGAGATTAGGATTAAATTAAATAAGATTTAAATAAATTAGAATTTATTTAGAAGGTAATTTATGGAGCACTATATATTAAATGAATTTAATACATTAGAGGGGAAGTATTCAAATTAAATTTAAATTCATTAGGGAAATGAACCTATTTAATTAAATAAGTAGATGAATATGACAAATATAATTAAGTAATTATAATGTCAAAGGAAATATTAAATGAATTAATATAGCATTTGGGATGATTTTAAGCATCTACACTTTGTATCAAACCTTTGTGAGCTAGTAACAAGCATTTCATCTAACTACTAGGCATCTTTCGTGGTTTCACATCCTGGACATCACCTTCATATTTAATAGAGTGATTATGTGATCAGGGTTTTATTTAACTACCTTTTTTTCTTCGCTACTTTGCGGCTTAATTTCTTAACTCAGCAAGTAACCTCACGAAGGCACGACTAGAAGCTTTCGGATCTTTGCTTCATTAACCTGATGTTTCTTTAACCGACTTGCAAAGGTGCGCATGCTTATAGTTCTTAAGCATCAATGCCTTTTTGCATCCTCGCAGCTTAGTCTTTATATTTTACTTGATCCCTCGCGATGTTGTGCTGACATCTTTGTTAACTACTTCCTTATATTCGCACAGTCGCAACTTAAGGACATCCTTAATACTTTATGATCTATGATCTTGCGATGATATTTTGGACTTAACCCTTTTTCTTTTATCGTAGCATTGCCACTTGAAATGCCTTACGATCATGCACTCCTCGTTGCACTCATTTGCATCCCCAACCTTGATGTTATTGTTAGCTGCTGTGAAGTCGTGCTGAGCTCATGATAGACCGTTTCACCCTTTCACCACCTTGGAAAATGGTTAGTAAGTAGAGTGAAGTGATGTTGTGATTGTTCGAATAAATTAATTATTTTCCAAACAGTCAGCATTTTCCAGAATGTTCAGTGGTCGGTGGTCAGCACAGACCACTCATTTTCCATGTGCAGCCAACCATTCAGCTGTCCATTTCAACTGTCCATTATAAATTCCATAGCTAACTTCTTCCTACAGTCTACTATACATTTATGATGTATTTGCTTATAAATAGAATGGATTGGGCCTGTGTTCAGTAGAGCCCATTTTCTGGGTTTCTCCATGGCTTCTCTTCTCTATGACTTTCTCTCTTGTTTAGTTTCTTTTTTGTCTTGTGCTGTAATTTTCATCATGGTATCAGAGCTTATGGTAAATGATCCAAAAGTCTTGAGAGAGCAATGACTGAAATATTGTGATTGAAAGATGTGGAGTGAAAGATTGTGATATGATTGCTAATGTCTTGTGAAGAAGGCTGTTGTTGTGAGAAGGCTGCCCATTATGGACCTGGATTGAAGTTCTGTGAATGTTAATTTGTTAAGTGAGCTGAAAGAGGAAAAAAGTGTTGCAAAGGAGATCCAAAGAAATTTCCTCAAAAGAGATTGTTATCATGTGTGAGAGTGAATGTTCAAGCAATTGTGAAAGATGATTGATATTGTCTTTGAATGGAAGATGGTTGGTGGTGTATTTGGGCAAAGAATGTGATTTGTGATGTAGTCAGTTAACGAGGCAGCATATTGTGTTAAAGGATAACTTGTGCTAAAGAAAGATATTGCTAGAAGGAAGAGAAAATTGAAAGTATGATATTGTTGGAAATGTGTGAAATTGGAGTGGATAATCAAAAATAAAGAAGCATTGCTGATTTGAAGCAACTCAAGAGTGTTGGATTGCTATTAATGCAGGAATGTCAAGTTGTTATTCATATGTTTGTGGGATGTGGAGCAACTTTGTGCAAGCGGGAGAGCCAAAGATTGCATACATATTTCTAATGTGACAAGAAAATATCAAGGGAGTGCTATGAGAAAGAGAGAAGCCATGAAAAGAAGGAAGCTAAAATTGAAGGTGAAAGCTAATTTTGTTATTATTAATAGTACTTTATTATGTGTTTTTATTTGAAATATGTGTAGAGTATTATAAGTCATTTGTAGGAGTTAACATTCATTATGAAAAGAGATGGCATGCTAGAGTTTGTTGTCATGGTGCAAAGGTCTGTGTGTGTGCTGATTGGATAAAAGTGTTGAGATTGGAAGTGAGAATTTGTCTATCGAATTATGAAAGATACGATGTTCTTGATAGTGGTCATGTAATAGAATTTGGTTGCATTGATATCCCCCAATCAAGTGATGAAAATTGAATTAGTAATGATTGTTAATGGGCTATGTGAATGTATGGGGTGCATTATCGGTTGTGCCCGACACCCCAAATATTTTTGGTTTGACATATTGATGAACCATGTATGTGAAAAGGATTCCTATAGAACTGGCGAGTACAGCGGCTGGGTACCCATGTATCTCGGTAGATGGATTTCTTTTTATATGGACTCAATAATTAGTTTGATACAGGTACAAAAGAGAAAGGCCCAGAGTGATGATAGTTTCCTCGTAGTGATGATTCGTGGTCATTAGAACCAGTGAGTGCTTGGTTTGTGGTAATCCAAAACCACTTGAGTGCTTGAAGTTTGTGGTGATCTTAAAACCACTTGTGTGATGCTTGAGAAGTTTGTGGTGAACTTAAAACCACTTTGATATTGCATTGGTTATGGGTAATCCGTACAAAACCTAGAGTGATTATGATGAGGGAAACAAGATGAGTGAAAGCATTTGATAATTGATTGTAAATGGGTACCTAACAAGGCTTAAGGCCAGGACCCATCGTCTCTAGACTATGGAGGGATTTCTAATAAAAATAAAAATATGATAATTAATTTATGGGGGGATGTTAGAATAAATTAATTATTTTCCAAACAGTCAGCATTTTCCAGAATGTTCAGTGGTCGGTGGTCAGCACAGACCACTCATTTTCCATGTGCAGCCAACCATTCAGCTATCCATTTCAACTGTCCATTATAAATTCCATAGCTAACTTCTTCCTACAGTCTACTATACATTTATGATGTATTTGCTTATAAATAGAATGGATTGGGCCTGTGTTCATTAGAGCCCATTTTTTGGGTTTCTCCATGGCTTCTCTTCTCTATGACTTTCTCTCTTGTTTAGTTTCTTTTTTGTCTTGTGCTGTAATTTTCATCAGTGATTAGTTGAGACTTTATAACATTGTGACTTAAAAGATACAAAAGATTATGAAATACAAAGATGAAACATTAGCTTAAAACCTAAAGATATAAAAGTATAACAAGATTTTTCACATATCTCCTTTTAAAAGGCAAATGTATTTTGAATGAACTCCAATGACATAACAAGACAAAAATTTTACCTAGCGTTTTTTCATGAGGGCTAACATAACTTTTTAGAAACCCGAAGCATTTTACACATAGTTCTTCTTGAATTTCACATATTTTAACAAGACTGCAGGCAAGTGAAAAATTAGGCCAACACAATGGTAGTTTCTTCCTTAGCAATATAACATGATTTATTACCTTTGTCATCCTTGTTCTTCTTGTAGTCTCGATCATCTCTTGTTCCTTTGTACTTGCTTTCCTTTCGTTCATCTTTGTCTTCTCTGTTAGGACACCTTGCAACAATATGACCAACCTTGTTGCATGAAAAATAAATTATAGATAATTTTTACCTTTGTATTTACCTATACCTCTTCCAATTTTTTTGCAATAAGTGCTTCAAGTTCATCAAGCTCATCATTAGAAGTGTCATTGTCACTCTTCACATGTTTTCCTTTCCTTTTGGTAAGAATTAATTGTGACTTAAAAGCATATTCAATTGTAGCAAGTGTGTAGTTATCAAAATTAGACATCTCAAAAGTAGTAAGTCTTCCAATCACACCTTCCAAGGTCAAATCATTACCTGGAGTGCATCTTAGCTCTTGTATTGTAGAAAGCCTAATAATATATATAGGAAGTAGAGTTCTCAATACCTTGCTTATCAATGTTTCATCTTCAATCTTTCCATTTGCACCTTGAATAGCATTGATAACTTCCTTGATTCTTGTGCAATACTACACTATGTTCTCACCTTCTATCATTCTCATTTCATCAATTTTTCCTCTCAGGCACTTTGATTTGGCTGTTCAAACATTGTCATCTCCTCCATATTTGGTCTTTAGTTTGTCCCACATCTATTTTGTAATGTCACAATCTTTTATGTCATCAAACTTGGCATAGCTTAGGGTTGAAGCAATCTCCAACATTGCTCGACTGTGTTCTTGCTTTTCTTTTAGTTGTTAAGTAGTCAGAGGAACAATTGTTATCTTCACATATTCATTGTCCACAAAGCTTATTGCAACATCACCAATACTAGATATATGTAGCCTCATCAACATTTTCAATGCAGGAAAGTTCTCCTTATTCAACTTTGGTACCTTCCTTTGTGAGTCATGATCTTTAGCTTTATGTCCCTTCAAACTTCTCTTTGTAAGCACTGAAGCACTAGAACTTCTCAATTGATATTGATGCTCAGTTAACACTGAATTTGCTTAGCACTAACCATGGCTCAATTGATACTAGCATTACTTGCCATGAACTAAAAGTTCCTTAATCTTCTACTGTATTCCTTAGTCAGGCTTATGCAATATGTCAGTCTTTTCTCATGTCTTTATAATGTAAACAATCAAATTATCTTGTCAAAGTCTAACTAATGAAACATCCATTGTATCTTCCTTTTCATAACTCAATATTTCCTCTATGTGCTTTTGTTATGAGCAACTTCTCAAGTCCTCTTCATCAATCAAATAGATATGACATTTAAATCAAATAACAACATGTCTCATTAGTAGATTTCACAATTGTTTCAATTGTAGTTTCCAACATTAGCATTTGAACTACAAAGACATATCATTACTCTGATAGCCTTGAAGGATTGAACATAGTTTTGTAGAACATGGGAGAGTGTTATAAGTTTCCCTTAGATAATCTATAGAAAACATTTGATATATCATTCGACGTTGATTACTACAAAGAAAGGTAGAGATAAGAAAGATGACAAGACAAAGGAGAATATGATGAAAGGGGAAGAAAATGAATATGATGAAAAATATACAAACAATATGCATTTTGAAAAAGGTTATGCAAAAATAGATGAAGAGTAGATGATCATAAGGTGTATTAGAGACATTGACATTAGAATAGTTTTGACTTCTATGAGGAGAAAGAAAAATTGCCTTTAATGCCAAAGGGGGAGATTGTTGGCAATACATAGAGTTTTATCATTGATGTCAACGAATACAAAGACTTCTAGGTTTACACAATTAGAGTATCTATGTTATCAGAGCATATGTGAGTTATCAAAAAGAAGGGAAGGAAATCAGAATATGGAGACTATCTATTGGAAGCTGACAACTATTAATAATGCAAGAGTTTTCTATACTAGCTAACTAGATAAAAGAGGAAGTGGTTTATGGAAAGATCGAAAAACAAGAACCCTAGAATCTAAGGTTTGGATTATAGGATTGATGACGAGGGATCAAAGAAAGGGATACAAGGATTAATGTTATAGAGAGAGAGTTATGAGGATTGAGAAGCGAAACATGACTATGAAGCGAAGAAGGAAAATAGTTAAAAGGATTGGTGAGCATCTCGGATCTAACAAGCTTTAGATGAAAGCAAAACTAGATCAAATTATCTTATAAGGAATCCTACTAGTTTTCTGCAAGGAATTCTAAAATCCTATAACAGAATCCTTTAATAGGGTGAGTCTCATATCCATCGATAAGAAAGCTCTTAACAAGAATTACCACATAATTTCATATTGGATAGAACTTCGTTTTACAAGACAAAATGACGAAAGATCAAGGAGAAGAACTACTTCGTTTGACGAGACAAAATGATTCCCTTGATGATGTCATCGTGACGTGGCTTCCGACTTGCAACTGATCTAGGCAAGTTCGAGCACATGGAGAAAGGGGAAAATTTGTACATGACAACAATGTGAACTCTTCGCTTTAGGAGAGTCCTACGGCATATGGGAGCTCACTAACACAAGCAAGGTCAACATTGGAACCAGTTAACATAACGAGTGTATAATAAATTAATCATCATTACAGTGTAATTCTAGTGCAATGTGATTAACTAGAGTAGAGATTTAACCCTACAACTTTGATACTAAGATTATCCAGTGCCGAAGTCCGGCAGATACAAATTTAACAAGTTGGACAAAATTCCCAAATTTTTTATAAACAAATTAAAATACACAATCCCATTGACATTTTCACGAGAATAAGTGAAGTATAATAAATAAAAATTTGCAAATTAATTGGAATCCGTCATCCACCATAGAAGTCTTCAATGCCCACGAAAAGAAATCCCTTCTGAGATCTGTTAAGCGAGACAGAAATCTCTGCACAGAACCAAATTGAAAAATGCATCTTTTATAACACATGGAGACATTTTCCTGTGCAAGAAATATGAATCGGTAATCCGTTTCTTCACCGCCCATTCATTTCAAACGTCTTCCATGAATCCCAAACGGCCAAAAAAAAAGCAACAAAGAAAGTGACAGAAAAATCAAAATCCTAAATGTTCTTCAACATGAGTCACCAGACAATAAATTCCATAATTCTGCTTAATAAAAACAGCGAGAGGAATCAAATCCCGAATGTTCTTCAATATAAATTCTTAAATCTGCAACAAGGCGGCCTGGTTTTCCCCAGATTCCCAACACCAACTTTCCAATTTATTTTTCTGATTTGCCCCTAAAAACTAAACAAAAATATACAGAACAAATCCGAGGAAGCAGAGAAGCCCGAATTTGCTGTAAAACAGCTGAGGATCTGCGGCACTAAAATAGTCGTAAGGGTTGTTGTAAGGATAGTAAGGATTCGGCGGAGAGAAGATGTAGTGGTAGCCAGAGGGCGGCGGAGGGCATTCAATCTGCGGCGGCTTTGGCGGTGGAGGGCACTCTGGCTTTGGCGGTGGAGGGCACTCTGGCTTTGGCGGGGGCGGCGATGGCGGCGGTGGCGGCGGCGGAGCCTGGTCGCATGGATTCTCGCATGTTACGCACGACGTGCATACGACCGCCAGCGGACGAGGAAGATTGGTCCATTTCCTCTCATCCACAGCAGAGGAAGGAGAATCAGATTCTGCCATTAACAGGGAGGAAAACAAAAGCAAAAGCAATTGCACAATTGTGAGAATAAGCGGCACAAGCCGCTTGTCACAGCCCATTTTCTGAAACTAGCAGGCTGTTAACGCATAGGTGAGATGAAAGATGCAGAGAAATTAAATGGAGTTACTCATGGGTTATTAGCGGATGGACACATGGTAGCAGGCTTTAAGGAGGGCTTGGACAGGAGGCGTGAGCGAGCCGTTATATGCGCTGTTCGGTGTCAATGAATTATTATTATTATTATGATTATTCCGTGCTGGTTTATTTAAAGCTGAGTAGGTAGGTTGTCCTTGTCGTTTTTGCTTCCGAGGGAACCCTGCAATTACACGGCGGAAAAGAGAGGTGAACGACTGACATCGTTGTTGAGGTTTTTGAGTGGCGACGTTAAATTACTTTGTGATTTTGATAGTTATTATTCCCTTTACTGTCCTAAGTTAATTTTTTAAATCTTTGTGTTGATGTTAGTTTTGACTTCGTTTTTTATTTTTAATTATTGTTAATTGTATTTGAATGGTCATAATTAATGTGATATTATATTACATCACCAAATTATTGATTGATGAGTTATTTGTGCTTTGGCATGTATTAAATATTAGGCGGCGTGTCTATAAGTGTAGTTAGAAAAGTGAAATTAATTAATTAAAATATGAAAAATTATGTATATAATATTTTTAACCATAATAAATGGGTCGGTTTTGGATATTGTATAGATAATGGTGAGGTATTTGATCATGGTGAGTATTGGTCAGGTTTAATCAATTGTAAAACTTTGAGAATATTTTGAAATTGTTAGTCTTTGCTTAGGGAACTAATGTTTTCATCTTCACTTATCAATTAAATTTTGCAATAAAAATAATTCTAGATTCTAAGGTTTAATGACTTTTATTTTTAAAATATATTTTTGTTGACTTATTTCTAATTTTCTATTGACTCAAATAAATTTTCCTAGGGTTAATTTATATTTTAAGCTCAAAAAAAGGAAAGAAATTCACTTCTGGATCTTTCTAAATCCAGAAACTTCTGCATTATTATTTTTTCCAACTCTACCATTTTTTAATCCTCGACAGTGTGGACAAAGTTCTGAGAGCACTTTAAATAGCCCTGTCCATTACCTATTTTGAAAAAGGGAATTGCAATTTTTACTATTTTACAGTGGAATAACACTAACAAGGTTTATTTTGAGTGGATAGAAGATCTAGGCTTTCATCAATTTAAATTTTATTTGTGTTTATGTATGCTTTTGTTGTCCATTTGTAGGCTCTTCTTAGAGGACATAGAACGACTTTAGCATGGTTTGAAACTTGCAAAGCATCTCCACCCAAGCCGTGCTCCCTCTTCAAATTATTTCCTTGCCCAACCGTAAAATCCAAAATATTTTTATAATAACGAGTGAAGAAACTATCGATATAAACAGAGAGAATTCTTCTATGTCAAAAAATCTATGGGCATGGCTATTGTTCGTCCACAAAACCCTAGTGCCTCCACATGTAGATCCTCTTTTCCTTTTCTCAAAATTTTTGCAATGCTTTCAACATTTTTCTAGTTCTATGTTTGTTTATTTTTATTTTCGTAAATAAGCCCTTTGCAGCTGAGCTAAAAGAACGAGTCTGTTTTAATTTGAAATGCTCTTTTAAAAAATTGCAATTTTTAATGAATCACACAAGGTTAGATATTGTTTAGAATGATATTTTAAACAATACATATTTTCAAAATAGAATTTTTTATATTTCAATGAATAAACTTTTTATATCTAATTTCTTTTTACAAAATTGACATAAATTATAAGTATGCAATTTTTATTTATTAAGATTTAATAAATAAAAAAGTACTAATTGTTTCAAAATTATAAAACTAATAAAATTTATTTTTATTTTTAATTATATAAATTCATACAAAATTTTGTGACACGAGAGCATGTCAATAAACATGTAGGTGCATTTTGTCACATAATACTAACTTCTCTTTTCTTGAAATGATTTCTTTTCTTTTGAAAAATACACATTCTATATATTATATAATCTAAATATCCTATAGTTTATAATATTTATATTAAATAAATATATAGAGGAGCATGTATTATGACTAGATAATGGAGAATAATTAAATTCATAAAGTCTACCTACACCTCATCTAAAACTTTGATGTCAATTTACAAAGTATTATACCTCAATGAAATGAGGGTTTGAGCAAAAATCTATGCAACTAAGACATAAATACACCAAGGCAATAAAAAGGATTAAATAATTTCATAACACTAAAAAATTATAAATCAAATGTCATCATTTTTAAAGAAGCAACTTCACTACTCTTAGGCCATTAAACAAATATGTATCCTTTTTAGCCAAAAGGCAAGGACTCTAGCTCAACCAGAGCTCCTGTTACATATAGGATTTTGAGAGCGGTAGAATTAGAATGGGCAATTAGTAAAACAATGTTAAAAAAAAAAAATTCAAAGTTTTGAGTTTATGAAATCTTAGATTTAAATTAAAAGATTTTTTTTAAGGTTATTGTACAAATTTGAGAGTAATTTAAAATTTGTCCATATGACTTTAGAGGCATGAAATCACTGTCCACAACTAACAAAATATCTCACCAAAAAAGAGTTGAATGGGATTTGGGTTTTTGAAATCTTTAGGTTTAAGTATTAGAATTCTTAAGGTCATTGTACAAATTTGAGAGTAATTTGAAGCTATCACATATGACTTTTTGGAGGCATGAAATAAGTGTGCATAGCTAGAGAATGGTTTCTCCAATAATTTGTTGGGAGATATTTAGTTTTTGCAAATAGGTTTTCACAATCCAAAATTTGATGAGAGATCATTTTTGGAATTTGATTGTGTGTATTTTTAACATCAACATTTTGAATCACACTCTGTGATCCATCATCAAGATGAGAAAAGATGAAAGGAAAATACAATCCTGATGATGGATCACAGAGTGCAATTCGAAACGTTGATGTCAACAATACACACACAATCAAATCCCAGAAATTATCTCATCAGATATTTAGCTTTCAAGTTTGAAAGTATTTGAAATTGTCACATGCGACTTTTAGAGATGTGAAATTAGTGTGTTCAATTAATGAATCATTTCCCCTACATGATGATGAGACACTTTGGTTTTTAAAAAAATGACATTTTCACATATGAGTTAGATGAGATTAATTTGTACAGCTAGTGAATCAACTCTCATAAAGATGTTGAGAGATTTCAGTTTTAAATTGCTTACATTAGTAAGTGGGCCTCATGTTTGTTGGTATTTTTAATGAACCCATAAAGCATCAAGTCATGTCGAGTGCAAGACTCTAACGTCATAAGAGATGAGACTACAATTGTGTCTTAGATGAAATTGGTGAAATGTATAACCCATAGTTGGTCACATCAAGGCTCATGCTCACATATTGGTAGCTAAAATGACTTTATGGAAAAGACAAAAATCTCCATTCTGAAAATGGATCTATTAAGTTTGTGACATAAGTGGAATAAGCATCTCAAGATTTTTATGGATTTCCATGATTTGTATATAAATACAAATAAGATGTCTATAAAGTTTAGAAGCTTTTTATATAAAATTACATGTAATAAAAATTAATCAATAATTGGCAAGAAGTGGCTATTAAGTTAATATTACATTTTTTGTTTCCTACCCATTCTATTATAAATCTCTTGTTACCATCACAATCATGCTTATAAATGTAAAACACAATAATTACAACATAGAATTGAATTATTAGTTTTGACATCGACATTGTCATTAACTTTCTGCTCAAGATTCCTCTTTAAAATAATTTTCTTAAGAAAAAGGTTTTCAACCAATTTGATGTACAAAAGGTAATAGAATAGACATTTATAACACACATAATCATTTTAAAACTTTATTCCTACAAACAAAATCTTTACCTTTTGTTACAATTACTATAAATAACGTAAACGAAGAAAATTTATTTGCTAATTCCATTAGAACTCCTTTAATGTCACTCAATCAAACCCCAAAAAGGTACAAACTCTTTAACTATTTTATAATGTTGTCACAATAAAGCTCTCTCATAGAGTTTTTAATGCATTTGTCCTTCTCAACAATAAAGCTCTCTCATAGAGTTTTTAATGCATTTGTCCTTCTCAACCTAAATTTCTTAGGTGGTGTACCCTTTGCTTGAATTTGACTATAAAATGTGGATGGAGCTAGCGTCCACTTAACTCCATTAGTGTGGTCCCATGGTGTGGTCACATATTCATCCTCATTTATCACTTATTTGTTAGTCCCATGTGAGTGGGCCGGCCATGTGTTTGCAAATGGCCTCTATTGTTGTTGTTTTATATTATTATATATAGATTGGTCAAGCGTGTCTTACAAGCTTGCCTTTATCTTTTGCTTCATATGGTGTAGCGTAAAGTGAAGATTCCAATTGATAAGACTAACAAGTCAATTCTATAATAGTTAGAAAATACTCAGTCCAAGTGCTCATGGATAATGCTAAGAGAAGGTCCAAGAGCTAAGGGCCAATGGCAACGCCACTTTTAGTCTATTATTCTTTTATGTTTAATACTAGGAAGCGATCGCACTCAAGGGAAAGATTATTATTATTATTTTATGATTGAAGAGTTTGATTAAGTTTGGATATGACGTATCTCTTTGTATTAAAGTTAGCACCTGGAAAAACCAATGTTTTTGCCTCTTATATGCTTTTGTGGGGACAACCGGGGGAGGCTTTTCCCTCCTTTTTCTAATAGATTTAAAGAATTATTAAAATGTAAGAAACAATTATGTTTTAATTTAGTGTCAATGAAGTCGTGGGACATGTTTGAGATGGAGAGACGTCATCGTATCTGTTCCTTGGACAATAACTATCATGTTTATGATGTGTATGGGATGGAGTACATTTGCTATGATAGGCCTCTCCAATGTGGTTTCATGCATGTTTATGGAGATTTGATGACGTGTAGATGATAATGGAATGGATTTTTGGATGGGTTTTAAATAATTTTAATAAGAATCTTATATGCTATTGGCATGATTATTTATCTTTTATTGTTTTATTGTCTTTGTACAGTTTTCATTACATGTATTAGAAGCTCAATCGTACTATATGTATATTCACTATTTTTTCTTTAATTTTACATGTCTTGGATGTACTTTGATCACAACATCATTTGTAATTCATAACGTTAACTTCCATTAAATTATTGATTTGCTAGTTGATACCATATGGATGATCATTTATTAAGTTTATAAGTTCATGTATTTTGATTTCTATTAATTAAATTATGTTGAGAACTTAGATGCATTGTGGTTTCATGGTGATAATTTTTTATATTCTATTTTTATGGTGGTAATTTCTTATTAGTACCTTCCTATATATAGGCAAGGATAATATTTTCACTTGCTTCATTTTAACTAATTACTCATAAAAAAATTTAATGAAATTCTAAAGTTTAAAATTGTTTTATTTTAAAAATATTTTAATATCACAAATTTATTTATTTCTATTGGATGTTCCCAATTATGTTGGAGGTTTTATTATATTTGAGTCTAAAAAATAACAAAAATCTTTCCACTTTCCCCCCCCCCCCCCCCAGAAGCTTCTTGTAGTGCCCAAAAGAAACTCTAAGGCATGCTTAGAGCCATCGATGCCCAAATTACAACTCGTTATAGCATCATTCAAAGTCGCATTTGCTCTATGTTAATTCACCATTTTTGGCACCATTTGAAGACATGTATGCCAATTTATTTTGACATTGAAAATCTCACGTGAACACAAACACCTTTTCAATTGCACTATATAACCAAGCAATCAAGCTCACTACCACACATCAAAGCCAGACGTTATTCTCATCAGCTATTGAAGTGTTCATTTGACATTGAAAGCAACGACAACCTGCTCACCTTGGAAAGTCAATAAGACCTGTGTATCATTTTCCTCCATAGCCATAATGCTATGCTAGAGTGCAGCGTATGCTCATCTTATTACAAACTTTTGCAGCAAGAAATGTCCTCGGGAACCGCTTATAGTAAAAGTTGTAATAAACTCAAAATTGTTTAAGTAAATTCAGAATGTATGATGTAGGAGCATCCCGAGGTAGTTTGTAATCTTGCATGTTGGAGTGGTTTTGGCTTTGGAGTTGGAGAACTCAGTCAAAGAAGGGTTCATGTTGAATTATTATTGAGTAGTTCCTGGATGCAGTGTTAGTCGAGGAATTCAGTCATTGATGAAGCTTGACATAGCTTATGTTTCTTGACATATAGTGGGCTCGACATATAATGTCTTGCTTGATGTATAATGGGCTTGACATATATTGTGTAGCTCAATGTATATTGGGTTCGACATATACTATGTTACTCAACATATACTATTGTTCGACGATGCTTGGTGGTTTTTCCGACGCTTGGTAGTTTGCCTCACCAAATGGTGTTCTTGTAGATTGGATCGACTGACTTGGTGCATTTAATGCACATAGCATATGATTGTTACGCAGATCGATCATGGAGGTATGTGTGGACCTATTCAAGTCTTGGTTATTTATCCTATGTGTATTTAAGAATGGGTGTAAGATGACTAAGGCATTTTATATTTATTTGGGTCCTAGATGGTTCTATTTGCAACAAGCCAACTTGTGGTTGTGCAAGTACTTAAGGAGGGCTTGGGTAGGGTTTTAGGCATTCAATTAATCATGGAGAAGATATTCAAGTCAGCAATTTGTGAGTAGAGTTCTAAGTAGTTACGACTTGTGAAACAAGGGGATTACTTGGTGGCTTGAGAGTACAAGTTTAGATATCACTAGAGGTTTCTACCAATTTGATGTGATCTGGACTAGCTAGGTTTGGGTTGGATCTTGAAGGATCTTCTTAAACTTTACTTGGTTTATATTTGGTCATAACTGGGAAGACCTTATAGCTTGACACATTGTATGTAATCAGTTGTTTTATGAATAAAGAGTTGAGTTTGGTATCAGATCTTGCATCTTGTGCTGTGTTTCCACTGTGTGGTTAATTGTTGGGAACTAGATCACTTCCATTAGGGGTTCATCTAAATCTATACTACATTAGGTGGTATGAGATCAAAATTTGGATCCAGTTGGTTGATCTTATCAAAGCAAAGGTTGAAGATGGTTGATCTTATGGATTTTTTGCTTTGGGTTTACAAATATATTGGAGATGTCTCTAAGAAGACTAGACCCTAGGGCGATTGATGATCTCTGTGATGTTGTGGAGACTGAGATTTCAGAGAAGATTAAAGAAGATCTTAGATTTGAGATGGAATTGATGAAGAATGAGATAATGAGAGCTATAGTTGGTGTACCTAGGAATGTGGGTACTAAAGATGGATCTAAGGAAGATGTTGAAGACTTTGAAGCTATTGGATCTGATGGTGAAGACAAAACTAATTAAATAGATAGATCTATGGAACATAGGGGTGGTTGATTGGATAGATCTAGATCTCAATTGAAGTTAAAACATAAGATGGATGTTTCTTGTTGGTATCTCTAACTATTGTTTTCTATTAGTGTCAAACACTTAGTCATTTACAAGGTAGAGTTAGACGGTCATCATTGTGATCAAGCTACTCTATATAGGCCAAGTCATGTACATAAGTAAGTATGTACCAAGCTCTATAGGAGCCAAGTAAGTGTATGGTTACTGAGTATTTTCTATACAAGTCGAGCTCAACATCGATTGATTAGTTTCAAGCATACAAGTAAAATACTAAAGGTCGAGCAATGTAGAGTTTACATTAAAGTCAGGAATGGCATAGATTATGAGAAAAAATTCTTTTCAATCCAACATGGAAGGAACATTTAATATATGTAGAGGTTTTTACAGAGAGTTTTATGCATTAATGATGTGGATTATAGATCCCTATGTTTTGTGATCAATGATTCAAATGGAGAGGCTAATTATGGAAGCATCTAAAAAATCTTTACGAAACTATTTAAATAAACAAGATCTTAACCTAGATCAAACAAAGAAGAAGAAGAAGATCATGTGGAAATGAGATGAGAATAGAAGAGTGTGCATGTGAACAAGGAGTAATATGCAAATAGTGAAGTGAAAGATTGAGATCATATCAGAAGTCAGTGAAAGTGTTATGTTATCTCTTAATAGAGCAAGTACCTAATTAGAGCAATGAAAGGAAAAGAAAATTATTATCATATCAGAAGTGAAGATCACTAACCAAGGAGAATACTTGAAATCAACTTATAGAGCATACCATGAGTCAAGTACTTAATCAGTTGTAACCAACTTGAATCAGGGTAAATCTCTTAATAGAGTGGTCTTAATAGATCTTTGTAAATCTCCTAATAAAGTCCTTACTTTATTGCAAGTGCTAAATCCTCTAACAACAAGGTGAGACCTAGAAGTCTTAAATGTTTTTAACAGGGTAGACCCCTCATAGGGTAGATCATATATTATGATCAAACATTGTAACCCTAATAGGTAAACTTTATTAATTACTACATTAGTGAAGATTTATTGGTTTTCATCCCCACCCCAATTTTACCTTCATCTTGGAGGGTTTATGGGCAATAGATCTTGTGTTATGTGTTTATTTTCATGCATCTAATAGATCGGATTTACATATTACAATAAGTTTATTATTACAAATTTTTTACATGTACTAGTTAATTGGTGGATGTGTAAATGAATTGTTGAAAAGTAAAAGAGCTCAAGATTCTAATTCACACCCACCCCGCCACCCTCCCTCACACTATCTTGTTATCCTATTTATACCTCCATTAATCAAAAATTGGTATAAGAGCATTGGTTCTCTGAGAGAAGCTTAATCACTTGGAGATCAGATCTTGGAGATGGATGCTTTTAAACTAGACAAGGTTATTGACAATCAGGTGATTGCCATCCAACTCATACTACATAAACATAAGAAAGAAAGATAAGATTTGAAGAAATATTTGGAAAGAAGAAAGGAATTAGCTATCTAGGATAAGAAATTTTCCTATGAAGAAGTTGAGAGTGAAGGATTGTTTGAATTAATCAATTCAAATGACAAAGCATCTGCAGATCTACTTGAAAAGAAGATAGGACTATGGTTGAAGAAGACAAAAGGGTAATGGCTACTAGACTCGAAGACAGATGTGTAGAAGCTCACAAACACACAAATGGATATGATGAATTGACTAATGCTTGCAAATCAAGAATTAAATCACAAGAATGTGGAAATTGGAAATCTCAAATCACAGAAGGACATACTGAAGAGAACTAAAATCTGAGAAAGAATCTATGGAGAAATTCAACAAACCAAAAGAGGTAATGAAATAATTTGAAGAGCTTAAGAAGTCATCTAGCAATATGGATGGGTAAGGACTATTTGGCTCCTGATTTAACAGTTTTGTAAATAACCAAGAAACCGGACCAATGCATCTAAGGCTAGCAACTTCCTATGACAGATACACTTGACTGCAGTCTTGGGCCAACTATAAGGCATAACTCCTTCTTCACTTTAGGCTTTGTAAGACCTAGGTAGGTGGACCTATAGATTCAATTGATACCATACCAGTGCAAAATATATCCCTGAATTTATTTACTGCAAATAAAAGCCCTTATTTCTCCTAATAACCTATGCAATAACAAAGAAGTGCAGTAGTAAATTACAATGTAGTGCCTGCCCCTAGTTTACATTTTTCGAGCTACATTTATGATATGTTTGCCAAACTCTTTTAGGCCAATTTATGTTTGATGAGTAGTATCATTATTTTAGAGATTATCAGAGGATGTTTACACTCAGTTTATTATATGATGAGATTACTTGGTACTCTATATTTCGTGCATGTATGATGATTATTCAATGGTTTCAGTTATCGATGATAATTAGTTAAATGGTTCATTATTCCATGTGTTTCTTATGGATACTTACCCCATACTGCATGTGTATGGTGTGTGTGTTGTTTTATTTATGTATGGTGTTTCTGATATGGTTAAGGAAGGGAGTCGTAGTCACCTGCTAGTCGGGATCTACACGATGCACCACTTCCTGCCATGGCCTGTTTAGCTTAGAATATTGTGTTTGTACATGCGTGGATTTTATGCAGGTTGCAGGTACCGGGTATCGACTTCCCTGAATTGTCAGGATGAGCGTACCCTATCGCACTGTCTCAATGGTAAGAGAGGGGAGATAAACTCTTAAGTCCAAATCCTAAACCCTTTAGCCAATTGTCCTAATTGATAATTAGGACAAGTATCTGAGTTAAGTACCCTCCAAATGCATCAAATGATGTAATTTGGTGATTATAACCCTTCTGTTTGATTTGGTATGTATTTTTCTATGATGGGTTTTCGTATGTTGCTTTTTGAGTCCTTGGTGTATTTTCTATTAATTAAGTCTAATTTTAAAAAAAAAGACTAATTAATGATTTAATTTAATAAGGAATTATTATGATATCTTTATATTTAATTAATTAATTAATTAATTAAATAAAAGAATTAAAGTTGGAAATTAAAGTTCAAGATATATTTAGAACAGGATAATATTTATTTAATTTAATAATAATATATTTGGAGTTCATTTTTAAATAAATGCTAAATATTATTGTTATTTAAATTAATTAAATATGTTATCAATTAAATTCTAAAATAAATTAAAAAGTTGAAAGATATTAATTTATTAAGAATTCTAGATCGCATGATCTAAACATGAGTTAAATATAAGAATTAAATTAAAAGATTAAATTATAAAAATTAATAATGTTATTTTAATTTTTTAAAAGTGCACATAAGATTTAAAGTAATAAATTAATTAAGAATTGAAGTCAAGTGAAATTTTAAATAAAGTTATTTAATCATTCAACTTAATGTGCATGAAAGTTGAATGCAAAAGAATTAGAAAAGATAATAAAAGTTAATTTGTGTTAACTGAGTTGTGCAAAGAGTCTTCTCGGGTAAACGCACAATTAGTGCCCCGAATTGAGGAGAATTTGCTTATCACAACTTTGGGGGTTCATTTTCGGGAGATACGGACTTGGACGAGAATTAGGAGGAAGACAATTTTTGGAAGCAAAATTCAGAAGGCTGACACGAAGAAAGTCTCGAAGGGAAAGGTTATTGAGAGGAGCGAATTCGCATATAGTTTTCTGGAGGTTGCATAATAGCATCAGGATCAGGTAGGGTCTTGTGTTTTTTATCCATTAAATATGCAATTATTCCTTCTTGCCTTCTTCGTGTCTGGGGTTTGAAGATCTGAATTCTCTGTGATAAAAGTTTTAAGCTTTCAATCTTGTGAAGCTATTAATTATTCGTCAATAATTTCTGTATCCATGGAGACTGGATGAATTAATTAGAACCCTTGTTTTCTTGATTTAGAAATTAAGATCTAATTTGATAAGGGTTTTGTTTTAATGATATTGAAAAGTTCTAGATAAATAAAAAAATAAAAAAATAAAAATAAAAATAAATAAATAAATAAATAAATATATATATATATATATATTTATATTTTACATAATTATCCTTTGGAAGAAATTGTTTTGTATTAAAAATTAAACAAAATTAATTTTTAATAAAAACTTATTTTATTTCGAATAAAATAAAATCATATATAAAAAAAAAAAGTATATATTAATATTAGTGGGGGGGAGGGAAGTACCCCGTACCCGCCCCCACTGTCGGCGCAGGCCGACAGTACCTGCGTCGCAGGTACTGCGACGATAGGTACAGAGTACCTGCCACCGCAGGCCCTGCGACCGCAGGCCTGCGGCCAAAGCTGACGGGCTATAAACGTTTTGAAGATTTCATTTTTTTAAATTTTTTTTTATATAATTTTTTTTAATTATTAAAAAAATGAATTTTATTTAATTAAAAATTTTAAATAATAAAAATTATAATATATTTAATTTTTATAATATATTAAACTTTTTAAATATTTAATAAATAAATATTAATTGTATAAAAATAGTTGTAGATTTTAATTTTGTTTAAATATTAATAAATTAACATTTAGTAGTGGGATTAAAATAAATAATTAGATCTAATAAATATTGATTAATTTAATTAAAATTAGTTTAATTAAGTTAATTAATAATGAATGTTATTTGACTAAATTATAAATTTGGATATTGATTTAATGTAAATTATTATAGAACTGGGTTATTCGAAAAAGGGTAGTTGTGAAAACTTTGTTACTTGAATTCGACATTAAACTAAATCACAAACCTTACCTTAACTTAAATAATATACTTTCAGATCCAATCTCTGAGACTTTGATGTTGTATTTATACTTTGAATGTTTTGGGGTGGTTTAGCGTTGACCAGTTCAGGTTGTTACCAGAGGCTCGGGGTTTTGTGAATGTGATGTCTTGATGATTTGGTCTCGATCTTTCTTAACCTGACCATGGTAATGTGATGAAGTGCTCTATGACATGATTGTGTTTACTGTTTGTGATTGCTTTCGAGTTCCTTGTGTGAAGCTGAGATGTATGTATTTGAGAATACCTAACTTAACCATTTTTGAGTCTCGATCAGTTATATTTGATAACCATTTCTGAGTCTCGATCAGTTATACTTGTATTACTTTCTGGTTGCTCATTAGAGAACCATTGGATTTTGTGACTTATCATTGATGCCTTCAGTTGCTGATAGAGAATTGTCGTGATTACTTGATTACTATTTGATGTTATCTGTTGCTCATGAAGAACTGATATATTTTGTGGATTATCTTTTTATGATATTTTCAGTTGCTCGCATAGGACTGAGATGGTTTTATTATGATTCTTTGATTTATGAGTTCATGAGCTAGGGTAGGTTATCTATGTGTAGAGTCGGGAAGTGGCTTGCAATGGGGGTCGGAGCCCTAAGAGGCTGCCTTGAGAAACCCATTGTAAGTCGTTTTTAATAAGTGAAAACATTTACACTAAATGAGAGAAAATGAACCTAACAAGATAATTGTATGTTCTCTCCCATGCCATGAGTGCTAGTACAGACTAGGATGGGGTAGAGAGGACGCTTGGTTACGACCTTGCATTCCATAGTATGCCTCGTCAGTACGAGAGGATACTAGTGGCCGCAAGATCAGTAGGGACCCGGGATTCCTAAGGGATTGCTCGGGTAACTTCTACATGACTTTTGCGATGACACTTTCCCGCTTGCATATTAGGTTTCCTACGTGTCTTGTGGTACCTCTGGGATTTAGATGTCGATCTTTTTAGGAACCCTTGAGTTAGCATACTGATAGGATTTCCTGGACTTAGAGAGTATTTATGATTATAGGTTTTGTTATCCTATTTTGGGACTTGAGACTATCTCCTCAGCGCAGTGGGAGTGGACCATTTAGGTTCCACGCGGTCGGGTGGTAGTGCTTTTACTCTTACCATTGAGATCCGTTCCGTGGTCACCGTGGCTGGAGTTTTCGTGATTGGCATTTACCTTCACTATGTTCTTGGATTATTATGATGGATGGTTAGATTTTATGATAGATGTTTTATCATTATGGATGTATGGATGTATCATGTATGGTGAATAGTTTCATATATTTTTACTGTACTTTGTATCATGGATTTGAGGATGTTGTATCTTGATCTTTACATATGTATATTCTTTTAAGCCTTTCATACCCTGTGACATGTACAGTGGATGAATGAGCATTCCGAATTAATTTTCCAAGGAGCATTCGGAACAAATGTATATTATGGACATTGGAGTTTCTGATTATTCTTTTATATGTATGTGTTAGTTGTTAGACTTAGAATTAATTAAATTTAAATGTGACTCAACGTCTTGGGATCTTTAAGAAATGTAACTTGCAATGTATGTTTGTCGATGATTACATGTTATTGCTTCCGCTACTATTTGTTTGATGTGTATGTCATACTTTCTTACTTAAAAAAAAAAAATGTTTAGCAAACTTAGTGAAACTTTAGGTTAATTCTTTTGGATCCCTTGGCGGGGCGTTACATCTGGTATCAGAGCCCAAGTTTCTACATTGGGAGCTCTGGGTATATTGGAACGCCACTAGTGTTAACTAGTTGAATAAAAATGCAAACCTTAAACTAAAATTTGAAGCTAGTTGAACTGAAACTGTATATAAACTATTAGTTACCTATTTTATTCATACTTCAACACTCAAAACTTCAAAACTGAAATTATACTTAAACTGAAATTATAGGTAAACTGAAAATTGAAAATATCTTGTTTGCAAAACATGTGTCTTTTATCTATGTATTTCAGTAGTATGTTTCATGGTTATTTTAGCATCTTGTGTCTTGGATATTATTGTAGGATGGTATCTGGGACGAGATCTTCCGTTAGGGGCCGTAGCCTTGGCCGTGGCAGAGGTCGTGGACGAGGCAGAGATGTTAGTGTTCATGAGTCTATCCATGAGAGCCCCATGCAGGAAGAGAATAGGGAAGAGCATGTTAGTGAGCATCAGGAAGAGAACCACGATGAGGGACATGCCGACTCTGAGGAGGTTGATCTGAGGCAAATGATGCGAACCCTTATTGATCGCTTACCTCCTGTTCTTGAGCAGGATAGAGCACACCAGGTTGGACATGAGCATAGACGCAGATCTAGGAGTCCTCAGAAGGATCGACATAGATTCATAGTATCTTCTCAGATGAAGGATCTTCAGAGGTCCAAGATCAAGCCCTTTAATGGGCAAGATTCTGGGTATGTAGCTGAGTAGTGGCTTATTGCCCTTGACAGGATTTTTGCTATGCAGGACTTTGACAGTAATGTCAAAGCGAGGTTTGCCATTACCAATCTAGAGTTATTTGGAGCCACCTGGTGGACTATTGAGGAGAAGAAGTTGGGCATTGACATGGGTAGTGTCACTTGGGAGATTTTCTTGGAGAGTTTTCATGAGCGATTCCTACCAGAGGAATGGAAGCAACATAGAGCAGATGAGTTCCATAACCTGAGACAGTTCACTATGATCGTTGTAGAGTATGAGCGCAAGTTCTATGAGCTCATGCCTTTTTCGGGATTCAGTGACAACCCAGCACAGTTGGCACAACATTTCATTTGAGGCTTGAACAACCGTTTTATTGGGGGTGTTAAGGTATTTGAGCCTAAGACCCTCAAGGATGCGGTACATCGAGCTATCCTGGTAGAGCAGAGTGTCAACTTTGGGCAAGGAGGATTTGTGGGAGCGCCTACTATAGCAGGATCTAAGGGCAACCACAATTCCGGTGGAATCAGGAAGCCTCCCTTCCCTAGGAGGAATCAGTATTCTCAGCAGCATTCTCAGCAGCATTCTCAGCAACAGCCTCAGCAGCATAAGGGATTTTACCCTCAGGCACAGAGTGGTGGCGGTGGATCCAACCCTAGGATCAATCGCAATGCTCAACGTAATAGGTAGAATCAGCAATCTCGGCCTGCACAGAGCAACCAGTCTTTTGCTAGCAGGGGTAGCCAACAGCGATCGAATGCACCACCTATAGGGAGAGGATCTGGCAGAGGCAGGGGATGTTATTCGTGTGGACAGATTGGTCATATTGCAGCATACTGCCCACAGCGAGCATCTCAGTATTCAGGACCCAGGCCAGCGGCATCTGAGCCTACAGTCGGAAATACAGGTGGATCTCATAGAGTATTTGCAGCGGTGGATCACCGTCAGGCAGACCATCAGGGGACAGTAGTCGAGACTACAGGAGCTATCCGAGGTACACCTCTCTCTGTATTATTTGATTCAGGTGCTACAGATTCTTTCATTTCTCCATCTCTAGTTGATAAGTGTAAGCTGGAGTCGGTTAAGCAAGACCATGGTTGGCAAGTGGAACTAGCCTCAGGTGCTAAAGTTTCCACAGATTCGGTAGTTCACAAGTGTGGACTTAGCATAGGAGGGTTTGAGACTTCAGTCGATTTTCGAGTTATTCCTCTTGGCTCCTACGATGTGGTCTTAGGTATGGATTGGCTTGGCTCTCATAGGGCTAGTATTGATTGCAGAAAGAAGACCATTATGTGTCAGGATGACCAAGGGAAGGATGTTGAGATTGTGGGGATACCGAGACCTATATCCCTACGAATGATCTTTTCTATGCAACTTAAGCGAAGCTTTCGTAAGGGGTGTCAGGTATTTGCCGTTTCGGTAAATGAGCTCGATGAGGAAGAATCTACGAGGAAGACCCTAGATCACCCTATTTTATAGGAGTATGTTGATGTCTTTCCGAGTGAGATTCCAGGCATGCCTCCGAAGAGAGACATTGATTTTAGCATTGAGCTCACTCCAGGAGCGGAACCTATTTCTAGAGCTCCTTACCGTATGACCACTCAGGAGCTAAGTGAGTTGCGTTTGCAGTTAGAGGAACTTTTGGCCAAGGGTAGTATTCGACCTAGTGTATCACCATGGGGAGCTCCAGTGCTCTTTGTGAAGAAGAAGGATGGTTCTTTGCGCCTTTGCATCGATTACAAACAACTGAATAATGTGACAATAAAGAACAGGTACCCTTTACCTAGGATTGATGATTTATTTGATCAGATCAAGGGAGCTACAGTGTTCTCTAAGATTGATCTTAAGTCAGGATACCACCAACTTCGCATCAAGGAGGCTGATATTCATAAGACCGCCTTCCGAACTCGCTACGGGCATTATGAGTTCACAGTGGTACCCTTTGGGTTGACAAACGCTCCATCAGTTTTCATGTGCTTAATGAATGGGGTGTTCCGTTCCTATCTTGATAGATTTGTTCTTGTGTTCCTCGATGATATTCTGATATATTCTAAGTCCCAAAAGGAACATGAGGAACATTTGATTTTAGTTTTGCAGTGCTTGAGAGATAATCAACTTTATGCCAATGCGGCAAAGTGTGATTTCTTTCAATCAGAGATACAGTATTTGGGACACGTTATTTCAGGCGAAGGTATCTCTATAGACCCTGCGAAGATCCAGGCAATAGTAGATTGGCCTGCACCCACTACTGTGTCGGAGATTCGTAGTTTCATGGGTCTAGCTGGGTATTATCGCAGATTTGTTCAAAACTTCTCCAGAATAGCACACCCTATTACCTCCCTTCAGAGGAAAGGAAAGAAGTTTCTTTGGACAGAAAAGTGTGTAGAAGCATTTCAGAAACTCAAAGAGCTTCTGACCAGTGCACCGATCTTAGTTGTACCTGATCCAGAAGGTGAGTTCATGGTGTGTACAGATGCTTCCCTCGAGGGTATTGGAGCAGTTCTAATGCAGAATGGTCGATTGATTGCATATGAGTCACGCAAACTCAAGGATCATGAGTTGAATTATCCTACACATGACCTTGAGTTAGCAGTAGTAGTTCATGCCTTAGTGAGATGGAGACATTTCTTGTTGGGACACAGATTTGAACTACATAGCGATCATCGTAGTCTTTAGTACATATTCACGCAGCCTAATCTGAATGCTAGGCAAAGGTGTTGGATGGAGTTTTTGTGCGAGTATGACTTTGAGGTGAAGTATATCCAGGGGAAGGAGAATGTCGTAGCTGATGCTTTGAGTCGCAGGAAACATGTGATATCATCTATGACTCTTAGTGTCGATTTGAGATGTCAGATACTTCAGGCACTCCCCACTGATTCATGGTATCTGGAGGTGTGCAGTGAGATCAATTCAGGGAGATCCTTGGAGGGTAAGTTTTTAGGCTATGTCCTAGAGTCAGATGGCCTTTTGAGACTTTCAGGAAGGATCTATGTGTCGCTACTAGATGAGCTTCGCATATTGATCCTATCAGAGGCCCATCGTGCACCTTACTCAGCACATCCAGGTGTCAAGAAGATGCATGTAGATTTGCGACGTTTATTCTATTCGTCCGGGATGAAGCGCAACATTGCTGATTTTGTGGCTAGATGTCTTGAGTGTCAGAGAGTCAAGGCAGAACACCAGCATCCGGCAGGACTTTTGCAACCAAATCTCGTTCCTTCATGGAAGTGGGACATCATCTCTATGGATTTCATAGTAGGATTACCTATGACTCTTCGTCGTCATGATTCTATCATGGTCACCGTTGATCGGTTGACCAAGGTGGCACATTTTGCACCAATCAGGTCTTCCTACACTGCAGCTTCAGTAGCTAATGTCTTCATGCGTGACATTGTGAGACTACATGGTATTCCCCGAAAGATCATTTCGGATAGGGATCATGTTTTCACTTCCGCATTTTGGACATCACTACAGCATGATTTGGGAGCGCAGTTGAACTTCAGTTCAGCATATCACCTAGAGACAGATGGGCAGACAGAGAGAGTGAATCAGGTTCTCGAGGATATGTTGAGGATGTACGTGATGGATAGGCAGACTCATTGGGAGGACTATCTCTACCTAGTGGAGTTTGCTTACAACAACGGGTATCACAGTTCTATTGGCATGGCACCTTTCTAAGCCTTATATGGACGCCCTTGTCGTACACCTTTGAGTTGGGATAGCCTTGAGGATCGCATCCTGTTGGGCCCAGAGATGCTTCGTGACATGGAGCAACAGGTGGTGCGTATCCGAGAGCACTTGACAACGGCACAGGATAGGCAGAAGAAGTATGCTGATGCTCATAGGTCAAATAAGCAGTTTGCTGTGGGAGAGAAGGTTTTCTTGAGAGTGCGTCCGCGGAAGAGTCCGATCCATTATGGAAAGGGCTCGAAGCTAGCACCTCGCTTTGTGGGACCATTCGATATTCTTGAGAGGATTGGTCCAGTTGCCTATCGTCTTGCTTTACCGCCCAGCCTTGCTCGCATTCACGATGTTTTCCATGTATCAGTACTTAGACAGTATATTCCTGATGTTGTACATATTCTTGATTGGAATGCTTTACAGGTAGAGGATGGGCAGCTGGCTTTGGAGCCAATACGTATTCTGGAGCAGCGGGAGTTGACCCTCAGGGGTCGAACCATAGAGCAGGTAAGGGTCCAATGGGACCCTACTGATGACTCTTCAGCGACATGGGAGGATGCATCTAGATTACGGGATTTATATCCCTATTTGTTTATAGGCTTCCAGGAGTAAGCCTAAGTCTAGGGGGGATGGATGTAGTGCCTGCCCCTAGTTTACATTTTTCGAGCTACATTTATGATATGTTTGCCAAACTCTTTTAGGCCAATTTATGTTTGATGAGTAGTATCATTATTTTAGAGATTATCAGAGGATGTTTACACTCAGTTTATTATATGATGAGATTACTTGGTACTCTATATTTCGTGCATGTATGATGATTATTCAATGGTTTCAGTTATCGATGATAATTAGTTAAATGGTTCATTATTCCATGCGTTTCTTATGGATACTTACCCCATACTGCATGTGTATGGTGTGCGTGTTGTTTTATTTATGTATGGTGTTTCTGATATGGTTAAGGAAGGGAGTCGTAGTCACCTGCTAGTCGGGATCTACACGATGCACCACTTCCTGCCATGGCCTGTTTAGCTTAGAATATTGTGTTTGTACATGCGTGGATTTTATGCAGGTTGCAGGTACCGGGTATCGACTTCCCTGAATTGTCAGGATGAGCGTACCCTATCGCACTGTCTCAATGGTAAGAGAGGGGAGATAAACTCTTAAGTCCAAATCCTAAACCCTTTAGCCAATTGTCCTAATTGATAATTAGGACAAGTATCTGAGTTAAGTACCCTCCGAATGCATCAAATGATGTAATTTGGTGATTATAACCCTTCTGTTTGATTTGGTATGTATTTTTCTATGATGGGTTTTCGTATGTTGCTTTTTGAGTCCTTGGTGTATTTTCTATTAATTAAGTCTAATTAAAAAAAAAAGACTAATTAATGATTTAATTTAATAAGGAATTATTATGATATCTTTATATTTAATTAATTAATTAATTAATTAAATAAAAGAATTAAAGTTGGAAATTAAAGTTCAAGATATATTTAGAACAGGATAATATTTATTTAATTTAATAATAATATATTTGGAGTTCATTTTTAAATAAATGCTAAATATTATTGTTATTTAAATTAATTAAATATGTTATCAATTAAATTCTAAAATAAATTAAAAAGTTGAAAGATATTAATTTATTAAGAATTCTAGATCGCATGATCTAAACATGAGTTAAATATAAGAATTAAATTAAAAGATTAAATTATAAAAATTAATAATGTTATTTTAATTTCTTAAAAGTGCACATAAGATTTAAAGTAATAAATTAATTAAGAATTGAAGTCAAGTGAAATTTTAAATAAAGTTATTTAATCATTCAACTTAATGTGCATGAAAGTTGAATGCAAAAGAATTAGAAAAGATAATAAAAGTTAATTTGAGTTAACTGAGTTGTGCAAAGAGTCTTCTCGGGTAAACGCACAATTAGTGCCCCGAATTGAGGAGAATTTTCTTATCACAACTTTGGGGGTTCATTTTCGGGAGATACGGATTTGGACGAGAATTAGGAGGAAGACAATTTTTGGAAGCAAAATTCAGAAGGCTGACACGAAGAAAGTCTCGAAGGGAAAGGTTATTGAGAGGAGCGAATTCGCATACAGTTTTCTGGAGGTTGCATAATAGCATCAGGATCAGGTAGGGTCTTGTGTTTTTTATCCATTAAATATGCAATTATCCCTTCCTGCCTTCTTCGTGTCTGGGGTTTGAAGATCTGAATTCTCTGTGATAAAAGTTTTAAGCTTTCAATCTTGTGAAGCTATTAATTATTCGTCAATAATTTCTGCATCCATGGAGACTGGATGAATTAATTAGAACCCTTGTTTTCTTGATTTAGAAATTAAGATCTAATTTGATAAGGGTTTTGTTTTAATGATATTGAAAAGTTCTAGATAAATAAAAAAAAATAAAATAAAAAAATAAATAAATATATATATATATAAATATATATATATTTATATTTTACATAATTATCCTTTGGAAGAAATTGTTTTGTATTAAAAATTAAACAAAATTAATTTTTAATAAAAACTTATTTTATTTCGAATAAAATAAAATCATATATAAAAAAAATATATATAAAAAAAAAAAGTATATATTAATATTAGTGGGGGGGAGGGAAGTACCCCGTACCCGCCCCCACTGTCGGCGCAGGCCGACAGTACCTGCGTCGTAGGTACTGCGACGACAGGTACAGAGTACCTGCCGCCGCAGGCCCTGCGACCGCAGGCCTGCGGCCAAAGCCGACAGGCTATAAACGTTTTGAAGATTTCGTTTTTTTAATTTTTTTTTTATATAATTTTTTTTAATTATTAAAAAAATGAATTTTATTTAATTAAAAATTTTAAATAATAAAAATTATAATATATTTAATTTTTATAATATATTAAACTTTTTAAATATTTAATAAATAAATATTAATTGTATAAAAATAGTTGTAGATTTTAATTTTGTTTAAATATTAATAAATTAACATTTAGTAGTGGGATTAAAATAAATAATTAGATCTAATAAATATTGATTAATTTAATTAAAATTAGTTTAATTAAGTTAATTAATAATGAATGTTATTTGACTAAATTATAAATTTGGATATTGATTTAATGTAAATTATTATAGAACTGGGTTATTCGAAAAAGGGTAGTTGTGAAAACTTTGTTACTTGAATTCGACATTAAACTAAATCACAAACCTTACCTTAACTTAAATAATATACTTTCAGATCCAATCTCTGAGACTTTGATGTTGTCTTTATACTTTGAATGTTTTGGGGTGGTTTAGCGTTGACCAGTTCAGGTTGTTACCAGAGGCTCGGGGTTTTGTGAATGTGATGTCTTGATGATTTGGTCTCGATCTTTCTTAACCTGACCATGGTAATGTGATGAAGTGCTCTATGACATGATTGTGTTTACTGTTTGTGATTGCTTTCGAGTTCCTTGTGTGAAGCTGAGATGTATGTATTTGAGAATACCTAACTTAACCATTTTTGAGTCTCGATCAGTTATATTTGATAACCATTTCTGAGTCTCGATCAATTATACTTGTATTACTTTCTGGTTTCTCATTAGAGAACCATTGGATTTTGTGACTTATCATTGATGCCTTCAGTTGCTGATAGAGAACTGTCGTGATTACTTGATTACTATTTGATGTTATCTGTTGCTCATGAAGAACTGATATATTTTGTGGATTATCTTTTTATGATATTTTTAGTTGCTCACATAGGACTGAGATGGTTTTATTATGATTCTTTGATTTATGAGTTCATGAGCTAGGGTAGGTTATCTATGTGTAGAGTCGGGAAGTGGCTTGCAATGGGGGTCGGAGCCCTAAGAGGCTGCCTTGAGAAACCCATTGTAAGTCGTTTTTAATAAGTGAAAACATTTACACTAAATGAGAGAAAATGAACCTAACAAGATAATTGTATGTTCTCTCCCATGCCATGAGTGCTAGTACAGACTAGGATGGGGTAGAGAGGACGCTTGGTTACGACCTTGCATTCCATAGTATGCCTCGTCAGTACGAGAGGATACTAGTGGCCGCAGGATCAGTAGGGACCCGAGATTCCTAAGGGATTGCTCGGGTAACTTCTACATGACTTTTGTGATGACACTTTCCCGCTTGCATATTAGGTTTCCTACGTGTCTTGTGGTACCTCTGGGATTTAGATGTCGATCTTTTTAGGAACCCTTGAGTTAGCATACTGATAGGATTTCCTGGACTTAGAGAGTATTTATGATTATAGGTTTTGTTATCCTATTTTGGGACTTGAGACTATCTCCTCAGCGCAGTGGGAGTGGACCATTTAGGTTCCACGCGGTCGGGTGGTAGTGCTTTTACTCTTACCATTGAGATCCGTTCCATGGTCACCGTGGCTGGAGTTTTCGTGATTGGCATTTACCTTCACTATGTTCTTGGATTATTATGATGGATGGTTAGATTTTATGATAGATGTTTTATCATTATGGATGTATAGATGTATCATGTATGGTGAATAGTTTCATATATTTTTACTGTACTTTGTATCATGGATTTGAGGATGTTGTATCTTGATCTTTACATATGTATATATTTTTAAGCCTTTCATACCCTGTGACATGTACAGTGGATGAATGAGCATTCCGAATTAATTTGCCAAGGAGCATTCGGAACAAATGTATATTATGGACATTGGAGTTTCTGATTATTCTTTTATATGTATGTGTTAGTTGTTAGACTTAGAATTAATTAAATTTAAACGTGACTCAACGTCTTGGGATCTTTAAGAAATGTAACTTGCAATGTATGTTTGTCGATGATTACATGTTATTGCTTCCGCTACTATTTGTTTGATGTGTATGTCATACTTTCTTACTTAAAAAAAAAAAATGTTTAGCAAACTTAGTGAAACTTTAGGTTAATTCTTTTGGATCCCTTGGCGGGGCGTTACATACAACTCTATGGAATGCACAAGCTGAGTGAGGGTTAAACATTTAAGTTCTTCAACATGAAAGGGAAAGAACATTTGATTAATGATGTTGATATCAACAAGACCTCAAATATGTAGCAGTAAGACCTAATGATCCTGTAATTGATCAATGCCTTATCTATTGGGAAATTAAATGAATTACAACAATACATATTCTGGAAATCCTAGATATATATGTCTACATCAAGATCCCTGATCTATCTTTCACCTTGTGAATAGACATCTACATCAAAATGAATCCCATACTTAGACTATCCTATCATGAATTCTGCGAACCCTGTGATAAACATCAAGCAATTACATGGCTCTTTGTTCCACCAGCAAGACACTTCAATCACATACATTTCTAAACAAAATGCAACCTAGTTTATGCTCTTTGTTCACAAACTAGGAAAGATCACAGATCCACAAACATGAGACATAATTCAAATAGAATTTAAATCCCTTTATTGCTCTTTATTTGTTTTTCTTGAAACCAAATATATGAAAGATATATAGAAACTAACTCACAAATCACCAAACAAATATGAACTATCTGCATTAAAACATAAATGTTGCTCAATACAAGAGGAAATTGCTGAAGAATGGTGTCTCAGTAGTGAGTGATTTTCTTCTCTAAACTGGAACTAATGGTCTCACAGTGAAAAATTGGAACCCTTACAATGAGAAAGAATGAGAATGATATAGGAAGAAATAATTGTCGAATCTGCTTTGCATCTGACATGTGTCCACTTGAAATTCCGTCTCTTTGCCTGGAAAAGACTCTCTCTAATCTCTTTCTTCCATAGGTAAATCAAAATCTTTTCTCATTTTACCTCTCAAAGGCATCAAATATCTCAAAACTTGATGAGAATCGTAACTAATTTTGATATCAAAGTGAACTCATAGTAAAAGTGAAAAATCAGTTAACTGGCTTCTAGAAAACAAGAAAACATTTTAGAGTCAATTTTCTTCACCACAAAGCTCCAACAAACTCTTATATCTATCTCCTAGCCACTACTAATGATCAATGATGAAAAACACTCATTCTGTTGAGAACACCCCAAAATTTACAAATTGGCCTATAGCACAAATCGATGAGCACTTGTGCAAAAATCAATCTAAAAAATGGAAAATTCGTCTCGTTCTGGTTCCGATGGTATATTGGAGTGCCTATTTTTGATAAAAAAATGCTCCATTTATGCCTTTTGAAAATCATACCCCTGTTCATGGCTCCATGACATTATTATGCAAAAATTTAAACCTTTTCCAAAGTTTAAACTATATTAAAGTTTAGACACTTATTTAAATGATCTCTTGACTACACATGAAACCAACCCCTGAGAATATAAAAATGAATTTTATGTTTGAAATTATTCATTTTTTTTCCTTTTCAATTCAGATCAAACTTGGTTGACCGACCTTGCCACGTGTCATCTTTTGATTGGCTCGGCCTTGTATAGCGGGTGCCACATGGCATCACCTGATTTGTCCTACTCATTGCCATGTCAACACGCCACATCATGGTCATTATGTTAACTAGCTTGCAACTTTGCCTTAGTGACATAGTGACATCCATTGGATCTGCCATGTGGCATGATCTGGTGCATCTCTGAGATTTGCTTGCCCCGTCATAACTTTCCTCAGATTCTATGCCACATTGCACCTTGCGATTGGTCCAAATTTTGCCACATCACGACCTAGTCATCCAGCTAGCTGCGACTTGTCACAATCTCATCAACTCTCACTATGTCGCTATGGTTATCCCGTGAGCATCTTCGCTTGGTGAGATAATGATGGATGCACAATCAACCAAGTGTCAGCATCTCGTGAATCCAGATCCACATTAGCGAGCCTACATCTTTGTCTAAAATTTTTCTTAGTTTGTGCGCCAACTAGGCATCCGGGCGGGCTCCACCTGTGGCTAAGGCTTCAAAAGCCTTTGTCTTTAATTCATTATGCATTGTGTGTGCAATAGTATATAAACACTTAAAAATCTCCCCACCTGCGCAATGTGGGATAAATTGTTAAGGCCTTGCTCTGTTAAAAACAAAACACTTCTCTCTTTTTAATGCATGGGTTTTATTTGACCATTGCCTTCATTGCCGCAACTCCCTCTACACATCTCCTACTATTCACTACCTTGGACTCCTTTATTTGGACTGTGTTTGATCGGCGGCTTCCTCTCTTAATACGTGGGTCTCCATTGCTTTTTATATCCACTGCTTGCTTTATTTTTGGCCTTTTAAACACGTGGGCTATAGGCTCTTTTATTGTTTTACTGTGTGTTTCTTTTATCACTATCGGCCTATTATATGCCGACCTCCCTCCTTTTTGCTTTGTGTTAACTCTTTTTGTGATTTGCAGGTTGGTTCTTGTGGCGTGGGCAATCTCCTTATCTCCCATGTTTAAGCACTGAGACTGTTGCTCCCTTAGACTTCCCTGTTCCTTGCTGGGCATGCAAAATATGGTGTCGATTTGAATGGTGTGGTTTTCTTTTTCTTTTAACGTAGGCTTTCTCTTTAGAATGTGGGACTAATACTATGGCATTTTTTCTTTTTCTTTTGACTGCCCCTGCTTCAATTTCAATCAAAAATGCCTTCTTTCTTCCTGGGCTGCCCTACTTGGGCTTTAAACTTCATGCCGAGTCTTGCCTATGCTTAGAGCCCGATCTCTGCTTCTTTATATGTGCCAAGTTCTCCTGATGCTCTACCTTGCACAAGTTTTCCACTGCCTGAAATGCTGTGAGCTAGATCTCTGGTGTTGAAGCCTCCTTAACTTGTGTGCTTGGCTTTTTATGGTGCTTCTATTGCTTTGTTCATACCCTACAATTGCTAGGCGTGAGGCTCAATTTATCTGTAGGGTAGCTCGTGGACTGTAGGTTATCACTTTCCTTTACTGAGCGTGGACTCCTTCTTTATCTTTGACTGCCCCTTTTGTTCTGCTTCACGTGGCTACCTAGCTTTATTGGTGTGGAGTTACTCAAACTCCCCTATTTTTGCCTTCGATTATATCCTTTTGTTGATGCTCTTCTAGACTCTTGATGTGCCTACGTGAGATTCAAAGCTGCCTCCTCCTTTATGCAGGGTCTTTAACATTGGTCTCTTTCCTTTATGTCATAGAGAGGGCTCCTTGTTTTGTTGGTAGCTTGTTTCTTGACTAGGGCTTTGCTTTCATTGCTAAACATGGGCATCTTCTTGCTTAGTGTTAAATGCTTTCTTTCCTAGTCTTTTGCATGCCTTGGACGTAGAAGCTTGTCATTTGGCCTTGAAAAATAGGCAAATAGGCACTTGAGATTCTGAAAAATGGGGCATTGATACTTTGTCATGAGGAGAGTGTACTTCTGTGATTTGGGCTCATGATGAATAACAAGACACATTTGGCGAGCGGTCAAAGTGGGCTATTCAAAATTTGCAAATTAAAAGCACTGACAGAAAACATTTTTTGCGAATGGAATTGACTTGGAAAAGTGTGCAAATAGATTCGTCAAGACTTGAAACTGGGCACACTTAAAGTATTTTCAAAGGAAAACATAGTAGTACAATCCATTTGATCTAGGCAATCATAGATTAGGAGTTATAATGTCACGAACAGAGGTTCCAATCAATTTGCACGTTATGACACTAGTAAAAAGATAGAAATTGTGTTTGGAATCGTGTTTGAAAATTGATCAAATGGATTCATCATTAGTTGAAACTTGAAACATAACAAGTCTTTGACATCTATAATGCAACGCAAAAGCAAATTTAGCATTTTGGTGAACTGTTCAAAAGTTATAATTCATCAAACAGGGCTTCTCGAAATTGTGTGCAAAGTGCATAAGCATGAAAACAGTAATTGACCAATTTTAAGGGATTCGAAACCTAGTCAAACAGATTCAAAATGACTCAAAATATGAAACATAGGCTTATAGGTATGGATGATAAATACTCTCAAAGTGGTAGGTCATGACACAATTCTAGGTGCAAGATATTCAATGACAAACATAGCCTCTTGTCGCTGTTTGACACTTACGTGAAAATGCAGATTTGGAATTTGCTCAAAATGGGACTTCACGGAATAGCTCAAAATCTCAATTTAACTTCATGGAACACTTAGACAGGCTGAATTCATGGTGTTAGAAACATTAAAAACCTAATGGGGCTCAAAGGTAGAGCTAAGTACAAATGCATTTATGGGGCTTGATTCGACTCAAAATTGAAATAGATGCTCAAAATAAGAACGCAATTTGGAGCGCCAACAAGGACATTCATATACTGAGCAAGGAAAATCATCCAGGAATGGAGAGCTAAGGAATGAAAAGTCAAAAGACAAACCAACACGTTGTCACTATGGAAAACTTGGTCATATTGCAAACATTTTTCAAAGTAAACATGGTATACAAAATCCTAAACCTAAGTTTATTTGTTACTATTTTATTGCAAGAAACAAGGACATCAAATACATGAGTGTGGGTCAAGAATGAGGAATGCATCTACTACACCTAGATTTGAAGGATATTTCTATAATTGTCAAAAGTATGGACATAGAGCATATGAATGCAGATCTAAGACAAAACCTTATTGGACAAATCAGAGGAAGAATTATGCACCTAACGATGCATCAGAGGAAGAATTATGCACCTAATGATGCATGTTCCAAATGTCATAAGTTTTGACATATAAGTAAGAGCATTAGGACTCAAGTACATTCAAAAAATCAAACAAGAGACAAAGGCAAAGGAAAAGTAGATGTTATCAAATAAAGAAGCAAATTAATCAAAATGGAAAAATAAAGCAGAAGATGGAAATAGTGGAGCAAATGGAGCTGAGGTCACCCAATCCAATGGAGAAGGTGCTCAAGTCATCTCAAAATAAGAAAGAGAGGTATGTATAGAATTGTATATTTAATTAATATATCGTACATCAGTTCCTTACATGAAATGTGCCAAAGTTCATATTTGCATATATAAAGATGCATAAGAACAGATTTATGGAGGGTTGTTGAACATCACTAAATTGTCTATGTTGACCAAGCATTACAACATGGACCAAGCACTTCAAAAGTGAAATGGTAGAGACTGAGTGATATGGAAGAGACCAAGCTATAAAGCAATGACCTAGTTCAAAGGTACCAATATTGATTGAGACAACTGGCTTCCACCTACCTGAGTATATAACACTGATGGAGTCTCTAAATCTATTGAAAGAAGGTATATATCAAATTTGAAGACATTATCTCATACCTTGCATATAGATTTCAAGAACATAGAGCAATTTGGCACTTTGAGAGACTTGCAATAAAACTCAAGAGAGATTTGGATGAGAAGCCTAAACAAGTGAAGATCTTGACTATACTGAGTAATCCAGAAGATAAATAAAAGACTTCAAACACTAAAAGAGAAAATGACAACTTCATCTACCACTAGAATGAGCCAAGAGGTTAGTAAAATTTAATTGGTGAAGATTGACACTTTTCCTCCACCAAAGTTTCATGCTATTCCAATAATTGCAATGAAAGTGAATTTAATGGGTGTGTTATCCTCAATACCACCAAATGTTATTATGATCCATGACGTTAGGAACTGTTATATGTGTAAGATCAGAGAAGTGGGAGACTATGAGATCAAAGAAGCATATGAGAGGTTATGTAATTAAGGAATCTCAAAGGATGAATTCAAGTTGTTGAAAAGAAAGGGTTAACTCATGTCATAGAATTTCCAAAGAATTTCAAGATTGAATGGATTAAAATAGTTTGAAGCAAAATCCATGATATGAAGTATTGGCTATAGAATGGACCTGTGGAGATCACAAAGAAAATGATTCATAGATTATAGGCTATCCAACCCTAGAACAAAAGAAAACCATGCAATGCCTGAGTCCAGAGGAAGTTGAGGCAAACATAGGTGTTGAGTAGAATGGATGAGATTTATCCATTACAAACATTTTTGATCCACTAATCAAATTTGCTGTGAGGGTTATAGCTCACAAATTTTATTAGTCAACCAGATTGGACAGTGTGTCATGCATGACAGTGGATTAAGAATGGAAGATAGTGATGAAAGATCATGAAGATGATCTTATTGAGCTGTAAAGATTGTAATTAGCAGAGAATCTGTCATCTATCAAAAATCAAAGAATTCAATGTGTAAGTTTGGATTCCTCATTATATGCATTTACTTTTATATTTAGAAGTATCTTCTTGGTGTTGGTGATGTTTTTTGGGAACATAAAAAACTAATGGAAAGACAGATAAACAAATACGTTACTTAATTAGGAGAAATTTTTGAGATTGTCATGGATGCTTACTTTGAGGAATTCAAGAAAATAATGAAGATGGGGATGAGGATACTTGAAGAATTGGTCACAATGTATTATAATGACATATTTTTTCTTTTATATACAAACAATACATTTTTACAAGTGGTAAAGCCGGGGAAGGCTTGGCTACAAGGTTTTGATTATGAAATTGATAGTGATTTAGTGAGTGAAAACATTGTTTCACTATTGAAAGATGAATAGACACTGAGGCCAAACCTTTTGGAAAATATGAGGAAGCTAAAGCTAGAATAACTATAAATATCAAGATAGCTTCTAAAGAGAAGAAAAGGAAAAGAATGGTTGAAGACCTAGAAGCAAAACTAGGCACCCTAAGAAAAGGAAAGGAACCATTATAGATTACACAAGGTCTTGGAGAGGATGAAGAGAAAGATAGTGGTGATGAGGAAGATAAAGAAGAAAAAGGAGACAAGGGTAAAAACCTAGTTGCTGTCACTCCACCAAGTAAGAAGGATAAAGGAACTAATAAGCCAGTAGTGACACCCCTCTCTCCTCTACCACCAACTAAACCAAGAACTAGGGTAGGTGCTAATGCTGAGCATATTGCAAGAAAAAAGAGTAGTAGAGACTATTGAGCCCAATGCTCATAAATCTAAGAGAAGGAGATTGGTCAAAGGACCACCCAAAGTGCACACAAAGTCTATTGTAGAGGTATGTGAAAATTTCAAAAGATCTTCAAGATTATCCATCTTTAGATTTGTAAAATATGATACACTGGATAATATTGATAAAACCAAAAATGAGGAGGCTATGGTAGATATGATTGCTAGTCATAAGGTATCTCCTAGTGAAATTGAGAAGAATATACCTGAAGACTTATATGATAGACTATAAAGAAGATGGAAGCAGGAAGAAGTAGAAGAGAAAAGGATAAGGATTAACACCCTACTCAGATTCATGCCTGATCTATGCCAGGATCAACAAGAAACATTTTTGGTAAAGCGTAGGAGAAAATTAGTTCCTAACTATAGAATGTTTTTGATTTTATAGAATAAAATGGAAGTTGTAGTGCAACAGGATGAGTTTTTTTGGAAAAGCATTTTTGGGCTATCAACCAAGAGAGCAGAGATAAAGAAAGAAACTTCAACTATGACCATCAAAGATGATCACAATAGTGGAGAAAGTTTAGGTGTGCCAAGTCTACAAGGTAGCATGCCACCACTATATTCTGACACCATTTGCACTCCAGAGGCCGAGCAAACAAGGTTCATAGATACAGTTGCAAAAGCCAAGGAAAAAGACACAAGTGTAGATGCTAAGACTATTTCAACACCTCATATTGAGGAAAATAAAGAGATAAGTAAAGTTGAACTGAGTGTGACCATTATTGTCTTGTGCACTGATGCACTAGCAATACTGAGTGGTGAAACTCCCTCAACAACTCCCAATGTAGTGCCAAGCAACATCACTCCTTCATCGAGAAGAGGAAAAGAGAAATATTGAATACTTCCCCAGATATTGAAGTTGTTCTGGATGAAATAATTGAGATGCCACAGTTAGATTTGGAAAATGTCACCTTGGAACAAACCATTTCATTAGAAGAGCTTTTGGCAAAAAATAAATGACAAGAAGAGTTAAAGAGAGAACATAAGAAAAGAAGGTACTTTATCTATAAAAATATTTGTTGATGCTTTTGATATTCAAAATTTTGATGAAGAATCCCCAATCATTACCCAACTTGTAAATATTGTTGAACAAGTGATTTTTTGTAATATGGAATCAAATGAAAAACTGATGGATTGGTCAGTAAGAAGATTCGAGAAAAAGATTGTGGATAAAGTTTCCATAACCACTGTTGAGAAGAAAGTGCAATTTCAAGAGCATGTATAAGTTATGATAGAACTTATACAGAAAGTATAAAATTTGTACAATATTTTGTCAGATGTGCCAAGATTCACAAATGATATTCAGGCACAGATACACCACATTCAAGCTAAGTTGCTAAGATCCAACAAAATTATTTCACTGTCAATAGGATCTAGCATTGATCATTACAATAATTTACTAAATTCTCAAAGCACATTGGCTAAGCTTTAGACATTTGATAGCAACATGAGATCTAAATTGATCTCTATTCAAGCAATGTTGATAACTCATTTGGAGGTTGTTGGTGTTTTAAAATGTTACGCTTCAAATTATCTCGATGAGAACATAATAAATCTATGGGAAACTACTTCCCATCTACAACATATCCTTTTAGACTCTGGCCCAACTATAAGGTTAGACCCTTCTACTTCAGGCTCTGCATAATCTAGATGGGTGTACCTCATATTCATTCATATGGTACCAATTGTTCAAAAGCATACACTTGAATCTAACAAAGCAGATTAAACCATTAGTTCTCCTATGCTTATACAATAAAAAAGGAATGTAGTAGCCAATTATAAATCCTATGAAATCCACAAGATGAGTAAGGGCATCCTTTCAATTCTTAAATAGAAAGGGAAATGGATGATTGATTTTGAATTCAATAGATCCCCAAATACTCAACAGTAAGAGCAAGTTGATCCTGTAGCTGATCAATGCCTTATATATTGGGCAGTTCAACAAATCATACACATACATCTATGATACTAGTGACATATTCCATATATCAAGATATCAGATCTATTCTATCACTTTGTGAATCAGACATCTATGTTCATAGTGTTGCAGGAGCAACTATATGTGCTCAGCACAGGAACACAGTTTCTATATTGTTTATGGGGGGTATTTTAATATTAATATTTTGTTATTTTAGGGTGTACTTTAAGGTTTTGTTATTATTAAGTTTTAGGGCATGTTTTAATGTTTCATTATCACTTTTGTAAAGGGTTAAATAAAACCTTTATGGGTCTAGTGGTTACCAAAAATAGTTTTAAACTATTTACCTATGTTTATATATTCTCTCCAAAACCTCTGGGACTGAATGAATTTTTTATTTTCCTGGTGGGAAGAAGACTGAGGAAGAATTTGAATGATATGATTTAGGTTTTGTGGAATGAAATAAGAGAATATAAAAAACTCTGATTTTCTTGCAATTACCTTTATTATTATTTTGTTTAATCTCTGTGTGGATTCCCAATATTTTTAAAAAAAATTATATTGTAATGAGAACTTTATAGGTAGGGCACAAGTTGTTGAACTATCGCCTGGAAAGTATTTTGAGACATCATGTCTCCTGCTTATGTAATCTTCATGTGAACAGACCAACACATGTTGAAGAACAAGTAGGAAGAATGTACCATACTTTTCTTCTGATCATTTGCAGGAACATGCTTCAATTTGAAGAAACGTGTGTTTGGTAAGGCATCATCTCTATGTGCTTTCTGTGCATGAATAGATGCAATCTATAAGGTGTTGTTCGTGTTTGTTGTTTTTTTCCTATAGTCTTCTCTAGTTTCTTCTTTCCATCTCATAGGGAAGCTATTATACAATTTATTCTTGGTACCTCCTCATCACATAGAGACCTCACTCTCATGAAATATCTTTCTCAAATAACCAGCAACCCTATCAAATACATCAAGCATTTACTTGGCTCTTTGTTCCAACAAGAAACCATATGAGACATACAACCTTAAGGGGATGCAAATGGGTCTAAGTTCTTTGTCCCTAAACCAAAAAAAATTGCAAATTATAGAGATAGGAGATGAGAATTAGAATGAAACTAAGAATTTTTTTGTTCATTGTATTCATTTCTTTGAAACTTTACATTCAAGATGCATGCAAATAACTCATAGAACAACTAAATAGATCATAACTATCTATTTTTGCTTCATTACCGCTGTTCATACACAAGAGAAAGTTGAAGAAATGGTATCATAGTCATGAATTTTTTTAAAACCTAATTGGAACCATCCGTGTGGTATCACAGCAGTGAAAAATGTCTAAGAAACTGGAATCCTCTGGTCTCATAGCAAAAACTAGAACCTTGACAATGAGAGAGGAAGAGAAAGATATAGGAAAGGAAGAAGAAGTCGGATTTGATTTGGAAGTGACATGTATCCACTTGAATCTTCATTCCTTGCTATTTGCAAAGCATCTCTCTTCTCTCTACAATTGAAATTTGATATGAATCTCATCATTGTGTGTGACAAACTCAAAAGAATTCTTCCTAATGATGAAAACCCTTGGTTTGATAAAATATTAGGTATACATCTAAAATGATGATAAAATCTTCACTAAACTGACTTAGAGGTGAAAAAACCATCACTAACTACATCCCTAACAACATTGGCACCCAGTTCATCATTTTTCCAAAAACCAACTCTGATACTTGAATGTGGTTGAAAATTGAGTACTTGGTACAAAACCCTAAATAACTTGAATACATGGCTTCCTGTGCATAAAATAATTGCAAAAATGAAAAGTTTACTCTCTCTTGGTTCCAATGGTATATGATAGTCATATATTTAGTTATCGAAGATGTCCAGAATGTTAATTTGAAAATAGGGTGTTGACATGACTCTAAGGTCTGCATCTTTAGGACAAATACTTAAATCTCCTCTAAACTTTAAACTTTATAATATAAATCAAAAGATTTAAAATGGCCTGTCACATTCTAAAACTAGAATAATAATAAAAATTAATTTGTCATTCCTAATTTTCCCCTCCAATTTTTCAATCTGGGTCAAATCTATTTGACCGAGATGTGACACATGTCACACTCTAATTGGCTAGACTTTTGCATCATCATCTAACATGTCATTCTGCCTTACTGCCCCTCTACCATTTCTTAGTCTGTTATTGGTCCATAGTGCCTCATTAGCATCCTCTAAATAGGTCTTCCACCTGGGCACCATGTCACCACCTAGTGCCACGTGTCAACATGTTGCATTCTCACATCCATAGATAGCAATCACCATGTCACAAGCGATAATGCAACGTCGCAACACATGTCTTTCTTGCCATGTCACCACACCTCATCATGCACGCCACATCATTGATGCCATGTCATCACCTCACCACATGTTGTCTCCTCACATTTTTGCATGTTGAGTCAGTGATTGCCACCTATTTTGCAATAATGTGATGATGCATCTTGTTACGCCATGTGTCAAAATTGCCACATCTACACCTCATCTTGCATGCCAAGTTCATAAGCCTTTGCCATGTGTCACTTTATGACTCATCCATGTGCTGCCACTTATCAGGATTTCATTCATTTGGCTATCCAGTCATAGTGCCACATCACTATCTATGTCAACATATGGGTTCAAAATTAACTCACAGTTCTCCAACTAGCTTGGGTGGGCCCCTCACGCATGAGTGTGAGGCTTCAAAAGCCAAGTGTCTTTAAGAAACTATAGAGTTGAGTGCTTATGCTTTTAAAAATTTAAAAGTCCCCATGCCCACTCAATGTGGGACTAAAAAACTTTTAGTTTTCTCTTGCATTTATTCTAAATGACAAACCATACTTGTGAATGCTTTTATCTTCAACATTAATCACTCAATCCTATTGTGGTTTGGTTGTGTAACCCATCTTCCTCCATCATCAAATGTATCAAGCTCCTCTTTGATTGGAAAAGTGGATCAAAAGAATGTGAGACCCTTTCTTATTAGGAAAATGCTAAACTGTACTCATCATTACAATGACTCCACGTATTGTTGGAGAAAGTCAACACTTCCATAACAGAATTGTATCTATAGATCCCTGGTCCTCTTTATCTTTAAGTCTTTGTATGAAAACAAAACATCGCCCGATCACTAGCATAGACTGGAACATTGATGGAGATCATTTTTGAACTTCAATTCCTTGAAAGGTGCCCACTATGCATATAATGTCCTCAATTACTGCTCTAACAGCCGAAATCAAGGATCATATATTGTTCAAATGGATAAACACTAACTAGTTCACCAACTTATCTTTATGAAAAGGTCCTATGTCTAGAGCTATTATGGATGTGAATGATTGACTCATAATAATCTGTTGCTCTCCTCAATGTGATAAAATAGGAAAATATTGAAGGCATGTGATGTGTCTTTCGGTTGTTAATAGTTGTGGCAATTGAGTGCCCGAAATGATCAAATGTAGTTTGGAAATTTGTTTTGGACTTTTAATAAGACACCATTCAAAAAATTAATCATTTATCAATGTTGTTAGCCATTTCATCTTCATTCCTTTTTGTTGAAGTTCTGCACAACTTGTTTATTTGAGATTTTAAACTCTTGCAAGCCAGCAAAACACACTTGTTGACAACCATTCCCTGTCAATGTTATGCATGTAAGACCAATGTTTGCATCGAAGTTGTGATGAAATGGGCATAAATGCATTTAATCATCACAACATCTACCCCTCAAGAGATGCACCCAAAACATTCATTACCATTCTTGCACTCTCTATCAATATTTCTCCATTCAAGCTTCACTCAAATGTAGTTTTTTGATGACATTTTTGAATAACTCACTTCAAATTACCTCATGCCAAAAGCCTTATATATTAGCTCTCTCAAAAATACAAAAACTTGAAGGCTTTTAGAACTCTCATCAAGTCACTTAAAAAATAAAAATTATTTTCATATTGTATAAAAAATGCTTTTGAAGATTGTAATCATTATATCTCCTCAAGATGCTTTTACTCCATAAATATGACTTTGCAATTTGATGAGAATAGTTGGGCCCCAAAGTGGGTCGAGCTAATTTTTGTTTTGTTTTCAAACAATTGACATCCCAAACTGATCTATTAATCAACTATCATTGATTGAAATCTAATTTGATCACTGAACCATCATTTTTAATTCAGTTTTCAACCTTCTACAAATTTGCCAATTTCATGCCAAGGGGTCCTTTGACTGGCCTTAAAATTTGACTAAAATAGATAACTGGGCCCTAATAACTGACATATTGATTCTTTGCTTCACATTCTTTTACCTTGTCAAATCTCATGTCATGATGATATCTAGATCAAAAGATATTGACCAACAAAGTTGCTTTCTCAAAACTACCTAAAAGAAAACATGTTAGAAAACCATAAATCACATTTGGTTTTGGCTTTAAAAATAGATTAAACTAACACTTGGGGGCGTGAAAATTGGGGCATTAATTCACTGTCATGAGGAGAGTATAAATATGTGATTTGGGTTCATGACGAATAATATGAAAAATTTGGCAAATGGTCAAAGTGGGCTACTTGGATTTTTTGAACTAGGAACATTGGCAGAATGGTGATTTTTGCAAATGGAATGGACCTAGGAAAGTGTGTAGATGGATTTGTCAAGACTTAAAAACTGACACACTTATAGAATTTTTGGAGTAGAATATAATAGTATAATCCATTTGATCTCACATATCATGGATTTAGAGTTATGACATCTCGAATAGGGGTACCAATCAATCTGCATTTATTAACACCAGTAAAAATTTACAAAATAATTTTGGAATTATGTTCAAAAACCAATCAAATAGATTTTTCATAAGCTCAAATCTAAAACATAACAAGTCTTTGACCTAGAATGTAATGAAAATGGAATTCTCTCATTTTGGTCAACTAGGTCAAAGTTATAATTGGTCAAATAGGGCCTCTCAAAATTTTGAACTTACATCACCATGAAAACAATAAAAAACCGACTTTGAGGGATTCAAAAACCTAATCAAAATATGTCAAAATTACTTGAAATCTGAAACATAGGTTCTTTGACATGCATACTAAACATTCCCAAAGTGGCGAGTCATGCAACATTACTAGGTGCGAGATATTCAAATGTAAACTAGGCTTCCTATTGCTACTTGACATAGGCAAAAATGCAAATTTGGGCATTGCTCAAAATGAAACTTCACAGGATGACTCAGAATGGAAATTTATCTTCGTGAAATGCATGGATATGCTAATATAAAGGTGTTAGAAACATTAAACACCTTTTAGGCCTCAAAAAGATAGTCGGGTACACATGCATTAAATGCACTTATAGGGCTCAAAAGCTTTAAATGGTACTCAAATTGAGGACACAAATTTGAGTCCCAACAGAGGTTATGCAAAGTGAGATGCAATTAGCCTAGGATCTTATCAAAGAATATCACAATCTTTCAATGGCTGATAGCTTAATTGATTTAGCTACAAGATTATAGTTGTAGAATCACATTTTGTAGGCAACAAGAACCACATGGGATCATGCATTGTCCATGATCACCCAAGTTCATAAGACATTCATTGATAAATATGATCTTCTTCCACCCATTCAACCCCAATAGTTGTGACATAAGTGTTCAAAAACAAGGGGGAAATAGATTTGTTTAAGGACGAATTCTTTTTACATTGTTTATTTATTGTTCTTTTTGGCATAAGTCATAAGACTTAGATCATATTATATTTGTAACGATGTAAATATGATAAAGTGTTTTTTCCACTAATGTCAAAGGGGGAGACTGTCGATATCTTTAACTATTGTTGTTTATTAGTGTCAAACACTTGGTCATTTACAAGGCAGATTCAGATGGTCATTACTGCAACTGAGCTACTCTATATTGGTTGAGTCATGTACATAAGTATGTACCAGCTCTATAAGATTTGAGTAAGTGTATGGTCATCGAGTATTTTCTATACAAGCCAAGCTCAACATCGACCAAGCAATTTCAAGCATACAAGTGCTGAGTTACATGGTATGGAGCATAATATAGACCAAAAAACAACAATGCTGAGTATTAAAAAATAATAAAGGCTGAGAAATGTAGAGTTTATATAAGAGTTAGGAATGATATAGATTGTGAGGTAAAATATTTTCAAGCCAACATGGAAGGACCATTTAATATATGTAGAGGTTTTTATAGAGAGCTTTGCTTGGTAATGACATAGATCACAAATCCCAACGTTTTGTGATCAACAATTTAGATGGAGAGGCTAATTATGAAAGCATCTAGAAAACTCTTTATGGAACTCTTTAAATAGAGAAGACCTTAACCTAAATCAAACAGAAAAGAAGAAGATGATCACGTGGAAATGAGATGAGAAGAAAAGAGTGTGCATGTGAACAAGGAGTAATATACAGATAGTGAAGTGAAAGATCGAGATAAGATCAGAAGTCAATGCAAGTGTTCTACTATCTCTTAATAGATCAACTGACCTAATAAAAGAAGTGAAAGGAAAGAAAAGTATTACCAGATGAGAAGAGAGGATTAGTTAGCAAGGAGAAGACTCAAAATCATCTTATAGAGCATATTGAGAGTCAAGTATTAAGTTAGTTCTAACCAACTTGAATTAGGGTAAATCTCTTAACAAAGCGGTCTTAATAGATCTTTGTAAATCTACTAATAGATTCCTTACTTTATTGTAAGTGTTAAATCCTCTTACAAGGTGAGATATAGTAGTCTCAAATGATTTTAGTAGGGTAGACCCCTCATAGGGTAGATCATATATTATGATCAAACATTGTAACCCTAATAGGTTAACTTGATTACTATAGTAGTGAAGATTTGTGGGTGTCATCCCCATCCCAATTTTACCTTCACCTTGGAGGGTTTTTGAGTAATAAATACTATGTTATGTGTTTATTTTCATGCATGTGATAGGTTAGGTTTACATGTTACAAAAATTTTATTAATACAAAGTTTTTATATGTACAAGTTAGCTAGCAGATGTGTGAATAGATTGTTGAAAAGTAAAATTGCATAAGATTCTAATTCACCCCCCCATTTAGTATCTTGTTATCCTATATATACCTCCATCAATCAAAAATTTCTAATTTCTTAGGTACTTTGAATCCTAAAGATATGATTGATTGGATTGGAGAATTGGAAGACTACTTTGAGTTAGAGGACATTGGCGATCCACTCAGAGTGAGGTTGGTACAGACTAAGTTGAAAGGACATATTGCTTTATGGTGGAAAGAATTGAAAAGAGATATAGAAGAAGAAGGTGAAATGAATATCACTACGTGGAGATTGATGGTGAAAAATTGAAGGCTAAGTTCATTCATGCTAATTATGAATTTGAATTTTTTAAGAGCTTGTAGAATAAAAAACAGAAGGATATGTCTGTGAAAGATTACATTGAAGAAGTCTACAAATTGACTATTCAGTCTGGGCATAGAGAACTTTCTAAGAAGAAGGTGGCTTGGTATATTTATGGTTTGAGATTTAATATTCAGGATGAGGTTGGTATTTTAAAATTGATTCAGTTGGGGATGCTTATTAGTATGCCCTGAAGACAAAAGATAACTTGAAAAGAAGATATCAAGGTAGTTCTCAAGGGAAGAAGAAGTAGAATCACTTGATAAAGGATATAAAGAGACAATTGAAGATAAACCAAAACCTATTCAGTAGAGGAAGAAGATAATTAGAGGTGAATTTAAAGGTACTTGTTTCCATTATGGAGAAGAAGGACACAGAGCTTATGAATTTTCCTAGAAGGTTGGTGATTGAAAAATTGTTTTGGTGAATGAGGTTGACAACTTGGTTAATGAACCTGAGTAGGAATGGATAATTTTTTGGCTTGATAAGTACTTTTTGGTAAAGGGGTATTGGAACCTTGTCAAAGGAGTAATTTTTTTAGGACTCGTTGTAAGTCTATTGGTAAAATCTGCAATGTAATTGTAGATGGTGGTAGTATTGAAAACCTTGTTGTTAAGGACATTATTTAGGAACATGGTTTGAAGAGAATGAGACATCCTTGCCCTTATAGGATTGGTTGGTTACAAGATGAAAATTTTTTGGAAGTGAGGGAGAAATGCCTTGTTGATTTTCATATTAGGTAGTATAAGGATCAAGTGTTGTGTAATATTCTGGACATGTGTAGTTGTCATATATTACTTGATAGATATTCATAGTATGATTGTAGTGATATGATTGTGTCAAGAATGTATTTACAATTTAGAAAGGTAATAAAAAGTTTTCACTAATTCCTTTGCAGAATGAGGAACTTGGTAGAAGGAACCTAAGTTTTGGTAGGTGAGTTTAGTTGTGGGATTCTAAAAGGGCTAGAGATTAAAGTGGAAAAAAAACTTGTGGAACACTGAGGAAAGATGTGAAGAAGAAGAAGAAATAGTTAATTTTTGTTGGAAGTGGCCGACAGAAGTGGAACAAAGGAAAGAGTGTACAAGTTGAAGACTTATAGGGCATGTATGTGAAGAACGAGTTCATGATTTATGTTTTGAATCTTGAAAGATGTTCTTCTAGATAGAAAGAACATCTTTTTTGCTCCTGGGATGTCTAATGTAGGAGCATCCTAGGGTAGTTTGTAGTCCTGCGTGCTGGAGTGGTTTTGACTTTAGAGTTGGAGAACTCAGTTGAAGAAGGGTTGATGCTTGGTTATTATTGAGTAGTTCTTGGGTGCAGTGTTGGTCAAGGAACTCGATCATTGATGAAGCTCAGTATAGCTTGTGTTACTTGGTGTGTAGTGGGCTCAACATATACTGTCTTTCTCGATGTATAGTGGGCTCAACATATATTGTATTTCTTAACATATATTGGGCTTGACATATATTGTGTTACTTGGCATATACTATTTCTCAATGATACTTGGTGGTTAGGCTGATACTCGACAATTTGGCTCACCAAATGGTGTTCTTGTAGATTAGATCGACAGATTTGGTGCATTTAACATATGTATCACATGATTGTGGCATGGATCAATTGTGGGTGTGTGTGTGGACCTATTTGGGTCTTGGTTATTTATCCTGTGTATTTAATAATGGGTGTAAGTTAAATAAGGCATTTTATGTTTATTTGGGTTCTAGATGATTCTACTTGCAACAAGTTGACTTGTGGCCATGCAAGTATTTAAGGAGGGCTTGGGAAAGGTTGTAGGAATTAAATTAATCATGGAGGAGAAGAAATTAGAGTTAGGAATTTGTGAGCAAAGCTAGTAGCTATGACTTGTGAAAAGAGGAGATTGCTTGGTGGCTTACAAGCACAAGTTCAGATCTCTCTGGATATTTCTATTGGGTTATTGTTATTGATCAATTGTATATTGTCTTTGATGTTACACAAATGTCATATCCTTACTAGTCAGTGTATTCCAAGCTCACTCAAGCGATGAAGATAGTTTCCTATGTTTGCCAAGTTTAAAAGATAGTGTCTACTGAGTTCACTCAGTTGTCAAAGAGAAGTTTGCAAAAGTTGAGTGTTAACTGAGCTCACTTGGTTGATAAAGGAAAGTTGGATGGAACCAATGCTAATCAAGCTCACTCGGTTACCAAAGAAATTTTGTGAAGATGCAATGTTAACCGAGTTTACTTGGTTAACATAGGAAAAATCATTCTAGTGTTAGTGTTTACCAAGTAGGGTTAGCTAACAAAGGATTTTCTTATTTTAGCATGTTGAGTTTAATTAATTTGTTTGTTGGTTCTAGCCAACTGAGGAGATGGATATTAATTATTTTAAAGTTGTGTTCAAGTTGACTTGACAATGTACATAACAAAAGTACAAGGTCAATTTGAGGGTTGAATGTGAGAGTGTGTGAAAGATAAGAATATGCTTAGAAGAAGCGAATTGGAAGGATAATCATAATATCCTTAAGGACTTGCAAAGATACATTCAATCAAGAAGGATTAAGTATTTGAGCCAGAATTGAGATATGAAATCAACAATATAGTTGCATAAAAAATCAGATCATTTTATTGTTACTCTCTAACCATTGTATTAGTGTATCAAATCTCTTAACTAAGTTGTCTTAACAACTATTTGCCTAATCCTCTAACAAGGTGACATTTCTAGATTGAAGTGTCTAAAGACCTCTAACAAGGCCACTCCTAATAGGGTGGTTAAATCCTCCAACAAGGTCATACCTAATAGTGTATTTCATAACCTTTAAAAGGGTTGGCTCCTAACGGGCTCACTTCAGAAGAGTGAAAGTCAGTAACTAGTTGCAATTGGTGGGTTTTCCCAAATTGTGTTTCTATGTTAAATCTTGGTGTCACTTGTGTTCATGCTATTTATTTTATGTGTATGCAACTAAGTTATTTAAGGTTAATCATAGATAATATCTTAAGATTTGCATGTTTAGTATTTGCTAAGTACAATTGATATTTATAGTGCTTGTTGAGTTACAACATATTGTCAGAGTTAACCTAGTGCTTGTGTGTTAACCAAGTAACATTAGTTTCAACAAAGTTTACATTTTGTATTAACATCTAAGGGATTTGGGATTTATTTTAATGGTAACTAATTCACCCCTCCCCTCTTAGTTACTCCTCTTATATTTCCAATAATTGTAATTTGGACTAGCCAAGTTTGGGTTGGATCTTGAGGGATCTTGCTAAACTATTACTTTCCTTTTACTTGGTCATAACTGGGAAGGCCTTATAGCCAATCACATTTCATGTAATTAGTAGTTTTATGAATAAAGAGTTGAGTTTGGTATCAGATCTTGCATTTTGGTGTTGTGTTTCCATTGTGTGGTTAATTGCTAAGAACTAGATCACCTCCATTGAGGGTTCATTTGGTTCTGCATTGCATCAATATCAATCAGACATACCAAATATGTAATATCTTTGATTTAAATTAATAAATAAATAGAACAACTTATTACTATACAATCAAAGAATACAAAGTCTCTAATTTAGGCCAAGATTGGGAATTATCCTAAAATGATAATAATCTACTCCAAATTTCCTCACAATGAATTTCTCCAAATCAAACCTTCATCATCACCAATCATCGTTCAAACTCAGACACTAATTTATTTAAAAGGATAGGGAGACTAACCCAAGGTAAGAAGATCGTATACATAGATCTTTGTTGTAAAAGTTAAGTAGAAAATAAAATATAACATTACTAAGCCCTAACATGTTTGAATCGAACTCTCTAATCTTACACTTTAAAAATAAAATAAAATCATTTTTATTAAATAATTAATATAATTTTGATTATTTAATCATATCATTTTTAAAAAGGAAAATGATATGCTCTTCTTAGATTAAGATATTTCATAAAGGTTAAAAAATAAATAAAAAATGGTCAAGAAATCTGCAAGACCATAACAAAGTCCTTACAAAAATTATATTTTACTTGTTACTTTATTTACTTTGAAAAGTTTAGATTATGAAATTTTGGTTTTCCTTATGAAGATCAATGATCCATTTCAAATAGATTTGGTTAAAAATTGGAGTCATCTAAACAATGCAATGTTAGATTGTGGTGACTGATCAGGAAAGTACTGTACATACTTCAAAAATAGTGGAGTTCGGGGCATCACCTCGAAATTTTTTTTTTTGGGCTGTGGCCAACATGGTAGCCGAAATATTATGGCCGACATATGGCCGACATGTTATAACCCTAAAGCGGTTTAATACTTGTATAAAAGGGCTTAGGGTTGGGTATTTTTCATTATGTTGTGATGCGAAATTGGTTCTTGCGGCGGTATTGAGCTGTAAGGGATTACCGATTGTAATCAGGCTGTAATCACTAGATTGTAATAAGATCAGACTTGCTGTTTGGTGGATGTAGCCTAAGGATTGGGTGAACCACATTAAATCTTGGTGCCTTGTGTTCATTTCTATGTGTTCTATTATTTTCTATTATTGGTTATATTTGCATGTAGTTTTTATTTTCTATCCGTGGTTTATCCTAACATGCAATACATTTTTTAATAACTAAAAATTTATATTATTTCTTTCTCAAAAAGTTGAAATTACGTAAATAATTTTGATATAAGTTGTGATGATATTGTAATAATATGAATTGTGCACATCATTTTTTATTGTAACTAAAAAGACCAAACATCTACTCATAAAGATGTTAGTAACAAAGGGTAAACCCATTGGATTAATATCTTTATTATTGAATCTAATATTCTACCCATTTAGAAGTATTTTGATTTAACTTAGTTGGCTATTTGTAAATTGTAAATCATGGTTGTTAGTATATACCACTAGATATTTGGGAAGAAAGTAGTGTTTCCACTTTTTCAATGACTCCCAAAGCATAAAACTCAAGATCATAAGATAAATCTTTCTGTGATAGTATTAGCAGGATTTAGCTATACATTTTTTGAGTCAAACTCATTGACCCATGTATCATGAGTAGTGATTAACACATGAATCCATCTCTCATGAGAACAAATGGAATACTTAACATTCATTAGATCTAGGTGATGTTGACAGAGGTGAAGCATCGAGAGTTCCTAGGAGGTCAACCATCCTAGTACTACTCTAGCTCAAGCACACTTAACTATGAAGTTTCCATCAATGGTTAAACCCACTCTCCATGTAACCATATTTGCAAAACTTTCACCAAGTGTTGTGCATTATGAACCATAATATCACAATTTGATTTGTTGTAGAAAATATCTCCTACTTATTAACAAATCTTTCTTCTTAGACATAATTATATTTCCACTTTGTTATAATTAGCCTGACACAGTTCACATTTTTTTTCTATTATGAACATAATTCTATTCACCTAATACTTAGAAACCCACTCAAAATAAAATTTGCCCATGTCAAAAGTGAAGCACCCTGCTCATCTATTGATTTTTCCTTATTTGTGTTTATGCTTCTAACTAAAAACCTACAATCTAGAAAAAAATCAAAGGGGACCTTATCTTATGGACACAGAACAATATAAATTTATTTTGCATCAAAAGTAAAATGAGATACCAATTAAAATTATGAGTTTAAAAGTAAAGCTTCTAAAGAGTGAATTGTAGAGACACCCATTCATCTTTAGAAGGTTGAGACTACTTATGCTAGTTGAGGGCCTCAAAACCTTGTCAAGCTCAATGATTTCATGCTGAATGCCATGGCATGTTTAATTTATTTCCTTTTACTCATTACAATAGGTAGGGACTCTTCCTCAAAGAAAGCTCTTGTTGTGAATATGAATTTTGTAATTTTATGAATTGTTGAATACTTCTTGATATGTACACACATGTACCTTTTTTTAAGTATCTCCTTATTATTTGATTAGGTAGTAGAAGTATATTACTTAAAATTTGGGTGCTCTAATACTTTGTCTATCAATCATGATATTTATTACATGTAATACAAAAAAAAAATTATAACTTGATTCCATATTATGATCATACAAATTGAATGCTACCATTAGTAAGAATATTATTGTTCAACATTATTGACATTTAGTAATCTTATAATTAAATGTCTAATAAAAATAAAATATATTTTATTCTTACTTGACATCCTTGATTTTACCATCATATATATATATATATATATATATATATATATATATATATATATATATATATATATATATATATATATATATATATATATATATATATATATATATATATATATATATATATATATATATATATATATATATATATATATAATATAATATTTTGATGTGTATTTAATGTGATTGATTTTGTGTATTATGTAGTGTTTCAACTATGCATCATTTTCATGAACTTAAGAATCAAATTGGTTTTTAAAAAAATGCAGATCTAACCAACATGGCCATATGAGAACTATTGAAGATGACTCACTATGTCACTTCACATTATAGTGTTGTGAAGCCTTGACCATGTTCTAATATCATAATCACTAAGAACATAATTTGGTGCATTCCTTGGTGATGCCCCCTTTTATCATATGTTACTATTGGATTTTATATTATTCTATCATGTTTCATTACTTAATATTTTTAAAATTCATTGCCTAAATTGTTCCTTGAAATGTTGTATATTTAAGAAGTTGAAGTGTACAAAATACAATATCTTGGGAAGTTAGTGAAATTAATAAGGCACGTGACTTGCATAAAAGTACCCAAATCAACTTTCTTACCTTCCAAATGGTTTGAGAAATGGTGTGCAAACCACTTTTCTTTGTTAGGGAAGGTGAACCCATGTTATTCCACTTGGATTTGGTATGGTTCTATAATGGTGAGTCTATGGTTGGATCTAGCCTACAAATGAAAATTGGCAACCATCTCCAATCATTAACATTAGTAGACAACCAAACAAGGACCAAATTCAAACAATTGGGAGAGCTAGACATTGTAGGTTTGATTTTCCTTTTTTTAGTTTGATTGATGTGAATAGAAATTCAGAATATGGGAACTAGGTATAAAAATGAAAATTTGACAATAATTGGAATAAATAACATGGTACAAAATATATGTGAAAATTATACAGATAAATCTATAAATATAATTCATAAGAGAACTTGTAACTACAGTTTGATCCTAAAAGTGTCAGTTTATGTAGAGTTAGTGTAATACCCCTCTAATCTTTATAATTATAAGTAGAGTTAAGAGATAGTATAAGTGAACTTGGGATATGTTGAAAGATAAGGTTTCATGTGTCACTATTTTATTTCACAACTTTCTTAAGTAAAAACAAAAAAATTACATTCAACTAGTGTTACTAGAATATTCAAGAACAATGATGCATATTCACTAGACAACCTACTAAGGGCAATAAAATCAACTAGAATCTTATGATATAAAAATATTTATAAAAATTTCTATCCTTATCATAAATTTCCTTTCAACTCTACCTAGGTGTTCCTTTATGTATACAACTTGATTTGAATTAGATATTTGATTAGGCTCTATATAATATTCTTAGAAAATTGAGTATATGGTGTATTATTTAATTTGTACAATTAATCATCCTTTATAGGTTGCTTAGAACTGTAATTTAGTATAATTATTTCAATACCTTAGTTGGACATATTGTTTATGGCTTCTTTTAATTCGTGTTTATTATTTACTTTTAATCTGACCACACTAACCATTGTGCTTTATGTATATGTATGTGTGTGTGTGTGCATGTTTACTCAACTTGGCATGTCTTTTGGATGAGGGGAGGTAGTCATAGTTACTCCTATGGGAGGTCTATAGAAGGTCACACTCCTCTTTCCTTGTTTTTCATTATTTTTATATATGCGTATGTATTCTATCTTATTTGTTAGTGATGTAGGTGTGTGCAAGTACAAGACATTGATTCCATCTAGCTACACAAGTGTGATCGAGACTCAAAATCCGCAAACTAGTTGTTGTTAAAAGGTACATGGTACCACAATCCATATAGGAATCCTTATATCTTTAGAAATACAATAGGAATTCAGTCACCTAGTCCAAGGATTTTGTTTTTATATGTGACTTGGTTAGAGGATTTAATCAACCTATTAAGAGTGGCCTTGTCAAAGGAATTTGATCATTCCATTTAGAATGTCTCATTCCTAAAGGATTTACATAGACTATTAAGTCCTTCAATGAATGTTAGGTCAAACTTTGATTAAAAGGATTTCAATACAAACTATTTATAATGATTAGAAAGAAAATAGTAGGTTTTGATTTGTATGATTACAACTCACTTTGTTGTTTTAGATCACTATTTGGTTCATGTGTTGATTCCCTAATAAGCCTTCCTTGTCACCTTTTTTCTCCTCTTTTCTTGGCAACCATTCAAGAAATCATCCTTCTCTTCATATCAAACTTAAGCCTTCAGCTTAGATTCACTTATCAACTTCAACAACTTTGTTCCCTCTTACTGGAAATACACACAAACTCCTTGCTTTGTTCTTATCTTCGAATATCTTATGCACACTCTTTTGACCCTTTTCTATGCATCCTCCACATGTCTCAAAGTTTAGCTCAACACCTCCTTAAATAGGCAATTTTGGTCTTTTTTTGTTTTCCATTATCACCATAGGTCTTAGGGTTTATGATTCGATTCACCAAGTTCATTGAATCTATTCATCTTCCTTCTTTACTAGAAAATTCTCATCAAATTATTTCATTAAATATCATACCTAATCCTCTCCTTGAATAAAATTATCCAACTCATCAATCTTATCTTCAGCACAATTTCCATATCTCAAAAAATTAACCGAGTCAATTGGAAATCATTATTCCTCAAGCACATTCAAAATACTATCACTTGGCCACCTCTAAGTTCTGACACTTGGTCACCACTAAATCTCTTGGTCATTGTAGGGCTCAATATTAAAACCATCACTTGGTTGATATTGATGCTCGATCAACACTAAAATTTCTCGATACTTACTATTTCTCGGTTAACACTAGCATCACTCAACATTCCTTAATCTTTCATTCCATTTCTTGGTCAAGCTTTACATAATGATATATCTTAAATTACACTATAAATGCTTGAAAATAAACATGATATAAAAAATCACATGATCTTATTAGAGTCTAACTAATTATATTTCCATTGTAGCTTCCTTTTCATAACTCAACTTGATGAGGACACAATGCTTGACAAGGACAAAATCCAGGACAAAAATGAACACAATAGGAAAAGGAGAATATTATTATCAAAAGTGATTTACTATTAAATTTATTACAATGAAAATAGACTCCATGACATGCCTGATGGGCTTACAATGTTATTAGATTTTGTAGAAAACCCTTCTCACAGTACCTTCGCCCAAACTCCACCAAAAATTGCCTTTTCAATGCCAAAAATGTCCTTAAATATACCAATTAGGTTTAAGGTTAGGAATACATTTTAGAATATGCCATTTGGAGTCCACCACCAAAACAGAAGGTTCTAGAAAACACTTTAGAAGCAGTGTAAAATTAGAAGAATCCAGAAATGGTAGTCCAACTTTTGGGAGACATAACTTTTGATCTAGGACTCCGACTTGATGAATTGTTTACATTTTTAGAAAGCTCTCCAAGCCTCTATAGCCCAATGGAATAGCTTTGCTCATCTCCCATTTTTGGGCTTGTACGAGGCCATTTAGTGCCTCAAATCTGACTTTAAAGTGTTCTTAGGAGGTCTCCAGGCAACTTAAAACTATAGTAACTTTCAAACCATAAAGCCTTTTCACTTGATTATTTTTTTAGAGTGCTTTAAGTTACAATTATAATTATCCCTCCAACTTACACTATATAACTCATTATAGTTATGGCTCAATTATAAAATAACCTATTTTCTATAGTGGCACATATCCCAAGGTGCTCAAAAACTCTAACCCAAAAATCCAATAGTAAAGATATGAGAGTTGGAATCTGTATTTGACCCAAATGGGTATCCAAAAATGAAAATACTTTAAATAGTAACTAACATTAAGCATAATTTTGGGAGATATAGGGTTGTCCTAACACCAATGGATGCTCCTGCATCAGACATCCAGGGTAGATTGAAAAGTGATCCTATCACTTTATAGTTGGCAGAGGAAAACCCAAATGGGAAACCTTCATTGTGGATATCCAAGTTGAGTCTTCTATTGGTTATCCTTTCAACTTCACTAGGTATTCTTCATACTGCTTGTTTCTAGTATTCCAACCCATACAACTATCTATAATTTCTTTAATCTCTTCCTTCGTAGAATCTCTTGATTTGATTGAATGCTCCAACATCAACTCCTCATCTGCACTACCATCATAATATTCTATTAAGTCTGTAATATTGATAATAGGAGAAATGTGAATCCCATTTGGCAACTCCACCTCATATGCATCCTTGAATCATGTTTCTTCAAAATTTTGCAAGGGCCAAATTTCTTCATCTTCAGCTTAGTGTAGGTATCCACTAGAAATCATTCCTTTCTCAAATATACCATAACCTAATCTCCAACTTGGAACTCCTTATGTCTCCTCTTTTGATCTACCCCAGCCATATAGTGTAGGTTCATCTTGGTAATATGTGCTCACACCTCCTCATGGAGGTTCTTACATGTTCAACAAAGTCTTCAGCCTCAGCACTTGTCCTCTCCCCTTGCTCCATCTTCCTTAGCTCTGGTGTAGTCCTTGGACTACTCCCATACACAAATTGGAATGGTGATCTACTAGTATTCCTATTTATAGAATTATTGTAAGAAAATTTTTCTTTTAGTAGAATCAAATCCCATCCCTTGGGTTTATCTCCTACTAAACACCTCGATAAATTACCTAGACTCATATTCACTACTTTTCTTTATCCATCAGTTTGTGGATGATGTACAGAACTAAACTTCAATTTGTCTTCAACTTCGTCCACAAAGTCCTCCAAAAATACCCAAAAAATTTAGTATCTCTATTAGAAATAATGCTTTTTGGGAGACCATGTAGCCTCACCACCTCTCTAAAAAATAAATCTACAATATGCACTACATCATGAGTCTTGTGGCATGTAATGAAATGTGCCATCTTGGAGAACCTATCAACCACCACAAATACTGAGTCATTACCCCTTTGTGTCCTTGGAAATCCAAGAACAAAATCCATACTTATGTCCTCCCAAGGTTTTGATGGAACACGAAATGGCTGATAGAGTCTAGTATTTTGACTAAATCCTTTGGCTATTTGACATACTTGATAACTCTACACAAACTTCTTCACATCCTATGACAATTGAGGCCACAAGTAATGTTCTCTAATAATGGCAATGGTCTTATCTTGACCAAAGTGTCCTGCCATCCCTCCACTATGCTTCTCCTTGATCAAGTTCTCCCTCATGGAACTCCTTGGAATACACAATTGACTTCCCTTGAAAAACATACCATCTTGAATCATGTAATATAGCCACTTGGTCCTATCTAAAGTAATAGGTTCTTTACAAGCCTTCCAAGCTTCAACAAAGTTAGGATCCTTAGGATATAGATTCTTGAGTTCATCAAACCTAACCACTTCAACTTGCATTACTATCAACAACAATTGTCTCCTACTTAAAGCATCTGCAACCTATTAGACCTTATGCTTCTATGTTTCAATACAAAAGTATAGCTTTGCATAAACTCTACCCATTTCAAATGTCTCTGATTCAATTTACCTTAGCTATTTAGGTACTATAATGCCTAGTGATCAATATAGAAAAAAAATTCTTTTGGAAACAAATAATGCCTCCATTTCTTTAAGGCCTGAACTATTGCATAGAACTTTTGATCATAAATATAATACTTCTTCTTTGCATCATTCATGTTTTTACTAAAATAGGCAATAGGTTTACCTTCTTGGCTCAACACAGCCCCAATAGCACTACCACTAGCATCACAATCCACTTGGAATACTTTGTTGAAATCAGGAAGTGCCAACACAAGTTTCTTTATCACCTTCTTCTTCAAAAATTCAAAACTCTTGGTAGCTCTTGTAGTCCACTTGAACTCTTTTCTATCCCCCATCATTGTTTCAATTAGGGGTGCACATATACTACTAATTTTTTTAGTGAACCCCCTGTAGAAACTAGCCAAACCATGGAATGACCTCACCTTAGTGGCAAACATTGGAGTAGGCCATTCTAAGATGACCTTCACCTTCTCTAGGTCCATTTTGAGACCTTCAACTGATACTACAAACCCCAAATAGACTAATTCCCTTTTGACAAAGCTACAGTTCTTCAAATTACTCAACAATTTCTCTTCCCTCAACCTTTCAAGGACAATGTGAATATGCAATAAATTTTCATCCAAAGGCTTACTGAAAATCAAAATATCATCCAGATAGACAATAAAAAATTTTCCTAAAATTTTCTTGAGTACCTCATTCATAAGCCACATGAAGGTGTTTGGCACATTGGTTAGTCCAAAGGGCATGAATAATCACTCATGTAGACCCTCCTTGGTCTTGAATGTAGTCTTCCACTCATCTCCCTCTCATATCCTCAACTAGTGGTAACCACTCTTGAGATCTATCTTTGTGAAGTACTGAGCTCCACTCAAATAGTCCATAAGGCCATCCATTCTTGTTAAAGGAAACCATACTTGATGGTTATTCTATTTATGGTCCAAGAGTCTATACACATTCTCCACTCTTTTTCCTCCTTTGGTGCCAACACTATAGGTACTGCACATGGACTCAGGTTCTCTTGAATCAAATCTTTCCTCAACAAACCCTAAACTTGTGTATTTAGCTCCTCAATCTTTGTATGAGTCATCTTATGAGCAGCCTTGTTAGGCAAACTAGCTCTAGGGACTAAATCTATTTGATGACTAATTTTCCTTATTGGTGGCAACCCTTCTAGAATATTATTAGAGATGACATATCCATACTCACTTGATAGACTTGAAACTTCAAGTGGAATTTCACTACTACCTTGCTTATCCTTTCTAGGAATTAAAGCATAAAACATATGCTGATGTTTCATGCCATCCATAAATTTTATTCCATCAACAAGACATATGCTAGCATTACTACATACCTTTTCATGCTCCTTTATCAAGGGCTTCAATTTGTGGCAAACTCCATCCTTTGTCAGAGAGTATGTATTTGCATGACCATCATGTATATCATACCTATCAAACTACCATGACCTTTCCAACAATAAATGTAAGACATCCATTAGAATGATGTCACAAAGAGCCTTGTCATGGTAACTCCCAATCTTGAACTTTACCAAAAATTGCTCACTAACTAGGACCTTATGATCATCCTACACCCAAGAAATCTAATAGGGTTGGGGGTGTTTCTCCCTCTTGAGCTTTAGCTTTGAGACCATCTTCTTTGACACCAAGTTGTCTATGCTTCCACCATCAACAATCACATCACAACATTTACCCTTACACTTGCACCCGGTATGAAACAAAGTCCTCCTTTGTCCAGGTTTAGTCTCACTACTTAGTAAGACCATTTCATTAACTAGAATCTCTCCTCTTTCTACATCCTCTAAATGTGATGACTGTGCATCATCATCCACATGAGCAACCCTTGCTTGAGCATTAGCTCTCCTATCTGTTCTTCCTTGGCATTGAGGGCATTCAAAGGCACAATGACCTTCTTCATTATAATGAAAATAGGTACTATGGAAGCCTCATCTTCCTAAACCTTGTCCATGTCCTCTACCTCTTCCTCTCTAATCTCTAAAGTTTTGAACATGGAAGTGGTTGAAACCCTCATTCCTTTGGTTTTGGCTAGTACCCACGTCTTCATTTTTCTTCTAGTTCTCATTTCGATCTCCAAATGACTTACCACTACCCCTTCCTCCTTGACTACATGCTCTTTGCCTTCCATCAAACATTTTTTGTAACTTCTCCTCAACTTGTAAGGCAAACTGGTATGCCTCTTCAATGCTAGTCATTCTAACTAGACTTAACTCCTCTTGAATGCTAGGTCTTAACCCATTAAGGTAATGGGAAACCTTCTCCTTGTTTGCTTTTGCATGCCCTACCTTGATAAGCCTTGGTAAAACTCCTCTGTATATTCTTAGACAAAATTTTCTTTTTTCTTTGACCCTTGCATCTTCTTGAAAAAATCAACCTCGTAATCAATAGGAATGAACTGCTTCTTTAGTTTGTCCACTATGCGATCCCATCTTGTGATTTTGTCCTTTTCTCTTCTATTTATTTGTATCTAAATCTTTTGCCACTAGATTTTGGCATGGCTTTTCATTTGAGTCTTCACAAACTTAACCCTATTAGGGTCCTCGATATCCTCATACTCAAAATATTCCTCCAACTCATTGATCTGGTTGACCAACTCATCTGGGTTTAGATTTCTCAAAAATATGCCGACGTCAATTTTAGGTCTTGTTCCAAGCTTGGAAATAACCCTAAAAAGCCTCTCCTCTACCTAGTTTAGGACTTCTCCATCTCCTTGCCCTTCCTACCCAATATCTCCTTCTTCTTCATTTTCTTCCTCACTTTCATCACCTACAACAACATTCATCTCTCTATGGATCTCCTCTTGCAATGCCTGGACTTGTCCTTGGAACCCTAGGAGTAAAAACTCTGGCCCTTCCACCATGCTCCCTTTATGGAGGCAACTTATTGTATCTAAACCCACATCCAAATAGTCCTGGTGCAAACTGCCTCACATTCGACGCTCTATCTACACACTTAGGAAAACCTGGCTTTGATACCACTTGATGAGGACACAATCCAAGAAAAAAATGAACACAACAAGAAAAGGGGAATATTATTTTTAGAAGTAATCTACTATTACATTTAGTACAATGAAAATAGACTCGATGACATGCCCAATGGGCTTACAATGTTATCAAATTCTAGAGAAAACTCTTCTCACAGTACATTTGCCCAAACTCCACCAAAAAATTGCATTTTCAATCCAATAAATGTTCTTAAATTAACAAAATTAGGTTTAGGGTTAGGAATACATTTTAGAATATTTTATTTGGTATCCATTTCCAAAATAGATGGTTCTAGAAAACACATCAGAAGTTGGTGTAAAATTAGAAGAATCTAGAAATAGTAGTCCAACTTCTGAGAGGCATAACTTTTGATTTGGGACTCTGATTGACAAACCGTTTACATTTTTGGAAAGATCTCCAAGTGCACTATAGCCCTATGGACTATATTTTTTTAGGCCCTATTTTTTGGGCCCATACAAGGCCATTTAGTTTCTCAAATCTGACTTTGAAGTGCTCTTAGGAGGTCTCTAGGCAACTTAAAACTATAATAACTTTCAAATCGTAAAGCCTTTTGACCTGATTCTTTTTCTAGAGTGCTTTAAATTAAAATTATACTTATACCTCCAACTTAGACCTAATTACTCATCATAATTATGGCTCAATTACAAAATAACCTATTTTCTACATTGGCACGTATCCCAAGGTGCTCAAAAACTCTAACCCAGAAAACCAATAGTGGAGCTATGAGAGTTGGAATCTTTATTTGATCCAAATTGGTATCCAAAAATGAAAACGCTTTAAACAAAAATTAACATTAAGCATATTTTTGGGTGATACAAGAATTCCCTTACACCATTGGATGCTCCTACATCACAACCTTTCCTCTAGGTGCTTTTTCGTATGAGAAAAATATCAAACCCTCTTCATCAATCAACTAGATATGATATTTATAATAGATAGAAACATGTCTCATTAGTAGATTTGACATTAATGAGAAAATAACAATTTTTCCAATTGTAATTTCTAACATATGTCAAGTGCTATGAAGATTCAAAGGAAGGAGCAAGGAAATAAAGAGATAAAAATAAATCCAACTTGAGATGCATCATTCAAAGCCACTCCAATTTCACAAACCTCTATGTAGAATAAGAATAAATTTAAAAAAGATAAGTTCCTCTCTTAGCCCTTAAAAAACTCACATATAACTCTCTCCCCCAAAGGGAAAGAAACTTAAAAATCCTTAAAGAATTATACTCACAAACTCTCCCTCGCATATTATTAATTTTTCTCTATAAAAATATCTGTAAAAAGTACAAGAAATATCTCCTCTACCTTTCATCGACCATCCCCCTTTATATTTATATTTTACACCACATAGATATGTTCTCAAATAGCTTTCATATCCCTTTAGGTGAAATGACAACACCCTTTTAAATTAAAATAATTTCAAAATCTGAGCTTGCCTTAGTTTATGTAATTATCTACCAATTTAGAAGTTGTTTAGGCATATTAGGGGTAAAATAAGGCTATTTTATATAATGAATAAATGATCCAAAAAAGATGCAAATACCCTCTTTGATGCTTTCCAACCCATGTTTTAATGTCCATCATTATATTTATGGAATGGTCTCATATTTTTCCACATGGGTAACCCATATTACCTTTTTCTCTTGAATGCATATAATAACCATCCTTTGTATATTAGGGAATTTACTCTTCTTTTTAACACTTATTCTTTTTATTTTACCCCTTTTAATCTTTTCTTAAACATTTTATAAAATTCATCTTTATATCTAAGAATATTAATAAATTGCCTACATACAATTTTTAACATACAAAAACAATTAAATACATTAACTAGGTAGCCATGTATATTTATACAAGTATACATGTGTGCACCCATATATGCATATATAAATATACCAAATAAATATCATAGATGAATTACACAAAAATATAAATATCCAAATCATGAGAAAATAATATTAAACACTAGCATCCACTAATCAAACCATCAAAAGAAATTTAACAGTGTGTATTGTAACCTTTAACAGGGCTCGCTCCTAAGAGAGCTCACTTCAAAAGAGTGAAAAAGTGGTGACATGTTTCTGGTAGTTTTTCCCAAATTAGGTTTCAATGTTAAATCCTTGTGTCAAACTTGTGTTGAATGTTTTATTGTGTTTTACATATAAATTTTTTTGATAAGATAAATAGGTTTTATAAGGATCCCAAAACCTAAGTTAGAACATTACAAAAGGCTAAAAATAAGTAATTAAAGCCTAGCCAAAGGAAAACAACCAAACAAAAGGCCAGTACAACAGATCACCAAACAAAAGGTGACCATTGTGGCATCACAACAACCACAAACATAGGTTTTCATTGGGCTCTTGAAACCCAATGAAGAAAAGGGAAAAAAGTCCCCAACCATGACACAAAAACACTAGGGGACAAAACAAAGAACAATAGGCCAAAAAAACTAGTCAAGCTTTACCTTTTGATCCCTTCTTTTGAGAATATAATGCCATATCAAAAGAGGAAGTGGAGGGCTTGATATTTTTTCCTTTTACTGTGGTCCATCCATCCTCCACCAAACCAATAGCCTTCTACCACCGTAAATCAACAACACCCGAGCCAATCCCAGAAATCCCCAAGACAAAGGAAGAGACTGCAACTGGAACATCTGCAACCAGAAAAGGAGCCACAAGAGGGTTCGTCCTTTTTACAATAAAAGTGGAGGGAATGACCTTATTTCCTTTTACTGTGGTCCTTCCTGTAAAGCTGTATAACCACTTCTTAAAGGAATATAATGAAGAATTAAAACATTCAAAAGAATAGATTTAACTCACATATATGATTAGACAAAAGAGAATTAAAATACCAAAATAGCCTAAGAACGTGTAAACCTCTTAAACCAAGCAATCTTTCCTTTGATGTGTAGATGTGTCCGTAATATGTGATGTGTGCTCAATGACGTTGCTCAATCTTCAATGGAGGATATGATTCAAAATGGATTTGTAGATGGATTTTGCCATTATGATGGTATTTTGATAGTCCTTAGTCTCTCAAAATAGCATTATAACATTAGCATAGAAGTGGATGATATTTGTGAAGGTAGATGGATTCATTTATAGGCCAAGGGGTAGTGAGATGGAGGGTTAGGATGCAAGGAAGGGAAATTGGTAAGGAGGGCTAGGATGCAAGGAGAAGAGAGCACATGGATTGTGCTTCTTCAAAGCTCTAGCCTTGTGACAAGTGTCACAAAGGGATTGGATAGGGAAATGGTCAAGATAGGTGGTTAGAGGGAGTTATGAGGGAAGAAAAGGGAGGATGAGTGTGGAAAATAGGTGTAAAAAGTCTTTAAAGAGCCTTTAAGGCTCTTGAATAGGAATGCAATAATTTAAGGGTGGAACTTTGACTTTGGTTTGGTTTAAGACTTTCTTAACCCTTGGTTAAAGTTGTGCACATGCTTAAGGAAGGTATTAGGCTTAGTGTAGGATGAGATTAAGAGGCAAGTGGTTTGGGTAGGTCAAGTCTTTATTTGAATATATTAAAAGAGGATGTTAATTCTTTGTTTGAATATTAAAATGGAGGATAAAGTCTTTGTTTGAATATTAAAATGGTTGGTGGGTGGAAGTTGTGAATTTAAAATGGGGGATGAAGTCTTTGTTTTGAATATTAAAATGGGAGGTGGGTGGAAGTCTTGACTTTGGCTTAGGTTAGGAATTCTTAATCTAGGATTAAGGTTGTGCACATGGTTAGAGTGAGGATTAGGCTTGGATTAGAGGGGGATTAGGGGGCAAGTGGCTTAGATTTGATTGGATGGGTTAGTTAGGTGGTTAAGTGAGGTTAGTATGTGTGAATGGGTTGGATTAGGGGTTAGGATAGGGTTTAGGGAGACTTTTAGGATTTTAGATATTTTATTAAATGATTTATTTAATAAAATGGGGATATAGAATTAAATTGAATAGATTTGAGGATTTATTCAATTTAATAGAGGAATAGGGATTTAATTGATAAATTGATTTTGGGTGATCTTTTAATTTTATCAATTGGACTATAGTTAATTAAATTAACTAATTAACTAGGGGATGACAATAGATTAATTAAATATTAAATAATTTATTAATGATGCCTTAGGAGATGACTAAATATTATTACTGAAGTGATGTAATCAGATTTTGGTGTCTACACTTCCAACCCCCACCAAACTAGCATCCTTCTAGCTCTGTGAAACAACAAAGCCACAACCAAACGCTGAAACCCCCAAAGCTAGGGAGAAAATTGTAGCAGAGGAAGTTATAGTAAAAATTTGAGAAGGAACATCAACTTGAGAAGGAGCCAGAGAGGGGGCCGCCCTTGAGTCACCAAAAATCAGCATAGAAGAATCCAAAGATAGACTAGTTGCATCCATAGAAGGAGCCAAAGGAAGATCCTCCATCAAATCACTAGAAGATAGGACGACAAAAATCAAAGACTGATCTACTGCAACCAAAGGAGCTAAAGGATGATCCTTTGTCAAAATACCAAGAATAGTAGTTGAATCCACCACCAAATTATCATGAAGAGAGTCATCATCCCTCGTAGAGAGGACCTTGTGGACTGTGTAGTGATATTCCAAGACCCCCTTCCACCAAGAAGGGGGCATTTTCGATTTGGATTTACTAGTGGAGCAGCCTGTAGCCAAGTGACTAGTCATGTGGCACTTCCTATAGTGGAAGGGATGCCCTCATAGTCAAGAAGGATATTCCAAAATCCTAAAGTAGAAGCCATTGAAATCATTTCTTGGAGTCTCTTAGACATGTCAATCTCTACCAAAATGCGAACATACGCCATTCAAAACACATTGAAAGAATCCTTATCTATCATATAGAAGCCACCAAGGGATTTCCCCACCTCGTCCAATATAGGATCTACCCAAAGGTGAAGGGGGAGATTCAACAACCTAACCCACATAGGGAACTTATTAAAAGATTCTATCAATGGGTTGAAATTGATATGCCAAGGTTTAGCCATCAAGGCTAGCCAAGCGCAAAATTTGAATCAAAGCCAGGAGCTAAAGCCAAATTTGAAGCTAGGCATAGGGATCTAGGAGGGCTTGAAGCCGAAGCCAAGCTAGGCATAGGGGATGAAACCAAAGCTAGTTGTAGGGGGTCAGGAAGGAAAAAAATTCAACATATAAATTTTAACATTTAGCTAAGTATAATATATTAAGATAGTGAACTACAAGTAATTTTGTTTGTCAGTATTTAGTAGAGATTGAACTACACTATGATAAGAAGAATAATGAATCTTAATGTTTGATTGTTCAAATGGTACTTGAGGACCTTGAGTAACTGATTCACCCCCCTCTTAGTTATTCTAAACAATCTAAAAATTGATATCAAAGCATTGGTGCTTGTAAAGAGAAGTTTCAAGGTACTTAGAGCTAAAGATCATGACTCAAAATATAGAGGTTTTAAAAGTTGAACAAGGAGAACTTTATTGCATGGAAAATATTGATGAGGCTACATATTTCTAATATTAGTGATATTGCCCAACAGCTGAAAGAAAAGAAAGAACACAATCAACCAATGTTGGAGATCATCTTAACCCTAAACTATGTTGAGTTTGATGATGTAAAATAATATGATAGTGCAAAGAAGATGTGGGACAAACTAAAGACCATATATGGAAAAGATGAAAATATCTTGAGAGCCAAATTAGATAGCCTAAGACAAAAATTTGATTAAATGAGAATGATGGAAGGTGATAACATGCACAATACTATATAAGAGTCAAAGAAGTTTCTAATGCTATTCAAGGTGTAAATGGATATATCAAAGATGAAATAGTGATAAGAAAGGTATTTATGACTCTACTTCCTATATATATCATTACGGTTTCTACAATATAAGAGTTGAGATTCACTCCAAGTAACACTTTGACTTTGGAAGGTGTAATTGGTAGGCTTACTAATTTTGACATGTGTAATTTTGATAACTATACCTCTGCTACTATTGAATATGCTTTTAAGTCACAAATGGTTCTTAATAAAAGAAAATAAAAAAATGTGAAGAGTGATAGTGACACATCTAATGACAAGATTAATGAACTTGAAGTGCTTATTGAAAAAACATTTGGAAAAGGCAGAGGTAAATACAAAGGTAAATATCTTTTTTTTTTCTTCATGCAACAAGGTTGGTCATATTGCTGCAAGATGTTTTGATAGAGAAGACAAGGATGAAATAAAGGAAAGAAAGTATGAAGGAAGAAGAGATGACCAATATTACAAGAAGACCAAGGATGAAAAAGGTAAGGAATCTTGTTATATTGCTAAAGAAGAAACTAACAGAGAATCTGAAAGTAATGATGATGAAGTTGTCTATGTTGCTATGAAAGAAGATTTTGATGAAGATGAGAAAACTACTTTAATTTCATATGTGAACAAAAGTGATTGATGGATAATTGATAGTGGTTTCTCTAATCATATGATTGGTGATAGAAACAAATTTGAGGATATTGGACCATACAAAGGTGGATGTGTTAAATTTGGTAATGATATTCAATGTGTTGTAAAAGGTAAAGGTACTATTCAATTAACTTACAAAATCAATTGTGACAATGTTTACTGGGTGGAATGACTTAACTATAGTCTATTGAGTGTTTCATAGTTAAAAAAATCAAGATACATAGTTGAATTCCATCATAGAAATACCAAGATATATGATGTTGATGGTAAGATGATTGGAATTGGTGATCAGACAAGAGGTAACTTGTTCTATCTAGATTTATCTAATGAGACATGTTTGTTTACACAACAAGAAGAAGTTTGGTTATGACACAAAATGTTATGTCATGTCAATTTTGACAATTTGATAAACATTAGTAAGATGAAGAAAGTAAGAGGGTTTCCTAAACTAAAGAAACCTAACAATGCTATGTGTAAATAGTGTCAACTAGGAAAAATGACCAAGTCTAGTTTCAAGAGAAAAACATATGAATCTAGTGATATTTTGGAATTGGTTCATACTGACCTTTGTGGACCTATTGATCTTCAAAGCTATTGTGGAGATAAGTAAATTTTATTCTATTTTTTGATGAATATTCTAGGATGATGACTATGATTTTTCTCAAAGCTAAATCTGATGCTTTTCAATTATTTAAGTGGTATTTGGCTAGAGTTGAAAAATAAATATGGAATATTCTAAAGTGTTTGAGATCTAAAAGAGGTGGTGAATTCATTTCAAATAAGTTTAATATATTCTGCAATGAAATAGGAATTAAAAGATAGATGTTAGCTTGAAGGATCCCTCCTCAAAATGGAATAGCTAAAAGGACAAATAGATCAATAATAGACTATGCAAGAATGTTGATGATGAAGAAGAATGTGTCACATAAGTATTGGAGAGGAGCTATTAGTATTTTTGTCTATACCATGAATAGGGTACAAGTCAACAAAGGTAAAAATGCTACACCTTTTGAGCTATGGTATGGATATGCTCCTAATGTGAAATATTTCAAAATGTTTGGTAGAAAATGTTATATATTCTATGATAATAGGAATGGAAAACTTGATGCAAAGAGTGATGAAGGCATATTCCAAGGATATTCTACTAAAATTAAACCTTACAAGTGTTTAAACTCTAACAAAAAGTTGTAGAAAGTGCAAAAATGAAAGTTGATGAATTTACAAAAAGAAATGATGTTGAATGTAAGGAAGAACCTAAAGATTACAATACATTCATCTATGTGGATGGTGGTGCTCCCAACACTCATACTAAACAAGAAAACCAAGTTGGAGTTTCCTAGTAGATAGGAAATAATGTAGTGCAACAATAGGTTGCCAAGTAGCAGATAGTGGGTGTCGAGCAACATGCAGAAGATGTTAATCATAGATAGGAAGTGCCAAACATCAAATAGTTAATGTTGAGCATGTAGAACTAGAACCAAAACCTAAACAAGAGAGAATTAATGAGCCTAATATTATTGATCAAGATGAACCTATTGAAGAACAAAGAAGGAGACCACCTGTGCCAGCCAAATATGTAAGAAGACATCATAAACCTGAACAAATCATTGGGGATGTAGAAAATGGTGTTATGACAAGAGAAAGACATGCTTACTTTGTGAATTTGAGTCAAAATTAGTGAAGGATGCTCTAGACAATGAAAATTGGATCTATGCAATGAATGAAGAAATTAAATAAAATGAGAAGAATAATACTTGGACCCTAGTACCAAGACCAAAGGATAAAATTGTAATTGGAAAAAAATGGGTTTTTATGAATAAGATAAATGAAAAAGGTGAAGTTACAAGGAACAAGGCAAGATTAGTATGCAAATGATATGTTCAAAAGGAAGGAGTTGATTATGGACAAGAATGGAAGGAGTTGGGACTTTGCTTGCATTTTCAACCTACAAGAATTTCAAGGTATATCAGATGGATGTCAAATCTACATTTTTAAATGGTATACTTGAGGAAGAAGTGTACATAGTACAACTTGGAGGATTTTTAGATCCAACCAAGAAAAATATGGCATTTAAACTAAACAAAGCTCTATATGGATTGAAAAAAGCCCCAAGAGCATGGTATGAAAGACTTCACAATTACATGGTAAAGATTGGTTTTGAAAGGACAAATGATAACAACAATCTATACTGAAAGAATGGTAAGAACAATGAAGTACTGCTATTTAATTTTTTTTTTTATCAAATTATATGTGGAGGAAAAGAAACATTATGCAAATCATTTGCTAATGAAATGAAGAAAGAATTTGAAATGTCAATGTTTGGTGAAATTAATTCTTTTGTGGGATTACAAGTATGTCAAATGAAATCTAGTATTTTCATTACTCAGTCCAAATATATCAAGGAGTTACTAAAAACTTTTGGAGTGGAAGAATCAAGACTAGTGAGCACACCTATGTCTACAGGACATAAATTATCTAAAGGTGGTGATTCTGCTAATGTGAACCATATACTATATAGATCAATGGTTAGAAAATTGCAATATGGTGTTTATATCAAACTAGATATTGCATTAGAAGTTGGGATAGTTGTCATAAAATACTAAGGAGAATCATATGATGGCAATGAAAAGTATATTGAGATATCTAAAAGGCACAAAAGACTATAGATTGTATTACAATAGAAGTGATACATTTGAAATGAGGGTATTCGTCAACTCTAATTGCGTAGGAAATATTGATTATAGAAAAAACACTAGTGGAGATGCATTCTTTCTAGGAAAGAGGTTGGTGTTATGAACAAGTAAGAAATAGAATTGTATTTCCCAATCAATAGCTGAGGCCAAGTATATGGTAGCTACAGTGAGCTATTCAAACATTATGTGGATCAAACAATTGTTGAAAGGAATGAAAGAAGAAATTGTAGTTCTAATGGTTATCTATTGTGATAATACAAGTACTATAAACATATCAAAGAATTTAGTGATTCACATTAAAATAAAACACATAGATATCAAGTATCACTAGTTGAGGGAACTAGTTAAAGACAAAGAAGTGAAGTTAGAATATGTGCACACCAAAGAAGAAATTGCAGACATATTCACTAAAACCTTATCTAAAGATGCTCATGAATATCTTGGAGGTCAATTAGGGGTGATTCCCCTAATTAAAGTAACTTAAGGTGATATGGTGCATTGCATCAAATGTGCTAATCAAAATATCATACACATTGATGTAGACATCTCTACTTTAGGAGATTCCTAAGGTAGTCAAGAAAAATAACATAACATATCAATCATAGATAGATGACATACTTTAGCCAGACATGTAAAATCTACACAATCAAGATGTATGAAGTATTTGAAGTCAATAAATCTATTTTCTTTGGAATTATATTCAAAGTGGGAGAGAGTTAATAAATACATTAGAGAGAGATATACTTTAGACCTAACTATAGAACTAATCAAGAGGGAGAAAATTATGTAAGAGGGAGAGATACACCAAAGAGAGATACATAATGATAGAGGGAGTTTATAAAATTGCAGAGATGAGAATCAAAATAAAACTAAGGATATTTGTCACTCATGTAAGTGAAATATTTTGGATTGAATGGTTAAAAAGAGGGAGATTGTATTCCTACAATGCAACACATTTGAGGTGATTAAAAGAAATATTGTAAGGTGTTTCCATCAATGCCAAAGAGGGAGATTTTTGGTAACTACAATTGTTGTTTTGTCATTGATGTCAAATCTACTGATGAGACATGTAGCTATCTAATATAAATGTTATATTTATCTGATTGATAAAGAGGATTTGAGAGATTTCTCATGACAAAAGAACCTAGAGAAAAAGTTGAGTTATGAAAATGAAGCTACATTTGACATTTGATTAGTTAGACTTTGATAAGACAAAGTGATCATTTATATCATGTTTATGTTCAAGTCTTTATAGTGCAAGTCAAGATATATCACTTATGTAAATCTTCGTTGAGAAATGGAATGGAAGATTAAGGAATGTCAAATGATGCCAATGTCAACCAAGTAATAGTAAGTGCGGAGAAATTTTAGTATTCACCAAGCCTTAGTATTGAATGAGTGATAGTGTTGATGCCAATCCCTAAAACAACCAAGAAATTTAGTGTTGACCAAGTGTCACAATTTAGTGATGGCCTAGTGACAATATTTTGAATGTGTTTGCGGAATTGTGATTTCCTACCAACTTAGTTGATTACTTGGGATATGGAAACCATGTTGAAGATAAAATTGATGAGTTGGACCATCTAATTAAAGGAGAGGATTAGGTATGATATCTAATGAACAAATTCGATCAGAAGTTTCTAGAAAAGAAGAAAGATGAAGAAATACAATGAACCTAGTAAATCATATTACAAACCCTAAGATCTATCGTGATCATGGAAAATGACAAAAGACTAGAATTGCCTATTTAAGGAGGTGTTGAGCCAAACTTTGAGACATGTAGAGGATGTATAGAAAGGGGTTAGAAGAGCATGAAGGAGATATGCAAAGATAATAACATGACAAGGAGCTTGTTTGTGTTTCTAGTAAGAGGGAACAAAGATGCTACAATTGATAAGTGAATCTAAGCTAAAGGCTTAAGTTTGATATCAAGAGAAGGATGATTTCTTAAAGGGTTACCAAGAAAAGCAGAGACAAGTGTGACAAGGAAGGCTTATCAGGGAATCAACACATAAACCAAACAATGATTTGAAACTACAAAGTGAGTTGTAATCATACAGATCAAAACCTACTATTTTCTTTCTAATAATTGTAGAGAGTTTGTATTGAAATCCTTTTAATCAAAGTTTGACCTAATAGTCTATGCAAATCCTTTAGCAAGGTGAGATTCTAAATGGAATGATCAAAGTCCTTTTATAAGGCCACTCCTAATAGGATGATTAAATCATGTAACCAGGTCCCATTTAACAATGTGTAATGTAACTTTAATAGGGTTGGTTCCTAATAGAGCTCACTTTAAAGGAGTGAAAAAGTGGTGACTTATTGCTAGTTTTTTTTTCCCAAATTGGGTTTCCACATTAAATCCTAGTGTCAAACTTGTGTTGAATATTTTATTGTGTTTTACATATAAATGTTTACATTCAACTAAGTTTGTTATATTAGGACAATGACTATTAGTAATTGCTGACACAAAAGCTTGCACCTTGCCTAAAGTCCTACCTAAAGGCAACCTCATGTAACATGGAAACAATCTCTAAAGTGTGGGACTTTGTGACTTGAGATTGAGTCTCTAGAGAAGGCTAACTTCCTTACTATTAGGATGCACCTTACTATTTATTGAGATGAAAAGGGAGAAGGAATGCATAAAAGAAAACTACATAATCTAATCTAAGAGGAGGTGATAAAACAAATAGTATGTTCAACCTTATCTCTGCCCAAGAATGCATAGTTTATCAATATAACTTGAAAGTATACAAATTCAATGCTTTCTTAATCCAACAACCATATGTAGATCAAAAACAAAAAGAATACTATAAGGAAGATACTTCACTTTATATCATTGAAAAGCCAAGTAGATATAATCATACAATTAAGAAATGAAGACAATACATTAACACAAAGGAAATAAAGTATTGCACAATATATTAATGGAGGAAAGAGATATAATAGAGGAATATATTAACTCAGAGGAAAAGGAAATTATAGTAGTAGAGCATAGACATACAATGCTACAAAATAAGAGAATAGATCAACCCTAAGAAGGTTTACAGAATATGCTTTTATAGTAAAATCATAACTCAAATAGCTTCTACCCTAAGGAAAAACTCAACAACTACATTTAAGGTTGTAGAGAACAATCACTACGAATATGGGAAAGATCTATTCATGGAACACATCTAGACATAGAACGTCATATTATTCACTGAATGAAACCTTATGAAGATAGAAATGATAGCCATTATCATTCTGACTAGGTAGATGAATAATCAGGTGGTGAGGGAAATTTTCTTTACATTTATTAGGAATGGGGAATGATAAAAGTTGTTGAAGGAGATTAAAGAGATGAAAACCACCATTAAAGAAGTGCTTCCTTTTTTATCAGCATGCCAAGCCAACCATGTCATCAGTCAACTAGAGTCAATCCTCAAGCTTCACCATGTGGACCAATCATATTTTATCATTCTACTACTTGGACACTCTTCTATCTTTCACATTTGACCTCTAACTAAAATAGATCATGGTTTTAGAACCCTTTACCTTCATTAACTACTTTACCTTGTGAAACTACAAACAAACCATATTCCTACTTTGTAGCTTGTCATTAACATTTTCTTGTAACTGCCATGACCAGGTGACAATGTGACACTAGCATCACACAACATCACCACAAATAGGTATTTGACATTTATCTTTCCTATGAAAGTACAAAGCCAGAACCTTTACTTTATCACATCATCACAACTTAATCTCTCGCTAGCATTAGATGCCTATGACCATGCAGAACTATGATCCAAATTGCCACCATTTAGTCACCACCCAAGCCCGCTAAGAAACGTGTAAACTTATTGTTATGTCACTATGTATATTCATCATGAAACTTTTCATAGTGACAAAATGACAACCCTTGATCTCTTTGAGTTAGATGGCTAAGAAGATGTGGGCGCTTTGAGGATTCTTATGCAAATTTGACCTACAATCATGTGACCATGGTAAATCACTTGATCACAGTCTAAATCATGGTTAATTGATTTAACCCTATGAATGAGCAATAGAGAAAGATCACTACATCGATTCCCTAATCTTGAGTTAAGCTTAACCCTCTGTGACCCTGCGATGAAGCCAACAACAATCATGATTGCATAGTCACAACCATTAGCTGGGTATTAGCACTTTAAAATGTGACCCTACATCAACTACAAGGATAATCACCTTGTGCCTTCATATCTTGGTAAATGGTTAAGTCATAAACTATGAAGACTGGGTGATGAAAGATAATCACATGGTCGCAACTAAGAACTCCAAAGGGATAAAGCATGAAAAACTTGAACTTAGGAAAACAAGGGATAATCCAAAGTTTTAGATATATCCTTATGTCATTTGAATTATTTGAATATTTAAATAGATATGACTATTGGCCATGCCTGATAGGAAAAACTTAATTTTTTGGCAGGAGGGCAAATATGGCTAACAATTTTGGTGACTCAAAGGGGATAGAGTCACATTGGGCTATATATATGACCAATGACCTAAAGAATCCATTGGGCTATAGAGTCAAAAAAATTGAGGTCTACATGCTAAAAACATAAAACCCTACCTATTCATCTCTATAATTGCAAAATTTCAAAAATTGGCTATTTTCAGAGAAATAGCCTGTGCATGACACTTCTTGGAAAATGGGAAACTAAACTTATATATATATATATATATATATATATATATATATATATATATATATATATATATATATATATATAACCCTAAACCTCTCTAGAAGTAGGATTAGAGGTAAATTCCATTGATTGGAATTGGGAGGACATCACCATTGGGCCTGGATAGCTAAAAAGTGTTGGCCTAGTTACAACTAGTGATAACATAAGGCCCACTCCAGATAGTATGAAACTTATAATACCTTCTTGGCTTGGCTCTATCCGCATCCCACTTGAGAACAAGATCTCCTTCCCTGAAAAACCCTAGCTATAGCCT